>JAAWXA010000001.1:60789613-60908453 GCA_038090715.1 Florisuga fusca
GCTTACATGTATGTGTGACTGCATCTTGTTTCACATCTCTATATGACAGATTTCTGGAGATGCTGCTCTCTACAGTGTTAAATTCAGTGTATTGTCGTATTAGATGTGTATNTTTTTCTTTTTCTTACATTCTGAGATGTCATTTTCCCCTTCCTAACAAAATAAGAGACCATTCCAGTGATTATTTGCCAGCTGTTGATTTCAGTGCTTCAATTAATTCAGAATCCTCTGGAAAACAACTCTTTCTTGGTAAAGAGTTGAATGTACATTCAAAGGTAGCTTCAGCTGAGCAAGTGCCCAGCTAATCCCTTTAGCACACAGGGACAAGGCTGCCACCAGCTCTAATTGATTCTGAAATGAATCTGTATAGAAAATTAGAAGGTTTGGATTCCCATGTGAGCTTCAATAAAGAGCCAGGATGTAAGCTTGACAGCTGAATGGATTCAGAAATGAAAATCTGATAAGCAGCTTAAAATTGTACTTAAGTCCAGAAATTATTTGAATGCTCTTGTTAATGGCACATTGTATATTGTCACCTAGTTAATTATCTCTGAAGATGAGTTCTTGCAGAGGAGAAGATACGCCAGCCTTTCACTGCCTTTTCTCATCACATATTTATTAAATTCCACCCTCTTCGCCAGTAGCTGGGAGGCAGAAAGGATTAGGTGACTGCAGTTCCTCTGTGGCTGTCAGTTCACTGTGCCAAACTTCAAATATGAACTGTTGTATGTACTGTCACAGACATTTCCTTTACATCTTAATTTGCAAATGAGGAGCTGACATTTGTTATGCCTTGTATTTGCACACATGAAAAGCAAATACTGTCACTGCTGGCTATTTTGTTTATCCCTTTGGAGATAGTGTATGGCCTATTTATAAATTCTCTTCAGACTACTTTTTTTTTTTTTTTTTTTTTTTTTTTTGGAAGCCTATCTGCAGTTTATGAAGTGTGCCCAATATGCGACAGATATTTAAAACACTATCTTTTAATCTATTTTCCATTTCCTGTTTTGCAATTTTTGATTGATATTCCTGTTTTCATAGATGTTTTTACAGATGGGTTGATAAGTTTTTGTGTGCAAAGAGGTACACTCTTTTTTTTGTTTTTCATATGTGTTTATTTGCTTATCTGCATTCATACTAATAGTGGAGGGGTAGAAAGATTGTGCTGGAGGCAATCACTATCATGGTTTACTATCACATATAAACTGGAGAAGAAATAAGATTGTAGAAGAAGAAATTAAATGGAAGGCTGATTAGAGCAAGGTATCACTGAGCAAAACAAATGATCAGAAGCAAGTCTACATATATGCAGATACACCCAAAAAAGTGTGCTTGAGAATTAAAATCTATAAGGCTTTCAATTTTGTTATTAATTACAAACTTCAATATATTTATCTGCAAAACTAACATTGTCTTTCTGCACTGAGTTTGAGGAGACATTCCTAAAGCAGCATTTTATGATTGTTCTTAGCATAGAGAACTTCTTGAGGAATTATCATATCCTTTCTTTTTCCACTTCTGACTCATACTTTGGGCAGGACTATTTTTAATTTGACTGAATAGTTAGTGTAACAAGGCTGAGAGCTAGGATACTTAAGTTTAATTTGTTCTGAAAACACACACATCTGATATTACCTTAGACAAGTTGGTTTGTTTTCCAGTGTTCAAATGTACACAAGAGCTGCCATCAAAGTGGCATTTCTTTTCTGGCCTCACTAGTGTAAATGCCTAGAAAAGAAAGCAGAGCACTCAGAAGTAGATGACTGCATTCTTGTGTCACTTCTTAATGTAAGTCTATGTTGATATATATATATTTAGACATTTAAATCAACTTCAAATCCCTACAGGTGGTTTCATGGGTCTTTTTAAAAACATAGGTCCACTGATTATATATCCAAGTACTGCTACAGTAAATGTTACTTTCTGATATTTCCAAACACACCGGTCCATACTCCATTGCGCAGATTTTTAACTTTCTGGGCAGAAAATAAAACCAGCAGGAATTATTCTGACCATATTTTGCAGTCAGTGCAGAAACACTTGCCATATGCCTGAGATTTCATCTCTCTTACAAAGCCATCACTCCTCCTTCTATCCCCATACCCCCACCCCCACTCCCCTGCCCTGCCACTCCTTTCCTCTGTCACTTTTAACAAGAGTTGAGTCAAGAAATTAGGAGCTAGAGCAACAAGAGAGGCTGCCATTCAAAGCAGGCTCTGTATCTTCTACATTTTGAAGCTAAGTAGGAAACTGTTGGTGACTGCTGAGTTCCTGGCTAGCAAATTAAGAAGTGGCAGACAAAGTGATCTTCCAGACTGGGTGAATACATTAAATGAAATGTTCATTTATAATTACACTCTATTCACATAGCTTGAGTCAAAGCCCAAGAAAGTAAATGGAAACATTATTATTTACTTTAATGAGCTTTGGATTTGATTCTAAGCAAAAATGTTGCAGGCAAAAATATTTCACATTTAAATGGATTCCACTTTAGCTTGTAAAGTGCCTGGAGAGCTTGGGAACATCTGAAAGAACTCATATGAGAATTCTTATCAAACTGTCACCGGGGGTAACTGTTAGCATGTACAAATGTTTTTTCTGCTGTATTAACATTGCATCTGCATTACCTAAAATAGTCCTTTCAGCACTCAGTGAAGTAAGGTTGCTTTATTCTACCTCTGTTTTTTTATTGTTATAATAGTTGCCAAAAATATCTTCTTAAAAGACATCTTAACACAAACACAAAGAAGTTAAAACATATATGTAAAAGGTATTAAACACATGGAGGAAAACATAGTCTCTGTACTGCTTAGAAATGCATGCACACTTATTTAATTTTCTAAATGAATATAAGGTTACTCCTATGGAAGACAAATGATTGTATACCAATTTTAAATAAATATGTTTCATAGAAATCATACCTATTTATTTATGAACCGGTTCTGCAAATATTTACTGACTTTACATAAACTTTATATAGGACACAGCATCCAGGCACAGAAGGTTCCCAGAAAGCTCTGTTTCGGGAAGGCTGTGTCAGCCAATAATCTGAAGAGCTGAAGTTTAATTTTGGTTTAAAATCCCAGTCCGCTGAGGAGGTTATGTCACTTCCTCTGGTCTGTAGGAATATATCTCTCATAACTGGCATGGACTAGATCTATGCTAGGGTGGAGCACTTGTCACTTTTACTCCTTTATGAAAAGATGGAAGGGCAGAAAGCAATATTCTGTTCTATATTGTAATTCAGTGGCTAAAATAATTTCCAAATATTGGAAACTGGAAGCTTACGCTATCCATGAGTCTCTTTCTGGTTCCAACAAAAATCCCCTTCTTTTAAGGAAGCTATGTAACCCATTGCCAAAAGCACATAAAAAAATAGAATGGACTCCTTGAACTGGGGGTGAGGTGGGTGTGGAGAGAAAAGGAAACAGATCAGTAATATATTTTGAAATGCAAGGATTAGCATGGAGGGCTGACCTCTGCTGGATGTCAGGTACCCACCAAGGTGCTCTATCACTCCTCTCCTGAGCCGGATGGAAGATAAAAAGCATAATGAAAGGCTTATGAATCAAGATAAAGACATCTCCTCTCACAGGGAGAGATCACTCATCAACTCCCATCATGGGTAAAACAGATACAATCTGGGAAAATTAGTTTAATTTATTATCAAGCAGTTTAGAGTGGGATATTGACAAATAAACCAAAATCTTAAAACTTCTTCCCTCCGCCCCTTCCTTCTTCCTGGGCTAAACTTCACTTCTGATTTTGGTTCTTCTTCCCCCCCAGTGGTGTAGGGGCCTATGGTCAGTTCATCACACATTGTCTCAGCTGATGCTTCCCCCCCAGGGAGAGGATTCCTCACGCTCTTCCCCTGCTCCAGTGTGTGATCCCTCCCACGGGTGGCAGCCTGACACAAACTTTCCAACATGAGTCTTTCCCACAGTCTGCAATTCTTAATGAGATGCTCCAGCGTAGGTCCCTTCTACAGGGTCACGAGTACTGCCAGCAAATTGCTCCAGTGTGGTCTCCTCACTCCATAAAACTCCAGATTCTGCCACAAGCCTGTTTCATTGTGGCCTTACCAACAGGGTCACAGCCTCCTTCAGGCATCCACCTGCTCCTTCAGAGGCTACAGGTGGATATCTATTCTACCATGGACCTCCACAGGCTGCAGGATTTTAGCTTGCCTCAACATGGTCTTCACCACAGGCCCTCTGCTTTGGGACCTAAAGAACCTCCTTCCCCTCCTTCTTCACTGACCTTGGTGTCTTTGGAGTTGTCCCTCTCACACATTTTTTCACGTCTCTTCAGCTACTGTTCTGCAACAGATTTGTTTTCCCTGTTCTTAAAATATGTTATCACAGAAACACTACTGCCATTGCTGATGGGCTTGGACTTGGCTACTGGTGGTTCTGTCTTGGAGCCATCTACAATTGGTTTTGTCAGACATGGGGGAAACTTCTAGCAGCTTCTTACAGAAGTCATCCCCCAAGCCCCCCACTACAAAAACCTTTCCATGCAAACCCAGTACAATCAGATTCTGTACAAAATTAAAATTTCAGAGGACACTGAATTTGAAACAGACTTTTAATTTAGGAGTCTAGAAAGCATTATTTCCTAACTTGCACAGGATAGAGGACCTAATATCTAAAACCTGCTCCAAAGGCAATCTGTATTTTGTAGAGAAAAGAGCACAGACTCAAGAGGGGAAAATCTGTTAAAAAATTTTAACTGATGAGAGCTTCATTTGGAATTAATTAACTATCTTTTGTGCAGGGAGCAGTAAAAAGAACTCTTCCCAGAAGATTCCACTGACTAGAATAAAATTTTGTTGATGTCTACTTTTGTGTACTATAGTGAATGTAGGTTTCTTTTTTTCCTCTGTCATTATCTATCTGTCATCTGTCTAGTGACCTATCATTTAAACGTATCTATGAAAAATTATTCTCTCAGGGCTGAGAATAAAAGTATCTAAGATAGATGGTGAATGCAGAGATGGCTGTGCTGTCAAGATGGCAGCTGGTCTTGATATGCCCAAAAGCAGAATGTTAGGCAGCTTCAGATCTTTACCTTTGGAGGGTTAAGAATGTACAGAGTGAAAATGGTAAGGAGTTAAGTAGTAACTGCAGTCATGCACTTCAGTACATCAATTCCATCTGAAGTATAAAAGTCTTGTTATGAACCTGAATTGCTGAGTCTTCAAAAAAAAAAAAAAATGGGGATACAGGAATTCCTTCTTCATAAATTCCTTTGTAGGTCTGTAAGTCTCTGTAAAAGTACTTTGGGATTTAACTGCCTTATTGTAGCTGCTACATAGGAATCTGTCATAAGAGGATATTAAAATACATTTAGAAATAATATTTTTCTGTCCATCATTTTTCTTACATTTGTACACCTTTTTTGGATGTCTAAAATGGAAGAAAGAAAAAACAAAAAAAACATTATTGGATGAAGCCTTAGGCAATTATTTTTAAAATCCTTAGTAATGGGAAGAGCCATAACCCAGCTCTTTTAGGATAACTGCCAATCCCATCTGTTTGGTAAAATTAATTCTTTTTTTTTTTTTTTCTTCCTGTCTCCCTCATATATTTTGTTCTTTTTCCACAGATATACACAGAGAGTCTTCAGGTTTTGTGTCAAGCAGGAGCTTCTGAATGTTCCAAAAAAAATTAATACCAAATGCAGTCCTCACAAAGGTCAAGGAGGGGGTTTTTGGGTTTTAGATAGTATCAATATTGTATCTAAATAGATGCGACAGAAAGTCTTTGAGCACTGCATTTAAGGAACACCATTTAAGGAACACATAGTTTGTCCCAGGGTTTACTCATATTTCAATGAAGGCAAATGTACAAAACAGTATATGGCTTCACATGCAAAATGCTTGAAGGCAGCAATGATGGCAGGATCCTCCCATGTCTTTCTGGTCCTCACTACCTTTTTAACCCCCTGCTACATAATCTAATATAGGAGAGTATAATGTAGGATGCTATATAAATATAGGCAATAAAAAAATGTTACCTAAGTATTTTCACTGGCTGATAAAAGTGGAAAGAGGCATCTTGACTGCAAGATGAAGAGTTTAACAATTCTTACAAGTTAAGACGTCCCGACCTAGATTTTTACCTACATTTAAGAGGTTGGATGTTACAGTGCAAGAAGAGTTTTTGCAACACTGATGCAGAAATTTAAGGAAAAGGGACAAAGATCACTGAGGGTATAAATGGTATAAAACAGGTATTAGTAATAATGGTATAAAACAGGAATTAACAAAAGGGAATACATTTTCTATCAGTTCAAATATAGATTTTTATTTCATATTTCATTTCTGAAATTAATTTAACTGTAGTAGGGTTGTTTAATAATCATTATGTTGTGTAGTCTTGTTTGCATCTTAGCTTTTAGTAGTACAATTGTATTCAGCAAGAAAAAAAGTAACACTGTTCTGTGGTTAGAGATAACTGAACTTGGGTTTTTAAGGTGGGTTATTTTGAGTGTATAAATTGTGAACTACCTGTGGTTATTAATAAATTATTAATAAATTATAATCATTAAAATAATTACCCATTGGTGTCCATGTTGGAAAGTGGAGATCATTCACATTTTGAAGTTCTGTGATTAATCAAGAAAAAAAACAAACAAACCAACTAATTAAAAATTAGGTTTCACAATTTGATCGAATGTGAAAAGAAGCATTAAAAGATGAACACAAACCTTTTTTTATTTTCCTCATGTAATTGGAAAGCTATTTCTTTCTACTCTCTGTGGCCTGTTGCTGTTATCATCTCCCACAGCTATTAAAGACACATGGTGGAGAGACTGAGATTTAAGATCCCAGTTCTTGAAAGAGAAAGAGCGGCCCCACCCAAGTTATCTGAAATAGAGGACATGAAGCACATGGGAAATTAGAAGACTTCAGTTGTTTCTCTGCCCTTCTGAAGAGCTTATCTTTGCAGCAGGTTGTATCAAGTATTCCGTACTTCCAGATGAGAAGGGAGTTTTGGCACTTAGACACAGCAAAGGCAAAATTATTAGGTTTTGGTTAATTTATGTGAAGTGGTTGTAAGCAATAAATCAGCTGAGAGCCTGGAGCTCACCATAGAAACAGGACAGCAGCTAGTTTTTTTTATTATTTATTTTTTTTTAGTTATGGATGTGCCACTATATTTCTTTTGTTTCAAATAAAGATATATAAAAAATATAAATATACATTAGTATATCCTGAACCATCCACCCATATATGCATGGAAATGGCTTAAATTCTTGCTTATGTAAATCAAAAGAACTAAACAAAGCAGTACGACTATAATAGCCTCTGAATTCCTTGACCTTTTGTATCCAAAACAGAAAAATAGATTTGGATATTAAGAAATTTAAATTTACAGTACACCTCTGAGTAATTCTGAGTTTACAAGTGTGAAAAACTGATTGTCTAGGAAATTAGTAAAATTTTCCTAAACAGAAATGACAGTCAGGTATCTAGGTCCCATTTAAACTGAGAAAGAGGCAAGACGCCAAATTTTCTTTTACCTTTTGCATGGCTTGCTGGGAATCAGGTGGGAAGTTGTGGAAGAATCTGGTGAATAAACTGTCTGTCTTTGCTCACACTTCTCACCTCAGCCACAAAAAATCCTTTATGTATCTTTTCAACAGCCTGGGATATTGTTCCATAAATTCTATGTAGGTTTATTTAACCAATACAATATTGATTATAAGCTAGCACTGACTGGAAAAGAGGGATAAAAACTTCTGTGAAGCAAAGTTACATCACATATATGATAAATCAATTTAAGCACTGAAGACTAGGTGTTTATCCCTCATATTTTTTCTGGTTATATATATATAAAAAGTATCATTTTAATGGAAAAGAGCAAAATGTATCATGGTATTTTTTCCTATTCAAAAAATACATAACTAAATCTTGACTTCTCATTTTACAGTAATCACTTTTTAGCTTCCTTACCTGTGCATGAAAAGGATGTGTCTAACTTGAATACAACCTCTCCAAGTTTTCTTAGCATTTTTGCAAAATATAATCTTTTGAAAGATGAAATGTTTGACATCTCTCGCAGGAAATACTGCACTTATTTTGACAGGGATATATCTAGCATGTCTTCTTTACTAGGCAAACTGTCTGGAAGGGAAAATAGAAATAACAACACATTGGCTTTTGTGTTTGTTGCTATGGCTAAACTGCATAGCAACAAGACTCAGGACACTTGCCTATAGTGCGGAAACGAAGTGAAAATTTAGCCTTCTGCATGAAATGTGTAACACATGCACACTGAGCAAAATATCATACCCAAATAATGACCTCACATCTGTTTCATACTTTTCTACAAGGGAGATAGATGGACCTTAACTTTTCAGAAGGTTAATTAAGCAAAGGATTAAAAAAACCCACTTGTCATTGGGAAATGCTTTCTTATATAAATTAAGCAACTATTTTTATAGAAAGAAAGAAAGAAACATGAGAGGACTGGTGGTGTGATATAAAATTAGCAGAAATAAAACAAAGGACAAAATTTATTGATAGCTCAAAGCATATTACAAATTATGAACCTTTCCAGAAAGCTTCATAGAGCATAGTAATGATTAGGATATATTTTCTTGTTCAGTTTATTTATTTATTTGTTCCAGATTTCATTATATGTTTTACTTCTAATTGATTGGGGATTTTTGCTTGGGGTTTTTTAGTTTGGTTTGTTGGGGCTTTTTCCCTCCAAACCTTGATGTGAGGACTTCTTCAAAATTTACTGGTCTAGGTTCTGAATAAAAATCTCAACTCCGCTTCTATAGCCTATTTAGTCAGAAGAGCTATAGAATTGGTGATCGGAAGTAAGCCCATAAAGATTAAAGCAATTTCAAATTCTTTCCCTTCACTAGTTTGAAAGAAATGCAGAACAGAGTCAGAAAAAAAAAAAAGGATCAGTCTAAACTCTCATTTATATTCCCAGTTTTGAATGGGGTGTCTCAAGTTTCCATAAGACAACTTCACTGTTGTTCATGAATTCAGTCATAGGACGACTGGACTGCAGAATATAGTTAAATGTTTCTTCAGCATTTTGGTGATATATTTGAGCTATTTCATGACATTCTCATTCACCTTGCTGGCATATTTTTACTCTCAAATGTCTTAATCATTTTAACAGAAGTGAGAGTTTATCTTCCAAAGTTGATTTTGTCCTTTAAGAATATCTCCACCTCCTTGATTTTATACTTATATTCTTTTGCTTGACTAAAACTGTTATATAGAATACAATCTATTATACTCATGTGGATAGATGCAAATGCAAACAAGGAGAAAACAAAAATAACCCATGCTGAGGGACATGTACATTTCCAAAAGACCGAACAGGAGGTATGTAGACAAATCCTATTATTGGGTAATGAGATTTGTGCGCGTACCCGGACGCTATTATGAAAATGTAGCTCTTTTTCAAAACAAAATGAAAGAAGGGGGCAATCTTTTCAGCTGAGGTCAAATTCTGCTTCCAGTAAGGATGTAATATGTTTCATTAAAATCAACCTTATTAGTGTCCAAATGTAGCTCAAAGAAAAAAATAACCCTTATATTCACAGAAATTTCAGATGACTTTGAGCCTGATCATGCTCACATTGAAATTAACAGGAATTTTACCATGGGGATGGAGCTTCAAGCTACATCAAAGCTCTCACTGTGTCAAGAAGTTTGTATTGTCTTCTCCTATGAAGTGAAATGATTCATATAAAATCAGGAATTTCAAGAATAAAAGACTCAACCGTTACATCACCAATTGATTTGGAAGAAAATTCTGACAGTACCATGAATTTCAAATTCATAAATCAAAATCTTGATAGCTACTTAAGATAGTGAGCTTTCATATACAATAAATGTTGCTTATGTAAGTCTTGTATTCTTACTTCTTACTGGAGAATATAGAGTTCTCAAAGTAGTTCTTATAATCATAATGAGTAAGAATATACATTTCCATAGAGGAAAACTAAATAAGAAATAGATACTGCCAACAAAGTAATATAAGGAAATGATACAACAAGGTAAAATGTAAAAACCTGTGAACACTGAGTCATCACATGTTTGGAGGTAAGTATATTTACAGGATAAAGAGTTGAAGGCAGCCTTACTCCTAACCCTAAACTTAACCTTTGTGTTTTACCAGTTCACATGCTGAAAAATATTTAGCATTTATTTATTTATATAATAAATAAAATATGTCCTTTTTTTGTATTTAATCTTCCTGGTAACCCACAACTCTTTAAAGTAGGAAGATTTACAACTCGTAAAAGGTAAGTAATCATCTACTGTGTTGGTACTGAGTTTTATAAATGAGCAGATGTTAGGTGTTTCATATGTGAGAGAACAGTGTCTCCATACCTAATTTCCTTTTAATATTTCAGTTTGTTTGGGGGTTTTGTTTGTTTGTTTTGTTTTTGTTTGGGTTTTTTCCACAATGAAATTCCTAAGGGAGAAGACTGCACACTCGCACACTCTAAGACTCTCCACTTAAGGAGTTTCAGCTTCAGAAGCTGCAGTGACTGCAATTCTGACCAGTGGGGGTAGAGTTTTCACCATCATGTTCAAGGTCAAGTCATTCAGCAGAAGTCTTTGTAGTCTGAGATTGCACTATTATTTGTAAACATAGTGTTTATCTGTTATATGCTGTCTCCAAGATGCAGGTCAAAAAAAAGAACTGTTCAAATCATTTGAATACTAATTTTATAGAATATTTCAAATCCAGGTAAGAATCCTATATTTATTTCCTCTCTGTTGAACATATTTAAGAAAAGATGGTAAAAATTGAATGGGTGGTAGAAAATATTTGCTGACACAATTTAATGAATTTCATCACTAGTATGAAAACTGCATGTATATTTGTAACTACAGAAGCTACTATCTCCAGTCTGTAGGTTGATCATGAATTCATGTTCACACCAGATGCCACTTCCTTTTTCAACAACCATGTGATACATTTGAGAAGTCACAGAACAAAGTGACAAAGGAATAATTTGGATCAAAATATTCTAAACTAAAGTAAACTAAATTTTCAAGCAAATCTTTACATGTGCAAATTGTGCAAGAAAAGGCTGAAAAAAAGAGTGACATAACTTTATCTCACTAGCTCAGGAGGAGTGACACCTTGCTTGTGAACAAGATGGTTCTATCCATATTTTGCTGGTGTGGGATATAGGACTTTTACTTCTTTCCTTTTCCTCTTTCTATTGAAACTGCCATTCAAGACCAATAATGTCCCAGTTCTTCCCAGTGTGTATTTCTGGGCCAAATGTATGTATTATGAAGGACTATGGCTCTGCACGAGAAAGAAAACAGCTACAAGAACTGTGAAATAAGTTTTGACTGATAACTCCATTATGGTGTGGGCTGCAGGATGACCTTATTTCTGATCTGTTTTTCATTGTTGAACTTCTTTTCTATGTAAGGGTGACATTAGTGGAGGCAAGATCAGAATGAGACTCCATGTCTCTAGGAGAAATAGGGATAGCACAAAATAATGATTTAAAATGAAGGAATGGGTGAAACACTTCTTCCATATAGACAGAGGTCATACATGAAGAACGTGTGACAGGAGCAGAGTCCCACTGTTGTCATGGAGACTGAAAAAATTGTTAACTTCTAAAAACAAAAATAACAGTGTTTCAAATCTCTCCTATCATCCTCTTTACAATACTAATGTAAAATTCTCCTATGCTTGTTCTAGAGCCTGATGAAATAAACATCAGTAAATAGCGTGGTTTTGTCTCTAAATATATGCTTTTATTTTACCAGAACCAACGTGAACTATAAATAATTGGAAAGAATCCTCTGAATGTTTGGAAATGCATACACAACCAGCAGGCAGGAAGCAAGTGTTGCAAAATCATGTCAAAAGTACAGAGCTCAGCAGCTACTCTGCACAGGGAAACCCACAATCAGGAATCTGGCCCAAAGATCCTTATACAGTATTTGAGGGGACTTGAAGGACTTGGAAAGAAATTTGCAGCATGCAATTTTCTTCACGAGGATCATATCCAAACTGCACAGTACAAAAAGCTAAAGGAAAGGATGCGTCTCTTCGCTTCTTTGCTCTAATTCATCTTGAAAATGTCAGCTTCCCAGCTTCTGCAATTTTGAATCATAGCATGGAGCTATCACCTGCCATGCAAGGTCTGTGACATGCTTTAGCAGAGATCACTTTTCTTTCAAGACATCTACAGAAGGTGATTCCTATTCCCCTTTCACTTATCGGTAAAGAGATTAGGAATAAAATGCTCAACTTCTTTAATAAAATATGTAGATGATATAATAGAATCATAGAATGGTTTGGGTTGGAAGGCACCTTGAAGGTCATCTAGTTCCAACCTCCCTGCATGTGCAGGGACACCTTCCACTAGACCAGATTGCTCAAGGCCCCATCCAACCTGGCCGTGAACACTTCCAGTGAGGAAGCAGCCACAACTTTCTTGGGCAACCTGTTCCAGTGTCCCACCACCCTCAAACTGATGAATTTCTTCCAAGCGAACTAGAAGAATGTGGGTTCAGAAGTTTAAAATTAACATGAAGTGATGTGGGAGGCTGGGATTTACTCTCTCTATCCACGGATGGTAACCATCAACTCTTCAGTGCAAAATGGGTAAACCTGGGCTTAAACTCAGGCTCTACCCCTTTTCAGAGAAAACTTTCAGCTATACAACAAGTGATATGTGTTGCTCTACCTTTTCTGAGCTATGCTGCCTTTCTTTCAGAGATATGGGGTAAAATGAATTTTCACATATCTCCTTACTTACTCTCACCCAGATGATATTTATCCCAAAACAAGGACATTCCTGTGCTTCTTCCACAGGATTCCATAGCAACATATAGGAGGTTTATGTATAGTAAATCATCATCTACTGTGAAAAAGGATGTCCACAGAGCCCATGTGAACTCAGGAGAAAATTCCCCTCATAAAGTACTCAGGAACAAATGCAGGTGTGTTAGTCATTAACACCAGTTTAATGGGCTGATATTCATGCAGAATAAACTGCAGCTTTGATACATCAGCTTTTTATTGTCAAGACTGAAGTTCCTGAATGTAACCGTGTAGCCTTTGGATTTTTATATTTTCTATATTGGCAATAAACCAAAATACACTAAAAACTTAATTTGTACTGTATAGGAAGACTTAAAATAAATAAAAAGGAAAGTACTGATCTAAGTGTAAAAACCAAAAGCCAAGACTTTGAATGATTGCATTGGCTGCTTGTGATTACTCAGAATTTTAGTAGAACATCAAAATAAGATTGAAATTTTTGACTCAGTAGAGGGTTTTTTTGATATTTCAGCTGGTATGTTATTGCTAGTTACTGGTTTAAGCGAAACTTAAACTGTTATTTATTGTATTTCATAGCTGAGACTTTGACTTCCTTTAGGCAAAGCTGGTTTTTAAGCTTACAGGTATTGTTATCACAGTGGAAGGTCACTTAAAATCTATCTTTTGGTCTAAATGATGTTTAAAATCAATAGTAGTTCCTGAATAGTTTCCCACACTTCTTGGCTCAGCGGATAAACAGTGGCCTCGTTCAAAGCAACATAGAATTTTCTGGCTCAAAGTCACCTTTCAAAAAGAGGGACACACAAGAATTTGTTTCCGTTGATTTGTTTTTGGAATAGTGTTGTGATTTATTTATATCACCTTGACAACTGCTGCCAGAAGGATGCCCCAGGACAAAAGGATATTCTTATTGTTTAAAAATGATCTCTTTAGAATGAAGGCTAAAATTTAGCTCCACATAGATATACGCTGTTATGCAAATATATGTGTCCAGTGAATCATTAAATAAAGAGACAAAGTCACAGCTAGTGTAAGAGGGAAGCACTTGTGAAGTGAATGGAACCAAGCTTGCCTTTTTCAGCAAAATATTTTACTTGAGGCTTTTTAGCATCCAAAATGTAAAGAGCCAGCATGCTATCATTCTTCCTGAGCTGTACAGTTTTGCTATGGAACAAAAGATCTTTTTCATTAGCGACAAGCCCATTGAAAAGAGAAGAAATGGATCTTTTCAGCTATTAATGGAAAAACATTAGCATAACATTAAGTACACAACTGGGGAAATCCCCGAATTAAAATTCCTCACTTGGTGTTGATTCAGACACACTTTGTATAAATTACATCATTTTCTAAGGCCTGGGAGGCTGATTTCCCCAAATTCATAGGTATACAAATTTAAGTGATTCAGTTCAACCCAATACATAGATACAATTTCAGTAACTGTACACACAAACCACACATTTGCCTGTAAATGGCCACCTATTCCTTTAAAAATGGTGAAAAATTAACTTAATTAGAACAGAAATATTGCCTTTTAGGTAGAATTTAATCTATTGGTAGACCCAAATACAGCACCTTCATGATGATGCAGGAAAACTGTGTGCAGTCGTATAAGGAGATGTTTAAATATGTTCTTAAATTCTATTGGATCAAATGCATACTTATATTTTCTTTGGAGAAAGGATATTTATCTGATTTTGTACTTATATACATAACTTCAGACTTATTTTGTATGCCAATTATTTTGTTATTTAGAACCCACAGTGCAGTAGCAGGGAATTTATAATTAGAAAAAGGAGATTACTGAAAATGAACCATTCCATGTCTTTAAGTGTAGTCCTGCTGATCCAATTGAAAGGAATAAGATTTACAGGACAGGCACCCTAAAGCATAAGGTCTTATGATATAGCAAAAAAATACGAATGACCAAAAATTTCTGTTGGTCAGTTTATCTTTGCACAAGATGTCATTACAGTTCATAGACCACTGGCAAAAAAAAGGAGTTCTTCCTAGATTTCTATGGAATCTGGACAAGATCCAAAAAAACAACCCCAAAATCTTTTGACATATTTCGAGAAAAGCTAAAAGAACAGAAGATGAGAGGAGTTAAACGTATTTCAGATCAGTTTTTGCTCTCTGGCACTCTTAGCAGACTTTTAGAAGTAATCTCCTGCCAGTTACATCTGTGTAACTTTGACTTTAATGGTGTTTCACAGATAACAGAACACAGTATTAGATCCAACATGTTGCTTCTTGCTGAATACATCCCAGTACCTTTACATTTCAGGGCTTAAATATCCTGTTTCTTAAAAAAGGTGAAATAGAGCCAAAAGATATTTCTCTTACCTTTCAAAATGGCATAAAGGAATTGGGCTATATAGATGAATAAAATCCTTTAGCAACAGCAGGAGTGTTTGTTACCAATGAAAGCTATAATTCACAGGGATGCTATAATCTCGAGTCTTCCCAGAAAAAAAAATAAATGCCCTCCCTTACCTATCATGTTTATTTTCCTTCTCCTCCCTCTGTTTTTTATTATTTCATGTTGTAATTATTTTGCCTCTCTGTGAGAATGTTTAGGGATCAGTTTGTTTGAAAGATATTATGTACAACACATTTGTGTC
Organism: Florisuga fusca; assembly: GCA_038090715.1. Classification (NCBI taxonomy): domain Eukaryota; kingdom Metazoa; phylum Chordata; class Aves; order Apodiformes; family Trochilidae; genus Florisuga; species Florisuga fusca. The sequence goes on from JAAWXA010000001.1 coordinate 60,805,044, forward strand.
ATATTGCATTTTCTATACATATGAACCTATTTTCTTTAACTATAAAAGCTGGTAAACCCAGCTGTAATGAAAGCTATAACAGATAAAAGCTGTCAGACAGAGAACCTATTTTGGCTGCTGGTTTGTTCCATTTTCTTCAGTGTTATGTGAAATTGTTCTCTTTCACCTTTCAGAATAAGCAAAAGTTTTCATCTTTTATCCTGACTCCTCTTGACTTACTCCAGCAATTCAGTAAAATTTTCTCTCTGCTTCTCAACAGTCAATAGTTTTCTATAGGTGTAAGAGGAGCAGAGTTTACTCCATTTGTTCTAAACATGCTGTGAAAATACTAATGTGTTTACATAGAAGCACAAGTCTGAAAACACAGTAATCAACCCCATGCTGTTTCAGTGTCAAAAGCAAGAATTACCGAAAATCTTATTAAATTATTGTAAAAATGGTAAATTAAATTTAAACTATAAATGATGAGCAAATTAGAAGAGTTCTAAGTACAGTTGGCGATATTTGTTTTATATCTCTGTAAATGTCAAACTTTAAACGCTAATCATGAAAGTCTAAAATGGATTCAGATTTGGGTTTTTTTACAAGTAAATATATTTTCTTCCTTTTTCAGGCTATAATGTTTCTTCTTTAGTAAGTCATTCAGACATTTGAACTTTTTCATTACCCTTTTGAAAACTCTAACATGTTAGTGCTTGAGGATGATGTGTGAGTTGAAGTGGAGAAAGTAATATTTTTCATGTTACACCATTGATGAAGTGATGAAGTAAAAAAAAATTATTTTCTGCAAAGCCATTAGTCTATTGCTTTTAGCACTTAATAGCAGACTGATGAAGACTGGAAAACTTTATCTGAAGAAAAGAAAGAAAGAAGGAAAGAATGAAGTAAACAACCAGGTACCTGTAGGGCAGAAACATTACTAAATTATTTTTAAGCTTGCACATAGCTGAGAGATTGATTGATTGCAATAAGCAAATTGCTCATTTGACTTTTTCAACAGCAAATCCAAAAGGCTAACTGGCTGATTGTAAACTTTGCAGGGATAGGTTTCATTTTCCTATGAAGAAATATGAGTATGTAATATTATGAAGAGCTTTTAAAATTCCTCTGAAGATGTGACCTTTCATGTATTATGCCACAATTCACGCAAAATGTTAATGATACTGAAGATATTTAAAACTGTTTTTTAAAGATTGAAGCAGATGTTCATTACTTTGCAGGAGCAAGATCGTCTTTTAATTGAATTGTGCTTTCAATTAAATTTTGTAGTGTAGGATCAATAGAAAAACACAAGTTACAACAGAGAATTTTAATGCTAAAGTCTCAGAGGAGATATAAATATTGTCATAATCTGAGCTGCAAAGTTGAGGAACCTGAGAGAGTTTCTTCATCAAGAAGAAGGGAGTCCTGCTTAGTCCAGGCTTGAACGAAAGTGATAACCATGAAATTAGCAAAACATGATCTTATTTCAGCAGAGAACACTTCACCTAGGCCAGTCCATTCCTGAAAATACAATGAATAATAAGTATTGGGTTTATGTCTGATGTCCCATTCAATTACAGAAAACTCTAGTTTATCCCCCCTTTCCACTCACTGCTTATTTTAGAGGAAGAGTTTATACCTACCACCACCAAGAGCATCATGATACTGGACTGTAGAGTATTTTGAGCTAGACTCTCTCTCCTTTCTGCACAGATTTTAGAACTTTTTTCCTTTTTTTAAGTAAGAAATAGAAATTTACTAAAGTTTGATCATTTGTACATTCCTGAGAGAGACCTAGGCAGGCTGAGACTGATCCAGATCTAGAATTATGTTGTAAGCTTCTGTAACACATGCAACATGAGTATCGACATATGCACATACATTTGTATGAATGTAAAGAGTGGCATATGTAGTTACTGTGAGGTGATACAGCTTCACTAGAAGCATTTAGATCTCTTTCCTTTCTTCTTACATGGATCTGAGTGGCAGAATTGGTGGCTAGCTACCTAAGTCCACTATTGGCAGATAGAATAATAGAATCACAGATTCAAATATATTAAAGAAATTCCATTTAGTTCTGTTATTAATTTAACTATCAGAAAAAAAAATAATCATCCAACTCCCTCTTTGATATCAGAAAGGAAGTGAATTATAAACAAAGTGTTGATAGCCTGACAAAGGGTCCATGATATACTTGCCATGGTATGCATTTTTTTGCAATGAATGTTGGAAAGGAATGCAGCTAATACAGAAGTATTTTTATTTACTTCACAGACACTCCACAGAAAACAATAAGGGACTTTTCAGTGAATTCAAATTGTTGAATTAATTTTCAACATCTTATGAAAATGCAATGGACATATTGCATGTGAATGTGAAAAATGTAGGATGAAAACGAATTACAGGAATGTTCAGAAGGCAATGCAGGTGCAAAAAAACCCAAAAAAGAAACAAAACAAAACCCAAAAAAGCACCACAAAACACATGAGGGGAATCTGTTTTCTAGAAAGATATTGCTGTTTCTACGTTCAATTAATAGCCCTGACAGTGAATTGTCATCTTACTTGAGTGCCTAATGGATATCTCAGTTTATAATGTACTATCTTTAGACACATTTTTGAAGTTTTCTCAGCTGGAGTTTGCTTGTGCTATTGATCCTTTGTCTACAAAAATTCAGAAAGGGAGAAATAGAAATCGGGTTTCTATCTCTACTGACATTAGTGAAACTCAGACTTTAATTTCTATACTGCAGAGAAACAAGTATTCCTACCAAATAGGTATAGTTTATGCAGACACTTGAAATCCCTGTGATAAGACCAAAATGTGTTTAGACTCTGCAGTATCCTGTGGAGAAACATTGAGTGCTGTTAGCTGTGGCAAAATGACCTGCGTGTAAGTGCTGACTTGATATAAACAAGAAATGGCCTAAGAACCACTTCACAAAAGAAGATGGTCTGGTAGTGACTTTCCTACTACGGCTCAGTAAGGTGTAAATGAGACATAGGAACAGTTCCACAGTGCACAGCAAGATATAAAAGAGTAAGACAAAGAAAAGAGAAGAATCTCATGCCAACAAATACTGGAGGAGAAATGTGTGTAAGGGAGGGTAATTACTTGAGCTGGGACCTGGAGCTGTCTGTGCCCTCAATGTAAAAAGTGATGAAAGGTTTCAAATGACAGCAAATATGTGACTGACAAATAAATGTGTAAATTACATTGTTGTGAATGCTTTATATTGAAATCTTTCTGAATGGTCTAGAAAAAGGAAAAAAAAATATCACAAACATGACTAACCTTGCTCCAACCTCTCAAGGAAACAAATCAAACCACCACTAACTCCAGAATCTTTTTCATCTGTGATATCTATAAGGTGATTTGAAGGACACAGGGAGATGTATACATGAATAACAGGTTTTCTTTTCTGAGAAAGTACCCTTTTCTGTGATTAATTTCAGTAGTAATTTGTTTTAAAGTAACTAATGTTTACTGAGTACACATTGCTGATGCAACTAGTCACTTCCAAGGAAATCAGCAGCAATCAACCTGACATTTTTCTCAAAGAGAGAAAAGAGTATTTGAAATTTTTTTTCTGGTAAAATAGTAGGTATAGATTCTTAGACTACTTTGTGATCACTTCATAAAAGAAGTAGCTTATGTAGTGATTACATTTTCATGTGCTATTGCCAAAATTATTATTTTATTGAGGCCTGAAGAAAGCTCCAATACCCAGTGTATTGAAAGCTGTGTATCCAGTTTTGAATGGCAAACATTGTCTTTTCAGTCAGGAAAGGAGACCACATGGAAGGCTGAAGTGCCCTAACTCAATTCCCAATGAGTTACAGCCAAACATTTTACGAATAAACAAACAAAAAGCTCATGGAAATGAATTAGTGAAAAGGTTCCATTTTCCACATGGAACCTGCTCCATTAATGTGAATTTAAAAAATATTTGAAAACACTGCCAGTCATGTATGGAACTCCATATTTGTAGGGACAGCTTTAGTCTGGATAATATCCAAGTGATCAAATTTGCTTTCTTTCCTCATCCAAAGCTGGAAGTATCCTTGTAGCTAATCAACATAGGGCCTGATCCCATTTCCAGTAAAACTGAAGACAAGACTTCCATTAACTTGAATGGTTTTAAGGTCATATGTACAGGGACTTACAATATGTTCTTCTTTCAGTATAGGACTCAGCAATCTACAAAAGCATATCTATACATCAGGGTTTGTTTTATGTTACCTCCTCTTTACTTACTTAGGGGTGGGTCTTGATGTTTCCTTGGTTCACTAATAAAGCTACAAATTTACTCAGAAACATCTGAATGACAACTTTTCCCTCTGAGCTCTTGAAGTATCATAGTAATAACAGAGGTCTACTTGAACAACAGTAAATGCCTAGAAGAATCTATACAAAATGGTAGTTCACAGAAAAAAAGACTGCAAGATATATTCTATTTCTTTATATATATATATATATATATAAACCAATAACTTGAACTGCAAACATTCTGAACAGCAGGTGGAAACAAGCCAAGCTTTATTTACTTCCTAAACCACTCATCACTGTAGTTACCTTGGAAGTATTGAAATGTCTATCTAAAGGCCCTTTGACTGACAATACGTAGCCCGTGTACAGACTCTGTGGTCCAGTCCAAATTTAGATATCCAATTCAGTTGACAAAGTTGGATAACTAACCTCAAGTCTTCTTCTTTAGTTAATAAAGAATGAAAGAAAAAGAGTTTTGAAAAATGTGGTTCAGCAAATCTGAGGTCTAAATTATGAAATGAGAATGAACTGCGTGTTTCTCTCCATTACATTTGTAGGGTTATTTCCATAAGCTATCACTGGAACCTATAGCACCTAAGGTACCTTTAAGGCCTCAAGTGAAGTGGATCTTTGTCCCAAAACAATTGGTGAGTTGAATAATTCTAACAGATAAAAGTGAGATACTAGCAGACTGTATGACTTGTTCCAGTTCTCATGCAGAATTTATCTGTGACAGAAAACTGAGAATAAAATGCAGTTGTCTACCTTGCCTAGTATTTCATTTACATTTCTATGTATTCTCCCTGGGGTAACATTCATAACTGATGAGCTATCCATTTTGATCATGGAGGGTAGAGAGCATGCATCATACTTAAAGGTCTCAAAAAGCATTTTGGTAGAATTCAAATGATGAGCACATTCACATGTTGCTAATAACAGCAGCAACAGTTTGAGATGTTCTAGATCTGCTTTGCTTGCTTTCACCATGATACAGACAGGCTTGATTCCTTGCTGTCCTCCATCGAGGAAGACTGAGCCAGAGATCAGGTATGATCTCTGCTTCTACAGACTTGCAGCTGTTACTTTTTGTGCCTCTGACAGTGTAAGAAAGACAGCAGATGCAGATAGACTCTGTCCTAGTTTTTTCCTGTTACTTTTGGACCTTAGAAAGCAATCTGTTTGCCTTGGTTGGTTTCAGAAAATGGTTAGTTGTGAGTATTTAAATGCCTTGTCAAAACTTGTATTGTTTGCTTTAAGCTATCTTTACATGCAGTAGAGGGTAAATGATTTTTACAGTGTCCTGGCTTGTCTTGTACTTGATTTTCTCATGTTGACAGCATGGAGCTCCTTCTGAGGCAAACACACAATGAGCTGTGTCTTGTTATATATGTCTGATGTTAGAAAGCAAAGTCAGACAAAGCATATCCCTTTGAATGGGCATCAACTGCTGAGCTGCTAGAAAGCATCAACAAGTCTGGCTGTCTGAAAGTTTTGCAGGACAGTGTGTATCAATGAGAGAGGAGGGTATGAATCTCTCCTACTACACTGCAAGATTTGCAAGAGTTACAAACCAGCATAAATTTACTCAGACTCCAGTAGCTTCCAGATACAGCATGACACTGAAAAAAACCATCAATGGCAATGAAATCTTTAAAAGTGTATGTGTATCTTTTTTTCATGCCAAAGACCTGTTTGGATAGTTCAAAAGTAAATTCATTTTTAATATCTTTAGTTTTAATATATTTTGATATATTTTAATATGTTAATTTTAATATCTTTTAATATCTTTAACCCAGTACATTTTGGGAAATATTTTTATAACATAGAGAAGGGCAATCTTGTCTTCTGTTTTTGTCCTATAGCTCCTAGGAGCATAGAATATGATAATCAAATAGTCTATTTGAAATGTCTTTCCTGTACAATAGTTCAATTGTTATTTAAATTATATCTTGAGAGTTACTACCCTGCTTCTGCCTATCAAGGGAAATGTGGCGAAGAAAGCTTTCTAGCATAGCTGTAAATGTAGCCCACATACAGGAGTTTGATTGTATGAGCTAAAGCTGGATTGTTTATTGTCCAAGAATAGTATTTTTAAATAGGGGTAAAAGTATTATTCCTTTTAAAAAAATAAATAAATAAAAAAATCAAATACAACAAGCCTTGTGAATTCCAAACTGATAATGTTATGTTCCACAATCCTCCTTGGCTCACCTTTTAGTCTGACATTAAAAAAGCAGTTTATTAGCCTTAATTTTTATTATGTTTGATCACAAGTGTGGTAATTCTTGAATTTTCTCCTTTCTGAAGCATTATGAGAGCCCTTGGGAGTTCAAAACTTTTTGCTTATCTCTGACAGCAATTCATCTACCAAATAAACTTCAAAACAAATTTATTCCTCTTTGAAGTACAAAACGGCAATGTTGAGGTCATTTGCATTTACCCATTAAACTATAGTGTTTCTTCTTCTTTTTTTTTAATCAAAATGACAACCATTAATGACAAAAAACCCATTGAGCCTTTATTTCTCTTTCTGCCTTGTGTGAAACTTATAGAATGATAATAAGGAATCACCTCAGACAAGCACAGATGAAAATGTGTTCTGCCCACTACTGTATCTGCACAGCTAAACACTTCCACAGTGCTTTGATGGCTCTTACTTTTTAAAAGGCTTTATCTGAGCTTCCATATTCTCAACCACATTGAACTCTGTGTTATTAAAAAGTAGTTAAATTCTCTTTTCTAAAGTGATTAATCTCAACCCAGCTAATCTCCTCATCCACACTCTGCTTCTAAGGCATAACAGAAGCTATTTTTCATTGGATTTCAGTTGATTAGATAGTCTGATTTAAGGCTAGTTAAGCTGTGTTTCAATTGTGGTGAGGAGAGATTCCCTCTGAGTGCTAAAATCCCATTTTATCCTCTAAGGGCATGAGGCCATGGGTTTCTTTTCCTTTTTTTTTTTTTTTTTTATCCATTGAGCTAAAGAAGAGACCAGTCCCAGCTGGATGCAAGAGCACATCCTTAGAAATCCTTTCCCTTGGGCTAATGCATTTATTTACTTGCTTTCTTTTCTCTTTCTAGCTTCCCATGACATTCACAAATAAAGCTGTTCCACTATTTGAGGAAAAGTTCCCTCCTCTCTTCTCCCCCCTACTTTTTGCTTTGATTATAAGTTTGGAGCCAAAAATGTCAGGAATGGAAAACCTAGACAAATAATTAACATTTGTCAACAAGAACCATTAAGCTGCTGGCTGGAAAGTAAAATTGCATTTGCTACTGAAGAAATCAAGTATATCCTGAGGAAGGGTGAAATTAATAATGTTTCAAAAGTGACTACGATACTGAATTTTATTTTAGAGTGAGCAAATAAATAACTGTAATAAGCTAAATTTATAAATACCTGATATGAATATAATTTAAAATTATTTCTTGTTCTGATGAGGAACAGGTTAGGGAATAATGGGGGGAATATGAAAATCTGAATTTTTTGCAACCCACTGTGTTGATGCATGTTACCTCAAAAACGTATTGTATTACTGCTTCAGATATCAGAAAGAATGAAGGGGGCTTTGAACGGTTACTGTGAAACTATTTTTAAATATAAAAGGAAATATGAGACGATTAGCACACAATCCTCTTATATATTCAGTACAGCAGCCTTGAGCTGGGAGACACTGTTTTCACACACGCAAGTTTTTCTATTGACTCCTGTGAGATTATGCCTGCGTTCAAAGATGTCCATGTGTTTCATTGCTTTGCTGGATTGGGGCCATCCTACTCACTGTCTTGCTCTGCTTTGTCCTTGTTTTCCCTCAAATGGTAAAGCTCATATCAAGAGAAAAGACCATGAATATCTACAGGCTAATGCACCTAGCAAGAAGAAGCAGAATAGATGCAGAAAGAACAAAGGGATAGAAGATAAATCTGATTTATTTTTTAACTAGAACTACAAAGAAAAATAGGGACATGAAAAACAATAGCTGTAATGTATTTGGTTTGCAATAGATGTTAAAATCTTTGTCAACATTAATTAAAATTGGCTTTGATAGAAACACTGTCTCATTGAAAGACTGAAAGAGCATAAACAAAGGATAATGTCAGCAATATATCCAGATGCGAAGAGGTGTGTGGAATGGTGCTGCAGGGATATGCATTAAGTCAGGGATTAATATCTTCACTAGCCCAGGAGAGAAGTAAATAGCATTAATTACATTTTCAGATAATACTAAAGAGATGCTGGAGGACAGGGTAGTAATACGGGGAGACTTAATTATCTTAGAACCGGCATCAAAAAATATCTGTATGGTCACACAGTTCATGACACAAGTCACTGATTGTGACTGAAGCCCTGAGAAGTAATATAATAAATATGTGAATTGTCATTAAAATGAACAAGATTAAAACATAATTTTAAAAAAAATTATTTTTTAAAGGGAGAAAACAGAAAACAGTATCACAACCATTCAACAGAAACAGCAAATTAGAATGCAGTAATTCTGAAAACAACTGTAGGTGTAAGAAGAGAGTCATTTACACATATTTTTCATACATATGTGTTATTTAGAAATCAACTCATTTTTAAGGCATGCATGCAAAAAAACATCAGGCCTTGTAGCAGGAAGATAAAAGCACTTTGGTGTACACTCAAAGAGTGAGAGTTGTTAGAAAATTACATATGATTCTGAGCAAAGCATTACAAAGAAGAACCTAACAGGCAGACAGGAGAGTGCTCAAAGAAAAGACAGAAATTTTTAAAGCAATTGAAAGTGTAATTATGCTTGTATGGTATTTTTTCTTGAATTATAGAACACATTTATATAATTACTTTGCATTAGAGGATGCTATAAACGCTTGAAAACTTACATATATAAAATTCTAGAATATTTAAGATAAACTATAAGTACAGGAAAAATCACATTTTAAATAACAGCATTTTGATCTAAATGGCTCTGTTAAGAAAGGAAATATATAAAAATATTGTTCAACCACCTACTTGCTTTCTTACAGTTTTCTTTGGTTATTTGCAGAAAGTATTAATAAAGGTGATTCACTTCATTTGTATTGCACATTACATTATTTCTATATACAATTATATTTTACATGTATATATTGCCTGAGTAGCAGGTTTTACTTTATGTCAGGTTTATTATCTATTCATTTTGATACTTGAAAATTAGTTTTTTATTTATTTTATCTGCCTTCTAAGTATTTAAAATATTTAGAAATACCAATTTAAGTTGCTTTATCACATGTAGACTTATAGGAGCAATATAAAAGTATTATAAATCCCAAGCTAGGTTAAACAACTGAAAGAAAAATCCCCAAACTTCCTAGCAGTTCAATAGGTGAAGGTGTTAAATGTGATTTGGTTGAACATTTCCATCTCCTGAAACATGCAAAAGAAAAATGAATAGTGTGCTATGAATATCCCAATCTGATAAGTTACAAGGAGATAGGTGGCACGATTCAATAGGTTTTTTTCATGTCTAATTTGTAAGACTGATGTTGTTATCAATATACTCTGAGCAAGAGGGGCTAGGGGATGTCTGAACCATATGTGATCTATCACCTCCACTCCCCTGCAGACTAGTGAAGTGCTTTGCTGAACCAGGTCTTAATGCTTGCAGTCTTGTTAACCTGCAGGGTAAGAGCCCTGGGAGGCTCAAGATCACTTCTGAACTCAGCCAACAGCTGAATTTTTAATAAAGTGACTGCCAGACAGCAGGATTTTAAATTCTGGATTTGTTTCATTAATATTGCACCTGACAATCATTTCTCTAAGATACCATTCTATATTCCAAATTTCTCTGAATAGACTACTTTTAATAGCTCTGTCAATATGACACCTTTCCCTCTTTATATATGAAAGCAAAACATAGCAAAGCAAGACTAAGTACTGTCTGAAGTTCATCTTTTCCTTAGCCATGTGAAAAAGAAAATTTATATTCACTAAGAACTATAATTTAGACATTTTATTATTATTAGATTGAAAAACAATAGTTTCTTTATTTTCTTTTTTCTTTGAAGAAATCCTTGAATGGAAGTATTATGGTTGATGGATATTTTAAATCTAACAACTAAACTGGCAACCTGGATTCATAAAAGACAATACTGAGAGTTCATCTCTGGCTCATGTAATATCTGTTATAATTTTTTTATGGGAGCTTAGCCACTTGTGGGAACACAATGACAATAAAATTATTAAGCAGTTTTATAGCTCACTGTAATTTCACAGCAGTGTGGTGATGTTAAATAAAGATATCCTTTTTTTTTTTTTTTTGACAATAGATGGTTAATAGGAGTGAATTGCACAGATCCAAAGATCAGATGAGTTGCCCAAGACAGAAATAACAGTAGTGGCAGAGACAAGATTAGGAGGCAAGACGGAAACCTCGTAACTGTGAACTCACTTAGCCAAGTAAGAAGTCTCTGCTTCTCATAATTATTTAATGAGCATTTTAAGGACAAAAGTGAAGTCAAAGTTATTCTTATGTATTGTGCTTAATATAGGGAAAGACTTCTAAGTCCTAATAATCATATCTTTCTAATTTCAGTGGTTGGGTATAACTCAACAGAATCACTTTAAGTGGTATTCAGATTGTCCAGCATCTTCAGCCCCTGTGGAGCATTTCCAATCAAATACAGCAATATTTCATCAAAATGTGCTGTCATTCATGTTCTAAAAAACACAGAATCAGCTCATCTTTGTAGAAGTGTAACTTGTGATACGAGTTACAAACACAACAACAAATTTATTTCTATTAGAATTAATATCTCTGGAAAATCTGGGTCACAGACAGTGAATTTAAATTCAACTCACTAATATCCCATCAGTTATTAAGGCATAAAGGAGGTTTACTCTGTGTTTTAAACCACCCCAAGGTTTGGAGATACACGCTATTCTCATTTTTTTAACTTGCTGGTTTTATCCGCAGATCACTCACTGTGGTTTCCAAGCTGATATGAAATAAGACAGAGAGAGAGATGGCAACAGGTTGCACAATTTGCAGTTGAATTAGCTCTTTGTTGTACAAGTTTGGCTTTAACACTAAGGAAATGATTTAGGGACGGTAGAACAGAGCTTCAAAGAGTTCTTAGAAATGCCAGTAAAGATGTTTGTACTGGGTTGTCCAATGACTCTGATTTTCAAATTCTTCTGTAGATGGTTGGCCTGTTTCCTCATCACTGGTACAGATCAAGCCTTTGCTTATCTCTGTAGATTATTTGTTTTCAGATATCTTCTTTCAATAGCAGTAAAATAAATTGCAAGTATGACATTTATATCTCTCCTACTGATTTAATCTCTCTGCTATTGTCTTTGAAAAGAACAGGGAAGGAAGAAGGTGTCCCCAAATAATTTTTGTTTTGTTTTGCTTTCTTTTCCCAATGATATTTCTTATAATATTTATTTGACCACAAATTCTGTATTATGAACATTTTTTTTTGTTTGATGATGATGACAATATATTATTTACCTCCTGGCCTAATTTTTGCAATGACTTTATGGCTCATGAAAATTCCTGAGTTAATCACTTGGAGACTGAATTACAACAATTCAATCACAGGCTCCAGGAAGATGTAGTGTAGAACAAAATATTCAAGTCATTAACAATCCCCTGTCCCCTTTTCCATCCTCTAATTAAGAGATTCCACACAAAAGATAACATAGATTGAGGTTATCCAGTGGTTTTTCAGCAGCTGTGACTGTGGAAACCATCCACAGTGGGAGCTGACTGAAAGTGAAACTCCACTGGGATGAGGCTGTCAGGGAACTGGGGAAGAGGGAGATACGTGCACAGTCCTGCCACCAAAAAAATTACTTTACACATGGCTTTGGACTGTTCTGTATCTCCTAGTGTCTGTCAATTTCCTCTGTGGAAATGAGGGGATAAGAGAGAAAGAGGGACAAGAGAAATGTAAATGAACTGACTGAATGGTAGATTTCTAGGATGCTTAGGGAGACCTCACACTGATAGATGACTGAGCATTAAGATATATTGTGGTATATTAAACTTCTCTCCCACAGGCTTTCCTCTCAGCAGTGCTGTAGCTGTGTATGGTGGTGATGATTTAAAGTAGATGGTTCCTTCCTCCTGGGGAGATTGGGCTTGTCTGGTGCTGCACCAGTCCTGAAGATTCACCGGGGCTCTTTTAGCAGGAGGAGGGACAGGTTATGAACATGTGTGGCTATGAGCCTTGTCCCAGTACACATGCTTGCTATACCCCAGACATTTTGTACCTCTATGGTCCACAACAAAGGCAAAACATCTGGGCTGTCTTCTTGCAGCTATAGAATTTTACTATCCTTTCTTTTCTAAAAGGCAAATGGGGAGATGTCGAAGAAATTCAAGTGCTGAATAAATTCTTCAGCTTTTGCATATTCTTTAACTGTCAGAAGAAAAGGAAAAAAGAAAAAAATTAAAATACATTACCAGGGAATCAAATATTTTATTCACAGTAGTATATTAAGATTACAGGGTGAATCATCTTTGTCAGATGTAGAAAAGCACTGAGGAGCTCCCTCTTGTTACCACAAAAATTGTTCAGTTCTTAACGGAGCACTGTTAATGAATAATAAATCAAAGTCCATACTTATATATCCAAAGTATGGTTTTGTTTATGAGAATATCTTCCATCAAAACTGTTTTTTAATGAGAAAAGTCCCTCAAAGGTTTAATGTAGAATACTACATTAAAATGTAGTTCCGCACAGCAAAATATAAATAATGTATACATTATATTTTACAGTTTCATGATAGTTATTATAGGTGCATATTTTTTAACTTAGATTGTAGTTTTTCATATACTTAGCCCCATTTTAAATATAGATGTCAAAATATGATTAAGAGAGGCATTTTTTTCCCAAACATTTTCATGCTGAGCACAGCAGTTAAAGTAATTGCTTCTCTCTCCAAGAAGAAACATGTGGGTTCTTAAATTCTAAAGTAATAGACACCTTCTCTAGACTGAAATAATATGGCTCTCCTCAGGAGGGAAAATTGCTGTGCCATGGAGAAGGTTAATCTCCTCTGAAAGCTGTTCCAGTTTGGAATTCCAACAGTTTTCATGGATAAAATTCTCCTTAAGAAGCAATATAAGACAGGGAGAAGTAGACAGTGTACAGAATATTGACCTTCACCTTTTAGTAATTGCCATAGAAATAATTCTGATGTGGTTTGCATCTTTCCCCTTTAAATATCAAGTATGGAAAGATTCAAACTCATTTATACATATATTAATGGTGGATGCTTAGGATGCATTAAAGGGTCTGAGTACACAACCCAGATAAGGTTTTGATTTGCTGAATTACCTCTGACATCAAGATACAGTGTATAGCTCAGGGGCTGGGGTTCCAATGTCATCACTGAAACAAGTATATTATGTTCTAATCTGGAGGCAGGTAGCTTGGCAGGAGTTCAGAGAGAGTTCCACTGTGTAGGCATGCAGCTAAAAATGTACAATTCTCCAGAGCCAATAAAAGGTATACCATAAGGTTAACCCCAATTGGTCTGTATCCCAGGTCTCTTAAATGGGGCTGTAGGCAGAAACATTATCCCTCTTGGAAGCCCCAGATCCAACCCATTCTCAGGATGGGTTTTAATCCAGGAGCCAAGTAAGGAAAAATACATTTGGAAATGTTGATAAAAGAAATAAAAATTATGTGATAGCTCCATTTTATTTGGTGATAAGAAAATATACCCAGCAAAATATGCAGGTGCAACTTGCTCCTTTGCCTGAGGTTGTTCTAAACCAAATCATCTTTAAGAAGGAGCATATCCATGAGGCCCGAAGACACCTTTGATATTCTCAGTTTCTTTTTTTGTTAAAGATGTGCCACTACATAAGATGAAATTCTACATCTGCTGTATCAAAATAGGAGTAAGAACAAGACAGATCATTGTCTTTTGACCTATTGGTCATAATTCTTACTATAAGGTCCTTTGTACTGATTTTGTTTCCCATGTCTTTTTCAGTCCTTTATTCAATCCCCAGGAGAAACTGAATACCATTGTTACTGGATAAGAGAGGGAATCTAGGGGTTCTGAGAGCAGGAGAGTGCATGATTTCCTTGGTTTTGAGTAACCAGGTTATTGTTGGGTAGTCCCCTTTGGGGAGTTTCAAAAGAGAGTTTACATGGCCTCAGACAGGATGACAATGAGCTGGATCTCTTCTGCAAAAGCTTTATGGCTCCTGGATGAAAACACAGAAGTTACACAACATGAACAGCTTTTTAAAAAGTTGGAGAAATCCAGACTTCTCTGAACAAAACAAACAGGAACTTACAGCAGCACTTCAACAACCAGAATGAATAATGAAGATGTAGTATATGTTAGAGAAATTAAGTGGGAAGGACTTTCAGTAGTATCTATCTGTCAGCTATATTTAGCTAAAAGCCTTCTTCTAGAGATCAGAACAAAATAAATCAAATGGTCTAGGTTACATATGCAAAAACAGCACCTACAGGAAATTGGAGGAGTGGGAACGTAAAAATTGGAAAAAGCAGGATCGTGGTAGAATTATTGTTTATTTGTGGTTTGGGGAATCTTGTTTACGGTCAATTGCCTCTTTACATCATTGCGCAGACTGTTTTGAGACATTCTAGATCTGTATTTTCTTGCAGAAATGAGAAACATTACAATGTTTTTAGTTACTATAGAGGAGTTCGGTAAATTAAGGGCTGTTTAATATGGGAGTGTAGCTCATACATTTATTGTGGTTTAAAAAAATGGAGAGTAATCTGTGGCATATGTTTGTATCACTATAAAAGAATTGAGCAAAGCAAGATTAATGTAAATTAGGCATTATTGTGCTCAGAGGCATCTACTACTAACAACATCCAGTGTAATGAAGGGTGAATGTTGTGCATGATTACACTACTCATATACAAACAATAACTCAAAGAAACAAAGCGTAATTTTAGAATGTTATATTCTTCTCCCACACCATCCCATTCCCCCCAGAAAATAGAGAAAGAACACAAAGAAAAGACAAGGTAAAAACAGAACTAAGAATATACACTTCATTTCTGAAAGCAGAGCTGTTCAAGGTGAAAATGGACCCAGAAGCAATGTTCTTAGCTGGATTCTGTGAAGTTTAGGAATGACTTGGACCTGGTCTACCAGCTCATTTTAACAGCTATTAAGCAGAGGCCTGCACACAAAATCTGAAGAATTCTTCTCAGTTTTTACATCTCACGTGCTGCTGTATTAGACAAATCTGTTTTCTGTATGCTCCCTTTACAGTAAACAGAGAAAAATAACACTTCCAGAAGGAAGTTCACCTGAATGATCATAGACACTCCATGTAAGTGCCCCTTTATCTCTGCCAACTCCAGAAGAATCATTTGAGTACTACAGTAGATTGGAATAACTAATTTCTTGTTGTTTGATTGAGGTGAGATTAATCCCTTGGGTTCCGATATCAAATGAAATCTGATAACATAAATGGCTGTATAGATAATGTCTGGTCTTGTAATGACCTCACTACATGCTGATTCTTCTGTCAATAAGGATTGGATCAGATCTGACACGGAAGGAATATGGCCAAGACAGGATCTCAGTATTGGTCTTAAATTTCTTAATTATGCATTACAGGGACTTAAATCCCAGAGTTTCCAGCTGTTGGTTTATGTTCCAAATAGTGAGTGTTTATGAAATCTTCATTGTTCAGAGAACCTTGTAAATTATATCTGTAAGCTAAAACTAAATATAAATTATGATAAAATGAAAGATGCCATTCCAGTGGCATCAGTACCATTTAAACATTGCACTTCAGTGGTCTTGTGACCAAAAAAGTAAGTAAATTAGGATTTATGTGGTTTAAAAATTTATTTTCATTTATGTGAATAGAAAGATTTAGGATTTCTTGATTTTTCTTCCACATTTTAAATACTGTTCATTTCCATTTCATTATTTTTTCAGTAGAATCATTTGTTCAATAATGTTTAGGAAATTTTATTTAGATCACTTCTGTTAATCACTGAATCACAGAAATTTAGGGGATGGAAGAAACCTCTGGAGATCATCTAGTTCAACCCCCCCTCCACAGCAGGTTCACCTAGATTAGGTTGCACAGGATGGTGTCCATGTGTGTTTTGAATGTCTCCAGAGATGGAAACTCTACCATCTCTCTGGGCTGCCTCTTCCAGTGCTCTGTTACCCTAACAGTAAAGATTTTTTTGCTTGTTTTGGTTGAACCTCCTCTGTTCCCGTTTGCGATCATTGTCCCTTGTCCTGTCACTGGATGCCAGAGATGAGTCTGGCCCCATCCTCCTGACACCTGACCTTTAAATATTTGTAAACATTGATAAGATTTCCCTTTCAGTCTTTTCTTTTCCACGTTGAACAGACACAGTTCTCTTAGGCTTTCCTCATATGGTAGATGTTCAAGACTCCTGACCATCACAGTAGCTCTGCACTGGACTCTCAGTAGTTCGTTGTTCTTCATGAACTGGGAAGCCCAGAACTGGATGGAGTATTCTAGATGGGGCCTCACCAGGGAAGAGTTGAGGGGCAGGATAACTTCCCCTAGCCTGCTTGCCACAATCTTCTTGTTGCACCCCAAAGTGTCTTTTGCCTTCTTGGCTTTCAATTGCATTCCATTTTTTTTCTATATTTTTTTCTGTCATTGTAGAGATGTATTGGAGTGCATGAGCTAGATGACTTTCTGATAATACTAAATCAAAGACACATGCCAGGAACACATGCATTAATGGGCATTCAAACTAGACCTAACCCTAAATACCTTCCTCTTCTCCCAGTCTGGGAAGACATCGACGGTTTCTCTGCAGAGTTATTTTACAGGTCTTCTCTGCGCACTGCACAAACTACTAAAGTGGACATAACTTCAATAATTTGCTATATCTTCCCTTGCTTATTTTTTAATAAGTTTGATGAATCCAGCCATCCAGCATGACCTGGACAAGCTGGAGATCTGGGCAGAGAACCTAATGATGTTTAACAAAAGAAAGTGTAGGGTCCTACAGCTGGGGATGGAGAACCCAAGCACCAATAGAGGTTAGTGGTGGACCTGCTGGAAAGCAGTTCAGAGGAGAAAGATCTGGGGGTCCTGATAGTGACCCATGAGACAGAAGTGTGCCCTTGTTGCCAGGAAGGCCAACAGAATCCTGGGTTGCATAAAGAAGAGTGTGGCCAGTACGTAGAGGGAGGTCATTCTTGTCCTCTACCCTGCCCTGGTGAGGCCACAGCTGGGATACTGCATCCAGTTCTGGGCTCCCCTGTTCAAGAGAGATAGGGAACTACTGGAGATACTCCATTAGAGGGCAACAAAGATGACTGGGGGACTGGAACATCTCACTTGTGAGGAAAGGCTGAGAGCTGTGACTCTTTAGCCTGAAGAAAATAAGGCCGAGGGGAGATCTTGTTAATGTCTAGAAGTATCTAAAGGGTGGGTACAAGGAAGATGGAACCAGACTCTTCTCAGTAGTTCCCAGGGACAGAACAAGGGGCAACAGTATTAAGCCGGAACATAGGAAGTTTCATCTAAACATAAGAAAAAGATGTTCTACTATGAGGGCGACAAGGCACTGGAACAGGATGCTCAGGAAGGTTGTGGAATCCCCTTTTCTTGAGAAATTCAAAACCTGCCTGGATGCTGTCCTGAGTAATGTACTCTGGGTGATCCTGCTTAAGTGGGAGAGTTGTGCTAGATGATCTCCAGAGGTCCCTTCAAATTCTGATAATCCTGTGACCTTGTATTTCTTGAAAGACTTGTATTTCTTGGTGAAAATTATTTAGATTTGTTTGCTAGTGTTACACATTGGGTTTTTTTTTGTTTGGTTGGGGTTTTCTTTGTTCGTTTGTTTTTAAAATTTTAATTTTACCTCCTCTCCACACCCAGTTTTCCATTCTTTTAATAATTAGCCATAATTCAATTTGAAGGAAATATAATTCTCTATGACTAATAGAAACATGAATTGGCAATTCTTTCAATAAGATATCTTCTTCCATAAAATATCTTCTTTTCCATTTAATATGTGGTTAATTTTGAAGAACGTCCCACTTTTCATTGCCTTTAGATAACTACACATAAATAAATTCTGTTCAAAAAGCACTGATCACATGACTTGAACTCCACAGAGCAGTTAATGAATTTCATTCTGTATTCCACCTTACTTTTCTGTATGTTTTGCAGCATATGAACTATCTTGACATATTACTACTGTTGTTGTCATACTGAGGTATTGCTGAAATTCTATGGGAAACACGGGGGTTTTTTTAGATTTTCTCTTTATACAAGTAGCATTCTCCTGTACAAAATGTCACAAATATTTACTTAAAATTTCAGTTGATTTTCTTTCCCCACTAATCTGATATTTGTTTTCCATCAGCATTCAGGTAATTTTAAATTTAGAGACTAGATACACTTTTCCAAAAAGACAATAAATAAGTTTTACAAGCACTTTGTAAGAAAAGAAATAATGACCCAGACAGTGAGTTGACTGCATAATTTTCATTTCAGATGTATGCAGACAGGAGCTTAATTTTCAGTCAACAGACTGATATTGATTCCAGCACTAAAGGAGCTTTGTTGTTCTAAGAAAGTCCTTATCCATTTGGACGTGATGCTTCTTCCTGAGAAATGTGGAGCAGCAGTTGTATTTCAAGGGCTTCCTATTCTATCTTTCACTCAGGTTGGGCTCAAAGAGTGTGGAAGAAGACAAGGGAAAAATCTAGTAGCAGTCTGAAAAGTAACCTCGAGAGAAAGAAACATTATATGGGAAGACCTACATCATAAGGAGATGGCTAAAATTATCAAGAATGACATGAATGAAATATGAGTGGCAAATGGGACAGCAAGGTTCTAGTCTAGCATGTTTCCTGTGGATAGTTGGAAGGAAAGATTTTGTGTTTAAGTCTTTTTGGAAACCAATTTATGTCATCTGTGTATTAACAACTTTTGCATGGTAGGTCTGGCAGATATAGCCCAACACTCCCAGCTGAATGTTTTGAGCACAGTGCTCTATTTTAAGTAAAATGTGTATTTGTATTAATTAACTCCACAGGGGATTAAGTACTAACCATATCATTGTTAGAAAAAGGGGAGATCCTTGAAATTAGTATTTTAGTGATTTCTTTTTAAAACAAAGAAAACATTTTGTTTACAACTGAACATGAGCCCATATTTGTAACGATGCAACCTCTACAATGTTCCTAGAACTGATATGGGCATTTAATGGTCTTTACAGTACTAGAAGGAGAGAGAAATGTATTAATTTGCCTTAAAATAAGGCATCTAATAATTGTCTTTATTAGCATGATGATTTCTCTTCAGAATATGACAAACTGAAGAAAATAAATGAAAAGAACTCTGACAGCAGTTTAAGCAAAAAAATACAATGAAAAAATTCAGCATCAGAATCTATACACACAAGTCCCAAGGGCAGAATACACTGGGAGTTATTGACCTTCGAAAAATCTGATACAGCAACTGTTTCCCATGCAATAGTGTACCCAGGAGACACAGAGAAAACATCTTGAAATATGAATGATGATTTCAAATTTGCTACTACAAAAGAAAGGAAAAACTTTAGGACAAATACTTCCTTGACAGGAAAATTTTCAGTTCTATTCATTCAGTTTAACTGAGTTTTGCTGGTTTCTAACATTCTTTATCAATAGATACTGGAATTCTAACCACATTACTTTTCTCATTAAATGTGATGGTGTCCTGTTTTATCTCCAACACTTTTTAAAGCAAGAAGAACATCAGGAAACTGTCCATGTGTTCCTCTCAGATAAAGCCTGAGGGTTTCCCATTATCATTACTTCTCTGCTAGTAAACCTGTTGTTTGGAGCCAGGTGTCCTGCTATTGCTGTTAGTTATCTTTCTTGTGTCTAGCCAATGTTAGCTAAAGCTCAGCCATGTGATGTTGGCAGAAATGAAGAAGTATTTTGGAAAATTTTATTCCTTCACTTATTATTGATGAATCCCACTTTCAAGTTGCTTGAAGTTTTGAACTCTGTACGAAGATCCCAGGCTTGTTTAGTTAGACATAGCAGACAAAAAAGTATAAAATTTTCTTTTCCTCAGCAGTCAGACGTAGCAGTAGAGATCCATGTATTTATATACTCCATGCTTAATTACATATTCTTTCCCCTGAACTGAGCAGTCTGCTGCTTTTGACACCCGCAGAAGAAGGAAGAGAAGTCAGCTTCATCTTCTTACTGCAGCAATGTCTTACCCAAACCTTACAATGAATATGCTGCATCAAGTTATTTACTGTAACATAACAATATCACAAAAGATTTTACTTCTATGTAAAGATGTTCAGTGTGAAGAAAGTCTCAATTTGTAGCAAAAAACAAAACAAAGCAAACAAACCCCTTCAGTTTTTCCTTGGATTAAATAAATCATAATTTTAGTGGAATTATTGGACATTGAATAAATGCCATCCATGCCTTTGATCTTTTGTTTTTTTTTCCTCCTGTTTTGCGTGTTATATTGTTGCTATTTCTTGAAGGGTAAAAAGCAAAAAAAAAAATTTTAAAGTGTGGTTTCATTTTATTGTGTGATACAGAATTGTTTAAATTTTTTTTTTTTACACTATGTGTCTTAGATTTGTACTTCTGAGCACTAGGATTTACTGCAATCCAAGTATTTCAGAAAGGCTTGGTAGAATCTCACAGACTTTGAACTGAAGGAAAGGAATGGATTCATCTGTATCAGGAAGCTGTGGGGCTTTAAAGTAGCATTAGTAAGAGGGAGGAATTATATGAGCATACATTATCTTAATATTAATAGAATAGCTTCCACACTGGAACCTTTACTGTCACAGAGTAATGGAGTAATTGCATGGATTCTTTATTTAACTGCAAACTGGAGACTCCGCAAAGCCTTCTTCTACAAAATCATCTCCCTTTAATGAAGAAAATTTAAACTCGTGACATGCTTGAAGCACAATTAGCCTCCCTGAAGTTATTAAACATAAGAATTGTATTAAATCACTTTATCAAATCAGGAAATAGATTGTTTCTACATTAACAGTGCTTTCTGACTAAGTGTAGGATCAGTAAAATGACAGAGTATCCCCTATATGCCTGAAGATAAACAGCAAAGTTTCCAAAGAAAAAACTTAATGTTATGCATGAAAAAAAGGGCCAGAATTTTGCATGTTTATCTGAATTCATAGTGAGAGGTAAGATAGAGAATGATACTAAACCCTCATCAATTTCTTCAGAGCTTCTGTTAGAAGCCATTAAAAATCTGTAATTGAAATTTGACTTAATTCCCTGTTGATAAGCAGATATTAAGTAAACAAATATATTTATCTGGTTTTGTTCAGTTGGTTGTTCTAATCTTGATTAGACTCACTTTGATCCCCATTGTGTAGCATTTTCTTAATGCTTATACTAGAATTAACCATCTTAAATAAAATAACATTATTTCTTATGATAAACCACTGTACATTTCTATAGCTGGTGTCAGGGTGGGTTTTTTTAACCCTTCTTTGATCATCTAAAATACAAGTGAGAATCTAAGTTCTCAACTTGTTTTCTCTTCTACAGAGATAGAAATTAAAATATGGGATACAATGCAAATATTCATTTATGCTGCATCTGGTGTTCTGCTTTTCTAATATGGAAGGAAACTTTTCTACATATGTAGCTCAACAGTTTGTGCTGTGATGTGTTCATGAGTATATGCCTGTACACAGACACTGAATCTAAAAAAGGTTCAGAAGAGAAAAAGGATAAACAAACTTATGAGTACTATTTTAAGTTCAAGGATATTGAACAGGTTGGGAATTTCTGTCTTGGAAAAAAAAGAAGGAAAGAAAGAAGGAAAGAAGGAAGGAAAGAAGGAAGAAAAGAAGGAAAGAAGGAAGGAAGGAAACAAGCAAGGAAGGAAGGAATAGAGAGAAAAAGAGAGAAAGAAAGGAAGGTATTAACAATTTAGAGAATACACATTTCAACTATATCCAGTCCAATAAATTGATGAGTGCCCAGGACCATTCTCAGATGTTTTCCAGCAAGCAGCACAAAAAAGCACACACACGTTCTATTAAAATCTCTTACCCTAAAAAGAGACCATCCAAAATGAAATTGTTTATTCACAAAAGTTCCTGGTTGTTGTTATATCCCAAACAATGTCTAGCAATTGTATTGCAGAGTGCCAGTTGGCCCAAGCCAAAGGCATGCTCTGTATTGTTCAAACAGTTTAATGGGAGTCATAATTATATACTATTGTCCAAGAACTGTTTAATATCCTACTACAGACATAGCTTTCATGTTCTATATACACCACTAGAAAGACTGCAGAAATATATATATCAGGAAGGTGAATTCCATTCTTCATTAATGTACAACAGATCATTTATATTTTTAGTGTAAGACTATTGCATGGGAGACAACTGTTGACACACAAAAAAATAGTTGCTAAAGATCTTAGATGTTTTCTAAGCATTCCTTTCCCATCTTTTCTCACATTTAACATCAAGCTCTGTTAAGAATAGTGAACAAAGAAAGCAAGATCTTTAAGAGTAATGCTTTTAATTCACTTTCATTTTGTCCTGAAGTTAGCAATGACAATGCATTAAAACTTGCCTTACAAAGAAGCATAAATGTGAAAAATTACATTGGTAGATCATAATATATTCAATCCCATGGTTAGTGAGCTATTAGGGCTGCTCCAAATACTGTGCTAAATCCTGGGATAGTAATGTTATCCCAGATACACCCTGGACAAGGCAAACTATAGCATGAACATCACCCTCAGGGCACCTCATATTTATCATACCCACTGAAATATGGAATAACAAAATAAAACCTAACCCAATTACATTATAATGAAATAAAGTTTCAGTTTAAAAAAATGCTTTGGCCCTCTCTTTGTATCCTTATCAATCTGCTAATCTAAGAGTGGCTAGTTCTACAGAGTCTAAATGACTTTAATTGCACAATTACAACATTAAGACCATTCCATTTACCCAGTAAATTGATTGTCTAAACATACCTAAGTACTTTATTAAAATATCAGATTTCATAAGAAAATAAAAACAATGTTGATCTTCAGGTCTGCAGATAAGAAAATGCAGGGCCAGGGTTTTAGCTAATGTAAATTGGTAAGGACCCACTAACTTAAATGGACCTCATTGATTTACAGTGGCTGAAGCATACAGCCATATTTACTTGTCTATTTTGAATGCTTTTTTCTTCTTCAGTATATTTTCTTCTTCAGTATATTTTGGATGCTATTTTCTTCTTCACACTTCAACTGCTCATGATGTTCAGGTTACTATGTCTAAAATGAACTAAATTCCAGAGGCATATTACTTACAGGAAAGGTTTCATATAAGGCTGTCTATTTGCACAATCCTTTTAAATTTACAACTAAATCATTCTAGTAAGTAAACTCTTAAAGATTTAATTGCTTGACTGTGAAGCTAACCAGAATAAATTTAAATATTAACTTCAAACTTGCAAAAGAGTTAACTGATTAGACTAAAATATTAGTGCAGGATAAATTTAATCTTGGCAGGACAGGAATAGTGCTTTAATAGCATGTTGATAGCAAAGATCAATAAATGTTACAGAATAATATTAAGCAATGTGTTTTGCAGTCAGATCATTAATATACTAACACTGTTTTTGAGAGGAGTAGGACCATATTAGCTCATCTTTTCTTTTGTGTCATGGACTTGAAATTAAGCTTCTGTTTCTTTGGGCTGTTATTTTTTTACTACAAAACTGAAGAATGTAAAGTCTAATGTAACTTAAGAAGGGAAAACATCATTTGGTATGTGCTTTTTAGCACAGTGAAACAAAATTGAGGAAGGCTAATATGAGGCATCTCTTGTGACATCATTGTAATATTGGCCACTATTGCAGCAGTCACTGCAATGACTTTGACAGTCTTCATAACTATAACAGGAAACTCAATTACCTAAAAACATCTGGATAATTTCAGATGTCCTGGGGTACTGTGTCTGGCCTCTAGCTGCCCCTTTTGAAAGACATCTATGTTCTGCAGGTCCCATGTCTTATTCTATGGCCCCATAGAGAAGTACAGATAAACCAAGCATCTGAAATAATACTAGACAACAGTGCTCACACTCTTGACTGTCATCTATAATGTAAATTATAGCTCAATAAAAATGTTAAGAGTACTTATGAAGATTAGATTTGAAGACTTGGACATCTAAAGTGGCAGATGATTGCCATCAAAGCAAGTAAAAAAGCAATTATGTAGAGTTATCCATAGGATTTTATATGCAGACCTCCTATGGTTTTGTTTTGTTTTGAAATAACAAAATGTTATATACAAAGCTCTGAAAATAAGCAAAGTATAAATAATTTTCAGAATGTAAAATGTGTCTATTTTTTTAAATGAAAGTAGCATTATTATAAATTATGTTTGTAAAAACTTTGAGATTTCTAAAACATCACCAAGAAAACACTGTTAAAACAAATAAGGATGAAGCCAAAATTATCACAGAACATCATGCAATACTGTAACAGAATTTTCTGTTTTGATTAAAAGTCCATTTCGATACATCAGAGACATCAAGACAGGTAGAAAGACAAAAAATTCTTATAATTAGGTGTTACAACTGGCATTCAGTTAAACACTTAGACACCAAACTTTCAGATGTCTGTGAGATAGGTGTCAAAGTCTCCCCTACTTCCCCATAGTCAAAAAAAAACCAGTGTTCATGCACAGCTCACAAGAAATTTGACTCAATTGCCATGACCAAGAGGTGGATTAGATATCCTGGGGTATTTGTAGGTGTGGCAACTGGATAACACCCTGCTTGTGCTATGTCCCATTATAATATATGGAGAACTTTTCAGTGCAGCTTGAGGTGATATTTATCTCCCACTATTGTAAACATATAAGATGAGGTTCTGTTACCTACACACAGGCACCTTTTGCTATTTGAGAGATGGCTTATGTGGCCATCCGATATGTCCACACAAAACCAATGGAAATGCCACACAGGAAATTAGTGCCTTTCTGGTTCAGCAATTAGAAACCAATTTGAGAATACTTTGCATTTATCTCAAAAGCCAGTAAAAGTTTATGGTTAAGTAACTGAATCACATCTTAGAGATTTACAATCAGTTGAGCTGAATTACCCTTCTGGTGCTATCAGCTACATCTCACTCAGGAAAAGACAAGTAGGATGGGATTCAGTTGCTAAAATATATTAATCTAGCACTATTTTAATGATCTTGTGCATCATCTAATATTTCCTGAGCATCCGTATAGGGCTGGCAGCTACATCACAAGAACTACAGATGATTATTATCTTCTGCAACAAGAACCAGAAGCCAAGCATCTTATATTAGGATGTCTCAAACATCATTATATGTGTCTGTTTAAGCAACTGAATCCTGTCTGCACATTTGTAGACGTGTAAAACTAGGTGTCTGACTCTCCGACTTAATTCTATCCTCTGCTGTGTTACTGTTCTTAATATAAATATTACATCAGGGCCAAAAAAAATGAAGTTATTTATGGCTGGTAAAAAAAGCTACAACTACCTGTGCAATTGTCAACAATCTTCAATATAAGCAAAGGAAATTTACTTTCAAATACTATCAAAATCTTGACCAAATCCTGAAATACATGGCACTGGGCTCCTAACAAGGGATCTGCAAAATGTCTTATGTGAACAAAGATGTTGTTTTTCTAATTTCTTCTCTCCTGTTTAAAGAAATAATTGTCATAGCTTATTGAGTTTACAGAATATCATATAGGACAATTCTGAAACAGCTATATTAGAATTAAATGTTAGAAAATATTTGCAAACTCAGGACCATAACTTTAATGTTTATGTTATAGTATCAGTACCAAAAATTGTAGTATACACTTTACATATAATGAATCTGTCCTGGTTTGGGCCAGGATAAAGGTAACTTTCTGTCTTGTAATATTGCTTTCAGCTAAATTTCTTGTAAGTAGCTGCACTTGCTGAAATTAACAGCAAGTTTCTCAGACAGTGTCTGCTTATGGGACTGATAATGCTCAATGTTTACTGATAGTTTTAGAGACTGGTATGGAGAACCAAGGCCACTGCTCAGTTACAAGGAATATTTTGCCCTCCAGGAGAAAAGGAGTAAAGAGGTCATACCTGCAATCCTCCTTTAGGGAGGAACAGACAAGATAAATGACCAAAATTGGCCAGAGTATTCCATCCCGTACACATCATACTCAGTATAAATTTGAGGGATCAAGAGTATGATCCCTCCTTCCTTCTGTCCTTCCGTCCTTCCGTCCTTCCGTCCTTCCTTCCTCCCTTCCTTCCTTCCTTCTTTCCTTCCTTCCTCCCTCCCTCCCTCCCTCCCTCCCTTCCNTTATTCTCTCTCCTTTCTCTGTCAGGGAGGGGAGGGGGATTAATAGAGAGCATCTGTCATTCGGTTTAATTGCTGGGCCAGTGTTAAACTGTGACAGAGCCTTAACCTGTTTTTGTAGTTCTGTAAGCATTTAAATGTAAATCTAGATTTAGGCACATGAAGAGTAATGAAGGTTACCTTAACGCTAACATTCTTGATAGAATTCAGTTACTTATACGTAACATGCACTTAATATTTAAAACACATCCGATTATATAATTTTCACTAGCACTCTTTGATAAAAGCTTTCAGACAAAAGATTTCAGGAAGAACATGACTTTAAGTTAATAGGACAGTAAGGTTTACTAGTTCCTAGAGCAGTCTTTTGATATGTGTGCTTCCTGCCTTATCACAGGTAGCCAGAGAAGGTGTTTTCTGCTGTTCTGTTCTAGTTTACAGCATAACAACCAAGTCTCTTGATGAATGGGCCTTTTTCTTCATTCCTTCTTCCCTCAACTCTGGATATGGATATTTTCTACTTCTATGTCATAGGACACCATCTATATAGGCATATGACTGTAGGTATTGTGCAATCTAGGTCCCATTTGGCTTTCAATAAGAGATTAAATAAGAGGTTTGGCTGCATACCAACAGCAGCAGAGCACTCGGGGGCCTGATTCTGAGTCTGTCCCTTATCAACAGTAACAATTTTTTGACAGGTTCACTTGCTGCAAGGAGAGTAATGTATTAATGAAGTTCACAGGATAAGGCTGATGAATAGCGAGACCTGCTCTTCAATAATTAGAGATGGGAATAAGTACTTACATACAAACTTTCATTTCTGCTTCTTAACTCAAAAAATATTGAAAGAATTTGAACCTAGGGAGTTAATATGACATATCACAGAGAGAGAAACAACTACTAGTTTGGGATTCTTATATGATGAACTAAAGTGTAATTTTAAGTACATATATTTATATAAAATATATAATTCAATACATCATTCCATATGTGATAATATACTCAGTATATTATAGTTACACTTGTGTATTGTTAAAATAATAAAATCAGGATTACTTGTTGTTTGGAAAGCATATCCTAGCAGAAATGTATTATTAAAGGAAAAACCTCATCTTGAGAAAGAAGAAATATTAAGACTGAATTTCTCTTCTCTGGTTAATTATTGTCCCTGACCTATTGTATATTTTTAATCAATGATTATATTTAATCCACAAGCTTCAATATATTCAAATTTATTAAAAATGCCTTTTCCTCAATTCAGGGTTTACATTCATTTTTCTTTTCTTTAATCAAGGGTGAGAGGTGCTGCATCCTTGATATGAACTGGCTTTATTTCTGGATCCTTTATGGAAAAGTTAGAAATTAAGGTTTGTCTGATATCCTATTTCCTTCACTGGTCTTACAGGAAGAAAACATGTAACATACTGGCTGAAATTGGAGGTCTTTAATCAAAATGATATGTTCAGTATTTTCCAGATTTTTTTACAGAACTTACCCTTGTAGTGTTATGTGACACGAACTCAGTGAACCTTTTAGCTCCACAGACATCAAAGTGCAGCCTCTCAATTAGTTCTATGTGGGACAAGATTTCATCCAAAGGCTGAGAGATTTGAAACATATGTATAAAAATTTTTATTTCTGAGGTTTTTTCCTATTATTTATCCAAAAGTTTGACTAGAGTAAAATATAGCACAATCATGAGAAATAATAATTTATGGTAGTGTAGAATATATGACAGACAAAGAGAGATACTTATATTACATACAGAAAAAAAAATTATTCTTATTTATGAGATAAACAAAAATAGTAAAGGTGAAGTTATTTACCTGATTTTTACCACCTAGAAGATATTTTTTCTTTTATTTTTCTTTTGTCCAAAATAACATGTAAGATCTGAAATAAGTAATTTGATATGCTCTTAAAAAGAATGGGAAAAAAAGAAGATGAAATTAATATTTCAATTCCTCCTGCATACTACTTCCTAAAGGATTTTCTTGGAAATTAAACAATGCATGGACTGCTGAGCAGGTGGTATAACTACAGGAAAAAATTCTGTACAATCCTTTTGCACTCAAACAACAGTTTTCTTCAATAGATCAAGAAACCTATTTGAAGTCTGGCTTTAACAATCCTTGATGCTTCTGTTTGTCCATTAAGTTATCGTGCTTCTGTCACCTGAAAGTTAGATAATAGTTTGTTTCTTACATGGAGCAATGGTTCAGTAATACATAGCATAGATGTTTCATACTCTGTGAAATGAAATGGGCAATATCTGGGTACAATTTTTCTTATTCTAAACCAATTGTGTTTTGTTAATGATGAATCACCCTCTGGAGGTAATTCGCTCCCTCTCCTTTGACTGCAAACATATCTAGGTGAGGCACTTTCATTAGATGCTTGAGGTTGTGAATGAGCCACATCCTCAAATATTACAGTTTTGAGTCCAAAGCCTCCTGAAGTTTCCTGTTTCTTTCTATATAAGTATGATTATATTAGGCTTAGAAGTATATCCCTAAAGATCTAAAATGAAGTGAGATTAATTCTGTCTACATACAGACATTATTAGCAGCACAATTTTACCTGTGAAGTTTCAAATGACACAGAACAATCTTCAAGGCAATACTGCCTGATTATATTATTTAAATATCTGGGTAGAAAATACAGCCAAAGTGCAGTACACTTGTTTTAAAAGAATTTCACTATTTCAAGCGTTTTCAGAGTGAGTCCCTCTGCTTTGAAAATACATAGTCTGTTTGATATGAAACAGCATCAGTCTTCTGACATTCAAGATATACAGAAAAGTCAGTCTGTTGGTTTTTGTACTTAGTAAGAATATGACTGTTTAGAGACATTTATTTTTATCATAACTTGTTGGTCTATTTTATAGCAGTTGTACTATCTTGTTTGATATTTGTTACCCCCTTTGTTACTTGCAATATCTCTCAGGGTGCCCAGGGCTACTGATAAGTACCTTTGTATGTGTGCTAATGTAATGAAAAGAAACAAAATTAAAACCAAAAATTATCAAAATGTTAATTTTCATCTTCAATGCTCTCATTTTCATCAAAGCCAAATTTCATCTGTAAAATGATTAAGTATGTAATTGGACTGTGAAGTGCAGCTGGTTAGGGAAGTTTGTCAGTTTAGTTCCTCCTCATTATTTTCTGCAACAGGGATCCAGAATACAGTGTTGGAAAAATTTAATGTAATATCTTGTTCAATAAATTATTATGAGAATGTTCTTTTATGTTTCATAATGGTTTTTTATAAGGATTTATTTCCTTTTCTAGTCCACTTCAGCACATAGGCACACATTTAACTATAAACATAAAAGCCCTTTTAAATCCACTGAAAACATTGAAATACTTCTTGCCACATATAGTTTTAATCTGTGTTCATGTTTACATCTACATCTTTCAGGGGTCATGTGAAGAAAATTTCTAGACCAAGAGAGATAAAAAAATATTTTTAGTCTGACAAAAATACCAAAATCTCTTTGCTGCTTCCCCTTCCAATAAAAAATCCTCTCACAGCATTAGCTCTTTACTTTCAAATTAATTCATGGAGTTACATAAAGACATTTTCACATTTCTTTTCTAGATTTACTTCAACTTTCTGCTATGGGTCCATTTATTTACAATCTAGAACTTTAGATTTATTATATATACTTATTCTCATCTCATAAAAGATGGCCGTTCTGAGCAGTTTCTACTTTATAGGTTGACTATAAAGCACGATATAATGAATGTATATTTTCCTATTTTACTTTATATACCTAGTTGTACATGAATAGGAAGAAAATATTGTGCAGTTAAATAAATACCTTATAATAAAAATAACATTATTGGATGGCACCTTGCTTGATTTTCATATTTCTGTCTTGGTGAATTGGCACCAATACATTTCTAGTGCCCTGGCATAACTTTCAGGATATCATAAAGATCATATTGTTTCAGATGGTAGAAATAATATGGGATCTGACATTCCATCTTCTGTTCTTGAATAGAACAGAAAGGGGAGATAGAAGTACCTTGAAGTGAAGAAAATTGGACTGGCAATGCTTGAAAAATTTCCTGTATCACCAAAATCAGGAAGGATGATGTTCCCTACTGGGCATCAGGAAAATGTAGATCTGATTTAAAGTCTTAAAAAAATTCATTCACTCATGCTTTCAGTCTACTCGGACCCATTTCAAGTTCCTGAAACAGAAAACAGCAGAAAAAACCCTAAGGAATAAGGTTATTAATTTTTATTCTGAAGTTATGAAAAAAGCTAGAGTTAATTTTTAAATCTTGGTTTTAACACTCCAAATGCAATGGTTATGAAGATTGGAGCACATCTAGTGTATGGCTTACTTCTCCCAATGTAAACTTCTAAAGCCAGCGATTATTCTTTAGCTTTTGAAAAAACAAAACTTAAACCAAAAAAGTCTAAAATGTGCACCTCAGCAAAAGTGAAAGACAGTGTACAAACTAAAAGACAGTCAATTTGTAAACATCAGTCTGAGAAAAATTAGTTACAGGAAAGCACGAAGGAAGTTAAAAGACAAATCTCTGTGAAAAATCTGTCATTCACAGGCTGAAAAATCATTTGCGGTTTGTTTCTTTTTTTAAGACTAAAATAACAGACTCAACCTCAAAAAACACCAACCAAAACCAGCCACCCAATGAACCAAACAAACCAACAAAAAAAACAAAAAAGAGAGGCAAAAGGAATTTGACTTATCAAGCTGACAGGAGTGAACCAAGATGGATTACTGAATCTCTAAACAGTGCAGCTCACCCCCAACTTAGCTTCAAGAGCTCCTGAGATGAAAGAAAAAGTTGAAAAAAATGATACAAACTCATGAGAAGTTACATGTATTTACCTCATATCCTCAAGTTTTTTTCAGAAGGATATGTCTGAAAGTTGCTTGCAAGATATAAGGGCAGCAATGACACCTCAGAAATTCATAATCACTTTATTAAAATTGATTTGAGACAAAATATATTTAATTTTGTTAAAAGCTGGATGTGGCTTCTGGAGTCTAAGCATGAAAATAAAATTTAGTCCTATGATTTGTTTAGTAAAGTTTGCAGAACAGCATTTTTTGTCAGGGATGAAATTTTATTTCAAAGCTGTAGGGAAGATGTGGTAACTGCATATTGCTGTGAGGGGAAACAGAATTGGTGGTACAATAATATCTGAAACAACATTCTTTGAGATACATTTTCTTAAGGAAAACTGCATTTTTAGCAGAATTAAGCAGTGAAACAGGATGCCCAGAGAAATTCTAGTGTCTGTCCTCAGCGCTGTTCAAAACCTAACTGGATACGGTCTTAGGCAACATTCACTAGCTTTATCTTGCCTGAGCAAGATAAGTATGTTGGGACTAGTTTAGCTCCAGAGCTCCTTTACCACTTCTACAATTTTAATCTTCTGGCATTTTTGTATTTTAATTTTTTAAGTATTTTTTCCCCCTGCATTCCATTTACCAGAGCGCACATCCAAATTCTGTTCTTTAGTCAGATATGTGGAGCAAATGACAACAAATTAAGGAGACCTAGAAAATCAGGGATTATTCATATTATCTAAGAGGTTTATGACTTCCTTCTCTAAAAAAACATGTAAAAACCATGTGAAAACAGAGGTTAAGGTGAACTGTTACTTCCATGATGAGATGATTACAAGACTAGATGTTTCAAGACTTTTTTAACAAAGTCATTGATTCTCAGTAAAAAAGTCATATTGAAATAATTTACCAGACTAGTGAAATGTCTTTCACAAGCAACATACAGTCTCAGTACTGAGCCATATCCTGAATCTTGTGATAGAGGAACATGAAACTATAAAAGAGATGGTGGTGGAGATACTGCCACTATAGATAATATATTTGCCATCATTTAAGCAACTTTACAGATATTTTTTACATTATTAAATATTGATATAATGAGTGGAAAATTTAGGAGGAATTTTTATAAAATAAGCAGGAATTAGGATTATTTTCTAAAGTCTGTTAAGCATTTTTCTCTTTTGTGATCACAACTAATATGAGAAGGTTAATGATAACCATCAGTTTTTCTGTTTCTTTAGACATGCAGATTTTACTGCCTGAAACACACAGAAGATCTTCAGAGGGAAGAAAAAATTAGAAAAAAAAAATAAAATTGGAAGATCCAGTTCAGAGTATGCTGTAAACAAAGCATTAATATATGCTACACGAGAAGTATCAGAACTGGCTCATGCAAGTCCAGAACTTAAGGCAAGTCAGATATGGGTATTTGCACATAGGTCTCCCATATTCCAGTTAGATATAGAGGACTGGAAATAATGTCTCCTCGTGTATGCTATGGAATCACAGAACAGTTCAGGTGGGAAGGGACCTCTTGAAGTCATGTAGACCAATCATCCTGCTAAGTCAGAAACCTGGGATCATTCCCCATTGGGTACTAAAAATCTTCAAGGATGGAGACTCCCCAGTCTCTCTGGGCAATCTGTGCCAGTCTTTGACCACCTTCACAGTAAAGAGTGTGCTGTTGTATTCAGGTGAAACATCCTGGGGTTTAATTTGTGCCTGTTGCCTCCTATTCTGTCAGTGGGAACTGCTGAGAGGAGGCTGGATCATTCAGCTTTTTTCCTTCCTCTCAGGCACCAATACACACTAGGATCTCCCTGAGGTTTCTCCAGAATGAGGAATCCCAGCTCCCTTAACCTCTCCTCATCTGGAAGGCTCTTTAGTTGGAAGATGTAGATCATAAAGTGACTGCTGAAAACACTTTATGAATCTAGACCAAATTTTGTGAAACCAATCATTTAAGAAGATTTTAAGATGCCTTTGGATTTAGGCATCAAACCATTTACCTGTGTCGGGACTCAGCAGATGTGTATTCAAACAAGGTAGCTGAAGAATTCATCAGCAGATACTGAGACCTTAAGTTTTAATTTAACTTTCTAAACTAAGGCATTCTCTGTGTCTCTTTGTAATTATAGCCCAGGAATAATTTCTGTTGTTTGAAAAATGTGTTTGGTATCTTCAGTCTATCTGCTAAGTACACACAGATCTTCAGTATCATATTGTATAACTAACCCATCTAAAATTATGTGCCATTTACTACAGTATTTCACAACTTTAAATCTGATGATTCATTATTTAGGTCATCAGCAATCATTTTACAAAGAGAAAAAAATCACCTGAAAGAAATTTACATCAATTGGTATAATAAAGACAAATGCCAGTCCATTTCTGATCAGCATGAAACTTCCATGAAAAATCTAGTATGCATTTCTCAAATGTGGATAATGAAGATGTGAGCAGTAGAGCGTGTGTCAAAAGTGTGCAAATAAATTGATGTTTAATCTACCTGTGCCCAAGAAAAACAATCACCTCCTGCAGAAAGATTGCTTTTATTTAAGTATTGCTAGCTGATGAAATCCCAGCACTCCAACAAGGGTTTATAATTTGATAAAAATTACTGGCGACTGGGTCTGCATTTTCTTCGAACTGCTGCCCTGCTTCTTGCTAAGTGCACTGCTGACATGTTTGATATTGAACTTGAACTTAAAAATTACTATCCCAGTAGATGTTTATTAGATTTAGCTGGCTGAAGTAAACCTAGACACATGAGCCCACAGTACAATGTAAAAACAGATCTTATTTGTGTGTGCCGGGAAATGTTGCACATTTCTTCCTGGAAATAAGGGAAAATCAGAAAAAAACAAGAACAAAAACACCCGCAAAGCAAGGTATTATCCAGGCCATTAGAAGACTGGAGAAAATTGACCTGTGTTAGACTAATGTAATGTCATATTTGAAAACATTACAACACTGTGTAATGCAATTTATTTTAATATAATCATTTTAATACACATTATTGGGGAAAAGCTTGACAGAAAGAAGCAGTTACAAATTCAGTACATGCCATGAGCTGAAGCAGAAGAATCTCAGTATAGAGATACAATTTTTCATGTGAAAGTATTATACACATTTTAGTAGGAACTACATGAATATGATTCATTTGAAATCTTTTTAAGAATACCTGTCAAATTAGCAGAAATGGTGATTTATGAAGGAAGATAATCCCAAAAATGCTTTAATAAAATGTGCTTATCCCTCGAAGATCAATATATTTTTTAATTAAAAATTATATTCTGACAAATATTGCAAAACTTTTTTGCTGCTTACAGATGACTGGAATGATATAGCCTTATTTATATGCTTGTTGGTTAAGAATTATATGCTCTTTCAGACACATAATTATGTGTCTATACTTACGAAAGCCAATTGGAGAAATATACATTGTGTTGATCTGTGCTCACCAGCACTGAACGTCTTGTGTCTGGAAGAATTTTCTTGTGAGGTTCTGCATGCTTTCTGACATCTCACCATGTCTTTTTGTTCTACAGTTCTTTGCTGTTACTAATCAATAACATTGAGCTAGTATGGAGGAACCTAGATTAGTTCAGCCACATTCAATGTTGAATTTCAAGTGAAGTTTGACAGTGCTATACGCCATTTAGTGTCAACTGTTGTACAAAGATCACAGGATTTGTCTGTATGAAGAAAAATGATAATATACAAAGAAAGGCCAAGAGTCATAAAAAGGCAGTGAATACAGTAATGAAAGAATAATATTCATGTATAGGTAACAGGAGCAGTCCCATGTGAATTTTTATCCCTATAGAGAAAAGGAGAATGCAGAGCATGGCAAAACAAACACAGGACTCATACATGAAAGAAATGAAGCCAGGGAAAACAAGTATGAGAAAATACTTATGTGTTTCTAGAAGGCAAAGAAACAGAACGTAATTCTGAACCATCCTGAACCCCTAGAGCTCACTGAATTATGAGCTTTGTTATTCTTTGTCTGATGAAGGGACTTGAACACAGATCCTATGAGGAGAGGCTGAGGGAGCTGGGGCTGTTCAGCCTGGAGAAGAGGAGGCTCAGGGGAGACCTCATCACTCTCTACAACTCCCTGAAAGGAGGGTGTAGCCAGGGGTGGTTGGTCTCTTTTCCCAGGCAACTATCAGCAAGACAAGAGGGCATGGTCTTAAGTTGTGCCAGTGGAGGTTTAGGTTAGATATTAGAAAGAATTTCTTTACGGAGAGGTTGATCAGGCATTGGAATGGGCTGCCCAGGGAAGTAGTGGATTCTCCGTCCCTGGAGATATTTAAAAAGAGACTGGATGTGGCACTCAGTGCCATGGTCTGGTAACTGCAGTGGTAGTGGGTCAAGGGTTGGACTTAATGATCTCTGAGGTCCCTTCCAACCCAGCAGATTCTATGATTCTATGATTTGACAGAGGTTTCATTCTCATTCTGGGGCTGGGATTTTTTTTCGTTGAGTGGTTTGTTTTTTGTTTTTTTTTTCTGTTTTTATTTTGACATAGTTATAGAATTTTTTTATGATCATTCACGACAGAAGAATGAGTACATTTTGCAGATTTCTTTTACCCCTTATTGCTTTTTTTTTTCACATGAACTAACTGTAATTTTCAGTAAGCTGTCTTAATTAGATTTAAAGTGCATATTTCAGTATGTTATTGACAACAAAGCTTCTGCTCCACCATTGTCAATTAGACCAAAGGGATTCAAGTATAAATCAACAATATGGCAATTCTGCAAAGCTCTGAATATTTCAGTTTGTGGGGAACTTCCCAAGAAAGACAGGAATGTTCTGTATTTCATGTGAAAAATCAAGACCCTGCAGTTCTGAGATTTTTGTCACAGATTTTAGGGATATCTGCCTATCCTCCAGGTAATCATTATTTACTGTGAATAAGTTTGAGTGAAAGCAGCTGAGAGGCTTGTTGCCATGTAAGTTACAATATCTGGAAAAGAAATGTGTGGTTTGTTTTTCTAAAAGTTTTCTCTAATAAAACACTAAGTAATAAAATAATTTAATATTACTGACTATAATCAAGATGAAAGCTTCAAAACCAAAAAGTTTAAAAGAGATGAAAGAATCAGAGAAACCAAGTTAAAGAAGCAGTGTGTCTAGCTTCTGGATGCAGAGCACAAACCCACATTTTATATTTACATATTTTAGGTAAATATTTTGCTGACTAACTGTTGTAGATAACCTAAAGCTTTCCCTCTTCTACAAAAGTTTTTATAAGTCTTGTAAGTTTAAAATAAATGCATTTATCTTTCTTTAGAAATGTAAATCTTTCCAATGTATCTTAAAAAAAAGTTTCTCTCTAATCACTTACTCTAATGGAACTCTACTCAGCACAATACCCATAGCATTTAAAACAAAAGATTTGTTTTTATGTGCATTGGTTGTTATTACAAGTGTGAAATTTTATTAGAAATGTGTTAGAGCAGAGTAATATCCAAACAGTGTTTCAAAAAATGCAAAACTTACTTTTGTGCATGGTTTTTTTTCCATTTTGCCCATTTGGCAGGTCTGGAAAGACACTAAGAATTACAGTATTTTGAAACATCACTCACATAGTAATATTTATACATTAAAACCTCTTCAAAATACATTTTAACTGAAGGTGATTGGGTTAATTGTGAATAAAATTATTCAAGGTGTTGTTGCAACTCTTCATTCAATGAAAATGTGAAAAATCCTGTTACATACAATATGGACTTTTTGTTTTCATCATTTTTACTTTTGTTTACAAAATTTCAAATGAGAATGCTTGAGGGATCAACACATGGATGATAAAAAAGGAATAATACACAGAAGCTGTTGGCCGCATAATACTCATGTATTATTATGTATCTTGAAGTATCTTCAACTGAAACTCAAATTAGTATTTACTTTTGTCAAAAAAGCACCGTTTCCATCACATATCTAAAATCAACAGTGATCAGAGTCATAAGGATAATAATAATGACAACATTATATACACTGTTAAAATTCATATTTTCTCAAGACAAATCTGCTGTCATAAGCACAGCCTCCTAAGTTCTAGAAAGGCCACAAAGTTTATGGTGTTTTGATTTGGACCCATAGGTTCAAGAGTGAGTTACATTGTAAATCCACGCTGATGGGGTCTGTCTGGCCTTCTCAGTGCACATGGACATTACTTCATTAGAGTTAGGACTCCAAGGTGGATGTTTCTGCAGAAGTTTTGCACTGTCTTGTTTATAATAAAGAGTTTAATAGGAATCTTCCTTGATAATGTTTTTATGCTCCTAAAATAACAGTCGAAATGCCATCACCACCTTTACAGTGTGCTAACACTCTGTATGAGGAATAGGTATGAATTTTTATCTACCTGACAAATCTGCTATTAAAATACTCTATCACAGATTATTTATATATATATAGTGAATTAGCCGGCAAGAAAAAACAAAATTAAGTATACCAAAAAAACCCTACGTCAGAAAAATACTTTAGGAACAATATAAGAAATTGAAAATTCTTCTCATGTGTGCTGCTTTTATGTTTTATTGTAAACTTTGGTGAATATTATGCTCTAGGTAATGTAGGTAGTGAAGCAATCAAATGGCATAATCATTGCCCTATAAAAAAGAATTCTACCATGTCTTCTAGGAAGAAAATAATTTAACCTTTGTTCATTATTAAAAATGAGAAATAAAAAAAAGATTCAGAAACAACACAATTCGTCTATAACCCTCAACATAATTTACTTCATGACAAAAAAAAGTCATATGCTGCCGTTTTCTAATATAATCTACAGGATAAATCTTGATAAAGCAGAGGCTTCCTGTGTTGAAAAAAAATGTATTAATTTTTTCTAGACTGAAAACAAAGTAGCTAATTCTTTGCTGCAAACAATTTACTTCTCCCTAAGTCTACCAGAAACAGTAAAAAAGTTTGTGATCATTGTTCCATGACGCATGCTTGAAAGGAGAGTGATCCACCCTTTGCCTGATCATCTTCAGGACATCAATGAAATTGAATTCGGAGTATTTGAAGAAATAAAAATTATACTATAATCAAGTGTTTTGAACTTTGACAACATTTCATCATTTGCAGCTAGTACCCGTAAGATTAATTTTGGAGGACAATCCTCTGACTACAGTGTTAATGGGAAATGAAAATTAATATTTGCTTGAAGTTAATTGCTTGCCACATATATTGCATAATGCAGCCAAATACACTACAGACAAGTTCTCATTTGGCTTTAAAAGCTGTGTAACAAAAGTTTTCAATTATTTTATCCTCATCCACCAAAGCTATTTCAGAACTATAAGGAAGATTTCACTTTGCCAGTGCTCAGTATGCTGAAATATTGAGGTAAAGTGATAATTATCCCACAAATTGAAAGCATTCTATGTTTTCAATATGAATTTGGTTCTGTACACCATGAAAAAATCATTTTGAAAGTCTTAAAGTAAGGTGATAATCTCTCCATCATCAAGTTAACAGATTAAAGAAAAACAACTGTTCTTTGACTAATCAAATTTTGACATAATACAGTTTTCTTAATATTGTATCACTTGAAGATAAATTTTGAATTAATTTCATGTATACATGAAATGATTTTTAAAAAAATCTTGGAATAAATGTAAAAAATGAAAAATACCTTTTAAAACAATAAATAGAATTATATGATAATATAATAATGCACATAACACAACAACAATAAGTAGGCAAGAAAAAATATGCAGTATGATAAATTTTTTTTTCTGAGTCCTGAATAGGGAGCCATTTTGCATGTTTTCTATGCCATGAAATAAAAGGCAGTGAAGAACTATTTATTTCAGAGGGCTATGTAGTTTTCTAAGTTTCCAGTTTCACATGTAAAATACTGTATTATATAATTCTAAATTCTATTTTTCTGCAATTTATTTATTTTAAGAATTATATATTAAAACTAAACAGCAGAGAATACTGAAAGAAATTGGCGTTAGCAAGGAAAAATTGGCTTAAATTAAAACTTACATGGATAAAAATAAGTTTTGCTTCTATATGAACTAAGAGCATAAAATGATCAACCAATATAAAAGCCTTAATTGAAACTTTCATTGTGAAGCATAAAGCTAAGACATCAAATGTGCTTCAGTATGTAGAAGTTCTGTATCACGTATCAAAATAAACACCAAGACCTCTCTCATAATTTCAATGTAATTCACTAGGATACCTTATGAAATCAAAACTTTGCGCTTAAAATTCAAAGTGAATTTTGAAGCAAAAATGCCAGGTTAGGTACTGTAGGCTCCAATGAAAAAAAAAAACAACCTTATTTGTTTCATTTTTCAAGGATACACTTGATTCTTGAATACCCTTTTCCTACAGACAAGTTCATTCTGAGCTTTAGACAACCCCAAGTAAAATGTTACAATTAATGACAACCACAACAACTGGGATAAATTGCAGATTTACTAGGGAGATTAAGAGGACTTTTTGCCATGCTATTAACAATGTCCAACACAGCAGGTGCTCCCAAAGCAGGTAATATATCCAGGATCACATAATTTCCCTCTACCTCTCAATTTATTTTAGGCTTAGTTCTGCATTGGGTATGGTCCTAAACTGATATAAACGTTAACTTGTTTTAATTATTTTTAGATAGAGATTTTTGTAGAGAAAGCTTAACCACATTCTTTATTCAAACATTTATCTGGAGAGTAGGAAAAAAGGGAGTTTTCTAACATTCAATTTCAGATGAAAATACATTAAATATGTGTTTATGTGTTATTAATAAAGTATTTGGTGAGACTGAGAAATCATTAAAATGATTCTACATGAACAAGGATGAGGAATGCTACAGCAGAGTAGATACTTTGTTAATTTCATATTAGGCAAAGACCAACTCTTCTAGAGTCAGGGTTGTTTCAAGAGAAACATCTACCCTGCATGAATGTATCCCAAATAATAGTGAGGAGAAGAAGAGTTGATTAAAAATATCAAAAAGTACATAGTTCAGTATGAAAACTGAACCGTACTCTGCATATGCCATACTGACAGCAGAAACTGGAAAAAGATTGACTGTTTGCAATACATTAAATGGTACTTACTACAGGCAAGCTCTCCATTGAAATCTTTGAACTCTCACTGAGCATAGGAGAATTTTTTTTTTTCCCCAGTGGTGCTTTAAATCATGTTAATAAATTAATGTCTGTTCCAGTGTAAGTTTGGTCACTTATAGGTAACAAGGAAGCCCCACGCTGTATCTATACTTTAAATTTCAAACCCTGAGACATCTTCTGGATATACAAGGAAGATAAATACAAATATGATGGAAGCATGAGAGAACAAAATATGACATTTACATATTTTTCAGATCTATGTAATATATAGGGATGTAATTTTGAGTGCATATATAAGTAGACATATGAGTAAATATAATTTTGAGTGTATATATGCATTCTTTCTCATGCACAGACAAAGCCATCCCTTCTTTTGATCATCTTCCCTTCCTTTATCTTTGCTTATTATGGTTAAGTAAATTGCATATCAATTTTTATTTTCAATGTACTTCTCCCCATAAATTTCCATGCTCTCATTCTCAAATGTCATTTAAGGGACTTTTAAAAAAATGCACCCTGTCCTGTAATTGACTATGAATGTTAAACTGCTTGTTTAACATCTTTCCTTTTCATAATGGTATCAGAAGGTTTATCAGGCCTTTAAGAACTTACATTTTTCATATCACTGAAGTAAAAATGTCAGGGTTTCTTTGTTTTGTTTGGGTTGGTTGGTTGGGTTTTTTTGTTTTGTTTATTTTTTTTGAGAAAGCAACACAATGAGGAAGTGACATGTATTATTTGATCAAAACCCACTGGATGTATAAAGTATCCTGTGTATACGTTATCAGGGGTATGAGGAGGTAAATCTTAGACTATTTGTAAATATAATTGTGGTGTTAAAGGACCTAAGCTCCATCAAAAAAGTCAGTATACAAAGCCTCTCTTTCATAATGTATTTTAAACTATATTTTTATGTCATCTACAGATCTGATATATCTTTTAACATATTCAGAAACCAGACTTAATCTTATAATCCATTTATTTTTCAGGTGGTACAAATGGTATTAACCAGAATAGAAGGTGACCTCTGACTGGTTAATCCTAATGAAAACTGGGCAAGACATTTCTTTGCAAAGTTTTCTGATTAATTTAGTGCAGCGCTATAACTCTTCTGAGGTTTCATATTCCCACTGCATGGACAAAGACAGGTATGATGTCAGACAGATTTTCAACCAATTTGAAGTTTCAATGGTATCTATGCAATAGACTGAGCTGAAATGGGAAGAGCATGGCAGGACAAAGTAATGTTTCCAGGGGAATGTAGTGAGCAGAAGATGATAACATTAACCTCTGTTTCCCAGAGTGTTAGAATTTCTGCCCTATACTCTGCCCTCCACTTCATGTGAGGATATGTCAAACGAATTCCTCAGATGTTTTAAACCTCCTTCATGAAAATTACGCTTTGAAAAGTCCTCAGAAGGAAAAAAGGGCAAGTTGAATTTGCACTTCTGGCTTGTGCTGCACCTGAGGTGGACAGAAGCTTACAGCAATTTAAATCTAAAGTGTGGCTTATGGTTTCATTAATTTAAAGCAGGACAGAGAAGCTGAAGCAAAAGTACAACTCCACCCAATGACAGTGATATGTTCACATAGACAGGACGAAGATAAATGTAAGGATGTAGACAGTAGGTGGTTGGACCACAAATCAGTATATTTATCTGACATGTCACTGCTTCCTTCTAACTGTTGTCCAAATGGCATCATTACAAATTTCTATCCCATTGTGTTATTCAGTTAATATTCTCAGTAATCTACTAGCAAAACCACTCAGTTTGTTTTACTACTACCAGTAAAACAAACAAACAAAGAAGAAAACATGACAAATAAACAAAAAAAAAAAAATCAGAGAATGGGGCTCTGAACTTAATCAAGTTTTCTTCAAAAGTTTCTGCAGGGTTTTAAACTATGATTTGTAGATTGTCCTTTAGATTTACATTCACAATCCAGTAAAATGAGATGTTTAAATATTTTCCTCTACTGACCAATAAATGTCACAATTAGAAGTATAGTTAAGTTTTTGGAGAGAAATGGTGCACTATCCTCACTAGAAATATTGTGCAATTAGCTAAAGATTGTAAAAATTTAATTTGCTATTCATAAATTTCTTCATTCCCTAAAAAAAAAGAGGGCTGATCTGAAAAATACTGCTCCTTTTGAATTGACAGACATTAGGTATTTATAATTTGGAACAACAAACCAGGTTTATAAAGTTCCAAACCAGGTTTATAAAGTATTCTTTGGGGAAAAAAATTTCAGTAAAACTTGAATGAGTCTAATGAAAACTCAAAATTCCAAAAGCCATTTTTTATTTCCTTTTAAAAATAAATAAATAAATCTGTAAAAAAAGAAAAAAAAAAAAGAAAAAAAAATTGTTTCTTTAGAATAAGTTTCTTGTTTTCAGGTTTCTGAAAGAATTTTCCAAC
The DNA here is from genome assembly GCA_038090715.1 of Florisuga fusca. Lineage (NCBI taxonomy): Eukaryota > Metazoa > Chordata > Aves > Apodiformes > Trochilidae > Florisuga > Florisuga fusca. Next base: position 60,847,968 of record JAAWXA010000001.1, read on the forward strand.
GGGTGACAATCCTAACAATGCTTTTGTAAGAGTCTTTTTCCTTTAGGTAAGTGGCAAAGGCTGCAGAAAACTTAGCTTCTTATTGAATCTGGTTCTTCACTGGACACAAATCAACTTAGACTCTTTAATATGAAAATAAAGGTAATGTACACTTCCAAATGTGGAAAATATACTCAGATATAGGTAAATGCTGTGGCTTTTGCAGTGATCTGGTCGACATCTTAGACATTTATATTGTAGGACTTTAAGTGGCCATGGAGTGAGAAGCGACTGTTTTCCACTAATTTACCTGGATTTTCACGCAATCTGCTTTCCCAATTTCAGATTAATCTGTAACAGCTACAGCAACAATTACTCCTATTCTACTTTACCAGGAGAGTGAGAAAAAGATCACTGAGTCCTTTGAAGTGGGTTGGAGAGCATTAAGCATTCTCTTCTCCATAGGCATAGTAACTAGCTAGAGTCTTTTGACCCTGTGAGCTGAACCCACATCAGTTATTTATATGCTTTGTTCCAGTTTCTTTAGCCTTCAAACTTTAAAGAAAAAGATTAATTTATTTATTTAATGGCAGAGCACTAGGTTCAAACCTTTTGCAGTGTACTCATGCTGAACTTCAGGTGATATTTTTAGTTTGGCTTTATAAGCATTAAAAGAAAACAACAACTGCAGCAGCTACCGGTTAAGAAGTAGTATCTGAGCCAAATAAAAATCAATTATTTAAAACCCCTGATACATTCCTTCAACTAGAAAATATAAAATCAGATAAATCATACAGGTATGTCAATCAGAAATACATACAGGGCAGGGGGAGGAATGAAAGAGGCAAAGAAGAGGAGAGAGAGTTTTATTTTCTTTTGCAAATGTTTAACTTGTAGCAAATAGGGGGTAAATTCCCTAACCTGCAGTTTTCTGTGAAAATCTTCTATTTACATTTTGGTTAATTTCCTTCTTCATTCAACCAGAAATGAAAAACATAATCCCTTGCTAAGTTTACTGTGGAAGCATTAAAAAACAACAATATTTTGAATCAAAGACAAAATTTTTAAAGGAGGAATTGTACCCCTGTGTTTCCCTCAACTAGACATCTGAGAATGAAAAATACAACTGTCAAGATGTCTCCTGGCTTGCATTACAAGAAACTTAAGCCATTCAGTCACTAGTGTGATGTCCTGCTAGCAGGAAGCGAACACACACTAATTAAATGCTTTGGTTCTTTATTTAAATGCTTACACTGCATCCCCAAAGAGAGGGGTGTCCAGTACAAATTGTTCTTGAGGAAATTACTTGGATTTTCAAGCTTTGGTTATAACAGAAGTGTAGCGGTTGTCAGCAAATTAGTGGTTATGGTTACAGTAAATGGAAAACAGAGAAGCAATTACAGCTACAAATTATTTCAAAAAGTATTAGAAAAACAAGATGAGCTCCTGTGTTACTAATGGCAACTGGACGGAACTAGAGCTGTAAACCTATAAAGCAAGAATAAAAAGCAAAAGATTTAGCATCAAAGCAGGAAATTTCACAGGAAGACGTGATGTTTTCAGGTGCGAGTTGAAGCTTATATTATGTGAACTATGAGGTTTTTACTCCACAAATACTGCTTGTCATGTTTAGTGTTTCCCATATTCATAGTCCTTAAGTTTTAATTGTGTTACATAACTGTGCTCTGGAAAATTACTTTTGTTTCCAAGTGTGCCTAAGCATAGCCTAACGTGGGCTTTTTGAGGAATTTTTTCACTTGAACTTACTGATTTTTTAAAATAATTCGTTCACTGGATATACTTTAATCACATTAGTTATGCTTACATTTTCTAAACAGCTATTTGGTTTACTTTACTTTTTTGTCTTGTACCAACAGATTCATAAAGCTTGTGGCAGGTTCCTCTAGTCAGAGAAAATTATAGACTCCTCTAATGAGGGGTGTCTGACAGTCAAGATAAAGAAAGGAAGAATGTACCAATCTTGCAGCATAAAGTGCATCAACTGAAAATATTTACTGTTCCTATTAAAAATGAATTAACAAAAACAGGTGGCCTTTTAATTGAAGCCTTTATCACTCTTTGCTCAACTTCATTTAAATGCAAATTTGAAATCCTTTCTCTAAGCCAATAGAAAGTTGAAACTGAACATGAACACTGTTTTACTAATGATGTAATTATGTGGTAAAGCATTAGGCTTAATATGAGATACTACATATACTGGAAATATTAGGGCAGTCAGTGTGGGTCTTCTTTGAGTATACATTCATAAGCTGTTAAACTCATCATCGATACAACACACATTACGTGGGTTTGGAAAGATACTTACTTTAATTTAGTCTTTAAATATATTGCCCTTTATTTTTTTCAGGCTGTATATCTCCCTTGTTCCACTGGGCAGGGGGGAACTTAACACCCGGAAAGAAAAAATCTTGTCATAGCTGTTAAAAAGAGGCTCGCCTGTATTCAGGTCTCACATTCCAGACTCTGCTGAATTTTGATGTAGCCAATGGCCTAAACGAAAAACTGTCTTCAGCTGCTTGCTAAGTGGTACAGATTTATAAGCAGGGTGCTTCTTTCTAGTGATATGATGGAAGTGATTTATGTGGTTTCCTGCAATCTTTTTCCTCTCCTCTCCTCTCCTCTCCTCTCCTCTCCTCTCCTCTCCTCTCCTCTCCTCTCCTCTCCTCTCCTCTCCTCGCCTCGCCTCGCCTCGCCTCGCCTCGCCTCGCCTCGCCTCGCCTCGCCTCTCCTCTCCTCTCCTCTCCTCTCCTCTCCTCTCCTCTCCTCTCCTCTCCTCTCCTCTCCTCTCCACTCCACTCCATCATAGAAGACTCTAGTACTTGGTCATTATCTTCTTAGCAAAAAGATTTTGTTGCCACATGCTAGCATATGTTTATCTTATATTGCCTTGACCTTATATTGATTACATCTTTGGTTTGAATTTTTCTTAAAAAATTTGCAGTCCATACTAAGTTGAAATATGTTTTGCTAAAAAGGTTGTCACAAAACACCTGAGAGGAAGGTGGCCTCAGCCTGGCTTCTCTTCCCCTGAATATGACCTGAGCAGTTTATTTAGAATTGAAATTATAATGAATAAACCTAAAAAACCGCACCAAACCCAAATCAAAACCACTGATGTCATGTTTTTGAAGGAAGAATCAGCCCCTTGGAGATAGTAACACTACCTGGAGCCTTCATAATGTGCTCAGTCCTTAATTGTGCCCCTTCCCTTTTTTTGGTCATCATGGTTATGGTAAATATGAATAAATTTATATTTATATTTATATATACACACATATATATATATTTATAAAAAAGAAACACAACAAAAAAAGCAAAATCGCAAACAAAAAAACTTCAATAAAGTGGAGATATCAATAAATACAGAGAAAAACAAGAGTCATAGCTAGAGAAATAAATGTATTTGAGCCTCACAGACAGTTAAATTAAAAAAAAAAAAAAAAAAAGGAAAACTTTTTTCTCACTAAGTTTCATCCCTCTTAGGATATTACAGAATATTTCTTTTGAGTTTGCCACTTCTGTGCTGCACCTTTATACCAAAAATAAGTAAGAACTAACATTTTAGGAAGGGGTCATAAATACCTTCAGTGATCCAGTTATCACAGCTTTTGTGTTGCTGTTTCAGATTACGAACAGCGATATTTTTCATTTATCACGGAAAAATAACCAGTAGTAGGCCATATCAAAACTCTCAGGACTGTATAAAAAGCAAATTTTACAGTTTCCAGGTTCAAAAGTTCAGAACTGCGGTTGCATGCAATTTATTTTGCATATGAAAGCAACAGTCTCATGACTTTCCATATTAATGGTCCTCTTTCATTATAATATTAAGTACACTGGGAAGGATGCTACATCTCACAGGATAATATAAGTTGACATATACAAAGGAAGCATAAGAAAGCTTAGCTCTTGATACTCTTATTTTGCTTCTGGGTATCTCTGCAATGCTGAATACATTTTTCATTTGATCTTAGCTTAATGCAGGCATCAGCTGTTTGCAGAGGGGAAAGACGACTCAAAAAACATCCAGCCATCATTCAGCCAAACATTTGACTCCAAGAGTTTTCCAGTAATTGGTGAACTATTGAGATTTCTCTGACACCTACACAAACTGTTACGTAGAAAATGGGTAACTTGATGCATACAGCTAACGGCTGTCTCCATAGAAGCCCCTATAATTTATTACTAACCTCTTTTTACATAACCAGGTCAAGTGCACTGTATTTGAGTTTTCACTCCCTGCTCACATTAGTAGCAGGAGGGGTAATTTCCAGGCTGCAGAGGCAGACCAGGCAGCAGGGAATCTGCAATGTCTGACTCAGCTTTTTCTCCCTAAATAAGGAACTAATCCAATTGTCACACGGTGAAGTTAACAGATAGTGACATATTTGTAGACAAAATCTCATACTCTCGATTATACCCACCCCCCCATAAAAGTACTTCTGAATTCCAAACATGGAATTTTAAAAGTTTACCAGCCTCAGCAGCTGGTACATTTCTATGAAACCAAACCACTGGGGGCAAAAGTTAATTTCAGTATCATGTAATACATTTTCTTATATCTCCTAGTAAATCTCTCTGGCATACTGCACCAAAGATATATGCAAATGTTCTTCTTACACTATAGATATTGTAGTATAACTTAGGTTTAATAAATTACAATTTCATGTTTTCTTTTTGTTTTCTGTTTCCTATTTGAATAACACTTCAAAAAGCAAGTTGAATTTGCCCTGTCTTAAAGCATCTTTTATTAATGCAAATTGAATATCTTTGAAAATATTTATCTTGGTTTGGCGTGTACATGGATTTTCAAAAGCAGAACAGGTTGAAAGTTGTTCCCACTGAACATTAAACTCCTGCAGTGCAATGAAATTAGGACTCCACCTGCCTTGCAAGGAGCCTCACAACTACAGTGTTATCATTGTAGGGGCTCGGTGTCCATCAATTTGAGACTTTTACAGCAAAGAAAAAAACCTGACTGTTTAAATAGAGTGATGTACTTATCTGTCAAACAATATCACATGTTCTTCTAGCATGAACTCCCAATTCCTTAAAAGAAGCAAAGAAGAATGTTATCCTGCTCTGCCATTTTATAATTGTAAGGGATAAAGACTGAGGTTGTCCTATGCATTTACTGAAGGTTCCCCTAGACTATAAATAGATTTAACTGCAGTTCTGTTAAAACCAGGGCCAAGTAAGAAGTTGATATCTCCAAGTTCAGTAGCCCAGCTGTAGGATTTTGGAGTGAGAATGACTTTTCCTTAGCACTAAATAATGAAACATCCAGAGGTGTTCACATAACATGGTGGATCCTTCTTTCAGCAAGTCCCTAGGATGTCCATCTCCCCTGGCTTCTTGGTTTTAGGTGAGAGTCCTTGCGGAGGTTTTTTCGTGTTTTTGAGCTCATGATTTTAGAGTCATATCATAAAAAATATTTGGTGACTTCAATAATTCATGCTTAATTGTCAATTAGCTCTTAGCTTATCAGATTTATGTGTCAGAGGAAGGAATTTTTAAAAACTAACAAAGCACAACACTATTTGAACTAATTATGATGTGCAAAAGAAGGGCTGGGACTTACCTGATAAGAGTAACCAGAGATGTGAAAGCATTTCTGAAATTATATGCAAGTTCCTTCTCTTTGTCACTCTTGAATTCTTGAACTCTCCACGTTAATCTGGAACTGAGCTGCTGTTTAAAGTTCCCTGTTAAGGCAAGACATACATTTTACTCCCTTTCCTTTGAGAAAATGAAAATTTCAAAATAAACAAAAATATGAAGAGAGACGGAATAGTTAGTAACTTGGTAGGTTACCCTGCTGTAGGGTATCACTGCTGTAGGAAACTTAAATCTCTTACAGCTGTAAGAGTGCAGAGAAGTGATATAAATTTAATTTCTACATCCTCCAAGAAAATCCCTATTAGCAGGCTCTCTTGAGTAAGCTAAAGGAAGAAATTTTTGATCCTGAAAATTTTATGTTTGACTGCCCTCAACATGGGCTGTTGGCTACTTTGGTACAAATTGGACTCTCTAAATCTTTTGGAGCTTCTTCATCATATATAAATAAGTTTTACTTATCAGAGAGGAGAGAAATATGCTGCATTTTTCTGTTTAGTAACCTATCATACAATGTATATGTCCAGGTCAGTCCTGCTATGTGATTTGTCAGGGCTTTTTTTCTGAGTGCACTCTGAAGTTAAAGGATTGTAATGTGAAAGCTATTCCTCTGGCAGAGTTTGAAACTCAGGAATTTTAACTTGAACAAGAGCTTCAAGCAACTAACTCCTGACAGGATCCAGCTTCAGTACCTTGTGTGAGCAAGGGCTTCTGGTGTTAGGCAGCAGAGAATGGATTTTAAGGATGTCGTTGGTCACTAAATGGGAACTGAAGAGGAAGATAAAGATGGATGCTTTTCCAGGTTAAGCTTTAAGATGCAGAGTAAAAGGGCTGAAGAATTATTTTTGGCAAATAATCAATTACACAGAACTTGAAGTAAAGATTATTACATTTATTTTTTGAACTTGAAAACATTCTCAGCTACAAGTTACCAGTTCAAATTCAGTTCAATGAAGCCCTTGTACAGCAGCAGCTGAACCTGCACAGTGATTCAGTGTTACAGCACTGTTGTGTTTCTGTTGCCTGAAAAACTTACTATTTGAAAGGAGTATTTAAAGACTGAAGCAAATGGCATCTATGATATTAATTACTGAGAACATTCTTGTGTTTGGAAATATTTCTTTAAGCGTGCTAATATTTACTGTTACATCAAAAAGGTGTTATGCTTAGTTAAACAATGTACTGTGACACTAAGTCTCTGACTAGCTTTTTCCGTCTTGTCATTTTTCATTTCATCCCCTCTTAATTAGCTCAGTCATCAAGAAAACTGGTATTTTCTTCACAATTAATTTTCAAAACTATATGTCTATCTCATTTGCTTTACTCTTTCTGTGATTCTTTGCAGCATTTTCAGGAGACAGTACTTCAAAGTGTGACATAAAAGATCTTGGAGCAGCAGCTAGTAAATTAGACATTTAAATGGCTAACACTTTTAATTGTTTTCCTTTATAAAGTTTTAAGACTCTTTAGAACACCTTTATATTTTAGTAAATGGAGGAAGAGGGATTATTCACATACACGTCTCTAATTTTTGCTTTAGATTTTGGTTAATAAATCCTACAAAGAAAAACAATGGTGGAGTCTCTTGCAGACAGCCTGGAATAAGTCTTCTTTTGGGTTCCAGCCAGAACACAAAATGGAAGCAGTTTTGTTGTGAGCAGGTTTGTAGCAATGCAAAGGTTCAAAAAAACAGCGTACTGAAAGCAAAATCATACTTCCATGAAGTACTTCCTAACTTAGATGGTGGCCAGCTCCATGAAACACTTCTAACTAGCCTGGCCTTTTCTTTTCCTTGCCTTACTTAGGGTTGTTTACACCTCTAGAGAGAATATTGCCACAGCAATTTTTCCCCAATTTGCTTTGGCTTTGCATAATAGGAGGTTACTGTGTAAGCTGTAAAGAAGCAGGGAATCAAACTGCATGTGTGCACACACACACATACACACACACAGAGGAAAACTGCCAAGACCCCATCCGGATGTCACACTCCTGCAAAAAGAACGTGATGACAGCTTGGTATCACACTCTGGCCCCACACAGGGGTCTTAGGAAAGAAAGTCTATCTCCAGCCGCAAATGGATTTTGGAGAGCAATAAACAGAGACTAAACATAGCTAGGACTCTAGTGTTAACCACTCTTGAAAAAGGGGACACAGGAAATTTCCTTTCCTTTCCTTTCCTTTCCTTTCCTTTCCTTTCCTTTCCTTTCCTTTCCTTTCCTTTCCTTTCCTTTCCTTTCCTTTCCTTTCCTTTCCTTTCCTTTTTTTATTTTATTTTATTTCTTTTATTCTCTTTCTTCCTTTTCTTCCTTTCTTTCTTTTCCTTCTTTTCCTTCTTTTCCTTCTTTTCCTTCTTTTCCTTCTCTCTTTCTCTCCTTCCTTCCTTCCTTCCTTCCTTCCTTCCTTCCTAGAGACAATAAAGAACACTTCCAAAACTTCCAAAGAAGCTTCAGAGCACAGCTGAAAGTCAGCAGATCTTTTTTACAGAGGAAGCTTTGATGATTAGCAAAGAAAATACATAAATAAATTGGAAAAAAAAAACCAACAAAAAAAAACCACAAACCAAACCAAAACACCTTCACAGCCTTCTTAGAATTATAATTTCAAGCACTGATTTATCATGTTCATTTCAAGTTTGGGGAGATCACTTGTGAAAGATTGTGTTAGTTAGCTGAGAAGTAACTTAGAAGTAGTCCTTTATAGCTATGCACAAGTCTGAAATCTACCCATGTAGATGTAAAACACAAAATGTAAATGGTCTACAATGTAAAACTTCAACTTGCATATAAGAAAAGTGAAAAGTAAAAATAAAATTGTATAGTAAATATGGGAAAGAAAATTAAAAAGTCAGCAGGTACAAAAGAGTGAGAAAGGAGGTAGGAGAAGAGCACTGTGTAAGATATTAGATTATCGAATTTCAAGAAAGTTACTTTAGGAAAGCAAAGCAGCAAGGAACAAATTATTACACAGAGATTCCAGTGATTTAAATTGTGAATATTCTAAAAGTTTAGTGAAACAGACCTTTTGAGGCTCTCTCGTCTGTTACAACATCTTTTTACAAAACGTTTATTTCTGACTGCAAAATGAAAGAATGTCAAGGTCTGATATTTAATAGCCTGGAGCAGCTACAATCCACAGAGTCACAAAGGTATAAGGATGACACTGTACAGAAATATGTTTCTGATTAACATTCTTGATACATTCCAGGCAAACAATTGAATATTTATCTAGACCATTAGTTATTTTTTATGTCAGACAAGAATCTTATGCTACAGTCCTTGATCAAGAATGGAATAAAATTATGACATTTCAAAGGCAATATTATCTTTCATTATCCATCACACACTATATGAGTAACTTACCATTCCAATAAGAAGTGTCTCGGTCTTTTTGTGTAAGTTTTCCTTGCCTGTGACAGCCAGGAACCAGGGAGGAACATACTTCTAACCTCTGCACTAGCCTGGTCCATTCCCATGAAATTCTGTGTAAGAATGTGACTGATACATAAAAGAAACCTAAAAATTCTGTGTCTTTGAACTTTAAGTTTAAAATTCAAATCACTGGAACTTTTTTGCAGTGTAATTATTTCTTTCTTCCTCAACTTTTCCTGAAGTATTATCTGCTGAACAGGTTTTACATCTGCTCTATTTAGTATTTTTTTTTTCCCAGCACTATCTTCTCTGTAATTAGGAAATCATCTTAAGAAGAAAAGATATCTAAATGATGCAAAGTCAGGCTAACAGAAGTGATTAGCAACCAGTTTCCACAAATATCTGGAAACTAAACCATGTCAGCATATGCCAGCATGTAAATTTACACACATACATAAACTCAAACACCACTCTTAAGCACTTAACAATAAATAAATGTTGGTGAAAGATGGCAAAAAGAAAATCACTGCTCTAAAAACGCTGTTACTGTAGAATGATTCCTGATAACTGTCTACAGCTTTGAAAAATTTTGGAGAAAACATTAAAAAAAAAAAATCAGTCAAGATGTAGTTCAAGAAACTGCAAGTAATTTCCAAAGCAAATAATATGTACAACAGCACTATACAGTACATTGGGAGCAGCTGCTGATACTGACATTACAGATGGTTACAAAGTGTATAATTTATGTTTTCTCTAACAGTAAATGGAAAAGCCATTTAGACATAGATTCATAATTATTTTTTTTTTTCAGATCTCATTGTTGTGGGCATGCACACTCAAACTGTGTTTTGACATTAATCCATTTTTATTATGAATTTGTTACCACAGTATCTGCCTCTTGGATTTTTTATGGTTTCTCTAGGAAAGTGATTGTCTCAGTAGATTATCTACTTTTCAACTTTTTAGAAATGTGGAAGCAGTCAAGCATTCTGTAGTCTAGATGTAGACTCTCTGAGGCATAGGAAATATATAGTGAAATATGAGACTGTTACTGTGTGTAATATTAGAAGATATAGTTGAGTATTTATCTACTGCCAATAAATCAAGGTTATCTTTGTGCATACAACATGTTGAATGGAGGGACAGAAGTTATCCAAACAGTTATTTATTTACATTTTCTAGAAAAAAGCTCATAGCTGTAATCCCAGTCCCTATTTTCTCCCAGAAACAATCAAAACATCCTCCTAAACACCAAAAAAATGGAGTGAATACAAAGATCTGTCTTTTAAGAGAGACTTCATGGACACTGGACAGGCCACATGGACTTCATCTCATCTACCATTAAACCACTGAGAGGCCTAGTCATGTAAGCTCAGGTCCTCATGCAGACTGCCTCTGTGGTTTATTGGAAAAGAGATCATATCAGTTAGACACCTAGCTATTTAGAGACAAAGTACTTTGCTAGCTAGATGAATCAATACCTGTAGAAGTCTCCCTCCACTCCCTTTCCATTGACTACAGAGCATAGGTTTGAAAAGCTGTGCCTAGGCCCTTGATGCTTGTGGACCATGGTTAGGGAGCACGATCCTTAGACCTCACAGTTCTGAGTGCAGTGTGAAAGCAGAAAAAGAACAAAACATTTGCTCACTGACTATAAGAAATCATTCTTCAGTTTTGTGTTAAGAATTGACTCAGCATTTTCACCCTTTGAGGGAGTTCTGCATATCAAACACAAAAGACTAAAGGAAAAAAATATTCATGTTTTTCTCAATGGGCTAAACCTATGGTTCCAGTTCGCATAGAAAAGTCTTTAGCTAAAATGCCACAAATCAAGGTGGTCCTTGAAGTTCTTGGTGCACATCTGCTTTATCAGATGCTCCCCTTTTAGTGACAGATTTTCAAAAGCACAACATAATCTCTGTAGCATAAATCTCTCAGGGATAAACAGGTTGATTTCTGCCCTGAACACTGGTAGAAGCTTTAAATTATTGACATTGTCTGACTTAAAATCTTAGAATCAGCAGAGCTGGAAAAAAATTAAGCATTTTGTCACCACTCACACCTCTAGGGCCTAGTCTATCTCTGCATAATGAGAAGAAAAAGTACCTTCAGCAATTAAGTTTAGTAGTTAGAACATTATCCTTTCTTTACTGGATTTGGTTTGTGGGCACCCTCAGCCTTAAGCATGCTGGGCTCTTACACACTGTGAAGTGAGCCTTTGTCATTGTCTCCTGCTTGTGTTATTCTTCCTGATATACATATTCATTAGAACATGCACTGGGCTGACACTCCAGCTTTCTATGACTTAATCAACTGGTAATGAAATCTTTCCTTAGCCTTTTTTTTTTTTTCCCCCCAAGAAAAATCTGATATTTTTTTTATTCAAAGTGAAACAGGTTTAACCAAGAGTCACTCTATTAAGGTGCTTTTTCATTAAGGTTAGAGAATAGGGACTGAATAGGGATTCATCTGTCCTAACTCAGGCAACTAAAAGCTTAATTTATAAAACTGAAGTACTCACCCTAGACTGACTTTATAATCCATAAAGAAATAAAAAGATCCAGAGATACCTGCTAGAATACCTGTCTGGGATAATTAAAAGTCCCCAACGTCTCATAACTAACTATAAAGGGAGGATAGACATATAAGTTCAGATTTAAATGTCTCACTCTCAAATATCCAATTAGGCAAGATGAAACTCACAATGGGACTCAACTGTTGCCTGTTGGTTTTTGGACTTTGCAGAACAGAAGAAAGATCTTGAACCAGAAATCTTTGTTTGAGAAGAACCCCTCCTTTTTTTTCAGTTAGAACTGCCTGTAGAGCTTAACTCCAGGAGAGGGACCAGGTCTTTCTACTTCAGATGGAGACAAGTGCCTCTCATTACCTTAGATCCAAACACCTAGTCCTTGTTGAACTCTAGCCACACCACATGTTTTGACATATTTGATAGCTAAAAGAAAGCAATTCCTCATCTATGGGGTGACAGATATGAAGAACCCCTTCAGGAATATAATGCTTGCAAGTATCTAAGTAGCAGGTGAAAAAACCTTCTTGCTTCAGTGGTCATTAGTCCTAAATTTCTGTAATGGGGAAAAAAAAGTGAGATCTATTCAGCTTATATTAAACCAGGGTCCTGGCAGCCAAGTACAGTGCTAACTGTGACCTTTATGATACAAGATCATGTTTTACACTGAATGAGTGAACTTAAGATGTATTTTGAAAGGGAACTTTTCATATGGAGCTCATTGCTAAGCATTAAACTTTTACATAACATGCCATGAATCTATCAACTTTGACCTTCCTTGCTCTATATTACAATGGAGTAAGAGTGCCATAGGATTTACAGGAATATTACAATATTTTTTTCAAATTCAGAATAAACAATTAATGAAGGGACATCTGGGTAGCACTCCATTTCAGCACTGCTGGCTTGGTGTGTGTTCTTCTTCCTGGTATGTGCATTTATTCACATATACTTATGTACACATGCATTTAGAGGGTGAGGTTTTAGATTTGTATATGGTCATTTAAAGAAAAAAAAACCCAACACTGAGGCAAATAAATAACTGGTTAGGTGAATGGAAGTCTTAGCAATTATTTTTGATCCCAAAATTGGAAAGGAGTTCATATGCTTTTCCCTGTTTCCAATGAAGGTGACAGATATTTTCAAATTTTCCCATTGACTGTGATGGAAACAAAAGCAGAAATGAAATTCTTTCTGTAGGAAACAGGTGCCAGCAATCCACCAATTGCCAGGCAATGAGCACGAGCTTGTGCTCAGCCCACCTGTGCCCAGTCAGGGCTGGCCCCAGCTGCAAATGAGCAGCATTAGGGGACCAATAAAAGGTGAAGCTTAAGGCACATGCTCAGGGTGAGCTCTTGACTGGTCTAGAGGCTGATCTGAGCTCCCACCTTTTCTTTTTAGTTTATGGTGGTGCTCTGAGGGGATTCCAACCCGCAGCCTTCTGATCCATAGTCAGAGTCTCTACCACTGCACCAAGAGCTCACCTTCTACTGGAGGCTGATCCGAGCTCCCACCTTTTTTCGGTGGTGCTCTGAGGGGATTCGAACCCACAGCCTTCTGATTCGCAGTCCAAGTCTCTACCGCTGCTCTGTGCCTTAAGCTTCACCTTTTATTGGCCCCCTAAAGCTGCTCATTTGCAGCTGGGGCCGGCCCTGACTGGGCACAGGTGGGCTGAGCACAAGCTCGTGCTCATTGCCTGGCAATTGGTGGATTGCTGGCACCTGTTTCCTACATCTTTCTATGGGGTAATTCTTGTCCATATATGAGGCCTTTCATTGTTGTTCACCTCACTTCATGTCTGTATCTTACCCAAAATATTCCTGCCCTTTTTTCTCTGAAATCTCGATAAAATAATTCATAAATGTCTTTATTACCTTTTCTTGCTCTTTATCCTACTGATAAAATCACAAAATCCTTCAAACTCTCTGGATGACTTTAGGTTTTCTCAGATTTCACAGAAAAAGGAGTATTGCCTACCTCTATATTTTTATTAAATAAATAAATAAATAAATAAATTTCTTCCTTAAGGGAAGGCATCAGGAGATGGTACTGAGGAGTTGTATTTCAGGGGAAATTCTGGGATAAGCTGAAGTTAATAATGAAAGATGGGAACAGAATACTGCTTTGTTCATTTTAGAAATGAATAATAGTGTATGTTTGTCTGAATGTTGAGTGCAATTCCAAGGAAACAGGGAAAACAAAACATTTCAATGGGAAAGTTTTCTAAAATATCTTCTTAAATATTGGCAAATATCTCTCAAATTGAAAATACTCTGGAAATTCATATGTTTTAATAATCTTTCAAANGAAAAAAAAGTGAGATCTATTCAGCTTATATTAAACCAGGGTCCTGGCAGCCAAGTACAGTGCTAACTGTGACCTTTATGATACAAGATCATGTTTTACGCTGAATGAGTGAACTTAAGATGTATTTTGAAAGGGAACTTTTCATATGGAGCTCATTGCTAAGCATTAAACTTTTACATAACATGCCATGAATCTATCAACTTTGACCTTCCTTGCTCTATATTACAATGGAGTAAGAGTGCCATAGGATTTACAGGAATATTACAATATTTTTTTCAAATTCAGAATAAACAATTAATGAAGGGACATCTGGGTAGCACTCCATTTCAGCACTGCTGGCTTGGTGTGTGTTCTTCTTCCTGGTATGTGCATTTATTCACATATACTTATGTACACATGCATTTAGAGGGTGAGGTTTTAGATTTGTATATGGTCATTTAAAGAAAAAAAAACCCAACACTGAGGCAAATAAATAACTGGTTAGGTGAATGGAAGTCTTAGCAATTATTTTTGATCCCAAAATTGGAAAGGAGTTCATATGCTTTTCCCTGTTTCCAATGAAGGTGACAGATACTTTCAAATTTTCCCATTGACTGTGATGGAAACAAAAGCAGAAATGAAATTCTTTCTATGGGGTAATTCTTGTCCATACATGAGGCCTTTCATTGTTGTTCACCTCACTTCATGTCTGTATCTTACCCAAAATATTCCTGCCCTTTTTTCTCTAAAATCTCGATAAAATAATTCATAAATGTCTTTATTACCTTTTCTTGCTCTTTATCCTACTGATAAAATCACAAAATCCTTCAAACTCTCTGGATGACTTTAGGTTTTCTCAGATTTCACAGAAAAAGGAGTATTGCCTACCTCTATATTTTTATTAAATAAATAAATAAATAAATAAATTTCTTCCTTAAGGGAAGGCATCAGGAGATGGTACTGAGGAGTTGTATTTCAGGGGAAATTCTGGGATAAGCTGAAGTTAATAATGAAAGATGGGAACAGAATACTGCTTTGTTCATTTTAGAAATGAATAATAGTGTATGTTTGTCTGAATGTTGAGTGCAATTCCAAGGAAACAGGGAAAACAAAACATTTCAATGGGAAAGTTTTCTAAAATATCTTCTTAAATATTGGCAAATATCTCTCAAATTGAAAATACTCTGGAAATTCATATGTTTTAATAATCTTTCAAATTAAAGTCTGAAACAGATTTAATCTTACCCCAAGTATCTCTTTCACTGTGCCCATATTAAGACATTCACAATTTTCTGGTTCTTTCTCAATGAAACACATCACACACAGACAAGCTCAAATCTACTGTAATTTTTCAATTTAAAACAAATCTTCACTGATTAGGTTTTAGGAAGTAGCTCACAAAAAGACTCTCACAAAGTCAGGTTCACATTAAACAGAAATTTCCTACTGCCAAACTGTTGATATTTGCATTTATTTCCTGACATTTAAAATCCCATCATCCAAGTACTGGGCGTATGGTGATAACCCATTGCATATATCACACAACAGAAAAAAACATGTCTGTTTCCACAGCTGAGCAGACTGCTTTTTACAAAATTGAGCCAGTGGTGTATTATCGTTTCAAACAAGGACAAGTTGTAGAGCTTTTTTTGCCTGAGAGGCAGGCATACATTAACTCAAGGCTGCTAACAGAATAGTGACAAAAGAGGCACAATGCTCTTTCTGACTCTCTGCTTACTCCTCCTGAGACTCAGGCTCATTTGGAGCACTGATGCTTACCAGACTCTACAAAAAACACAGCAGCTGTTGTCGAGAGAGAAATCTCCATTTGCAACAACAACAAAAAAATCAATTAAACAAGCACTTTAAAAGAGAACTGAAAAGTGCTCCACACTTTGCAGTCTATGATATATATTTTTTTTCCTGGTTTTAAACATACTTAAAAAAAAATAAAAATCCCAAAACCAAAATACAACCCTTTCTAGAGCTACAGGATCTCAAGGGGATTTAGTTCAAAACTTGAAAGCAGATTAGCTACTTTTTGTTGGCTTTGATAGAAATCTTTTGTCAGTCTGCACAGCCATGGCTTTTACAAATAATACAGGGATGGGAGTAATTTCTAGTATGCTTGGCTCTTGGGTCTCAAACAAAACTGAATTTTTCATAGGTCCGTATTTCTGGGAAGGTAAAGGTTAGTGCTTGATGCCTGATTTACTTTCAGTCATTTCAAAGCCTATGGAAGGTATTAAGAAACAAGAGATTCAACCTATCTAGCTGGAAGTTTAAAAAAGGAGAAAATCTGGGATTTATTCTAAATTTTGCTCCTGTTGCTGTGTTATCATGAAAATAAATAAATAAATCAGACACCAAAATCAGGCACCAAAATCATAAATGTAATTTGGAGGACTTCTTGTGAGTGTTTATTTCATTCCCAAGTGTTTACTTCATTTTTGAGACCCACACTTTTACAGAGACATATGTCTTCTTTCTGATGTGGTGCCAAAACTATTGACCAAGTAAATATTTAGCATTTGTACAGTAATTTTTATTCCAAAGAATACTAGACTATAAATCACTGAAAGAAAGCATAACCTCTTCGTACAAGATGCAGTATTTATTTACATATACATGAATGTATTTACTCCTTAAAAAAAAGAAATGCCACAAGTTATTTTCTTAGATAAATCAATGAGTTTTATTGATATTGCTGCAGTGTATAGAAACCAGGGCACCATCCTGCTATGAATATAAAATAAAGATATTTCCTATAACCCAAATAATAATCTCAGAAGATAAATCTCAGCATCGTTTTTTATTTGAGTTTGGGTTTCTTTTCATGGAATGCAAACTAGTGGATCCAAGAAGCTTAAATATCTCCAGCTTTAAAGGTATAACACTGAACTCAAGCCCTCTGCACAGTTAGATTGGGAAGAACACAAATGCTATGTTATAAGTGAAAACTGAAATAATGTATGGAGGAAAAATAATCTGACCCAGGTTCTACACACTAAACTAAACTAAGCAATTCTTAAGAAATAGCTTCTCCCCATACACTGGTTTTCTTAGAAAACTGTCCTTGTATTTGTGAGTGTGTGTGTATAGATATGCACATATATATGTATAAACTCATAAATTGGCATGTCTACAGAAAAAAAATTTGATAAGTTCCAAATTTCAATTAAAAAATTAAATGTTCTAATGGAAAGGTGTGCCTTGCAATGTCAAGAATATTTGATGTCAAATAAAGCATTTCTTTTGTACTGCAGTCAATGACAAAGTTATTTCTCCACCATTTCATACACGTAAATCCCCAACCAGAGAACTGAGTTGGTTCACACAAGTAGAGGTGCTAGAGGTAAATTTTTTGTTACTGGTGGCTTCTAATTTGACTGTCCTTTAATTTAGGTTGTATTTAGGAAGATGACATGAATTCTTTATATGACTCTTGTGGAGAAAGAAGCTGGTTGCATTTTAACAGACTTGTTCCAGTCTGAAGATCAGTTTCTGGAACACAGTATGTGCCAGCCTCTAACTGGCGGTGTATGAAGTGGCTGACATTCAGCATTTCCACATACGACTCAGAACAATGAACAGATCTGTTTGTGTCTAAGTGAAGCTGTTCTGTTTTGGTTTGTCAAACTTCAGACAATATCTTGAAGCCTGCCTTTCATCTCACACTGATATAAATTGGTGGCAACCTCTCCATTGCAGTGAAGTCATTGGGAGTTATGAGCCAGGATTTTCATCCCAAAAATAATTGTTCTGAGACTAATGGTGTTAAACCTTCACAGAACTGGCAGTAGACACAGAAGATCCTCTAAAAAAACCCCAGAAGACTATGAGAATTATTTTCTTTAAATGAATGTAATTTTTATATAGTTAAAATCTCAGAATTACAATATATTTGTTTAAATAAAAACTATTTACAGCTGAATGAGAGTGAAAAGAGGGACTTAGTTTTCTTCAGAAGTGGCTACTTATCTACTCAGTTACATGGAATTCTTGTCTCTCTATAACTGTATATTTATTTCCCATGATTCTACCAGTAGCGTATGGATTCCAAACATATTTTTAGCATGTAACCTGACAGACAGTCTCTCTCCGTTTGTAATTTGTCCTGCTTGTATTCTTTGGCCACTGTGGTAGCTACACTACCATTATGACACCATTTAACATCTTATTTGAAAATCTTGATTTTTTTATTCAGGTAGAAGGCCAGAAAAAGGAGGAATATAAACCAAACTAAAACTAAAACAAAATCATCCTTAAAATGTCTGGTACAACGTAAGCATAAAAGATTAGATTTATAATTGTAGGGAAAAAAAAGTATTGGAAATACCAAAAAAAAAAAAAAAAAGTATAGCTGAACATATTTTAATTTAATTTTTTTGATATTTGCATAGTTTACAAACACACAATTATGTGCATTCCACAACCACCACAGCCATTGCATTTGCATCTTTGTGTTTGCTGTGTTCTTTTATGGAAATTACAGAAATTACTGAAAGTTTGTTTTTGTTATAGACTGCAGGCTATTTTGTCCTTGGAAACACACATTCACACACAAAAATACTGATGTAAACCGTGGCAGGAAAGGAATTGCTTTAGCAAAATGGAAGGTAGATCTGAGGAGTTGAGTATTCTATATCAAATGATATAGTTTTCTACATTTTCTGCTTTGGGTGTTTTGGCTTGTTGTTGTTGCTGTTTTGTTTTTTTGTTTTTGTGTGTTTTGTTTTGTTTTTGTTTTCCTAAGCTATGCATTAAACTTCTAATGAGTTCAAGTCTCCTTTAGTATAATCAGTCCAAAGTGTAAGCATTAAAAATGTAAATGTTTTAAGTTTGTCATGCAAATGCTTATACCAGAAAGTTTCACAGCATTAAAATAAAGAAAATAGAAAATATTTTACAGATGATGGTTATAACAAAAAAAACCAACCCAAAACAAACAACAAAAAAAAATTCCACAACTGTTCAAAAGATGACAAAAATCTGACAATTATATTTCAAGGCGAATCCTAGGATCTTAACGTATTGATTGTTAAGATGTTCTTAACATATTTTTCACACATCAAATATTACAACACAGAACTCGGTTTACTTCAGAATATCAGAGTAAAATTTAGCCTGTGGTGGCTACATTTATGTGAAAGCAAGTAATTTATTATTTGTGTGTTTAGCGTACTCATCATAAAAATCACATTTATATTCTTTAAATGTAGATTTTGGTTTTCTATTTTTAAAGGTTTTTCTTTTGTGGTTAGAATATAGAATTCTAGATAATTACTAGCTTTTACAAAATTAATTTATTTTATATGTCATATTTTTAATTCTTTGTAAAAGCAGTAACAACTTCACAGTTTATAAAGCAATGGTAAATAAAGTCCAACACATATATTTTTTTTAGAAATACAGAAAGAAATGTAAATTTTGGTGCCAGTTTTAAGTTCATATTACATTGTGCTTTTTTCTTCTCCATGCTTTCTAAAGGTAGGATGGGAATATAATTTGAACTGCAGGAAAATTCATACATAGGGTCCATAATCTGTTTGTACATTCAAGACAGAATGTCCTTTGGAACAATTTCCTGCATCTGTGTCTGCAAAGCAACTCTTATCTGAGGTGCCTGATGTGTTCAGTTACATTGTGCTGCATCACGATAGGATGACTAATCATGTCATAAAAGTTAAATTAAATCACCTAACCAAGAAGAAAAATGAATTTTAAGAGTTCGATATTTCATATGAATTATCTGTTCTTTCATAGTGACTTATGTTTTGAGTGAAAGACGTTTCTTTTCTGGGAACTTGAAAATGCTGTTGTTTACCTTTTTGAGCACAGGAGAGGAGTCTTTTGTTAGGAGTGACATATGTGCATGTGTTTTAGAAAAAAACCTTAGTGTACTTGTGTATGATTTTCTCCTTACCTTTGACAGACTGTTTCTACAAAAACCTTCTGTAACAGAAGTGTATTCTCTTCATTGCAGTACAGAGAACAAAAAAAAGAATGACATGGTGGGTGCTGCTACACAGATGGAGTAGCATGCTAGTTTACTTCTTTTACACAGTGACCACGTTTGCACTGATATAAATATTAATCTCTTCTAAGTAAAACACTGTGGTTAACAACTTTAGAAAGGTAAGAAGCTTAATACTATTAATTGTGATTGTAGCCTGTATGTGAGGTATTTTAGGTTTTAGTGTTTTTCTTAAGCTCAACACAAACTAACCAAACGAATGTTCAAGAAATCTTTCTTCTCTATGGAAAACCACCATGTGTGGCAAGCTGGCTTTGCAGAAGGGACAGTGTCCAAAACACTGTCTGTAAAAATGAAAAAAGCCAGGATGCTCCATGTCTTATCTTAGGAGAATTATTGACTCAGAGGCACCATGTGTGATGACTGTCTGCAGCAAGCGTGGTCAAGATTATCATTAGGCATGTCACACACCAAACACTAATTCCAGTGTCAGGAATTCAGTTCTAAAGCAGCTCTGCTGCAGTCAGTTTCTGGCATGACTTCAAAGCTAATATTCAAAGTCAGAAAGCTTAAAACCATGCAAGCTTATTTAGATTCTTTAAATGGCCTGGCTTAGTAGATTTGTGAGCATTTGAAGCTTTGTAAATCATTGCAGATTGAAAAAGTAAAAAATAAAAAGTTAATCTTTTCAGAGTTTTCAATGACATGACATTGGATTAATTTCAAAGTGTTTTCTTCCTACCTCTCATCCACTAACCCTAAATCTCAGGAGTACTGGAGCTATGTGTATTGTAACTTGTTTTGACTGTAGAATCATTTCCTTGGTTTGGTGCATTATGACATCATGCAAGAGCTTTGGAAAACAGAAAGCAGACAATCTCTCCAAGCTCTTCATTTGGAATCCCACCTACATTAAGAACTGACTGTTTTCTTATCAGCTATGAGAAATTGTTGGACTTGAGTCACCACTTTTTAAAGACACTATCTTGTGACTTGATGGCTGTCAGGAAAGAATGTGTTGGTACTTGTGTCACTTAAATTTTAAACAGCTCTTGCAATGAGAACAGCTGAAAACTCTACTTACATGAATGCCAGTTCTACCTCTATTATGTGCATAACTTCACGTACTTATGTGTAACACCCAAAATATAAGAGCAGCATACAAAACAACACAAATAAAGTATCACCATCTGTCATCACATCTTGATGTAACATTACAACTTCCTCAGTACTTTAAAAATAGCTTGCAAATACTCTACCACAGGAAACTTCTTTCCCTCACAATAAAGTCCAAGAATCTAAAAGGGGATCATTTGGTCTATAGGCATCCAGAGATTTTCTGCACTGAAACAGGTGTTTTCTCAAAAATCAGTCATTAAATATTTTTATGGGTCAGCACTAAGACCTACTTATCACTCTTTTGGAATTGAAAATTTTGGATTTGGACATCATAGTATGATCTCAGAAAGCATTTTTGGCATGAAATGTTCTGTTGTTGAAGTTATGTTTAAAAATGTTGCTTTTACCTATACATTTTGTATTTTCAAGTATTTTCTTCTGTGTTCTTATATAATTTCAGCCAGGGTTTTTGGACAGTCCTGAGCTGGCTCAATTCTCAAATTTTAACCACCCATATTTTCTTTAAAATAAGTCAAAAGGAATCTCTCTTCTCAAAAAGCCAGAAATTTCCACAATTTAAACAAGAACAATACAGATTTCCTGGATGAAATTGCTTACAAAAAAACCCAAGTCAGTTCAAAGTAAAGCTATATCATGGCCTGCATGTAAACACTAGATGTTTCCAGTAGCTAGTGGGAGGCCTTTATTCTTGTTCTTCTTGACAGTCAAGCAGCTTCAGGCAACTTCATGGTTTGAATAAAATCTGTATTACTGTTTTTACACCATCTCTTAAGACTTACTTCAGTATTACTGCAATAGCCCCATTTTTTTCAATCCCAGGACATGCTCAATCTGCATGTTCTTTACTTTTTACTCCATAACATACTCAGTTACTCTCAGACAGAGCATTCTTCCTCTTGCTTGCAAAGTCTCAGTTCCACACTCCAGCAATTTGACTAACATGCTTACTGCCTGCTTTCTACATTTTGTCTTTCAGAAAGATAGAGAAGAGTCTGTAATATATTTTAGAAAAATATATTATATAGAAATATGTTACATTTTAAAATTCTGTAGATTGAGAAATTTATTACTTACTTTATTACTGTACCTATTGCAGTCTACATGTAGTGTAAGTTATGAGTGAAAAACCAAACTGCCATCTCTGAGTCAAAATCAATGCTCCCAATTCTCTCAATGAATTTTAATGATTTAATCTCCATTCTTTGCACTGTCTGAAATAGAATAAATAGACTTGACCAAGTTCTGAAAAAAACAGACTAAACAGCCCCAGTTCTCTCAGCTGCTCTTCATAAAACTCTGAGCCCTGGGGAACACCACTCATGACTGGCCAACAACAGGATTTATCTCCATTCACCACAGCCCTTTGGGCCCAGATGTCAATTTTTCACCCACTGGAAAGATCTGCCTGGTTCACTCAGGACAGAAGAACATGGAACTTATCCAGATTTACTACTTCCATATCTGCCCAAATAGAAGGATTTCAGTGCTCCACTGCTGCAACCTGAGGTAAACAGGATTTAGTTTCTGATTTCCAAGGAGAGTAACAAGGACTCTTCAAGGCAATACATCTGCATTTAGTTGGAGCCATTCCTTTTTACATGAACCTGAAGGATTCAGCTGTTAATTAAGATTTCAAATTAATTCTTTGGGTTTGGAGAGGCACAGAATCTGCCTTTTCAGCTGTCTGTTGGGAAAACTTAAGAGAAGTTTAAATTATGATTAAGTGCTGATATCAAACAGAGAGAATGAGGGCAAAAGGAACATGGACACATCATGCTAGATGTATAAAAAATGGAATAAAAATATGCAGCCTTTCTGTCTGGATATTTCCAGACCCACTGAGACTACACCACCCTCATGATTTAATTGAATTTTGAATCTAGAACCCCTAAGACTCTCTTTTACCTCACCGCTGATGAAGGAGATTTCCTGCCCAGACTTCATCAGTCTTTCTCGCCATTCCCATGAAGTGAAACTACAGGAAATTTCTAATGTTCCCCTTTAAATGGAGGGTTTATTAAGGAAGTACAGCTGTGCTTGCTCTCTTAACTGCTCTAAGAGATGTATATACAGTTACATGTCTAATTGTTCATCTCCTAACATTCCTGGGAGGAAAATGTTTATTTACCTGGATTTTATTTCAGCTGCAGTAGAAATGCTCAGAAAATGCCATATCTTGGCAATGTTACAGCTATACTGCTGGGCTCTGAACAAATAAGTAAAATTATATATATTAACCCTTTCTTTCTTGCTTGCTTCCTTGCTTCCTTGCTTTCTTCCTTTCTTTCTTCCTTTCTTCCTTTCTTTCTCCCTTTCTTTCTTCCTTTCTTCCTTTCTTTCTCCCTTTCTTTCTCCCACTTTCTCTCTTTCTCCCTCTCTCTCTCTCTTTCTCTGTCTTTCTATCTTTTTCTCTCTTTCTTTCTCTCTTTCCTTAACATCTTGAATCAATGTTACAATGTGACTCAAGCAGTCCTTAACTAATCGAAAAATCTACCCATATAAAATATTTTTTTAAATGAAATTATTTTCTCTTACAGAACTGACTGGCAGTTTTATTCTTTTGCCTACTAGTTTAGCTTTCCTGATTGCTTTATCTATATACAAAGATAAACAAAACTGATTTCTGCACAAAACATAATCTGAATTTGAATCTTGACATTCACAAACTTAATTGAAAATGACATTAAAAGCTCATTAGTGCTTTACTTCTGATTTCTGCATCAGTTTCAGTTTATATTTGATAAGAAAAGACATCTTGCAATGTTTTATGATGAAAGTCTTTTATGTCTTCCTATCAAGCTGAATTTCAAACAGAAATAGAATAACACTAGTTTCTCTATGATTTGACCAGAATCACCAAATGGGTGTATCACTTGCATAAATTATATCCTCCCATTGCTATAGAGAATTGTGTGATTTCTATTTCAATATGGGAATTTCCAAAAGATTAGCTGCAAATCTCAAAAGATAATCTCTATCTTGTGAAGGATGGTTACTCAACAGTTCAAACATTTTATTCATTCAGCAACTGGTGTTTGTGAGTTTCATACTTGTTATTTTATGACAAGGAATTCTTTCCATGCAAGAAAGAGAAAGGAGGAAGTTTGACAGAAAAATCCAAACTAACTTTTAAAATACATGCAATAATAGTGATCAGTTTGAATTCTTCTCTTTTTAGTCATTCTTCATAAAATATTTTTTTTTAATTTTTAGTAATCAAAGGAAACTATCTTGATACTGCTGTTTTATTTTTTGTTGTGTTTTGGTTTTTTTTTGCTTTTGCTTTCAAAGAAAAATGAGTGACAGCACAAAAATGTACACTAAGTTTTTAAAATAAAAATCAGAATATTTTTATGCTGAACAAAATAAACCCAAGGAATTGACAACCACAGTTGGCTTTCTCTAACAGACCCTCAGAGGAAGGGAGGGGGAGAAATGGATTGAATCTGCTAGGAACGGGAGGGTACTATGGAATCACCCTGATCTAGGTAGATGAAGGAAGGGGGAGGGAAGAGCTATCAGTCTTAGAACTAGCAGTCTCAGAGCTAGCTGAGCTTCTGTCAGCAGCAGCCTCTCAACACCCATCACTGCTGTCTCATCTACAGCAACCTTGCTCATGGCTGTTGAGTGAAAACTCAGCTGGAGAGATGAAGGATGCACAAGACTCATTCTTCTTCTCCAAAAGCTTCCAGTCCTTTGGAGGGAGTGAAAAATATTGACAGAGACACAGGCATCACCAGCTCACACTGAGTTCCTGAGTACGTACAGAGCAAGCTCTAGGCCCACTGTATCTGATGAGAGAAGTATTAGGTATTAGGTAAAGGTAGATGCCATTGTGTTGATGGTTAGATGGTAACAGGACACTGCTAGGAAATGAAAAGGCTTAGAGGGAATGTAAACATCTGGTTTCTCTTCATCCTCATCTTTGGCTAAAGCCCAAATGTGGTCTGGAGCCTAGATTTATTTCATCCAACTTCAGCATAATTTTTAAACCATGTAAATTAAGAGCTTAATTGTTCTAGATATCTTTTTCATGGCTGCTAGTGAGAAAGACATCTCCAAAGAGTGCATCAGTCCATCTACAATTTTAGTTTATTTTAATTTTTTGGGGGGGAGGGATGGGAGAAGTTATCTGGTTCCCTGGCTTATAAAGGCAGTGAGTGTATGATGACTATACTCTGAATGCAGGTGTTTTTAATGATGAAGATAAAGCTAAGGATTAAATTGTTATGTCAGCTGAGTTGCATGTACACATGTGTTTTCTGACCATACAGCAATATATTTTCCATCAGTTTTTGGCAAATACAGCATCATTTGTTTGTGAGTGTTACTCAAATAGTACTGCAAACCAGAGACAGTATTTAGGCTGCATCCAATGACTTAGTTCAATTTATTTCATTCTTTCCACACCTTAAGATACCTGCTGGCATGAAAAGAATAATAAAGCCTTGTCTAGTGTTTCTCAATGCATATCTAAATGAACCACCCATGCATGAAGGGTAAATCCCAACTTATTTGTCATTCACTATACTATACAAAGAAAAAGAAAATTACCTCACAGATTCAGTAGTTTAATTGGGATGAGCTCTGGTCAGACCCTTAAATTTCTGGTGGGGTTCATCTCAGACTCATCTCATCTATAGATCTGAAATTAAACATTTAACTGTAAACTGGTTAATTCGGGTTAGCTTTCTAATCAACAGCAGGGCCACATCCAGGAGGTAGTAATACTTGTCCTAAAATAACTGTCCACAACATGAGAGAAGTTTGTTTTTCTCCACTGTTTAGAAAGATGGCCTAGCATGCCCAACCTAAGCTCAACCAGACATTTATATATCTAAACTTAGGTCAAGTCAATCTTATACCTAATATAG
This sequence comes from Florisuga fusca, assembly GCA_038090715.1. NCBI lineage: Eukaryota > Metazoa > Chordata > Aves > Apodiformes > Trochilidae > Florisuga > Florisuga fusca. The sequence goes on from JAAWXA010000001.1 coordinate 60,873,757, forward strand.
ACTCATATGTATATATATATATATATATATATATGAGTATATGAGTGTAAGTACTCAAGGGTACTTTTATGCCAGAAAAATTATTCTGATAAGTATGAAACCACATTTATGTACAGCCAAACTTTTTGGGAATTACAACTGGGAATTACTCTAGGAATTCATCATAATTTTTTATCTTCTGTAACTTAGAATACACTGAGATTTCATTCTGCTACTTGATAAATAATATAGAGTGAATGGAGAAAGTCGTGGAAATCTCACTGGTAGGTGAAAATATCAGAAAAGTAATTTTCAAGGGTTGTCTTATTATATTATAGTAGCATGGCACTATGGCATTGACACCTTTTGAACTCAAGACCTTGCCTATGAGCAAGAGCTGGTTCTTATTGTTTGCTTCATTTTAGTTGCTTGCATTCTTTATTCCCAGTCTGGAAGTTACACTGTTTACATTCAAAGAACTTATGCCCACTGCTACTTTCAGTCATAATAAAAATCAAGTATCTTCCCCCACAAGCCATCTAATAATAATGAAACATAATTCAGAATTTTATTAGAATTTTAATCTCTCTCAAACCAGGCACTCACTTCTGCACTTGCAGAAGTATCCCAGAACTGTCACAGGATAGAGAGATTTCAGAGTAAGGGGATAATTAGTATGCGTTATTATCCTCTCTGCAAACATACATTACTCGACATCACAAACAGGTTTACTAGTGCAGAGTCTGTTGCTTTGCATCAAATTTAAAGCCTTACACATGGAAAAAAACCTTGATTTAGGAAGTGTGACCAGCACAGATCACCTGGAATTTCTTGTTCAGGGAAGGAAGCAAGTTGTTTGAGGCTTTTCCATAGGAAGACTAGCAACATATGAGTTTTGCTAAATGTCTTTTGGCTTTGCATCATTGCTCTACAAATGGATTTGGATGTTTTTTTGTGAAGATGATTTCTATCAAGGTCTTCTATTTATTTTTTTTCTAAAACCATGAATGAGTTTATATGGTGTCTTGATCTGATCACCAAGGTAAAATAAACCAGAAAAAGATATGCATGAACACAGTTGTCTTATACCAACCACATCAGAAGTATCTTTCCCTTGATCTGCACACCAGAATGGAAAAATCACAATAAATCAGTGTGTGTGTGTATACTAGCATACATGCACAAGTTGATTCTAATATTTGTCATTCTGAAACCTCTCAGCATAAATAAGTAATGAAAAAGGAAAACAGTGGCACTAAATATTTGAATGACTAGGACTTTTAAAAAGTTTGTTCTATAAGATTATTAAATCAAATTAAATAACATTTCCTCTGTCAGAAAAATTTGTTAGCTTGATCCATAGGTGGGAGGCAACAGGGAATTTTTAACCAATTTCATGGGCACTAAGGCTAAGTTTAATAAATCTTTTCTTATTCAAGTGTGGATTTTACATAAGAAACTTGAAATTTTTTAACTCTGAAAAACAATTAATTTTCTCTAAGAGAAATACAATGAAAAAAGCCCCAAAGTATTATTCAACTTATTTTTATATCTGGTTGCATCTAATTATATTCTTAATGGGTTTTAATGAAACTGTAGCTCACACCTGAGATTTTTGATAAAGCATACTGAGTCCATGCTTTAGCATATTAAAATGAGTGAAGGACTACAGTACCGTGCTGCAGTAGTATTTGATAGGAAAAAGGAGCTGTAAACTGGATGAATAAGTCTTGTTTCCAAGACCAAAAGCACACAGGTAGTAAAGGAAATACGTTTGTCTTGTCACAAGGAGAATAAAAGAGTATATTTATTTATTTATCTAATATTGGCAATGGGACTGGTGAGGAGTTGAAAAGCACAAAGTGTCCGTTTCAGAGTGGACTGAAGAAGTCATGACACCTCTTTTTTCCAGGGAAACAAGGTAAAGGGGAAAATGTGAGCTGTTTATTACAATAATGATTTCTATAGAGTTAGGAATTTTCCTTATTACAATTAATGTCTTGATTTTGTAACTGTGAAAATTAAAACTGTGCAAAATAAAGAATACAAGATCTAGGTATGACTTTAAAAAAAAAAAAAAATCAAAGCTAACGTAGATCATTTCCTATCTAAGGAAAACAAGTTTTCCTGTGTATTTTCTGCACAGAAGAGAGAAAAATGTAAATATGTTTGAATAGTAAATAAAAATTCTGATCAGGGATTATGAAATATAGATGAGAAAGTAATATTTTACCACCTTGTGTAAATATGAATCACACAATGAGGTAAAACACAGCTAAATGAGTTTCTGTTTAATGTGTGGTTCTCTGTGCCTCTAATATCCCTCAAAAAAAGTATCCAGCAGTCCTCCAAAAGATTATAAGCACAGAAGGATTTCTTCCCCTGAGAAAGGCTCCAAAAAAGCATTCCCAGAGTTTTATGCATGTGCATCTGGGTATATGTAGTTAATTTGGTGATGTGGTCCCTACAACAGACTTCATTCATACTTATCCTAAACATGAATAACCTAAGTTCAAGTAATGAAAACTAAGCACTGCACAAAATACATGCAGAGCTCCTGAAGGCAGAATGTAGGGTTTGCATAAGTTGCTAACTAAAAACCTCTATTCAGTTAGCGATGCCAGTATCCTTCGTGTTTCTACTGTTTGACACAATGATGGATTATTTATTTACTGAACAGCACTGGTGGCCAGAAAATCTGATTTTCATGCATGAAATCCATGAAACCTCAGCCACTGAACAGCTTCTTTTACACATGGCAAAGGTCACCTATCAAGGGATTTTCTCACGTTTTGTGAGATTGGTCATGCCTCATTTCCTTCAAGAAAATATGATTTCCCCAAAGTGTGTGCATTTTAAAAGACTCACAAAGACTAAGAAAGTTATTTCCTCTTTGTTTTTCATAAGCAAAAAATATAGAGACTAACCTACAGGGAATGACAAGCAACTGTTTGTAGCTGGAAAACATATTTAATCCTATCATTAAGGGAAACCACAGAGCACACTAGGAATAAAAAGAGTGCAAAACTAGACACTTAACCTTGTCACTTAACCTTTCAAACTTGCAAGTATTTAAAGAAAATATTCAGTATATTTGATAAGTGATTTTCCTGTGTTGGGAAAGTACTACCTGTTCATTGTAAGAGTTTCTATTAAAGCAATGGGAAGTCAAACCAAATGAGATGACACTGAATATTTATGGAGTTTTCACTGCTCTTAAACACTAGAGCTAATAATTTTATTTCCATATTCTAATCTTGGAAAACTGAAAAAAAAAATTACATCTCATGTTGCCCACTGTTGGTGCAGTACTTTCAGAAGGTGGCACTGAAACACATCTTCATTGTGAGTTTTTTTCAGAACTAGGACAGACTGCCTCTTATTGTTCCATGCATCCACAAAGTGCCTATCACAATGGAGCTCTGCTAACAGCTGGGGTCCTATGATACCACAGTGAAAGATAAGTATATGAAAAAAAAGCGTAGGAGAATCCCCTAAAGGGATGTCTTTTAAATTTTTTTTTTAATTATTTATTTTTTATTCATATGGGCCATAGTCCCACGAAAATGCTGAAGGATGTTGACTAATAAAGGGAGAAACTTCTGGAAGACCTTTCAAAATTTTTGTTGTTTCTGGCAAAGTCTATACTTTTGCAAGAGACAATTTATGCCTTTCATCTCAGGAAGGATTCTCCATTTTGTAATTTCTTTCCTCCTTTTTGTTTGAAAATCATTTTTATTGACAGTATGCTTTATTGTATCACATATATAATGAAAACTTACGTGTATCACACTAATAATGAAAAAAATTCTTATTACTCTTTCCACAGGGCAGATATCCAACTGTAGAGCAATAATGAAAACAATGTCTAACATGATGAATATGCAGAAACAGGGTATAATGTCAAAAAGAAAACTATTCTTATCTCAACTGAAAAATATGTCATGTTTAAAGAGAAATACTGTGGCTTTTAACTTGTGATATGAAAATTCAGTTGTCTGTGCATCAGAGAGGGGAAAAAGTGAAACAAAATTACAACAAAGCATCTTTCTGCCAGTAGGGTAGTGATGAATTCTTGTGAAAGTTAAAAAAATATTTGAAAAGGTCAAAACCAATCAGGTAATAGAAAAGATTAAAATACAGTGGAATACAATGAAGAGTAAGGTGATAATATAAGAATGTTTAAAGTAGATGGAATCAAAATGCATTAAAAAATACAACTTGGCTCACACACCTAAATGAGAAAGATCATCATAAAAATTCTTGTGTGAATTAGGAATTCATTCCCTGGTTTAAATAAGGGAAAAGCTTCTATGAGCATAAGTCTGCAAGAAGTACAAAAGCAAAAAGATGGATATCTACTGTTGAATGTTTTTTAAAAACAAGAAACAGTTAAGCTACATATCTGTATAGAAAGTGGGAGTAAATGAAATCTCAATAATATTTGGTTTTGGAATATGGAATAATTTTGCACAGAAAATCTTGAAAATTACAAACTTCAAACATTTAAAACAAGATTTTTGTTTAAACACTTAATTGATTTAAACATACTGAGGAGTGCTTTCACAGTGTGGCAGAGAGACAGAGTTAAACACCTCATATTTGTCTTCTGTATCTAACTGCTATCCCTCCAATAATACCAAATAGTCTGTAGTACTTCATTGCAGAGATCATAACAAGAAAAATACAGTGCTTATGAAGGAATTTCTTCTGCACCTTGTTCTTCAGGAGCAGAACTGGACATCAATATGAATGACATATCATCTTCGAGGATGTCTACAGCCATGCCAGTCTCATAAGTGAGAGAAGATAGTGTGCACAGTGTTGCCAATACTGATGCTCTTGAAGGGGTGTGTGTCTCTCTGTTATGTTAATTTTTCCAGCTTGAACTTGGCTGCTGCTCCAGCTGCCATTGCTATTTCTGGAAAGAAAGTTTGTGTTAATAAAACCCTTGCATAGCTACAAATTGCCTGGAACAAGCGTGATTGCTGCTTCTCTGATTTGTCTTGAAGAACTGCAAGGACTTTTACATGTAGATTGTCAGAATAAATACAAAAGATTGTTTTATTTGTTCATTACTCTCCAGATAATATTATTCCTCTATACACATGGCATTAAGGGATAAGGTTTGTAAGAAATTACCAGGAAAATTTACCAGTGAGCCTTAGATTTGGCACAGGAATTCTTCCTTTTTTTTTTTTTACCCTCCACTGACTGATTAAAAACTGAAGCTAATCCCTGAAACAGGATGATATCTCCTAATTTTTCAATAACCTTCTGTTAATTTTCATCCTATTTTATATTTAAATGTTCTATTTCTAGATCACATACAATTAGGTTATTTACAGATTTGTCCTGTCTTCCTTTCTTCATCATTAAATACATTAAATAAGGAAATAAATCCAAAATCCTGGATGCATACTTCACCTTATATTAAGGATTACCAGTATTTCAGAATTCACATAGAAAAATGTAATAAAAATACTTTACCCCCTGCTCCATATTGTACTGCAATACATGTAGTAGGTATGCTTTATTTTCCTGCCAAATAAACGTTTGGTCAAAATAGATGACCGGCATATAGTCTACTTTTAGCTTACTTTTAAGAATAAGTAGTTTTCCACTTAATGAAAACATAATATTTCATATTTAATGCAACATTTAGTTCAGCCGTAGATAATATTGCAAAATTGTTTACCAATCAAAATAATGAAGATATTCTTACTTTATTTTTACTGACAAACAGAAAATCACTACAGTTGTAAAGCTGTTCCATTTAAAGCCCAGTGAATATTTATTCTTCAATTTTGTCATCACTACAAGAAAGATTAGCAATTGTTTCTGTGACAAAACTAATTCAGTGCCAGGGAAAGGAAGGGGGGAAAAACCTCCACAATCCCCACAGAATCAATTCTATTATGAATTTGGAAAATAACAAGTAATCATTGCTTGTTACAGTTTTTGACAGCTTAAGTATAAAAAAATCAATTACTATGAAACTACTATCCAGATTAATGTTGAAAATAAACCTGTTTCTTAGGTACCTGATAACGTAGCATTGATTTTTATTGTTTGAGGGAGGCTGGCTATATTTAATTTCTTTTATTGATTTTTTTTTCTTAAGTCCTATATTCAATGCATGTGAGATACAGTGCTGTTTCTTATAGCACACTATATACCAGGCACCAAGCCTGTGAATTAATTTTACATGACTGAAAGCAGTGCTTAGTAATTTGCTGAGTATTTGAGAGCAAAACTAGTAATTTTCCTCTTATTATTTATAAATATCAAGAGGTCCAGAAGTGGGCACGGTGGTATGGCCTTGAATGAGAAGACCTTGCAGTAATTTCTAATATCTTGACATTGCAGCACCTCATATCCTATGCCTCATGTACTTTGAATGCCATGAGCGATTGCAGGTTTTGGGAAACTGGGGGGAAAATACAACCAGCATGATTTTCATTTGGTTTTGAGACCATGAGTTTCAAATCAGAATGCAGTTTTAAACTGAAGAGAATTCATGACTTAAAACCACATGTAAACATAACAATTAAAAAAAAATCATATTGTTTTGAAGCTTAAATTGGTTCTAATCTTTTTTTCTGGCTAACAAACAACTGGAAACAAATAGAATTCATGAGCCTCTATGAGGAGAATTTTAACGATTCTTGCATCAGTATAGTGAACACAATGTCATTTTGATAAGAGAAATGCAAAGGTTTCCTTCAAATAAATGTTAAGTGTCCAAATGCAGTGATTTGGAAAGGCAGAACAAAAGGAAAAAAGAAGAAAAGAAGAGAAAAAGAAAAGAAGAAAAAGAGGAAAGAAAAAAAAAAAAAGAAGAAAAGACAGAAGAATAAAAGAACAGAGGAAGAAGAGGGAGAGGGAGAGGGAGAGGGAGAGGGNAAGGCAAGGCAAGGTAAGGTAAGGAAAGGAAAAGGAGAAAGAAAAAGAAAAGGAGAAAAGGAAAGGCAGAAAAAAAAAGTCTGGAGCAGTAAGTATTAAGTTGTATTGTTCACCTTGTCATACATTATAACTTTATAGCATCCTCTTTCTTTGTCTATGCTAGACAAGGTGATCAGAGAATTTGCCTGTTACTTAGAGATAACTCAATGTCCTGGCCCAAGTCAGGACACTCAGATATGAGTTTCTCTGCACTGAAGCACAACTTTATTTAGCCATAGAGTAAGATGGTGGCATCTGTGAATGGGTAAGCAAAACATGACATAAAGCTACTGTCATGCTCAGAGCCAATTTCCTGCAGCAGGCGAGGATCATAGTCCATGTCATTCTAAACAAAGCAAAGTCTGCCCAACTTTACCATAAGGATATTTCAAAGCTTAATAAAGATGTCATCACTATACCTGGAAAGACCTGATTACTCCTGAACATTTATCTACCCTCATGACTTTACCTGTGTGGAGAGGGGCAGTGGGTGGCAGTGTTACACTGCTGCTTCCTAAAGCAGAGAACCTGTTCTAATTAGGGGAAGGAGAAGGTATGTATCTAAATTAAGTCTGAGAAGCTCCTTCTTTAATGATCATTTGATCACAGGTGTCATAATAAAACCATTTATTTTGTTGCTCTTAGTGTCTAAGGCTTTCATTAAGTAATTTGAATGGCATAATGTGGTCAACTCTGAGCTTTATTGAAAAAAACCTACTATTTTGATTTGAAAAGTGTGTGTGGGTGTGTGTTGTTGTCTATTTGGCTTTAATTGGTGTATATATCCAGTTGTCATGCATAATTATTGCCACTTTCTATGGTGATAGTTTCTACAAAGTATCCATCAGGGATTATGAACAATTATGCTAAGTCCGTTTCAAATGTAGCTACTTACCATCATTTCACATTGCCTTGATATTGGAATTTCTGTTGAACAATTGATTCTATAACATATTTTTGACAGATTGGTCAACTCAGTATCAATAGAAATAATCTAATGTTAATGAGAAATTATCCTTTTACAAGAAAAAATTAAAGTGAGAGATGATATCTGGGTTGTTAAGTCATCTGGGTGGTTAAGTTATATGTCTGATTTCCTCATATTTCTTTAAAAACAAATTTACTCCTTCAGAGAATAATTAGAGATGGAGCTGACTCTCCACCTCCAGAGGAGTTTGTTTCCTTCACTTAATCTCAAAAGGCCTACAGTGAACTGGTGTTCCTAACATCGGCAGCAAAAGTTGAAGGGCTAAAAAAGAGGATGCAGAGAGTATTTAATGGTCTTGTTATGCAATATTTTGTGCGGCAAACCTTTAAAGAAAATAATATTTTGGAGGTACTGCTGCAAATATATGGCTGAGTGCATAAAGTCTGACCTGCAGTGTCAGGTATTGATTAAGTTCATGCACTGTTGGGCATCCACAGGAAGACTCCAAGTCTGGGAGTTAAGCTTCCTACATTGAAAAGTTCATCTGGATATCACTAAGACACAATAAATCTGATCCAAAGATTTATCAATTTACTGTCTTATTTTTCACATTCAGTTCTGGTCTGGAGCTTAACATAAACTGCTTTCTGCTGTTACATAGGTGGTAGTGTGTACAACTCAGGAAACCTACTTGCACTCTGAGTGAAAATGCACTCCACATTTATTTATTCAACGCCTCTCAAGATTCTGAAAAGACATTTTTTTACTTTAATATGTCATATTTTTATGATAACATTGTTTCAAGAACGTCTGAATCCATCAAAACAGTATGTTTTCAAAGTTTCCACAGAAGCATTAGTAAGTTGTTTAATCCTCAATGTGTAGTGTCCAAGTGCATATCTACTTTATAAGAAAGGCTCTAGAGGAACAGAACTGAGTTAGTTGTTCGGGTCCTTCTGTCTGAGTAGCTGTTTGTTGAGAGAAAATGTAAAATACTTCAGATGAAGTTTCATTGTACAGATCAGATTAAGTGTTTGTGGTAAAAGTATTTCCTTCTGAGATGATGCCTGTACTACATCTAAATTGCAAAGCAGGGGTTGTTTTTCTCTTCTCTGCCATCCAGGTAGAGCCCCATGCTTTGTAGGGTGAGTGAGCCTATCCTTTACTCCACCGTCTGATCTTCATGCAGGGGAAAGGAAGCACTCTTACTCATAAGCTATACATGCAATCACAGCACTAGATCTGGACACCTGGGTATTCATGACCCCCAGTGTACATTAGCATATCTGTGCAATCTACTTAATGCCCAGGAGAATAAATTGGAGGTGTATTGCAAGATGCTTACACAGCAGATGTTGTGGATGTATAGTTTCAGAGCTAGCAAAATTATTGAACTATAAGAATACACAGAAAATTATATATAAAAGTCTCTTTTTCCGAGCATGACAGAAGCCAATTGATGAGCATGATTAGTTTGGGGAAACCCATAGGTGTTCTCAGTTTTCTAGGCAAAATTGCAAGGCAATATTTACCGAGACTTAATGAATACTTCGAAAACTATTTCTAAATGATCATATATCTTAAAAATAAATTATATTAAGTCTGGGTTGGAACGCTTGATTACTGAGCGACTGATCTCAGAACCTCAGGAATGATGAAGAACATACACTAGAAAGAACCCTAGAAATTAATTCAAAGCACACAACTCTTTACATAACAGTCCTTTACAGTCCTTCATAACTGGAGAGCATTCAAACATGCTCATCACAAGTTCTGGTATGTTTCTTTCTGCTTAAAGCTGTTACAGTAAGAATTCACCTAGTGTTTTCCTTCCATTCTGGAAGTAGAATGCAGGCTTGCAAAATTATTATTTTTCACATGCCAAGATTGAGCCATGGTTAGACACAAGTTAGTGTTAAGTAGGGACGTGGTTCGTGTCAAGTAGAGACACTCATAAAGTCCAAAATATAATCTAAACAGTGGATTTTGCCATTTTTAAATGCAACACTGACAAGAAATACAACTTGTATACTGGTTGTCTTTTCTGTGATATGATTTTTTGTATCAGTTAATTATAATTATTCTTTAAGCAGTGCTGAAGCGACCCCATTCAAAACCTAGAACTTCACTATTTTATACTATTTTTACCCATACAATGAAAAAAAAGCTTCTATGCTAAAGCTCTGACTAGTTCTGTCCATGATAAAACAGAACAGATTGGTACTACCAGCACACAAGGAAGGAAAAATCAAAACAAATAAGCTATATTTATAATAAATATTGACCAAACAAATATTACTGCTAAAATAAGCATTTAAAATCATATTCTAGAGAAAAGTAAATAGGCAATCATATGAGAAATTTCTTTAAATCCTCCATTGTTACAAATAGCTTGCTTACAGATTGCTTTGCCAGAAAGCAGCCTGTCAGTAATTTTCATATAGCCTTAGAAAGCAGTAAAAGAAGTACTCTACCCAGGGAAATGTTCACTGAAAATCCACAAAAGCATTTTCATGGAAATGACCTACTTTAAGCTGCAGCCTGTGATTTCTGTGTGCATTACTGGTTCTGGCACTGGCAACATATATTGATAGAGGATATGCAGCATATTGTGCTGCTGGCAAATTATTGGAATTATTAATTGGAATTATTTCATATTAACACTTTCTGCTTTTGTGCAAGGGAAATACAGAATGGCAAGTGAGCTGTGGAAGATTTTTTAGCTTCGTTACAACTTAACACAGAAATATGAGAAGAATTCGACTCTCACGGTAGTTACCCACTAAACTCAGAGTTAATTAAATGACTGCTTCACTCATAATGATAAAATAGTATAAAAATAAGTGCTACCCACTGAAGCATAAGAAAAGCTGTCTACAGTAGAGCCACTTAAAAAAATGTGCCTAGGCTACAGAGAGGTGAGTGTACCCTTTTTCACATTAAACAGTCGAAATTGACCTCAGTTAGTTTTGATACGATTATAAAATAGAGCTCATTTACCCGGTTACTTACCTGCTAGAACCCCCATCATCCCTGAATATTAACCCCATTTTTCACATCTTTCTCCTAAAACCTCATCACCCAAAAGCTTTCCCACCAGTTGCCTCCAGCAGTCAGGAAGCAGGATCAACCAGGGCCTCAAGCAGAGCAAATGTTGGGCTGCACTCACCCAGGAAAACTTTACCACCCTGTTGATTATCAGGGCTACACACTTCAGGAGTATTCCTGGAAACTACCAAGCTACATAGAGGTGCATTGTGCTCCCAGTGTGCACCAACAGGCCCTAAACATCCTCCCCAACGCCACCTGGGACTTCTAGCCATGTACCTTCTGCTCCTGGGTTATTTTCATTTGTGGAGTAGCCCAGGTTTTTTTTCCCATGCCCTGCAAGTATTTTTTCAATAATTATGAGCCAAATTCTTACAACTACTCACCAAGCATTTTGGAGAGAATACTTAGAGGATAAGAGCTCTAATATTGCTCCTGGGGTATAGCAAAGACAGTTATTATTTTGACTGCAGTTTAGGGTTTTTTTAAATAAAAATGCATGTAAAACATAAAAATGTGGCATATTTATCAGGAATTAGGTGCAAAATTTCCAGCAAAAAGCATAGAAAATATGGTTATCACTCATAAAAATTATTTGTTTCACGGGTTTACTAAGGCAGAAAGAAATCTTCAATGCAAATTTTTTTTTCTGACTTGGATGTATTTGGACAAGAAAGAAAGGTGAAAGCTGCACATATTGTGAATATATTGGCACAGTTTCTCTATAAAAATTTTCTTTAGTCTTTCACTTACATAGAACTAGTTGGGGCAGGGGGAGATCTGAGTATTTTGGGTTGGACGTTTTTTTGTTTTAATTAATTAAAAAATAGACTTTATAGGAAATGGCAGATCCTAGTACTTTCTTGAATGTCCCATCCTTCCGAATTTTTTCTTTTCACTTCAGTAAGTGACTTGAGATTTTAGCTTTTAAAACTGAGTTGGAAAGCCCAGCTAACATCTCTGGAGAAAAAGACAGAAACCTGATATCCTGTCACAGGAAGAATTAGGCCATGATATAATTCAAAATAAATAAGCATGATTGCATAGAATTGAAGGAATATGTCCATAATAACATTTTCAGTTGAGAGTATCATCAGAACACAGAGTTAAAGGATTCATTGCCAACAAGGCTAACATTTTAATGAGGGAAAAAGATGGGATCCTTACCTAAGAACATTAATTATAATTGCATTATTCAGTTCTGTAGAGTAACTCTGACTTTCAGTAGCCAAAGTTCTCACACAGAGTTATACCAAATTCAGTGAATACAAAGCATTTACATGCCCAATATTTATTTTTTTTTTTTACAAATTGATTATTTTTACTGATTTATTAATTTTCTTAACTGTTAAAAATATTTGGCTAGTATCAATTTTGGAAAAAAGATAGGATACTTTACTGGATACTGCTTTAAGCAGAATAGAAAATCAGTGAAATTCTCTGCTACAGTTTCATAATTCTCAAATAAAAAAATTTCAAACAACTGCTTTTCAAAACCCCTCACACTTTTAAGAGGTATACCATTTATAGTTAGAATCATACAATCATAGAATAGCCAGGGTCTGAAGAGACCTTAAAGACCATCTACATCCAACACTCCTGACATGGGTAGGGACATCTTCCACTAGATCAGGTTGCTTAGAGCCCATCCAACCTCCCCTTGAATACTGCCAGGGTCGGGGCTTCCACTACTTCCCTGAGTGACCTGCAACAAAACAAGCAAATTCTTGCTAAAAAAGTTTTTTTTTCAAGAAAAATAGTTTTGAGATGTTTTTTCTACTCTGGAGAAAGACTGAGTAAATTTTTTTTTTCCCAAGCATTGACTGTCAGTCAATCTTGTCAGACAGAAATATATTTAAAAATCCTGATACAAACGCTGTCTTTTTGAAGTGCTGGCATTCCTAGATGTAAAATATGTATAGTGTCTTCTCTAACTACAGTATACTATGTTATGCAATAAAGAAAACAACCAGCAAAAGCAATCATCCCAACCTTATTCTCTTCTGCCTCCTGGGCTTCTAGTCTAATTAAACATTGAAGTTATTGACACAGAGTTGTTTCTACTGTTTTTTATTTATTTATTTTAATTTAACACCAGTAGGAGCAACTGTCTGTTTTTCTTTCAATTGTCTTTTGCAATTAACATTTTGGCATGTTGGATAACAAATTTATTTTCTTTTAGGCTCTATGGATCCTTTTCCTTCCCAGGTACTGTACTTTCTTGGCAGGCCAAGTGAAAATATACACAGGATTCTTGCTGCTTTGCTCAAGCATTTTGTGGAAGACATACAGGTAGTAGGTTTCAGAAATTTATATTATTCTCTTCAGGTTTCCCTTTTTGAAATTACAATTTAACTGAAAGAATGTGCACTCGATTACCATCACATCTGTAAAGGTAAGAAACAGAATTATGCTAATTCTGTCCTTGGATATTTGACTGTAATGTCTATGGAATTCTGCAGGCTTCAAACCTCCAGAAAATTGAGTGGATGTCCTTGGAGAAGTTAATATTAAGACAGATATGGAGGATTATTGCCTCTAAAACTCTTTTTTCTTCCACTCTTTACCTGCCCCAACACTGTGGATACAAATATCGCTCACAGGATGCACAAAGCATGCACTAGGACCTTCCATCTTCTCTCCTGAAGGCTTTGATCAGCATAGAAATAGATCTTGACACTAAAAGTTGGATTGCATTAGCATTGATATTCAGCAGTGTGATAAATGAAAAAAATTTGCATTCATTTCATGCTTCAAACCAAATGAGACATTGCTAATAAAAATAAATACATTCACTCCACAGTTTGAAGGTTATCTTTGCAACTAGAAAGGTTAGAGGTTGTATTTGTTTAATGGAAGATCAGGTACTACAGCATGAGATGACAGACATACAGGGAAAATCCTGTGACTCAGAATTGGGGCAAAACTCAATAAACATGCCCTGTCATAGAAAAAGATAGAATATGCTAAGATAAAAAATGCAAGCAGGAAAAAATGTATTTTCTTCATTTAATGGAAAATGTTTATAATTTGACAACACTTCTTAAGTGGGACTACAATGTGACCTTTCTAAAATGAATGAATTGATAAAAAAACTACTAGTAACAACACTGCATTACAGTTTTAGATAATGAAGTTTAGAGGTCTGTGTCTTATGGGTCATTATAGACATAAATTCAGGTCTTTTAGCTCAAGAGAGTTCCCTAACCACTAACTAGGTATTGGAGGGTTCCTTTCTGTCTTTCCCATTTTCAACCAATATTTATAATGAAATATTCAGAAAACTTATCAAGTAAAAATAATCACTGAATCAAATGTATTTCTATGCAAGGTTTATTTTTAACATAGTAGTATTTTTCACTGATATCTCTTTTGTCTGAATAATCCTGAATAGCTTAAACTCTGAGGTCCTGGCCCCTAGTTACATAGAGGGATGAAGGATGATGTTCAGCCATCTGACCTTCAGTTTTTCACCTGAATCACAGTGTGTTTGCTGCATGTCTTGCCTTGCATGTGATGCAGAGAGGGAACTGCCCCTTTTGCATGCTGACAGGCAAAAACCTGTTGCAGTTCAAGAAATTATGTTATCTCTTAATGATAAAGTCATTAAAATAGACAAAAGAAAGAGGAAAAAAAATGCTTCTAACCACATGAAGATGAAGAAGACCATGTCTGTTGTGGAATAAAAAATGTTCTTATTTTAAGCATGACTACTGAAAGCTTTGTAGTATATCATTATCAACGTCTGACATCTGTGCAGAACTGTCCCATCTGACACTGGTGTTCCACATCTCCTGTGCAAGTAGCTTTTAAGGAAGGATGAAATGGGATATAGGTCAGAAATACCCTCAGGACAGTCTATAGGGAATAAAGTCTGTGTAGTCATATTTCCAAACCATTGCCTCTAGGCAATCCAACTCCAAACAGAAAGATAGGAACCAAAACAAAGCAGCAGAAACAAAAGCTAGTTTCCTGACTTCAGAAGTATTTCGGACCTGATATCTGTTCACTTGTGTACTTCAGCAGTTGGAAATATGTAGTTGCCAGATAAACTTTCAAAAGATTATAAATGTAGAAATGTTTCATGTTGAAGCAATTATGCACATTGCATAATGATGATTAAATATAATAAGCTACCTCCATAACATTTTTTTTTTTCTCTGAGCAAATAACCATAGAAAAGATAGAAAATTAGAAATTGGGACACAGTAATGTAGGTGGAGATTCAGACCATCATTCACAGGACGTCAGTGACCTGAAATGCTTCATAACCTTAGGGGACACAAGAACCACCTCCACTCAATGCTGTTTATTCATGGTTTTCATTCTTTTTTTTGGTCTCAGATGCTTTGCCTAAGGTTGCACATTGAACTCTGTCACAAGAAATGTCACTGTCCTCCTAAATACTTGTTGTTTTGTGATTGATGTTTCTGAGCCCCAAAGTTAGTTTAGAAGCCTTAGTAAAAATGGGAATAGAGTAGAAAAGGGAAAGAAGTGTAGCTATTGGTCTGCAGGCCACCAAAAGAATATCAGCTTGGCAGAGAGCACGTGATCTGGTTCATGATCTAGTTCCCTGGACTGAGTGCTAACAAAGCCATCCTGAGTCAGTTATTAGAGTCCCATGGAAAGTAACCTATAACAGTGGGACTTGGCCTTTAGCACTGTATTTCATGTGAAAAACAAAGAGAAAAACATCCATATTTAATGCAATTAAGAAAATAACCCGTTTTTAGAACTGTACATTTCTCTTTATTAAGACATCACATTTTCAATCTCCTAATCAACACAATGTAAAGAGGCTTGAAATCATTTTATCCTACTAAGCCTAGCACTCTGCTCAATTATCATCATAAAAAGGAATGTCTTTTGTTCTGCAATTCACTGCAATTGGTTGCCAATAATTACCTTTATATCTTTTTAGCTATATAGTTTACAGCAAAGACCATAGTGTATGTAAAGTTTACATTAAAAAAACTTTAATAACTTGTTATCTGAAGATAACAATTTAACCTTATGTTCACTGCATATATTATGGGTTTTGTGGCTTCTTTTCCCTTTGAATGACACGGTCAATGGTTCATCACATTTGCACCTCAGAGGCAATTGTTACCCACTCATGTGTGAAAATAGCAGAGTCTATTTAGATTAAATTGCTCAAGATCGTCATGGATTGGTAAGGGACAAATCACAACATTTTGCTTGAAAGAAAATTGTTGTTGCTTTTCACCTTGCACATTCTGGGAAAAATTTTAAGTACTATACAAATGCATTCTTATGAAGACAGAACTAATTCAAAATTTGTATTGCTCCAGGAAGATAAGTGTACTTTAAAAAAAAAAGGAAGAAAGGAAAGACAACAAAATATGTTAAATAGTTACTTGTGTTATCATCTAGGACTTACTATATGACATTAAAAATACAAGAATATAAGAGAATCCCTCAGGGAAAAATACATATCAGAATAAAATGTGCAATTTTTGTTAAAAATAGAGTATGTGCAATAAACATGTATTAAACATTTTAAAAACACCACATCAATTGAAAATGATGTGTAACAAGTATGATCTTAATTTTTAAAAAAAACTCTTTGTTTAAAGTATTGAATAAATAAAGGAATTAAATTGAACATTTTAGGCCCTTTTCTATACAAGTTGATTTTAATTTCCAAGGCAGTACACAATATCTGTGTTTACTTTAATTATTTGCTTCAATCAGTTTGCAGTTAACTGAGATGATAGTGAAAGTGAATGGTGTTTTGTATAAAACAGAAATATAAATGCAAATAGTATAAATATAAGTGGTAGAAATATAAATAATATAAATAGATATCTCAAATAGCATTTTAAATATGTCTTGAACATAGAAAACATATTTCTTCATGGAAATCTGTTTTTGAAATCTTTTTCACTATTTTATGGATTGGAATTACATTAAACATATTAAAGTAAGATTAAAAGTGAGATTTTACTACAAATATTGCATAGCAAAAATTTTATTAGGTGTTCTTCCTACAGTAAAGTTAAAGATACAGAAAAACATAAGTAAAATTGCATAGAGCATCAAAAATGAGGACAGAGAGAAGCAAATCCCATGAAATAACTTGAAAACAAGAAGCTCTCTATTCCAAGAGGAAAAAAAGGCAAAACCCTGGAGCAGTGAAATCAGTGACCTTTTTCTCCCTCTTGGAATATGATCTGAACTTTTTTCTAACCACACAGTAGCTGGAGAAGGACCAGTTCTGTCAATTCTCCTTCAGCACAAGTTTTGGTTGGGTAATAATTTCAAAAGACAAGTAAAATATCACACTTAGATCTTTATTTTCTTCTGTCACAGGAACGCTGAATGGAAAAAAGCTCACTTTAATGCTAGTTTACTGTTTTGGCATATCTTCTTACTACATGTGTGCATATCTGCACAGGCACACAGCTGCCAGAGACAAGCATTAAGGCAGGTACAGGTCTATATATACAGACGTGCATAGACCTGTGAGCACAGGCAGATGTGCAAAAAGCCTATTCTTATGATATTTTAGGGCAGATACTTTAGCAGATCTAGAGGAGGGCTGCAAGTGTTGCGTTTGAGGCTGCACCAGCTCAGTGGCAAGCTGGACCTCCCTTTTCTATGAGGCTTCTGGGGGACATCAGACTCAGCAGACTTAATAAAGCTTCAAAGGGTACTGCATGCTGTACACTGGGTTGTGTTGATGACTTTCTCTGTACAAGACATGCAGAAAAGCTTTCTCAGTTAT
Organism: Florisuga fusca; assembly: GCA_038090715.1. Lineage (NCBI taxonomy): Eukaryota > Metazoa > Chordata > Aves > Apodiformes > Trochilidae > Florisuga > Florisuga fusca. The sequence goes on from JAAWXA010000001.1 coordinate 60,891,405, forward strand.
AGCTCCACAACTGGGAGCAGGTTCCTGGGGTTGCTGCTCCCCCCTTTAGGGCATGCCCTTTTTCCTTGCCTGTCTCACTGCCATCAGCATCCTTCGTCCTTTGACGACTGGGAGCACCACAATCCAGTCCAACCCAGGTTTTTTTTGACCAAAAAAACCCCCAAAACAGACAAACAAAACCAAACAAACCCCCACAAAAAAGCATCTTGATTTATTTCCTGTTACAATTTTGCATTTACAACTTCACAAATTTTAACAAAATAACAATCTCATAAAAGAAACCAAAACTTCTTCTCTCTTCATTTGAATACTTACAGGAGTGTGGCAGTGATGAATTTCAGGCATTTTATTCCAGATATTCAGGCATACTTCTAAATCTCTTACTTAATTTGTGTGAAAGTCCACCTCCTTAGATGACCTAGATGTAGATAGGTAGTTGCTTTACCAGCTTGAGGTCACAAGAGTATTTTAATACAATTTCATTTTCTTATTCTTTACTGATTTCAGAAATGGCACTGCTTTAAACCTAGTAGACCTGAACCACCCAGTCTAGAGACTGGCCTTTTACTACTATCTTGATTAACAGATGTGTCTACATGAAGATGAATTGCCATAGCTGGAAAACAAATCTAAATACAACTAGGTGGGGAAGATTCAAAATAATCAAAAGATGATGTTTGCACCACTTTAGATATTTTCATATTACATTTGGCTATATTTTACTAATTTATGTCTACTAACATTCAAAAGCATAATCCTAATTTATATTCTGGTAGGATTTTTTTTTTTATACACAAAGTTCAAAGAAAGAAAATTAACAAATAAAGAATAATAGAACTAGAATCAAGCTTGTCTTCTTTTAAGTGACTATACCAGATTTGAAAGGCTCCTGAATAAGTGTTACTATTATGTTCAAACAAGTAGAACATTTTTAATTAAAAAAAAAAAAAACAAACTTTATTTTAAGTACTATCCAAAGAAAGAATTATGGTCTGCATTTGAGTATACTCTATGCTTTGGAGTTAATAAACATTTTTGCTCAAAAAACCTGAAGAAAAACTGTTAAAAGTTTTATCTAATTCTTTTTTGAAACTGTTAAGCATTGTTGTTTTACTGATTGTTTGTTTACTGCATGTTCAGAGTTTTCATTTCAATATCAGCCCCACATGTGAGAATGCAGGGTTGGAGTCTGCTGATGAATGTAGGTAGAAAACATTAATTTACACAGATAAATTTGCTATACTGTCCTTAGTTCTTTAGAACTGTATCACAGCTGTTTTTTTTTAAAAAAATCATGCCTCTAGACAAAAAAACCCCAAACAATAACCAGTGAATAACCTAAAAAAAAAAACCTTAGAAAAAAAAACAAACAACAAAACAAAAACAAACAAACAAAAAATCACAAACAAGTAAATAAAGAAACCAAAAACAGGTAAAAAAAATTTTTTTAAACTCATGTTGTTAGTAAAATAGAACTTCTTCATGTCCATTTGAATGAATCAGTTAGTACAAAGACATAAAGGGCAATTATCTGAATTTTTAATTTTCCTCTTCTAATGAAAACCCTCACTAACTTATATATGTGTGTGGCTTATTGTTGTATAATGTACTGTTCTCTATAATGTGCAAAGAGCAGCCATATCCTTGCTTATTGTTTATCTTGTTTGGGTTGGTTTGTCTTCTCACGTAGATAATGGGGAGCCTTTTCTATATATAAACAAAGTTGAAATTGTGAAATGAATACTTCTTTTAAAAATTTAAACAAATAGATAGATATAAATGATGATCAGTGTATTGGCATAGAGCCAAACTAAGTGTACATTCCTGCTCCAGTACTGATTAAAAACACAATTGAGGAACTTAATTCATTGCAAGGAAACCCATGAGATCACTGGCATAACTCTAGGATTCCGGTCAATGTCCTATCGTTTTTTCTAGTATATTTATATAACAGTGTATTTTAACATATTCTGCTGACTCACCCTGGGTATATAATTTTAGAGTTGAGGTTTATCATTGTGTTTACAAAGGCTGCTACTATAAGCACAGAAACCACAGAAACCTAAGTGAATAAATCAATATATTATCTCTCTATTAGCAATCTGTGGACTCTCCTTACTGATGAGCCAAACAATTTCATTTGCCTTAGAGTTTTACCAAAATTACAATCTTGAAGAACTTTGTCTCAGCATCTTCAGTCATCTCCTCCTCATGAAAGAAAATCCTGACTGTTTAAGAGAAAAAAAGTGGACAAGTTGATCTTACACTAAACAAATAAGCAAGCTGTTCTGTTTCATCTTCAGCCATAAGACTGACATTTAAGCCTGTGCTGTTGTGGATACTAGTATTCAGCAGAAACTACTTGAAAAGGAAAAAGTGATACCTGTATCTTCCAGAGGGTGCTCATCACTAGTTTTGAACAGGAACTGGAGAAGGATTTTTGCATTTTCAAGTACTATTACGGATTAGTCTGAGGCAGCTGAAATAAAGGCATTATTTTGGTTGTCTTTGTTTAACTGTACACTGGTTGTCAGCTCATTTCTGCCTCCATGTTACAAAGGCACAGTGAAGAGCATCAGCTACAGAATCCTGAGCTAAACTAAAGTAATCTTAATGTTGTTTGACACAGTTTTTATGTGAGTCTGAATGTACCTTTTTCTATGTCTGCTCAGGAGTTATGGAAATGTCTGCAAAGCAGCTAGGAACTGCAGTGATCAGCACAGTACTGCCAAAACCATATTTACAATTCAGCTTTGCTTATAGGATATTGGTTTATGCTGTCTCTGAAATATAGGTCTGGAAGAAAGCCAAGTCATGAAATCAAGTGTGGGCATCATTGTTAAAGTGGATGACACTTCAAGTTAGGAAAGGAACTTTTCCTGGTAGTTAAATGAATATAAGAATCTATTAGCTTTTGAACAACTTCTTCTCTTCTTTCACCAAAGATGGGGATCAGGAAATCACAAACCCTCCATCAGTAGTTGTACATACCAACTATAAAGCAATTATCAATCAGTTTATTTTTTTATCTGGGGACAATGAATAACCTATTTATTATGACTTTACCCATTCTGCTAGAAACACGGGTAGGGAAAACTACCACCCTTCTGATAAATCTAGTTCAGGGTTCAGAAAGAGACTTTCCAGGGGCAGAGCAAAAGAGAAATTTTGCATGGAAGCTCAGTGTTTTGAAGTCTACCCTAAAAATTATTTAATATTGGTGGAACAGATGATGTGTAGAGAGACAAGCAGGGAATTGTGAAGTTGGTAACTTAATGGTATCTCTTAATTTGCAGCATCGAGGTGACTTTTTTACATGACATGTAGCACTTAAAGAAAGTATTGCTGGAAAAGTGCAAAGGACGTGGATGTCTCTCATGAGTTAGATAAGAAAGATGTTTCCTGAGGGACTTCCAGGACAGATGGCATTTGCAAATGAAATGGCAGTGATGACAGAATTTGCCCAAGCAGATGTAAGCTGCTTCCAGGGAAACAAAAAGTTGTTGAATGAAGCAGGATGAACATCAACACCTATTAGAACAGCCCATATGAAGAGATACTCAGATAACCATTATGTTACTCATTGACAGCTAGGAGACCACAGTGTTGATAGTTTTTGGATTGGAAATCAGTTTTTTCCAAGGAGGGCAAGTGGTGAAGAAGAAGGAATGGAACAAATATATGCAGCAGGAATAAATTTCTAGATACAAAACATCAACTGCTTCACACAATAGGGGGAATACAGCTCATATGAACTTCAGCATTTTCATTACTGATACCTTACTATGATGATTAATATTTGAAGACTTGTTCTGTCAAGAGTCAATTCCTTTAAAGTATGAGGCAAATAGATTTGTCTCTGAGAGTCTTCAGACAATTTTGCTTTGGATGCATAGGAGAAACTGTGGAGTCAGATGGTGTATTTAGACACATTACTGACACTTCTGCAATGCCTACGAATGACAGGGATGAACAACTCCAGACTGTGATTTGGAGTAAAAGCTGCTCTAAATTCATATTACATAAATAACAAAGTCATCACTAAATTATTTCCATAAGGATAAAATATTGTAGTGCATATTTTAAACAAAATAACAACTTAGATGGCAGTTTAACAGATGTCTAAGTGGAATTAGGCAGCTTCACAGTTTTAAGCTTGTTTTGTATTATAGACACTACTTTACATCTCAAATAAAGACTGAGAAGCAAGGGATACAAATTATAGATTCCATCTGTTTGCTTAGTTCCATACATCAGGGTGAGAAAGAACTCCAAAAATATGCAGCAATAGAGTATGATAGTGACTAGGCATATTTAGTAACAGTTTCAAAAAAAGTATTGAAAGTTTTCATTATAAGGAAGAAGGTGATCATTATTCACATCTTGCTTAACAGTGAGACTTATGAAAGTTGGTGAAGATTTTATTTCAGAGTCAAAGACAATGTTAGGGGATAATCCTGTATGTCAAATTCATTTATAATTGAAATGTTGCAATATTAACCTGGTCTCCAATGTGTTAATCATTACGGTAGTTTAGTCCACTCTGATATGTTCATGGAGTAAGACAAAGCATTGAGGCATAAGCAGTTGTCATTTCTAGATGCAATGCTGTCAGTAAAACCTTCAGTCAGCTCCAGGCATCATGCTGGGATTCTGTTTTTGTTTAAGATGAAATAGCAATGGAAGCAAAGGTGCTGTAGATTTTGTCACTTTGGCTGAGCTATGAGTAAAACAGATGTTCTTGTGTAGACCTAAACATTAAGGAGGATTGTGTTAATAGCCTGTACCATTCTGAGAGGAGGCTACAGAATTCCAGCATGTCAACATCTGAGGAGATCCAGCAAACTATAAATCCACAGACTAAAATGTCCTTAGTGAAACCCAGATATTTGTCAAGGATCTTGGAATACTGAGGAATCTGACTATCGCATGATATGCTCACATTATCAAGACTGAAATAAAAACTGTATTTGTTGAACTTGTATTAAAATACGAGTGAGAGAGCAGACATATACATAGTGTATAACTGACCTGAGTCAAAACGGAGAACATCAGAAGATTTATTGTGCAGTAATTTCAGCATATATTATTTACATTGTTGTATACGTTTTTTCTGTTTGTTATAATAAAAAATCCCCAACCAATCAACAAAAAGGAGGTAGGTGTGCAAAGTTTACTGGGAGTCAGCAAGGTTTTTACAAGTTTCATTTGCAAGAATGAAAGGGCTTTACTCTTGTCTTAAGAGCAGAAAAGAGATAAACTGAATTAAAGGAATAATTGTGTAGCAGTCCTATAAAGCATTGTCCTAGTATACATTTATTTTTGGCATTTAATATTCTTGGTATTAACATTAATAAGACTTGACTTCTCTATGCTTTGTACAATTATGCATTCTCTCTGAGTAGTACATATTTCAACTTCTGGACTTGCTTCTTTTTCCCCAGTAAGTAATTTATAAAGATTCATATAATAGACTCATAGTATTATTTAGGTTGGAATAAAAAACTTTAAAATCACCAAGTCCAACTGTGAAGGTAACAATGCCAAGTCCACCACTAAACCATGTCCTAAGCACCACGTCTTTTAAACACCTTTAGGGTTGGTGACTCAACCACTACCCTGGGCAGCCTGTTTCAGTGTATGGAAATCTTTTCAGTGAAGAAATATCTCCTAATATCCAATCTAAACCTCCCCTGTCATGACTTGAGGCCATTTCCTCTCATCCTATCATTAATTACTTGGGAGGAAATCAAACTCTCACCTCTCTACAACCTCCTTCCATGTAGTTGTAGAGGGTGATAAGTTTCTCTCATCAGCCTCTTTTTCTGCAGACTGAACAACCTCAATTCTCTCAACTGCTTCTCTAGACCTCTCACCAGCTTCATTGCTCTTCTATGGACACACTATATATTATGCGGTGAACCTACCATATAAATAATTCATCCTAAAGCAACAAAAAATTGATTGAACAGTTGTGGACATATATATATTCACACATATTCCTTTTTTAAATTGTATCAAAGATGGTGTTGCATCTGTTTAAAAATGCTCTCTTTCCAGCATATGAGCATATATCTGGATGCTTCATACACAATAGTGTGAGAGCATTTGCCCATTGTGTAGAAGGGCTGGAGTACTTGCATTTGGCTGTCACCAGTGTGTTAATAATCTGAAGTGCCATCCATAGTGTAACACCATATATAATGCTCAATGATGTCAGTGCTTCTTGGAGGTTGATCATAGTGAAGTGGCTTCAGAAAGAATCATATTTCATATGTATGGGTATGGTTTTTGGGTATGGTTTTTCTGTTTGTTTTTGCTAGGTTTTGTTTTGTTTTGTTTTGTTTTTTTCCAGCAGTAGAACTGACACATAGTGGATTGCTTCAATATACCAAAACATTTTTTCTATTCATCTTCATACAGGATAAATATGATGTCAGGCTACTAAGGTTGAAAGATATGGAATTAGACAGCAAAGAACAGCAAACATTAAAAATACTTTCACATATATGAGGAGGATCTTCTAGCTATCTAATTTGAAGGTTAATGAAGAAGAAAATTCTCCCTCCACTAGTATTACAAGTTTTGAACAGCTCCTGTTTCACCATAAGCCAATTCTTCCTGATATCAGTAACCATCATGTTTGCTGTTTCCATTATTCCTGACATAAACACATACACCACCACTGGCAGGTACCAAACAACATAGAATACATATGTTCTGGCAAAATGAACAGGGGCAATGCACACACTTGCGCACTGATGTGTGGTCATTCAAACTGTTAAATTCTTAGCGTGGTCCCTGAAATAATTTTGGACTCACCAACCAACACACTTAGAAACTATGCCCAGGCACAGTTTGATGCTTAGCATGGGCCAGGAACTCCTCCTCACAAGCAATCTGGATGCAGTTACCATGGTTTGGTACAAAAGAGAATTTAGCTGTACAGAAATAAGCTGTGCCAAGGCAGCTGGCAGCAGGGCCAAAGAATAGTTTGTGATGCATTTTCTTTATTAGTACAGGCACAGTCACAGGTTTTATACAATGAAACATGTACCCCCATATAACTGCATCTATTTGGATTCTGCATCCTTGCTCTTAGGTTTGGAGTGTGTTGAGCTATATTTAACTATTCAGAAGCCAGAGCACAATTTACACATTACTGCAGGAGGCTTTGTGTATTTATTTTTAACTATGGAAAGAGGATTATTAAATCAGCCTAACTTTTTATTAATGATTTGTGATAATATTTCTTTCATAAAAGTGTTCAGTGGGAGTCTTAAATGACTCTGTACAAATTATGCCAAACTCTGCCTAATTCCCAGAGCATTTTAAGATTAATTGATGCAAGAGGCATGCTCCAGCCTGAGTGTTGCATGTCATTTGTTTCTTGACATTCAAGGCTGAAGTTAAATCCCTGAATGTCAGAGAGACATTCAGGATTCTGTGCAGTACTGTCTGCAGAGAGTGCTTGACCTTCACTACAGTACTTGCTGGGGGCATTCTAGTCTTCTGAATGCTCACAGGGTCACAGATATCTGTGGCCTATTTTGGCAGAACATCTAGTCTTGAACAATTTTCAGTTCAGACAGATCTTGCAATGCCATTGAACCATGCTTTTGCAGCACACCAGGTGGCATTTAGACTTCCACATCTACTTCCAGTTTCTGCAGTGTCAAAAGCTGAGGGTCTATCTTGGCTGACTTAGTGGATTTTGTATTAAGTTCCGTATAAGTGCAAATTTCTTGAAAACACCATTCCTCATCTGCTAAACTGGTAATTATGCATATTCCTTCAAATAAACCCATGCTTGTTATATCTGTCAGAACTATCTTACCTAGAAGATCCCAGGAAATAAAAAATTCCTCACACTTTTCAGCTACAAGTTGTTTACATAACAAAACTAATTATATATTCTTCTCTATTTAGTTTCTTACTTTATTGTTTATATTTATTTTGTTTTATGGGACAGTTTAAATTTTGAAGTTAAATACTTTCTTGTAAGAACAGTGATGCCATCTCAGACTTTGATGGTTCACAAAGATATGAGAAGTTGTAATGACTGAAATATGTAGTCATATCTGAAGATGGAAGAATTCATAGGATCCTTTAGTTTACCACCATTCAGAGGTACTAGATTTTCTTTTTGATCAATATTTTAATAATATTTTTTAGCAGAACAGCTATATGTCTTTTGGATTTAGGCATAGGTTCAATAATGGCATAATGTCCTTTGACTAAAATATAAAGAGACTTGAATACTCTGTTTTGAATTCATCTTAACTTTTTCTGTCACCCTCTTGAAGTATCAATATATATTGTTCAACACAAATGTAAACTTGAGTCATAGTGATGCCATTTCTGAATCTGAATCATGTTCTGAAAGGCCATCCCACCTTAGAAAATCAAAATTTTCTTATCTCTGTTCAGCCACTCCAGGAATATAATAATAAAAAAATGAGCCTATCACTACTTGTAATATATTTTAAGCCAATTTCTAACTTGGGATATATTCCTATATGATAAAAAAACCAAAAACTTTTTTTTTTTTAATTCCCTTTACTAAAGCCTCTCTTTTATCCTGCCTAGCAAAGGTGAATAAAAATATTCATTGGTTTCTTTAATTTACATTTTGCCAAATAGAGAAACATTGTGTAATTAGGGTTGCTGCGGTAGCTCAAAGAAAGGTATCTCAATAACTTCAGTTACAATATAAAGTGTCTGCTTGAATTCCATTTCACATTCTCCACCTCCATTTTCTTCAGGAAACAAGATCAAACAGTCTTTCTCACTTATAAACACAACTTATTCCTTGGAACAGCTATGGAGCATTTGTTAAATAGTACCCTTTCCTGACTGATGTTGCTACAGGCAAGGTGTTGGCACTCCTGGGAAACCCAGTCTAAGATAACTTGATGCTTGTTTTTCATGGGTGGTGGTAGCATACTGTACTTCTTGAGTGACAATATCCATGTAACTCTCCAAGGGCTTTTATGAATAGAACTGGAGTTAGCAGCACTTCTCAGAGTATGCTTAAAACAAAGCTTCTCTCTAATAACGAAGAAATATGAATGTTTTTTCCCTATATGCTGCTGTACTATTTTACAGGAATCAGAGAAGCAGTAAATGAAATTTTATATGTGACCTTGCTTGGACAAGTAGTGCTTGCCTTTGAAGTGACCTATCTGGATAAATATATGCAATGAATGAGAAATGCAGGTTTTGAAAAGAGCCATATTTATGGCTTGAGATGTTTGTATGGTTTGATATTTTGCTAGCTTTATAAGCTAAAGTCGTGCCATCTTAACAATGACACATATCTTCCAGCAGCTTCTCCCCAAGGAACATTTCCCACTATACCTCTTCCTACTTTTAAAAGAAGCATGATTTCCACTCATAAATTTTCTTATTAATGACTCCTTTTAAACCTGTCTGAACCAATTAATATTATAGTATATTTCTACAGTGGGAGAATCATCAGAGGATCTTGGATTACCCTCTTGCACACTTCTGTGGCAGCTCATTCAAATGTCCCATTAATAGGAAACAAAATGTTTGTTTAATTGTTTGTTTTCCTTCTCTATGGCATAAAGGAGGCACTGTTTGGCTAGAGAATGTGAATCTATAACTCTCAAATGTATCATGAGCTGCCAGCAGGAAATTTATAACTCATGTTTCCTTATCTGCAAATAGCATGCTCCCATTATGGAATAGGTCAAGCATTCTTTTTGCCTAAACCACATTAGAGTGCTTTTGAGGGCTGTCCTGGGGCTTAAGAAGCTCTTGCTGAAGGACTAACGTTAGATAGTGGAAAGTTCAAAACATGAAACAATACAAAGGAGGAAGAGACTTATGGGCAGAATCTTCCTTCAGCTTAATCATGAATATACATCTGGAGAAATTCTGCTGAAGCCAGAAAATTACTCTGGAATTGTACCAAAAGAACTGTTAAGTAAAATAAAGCAAGAATGTTGGTAGAAAAGAATAGGAGAGAAAATATAATGCAGTTAAATATAATGGAAAGGAAAAACTCCACAAGATAAAATGTCACAAAAGGAAAACAGAAAAATTAAGACCCTCTTTAGCTAAAATAACAACCACCTCAATGATAAACCTACATACCAAAAACTGATTAAAAAACTGCCATTATTGTACAGCTCATATCTTAGGAGTTACAGCACTCTTCAAAAGTTGAGACATGTTAAACATTGTTGCATGTATTTGTTCAACAAACATGCTGATTTCAGAGGCCTTCACTTTTCATGGTACGTGCTTAGAAAATTTGTGCTATAAAACATTTAATATAATCATTAAGGAATAACAAAGTCAAAGCCATTTGGCTGCCTAACTCTTCCAAAAATTTGGAATAGTTAAGGTACTAAAATCTGCAAGAAGTATAGGTCTGTGTATCAGCGCTGTGGCTACAGAGCTGTTTAAATGGTTTATTTATTTATTTATTTATTATTCTTCAGAATTGAAGCATTAGTAGCAAAAATAATTCTTCTCCATTTGAGTGCCAGAAGGTGTCTGCCACACACACTTGGTGTCTGAAGTTATATTCTATGGAGAATTAAGCCATAAAAGTAACAAAGCCTGGGAAGTTATCCAGTGAAATACAGGGATTATTTCAGATACTCTGATGTATCTTGCCCTACAGTAGCATCCATTCCATTCTCCATCTGTTGCTCCAGAAAGGTACAGATCATCTAGATCACTGGGACACAACAGTCAGCCTCATCAACATGGTTTAATGCTGGGCAGGAAATTAAAAGAATCAGATGCTCTCTATTAACCCCTTTTCCTTTCATATAGGGAAAGAAGGTAGAATAAGGGAGAGACTTAGAGGTTGGAAACTAAACTACACAGTTTTAATGAAATATTAATGATGAAATAAAAAGAAAATAGTTACATTTATATACAAATATATGCAAAGCCACTATGACACACTCACCCAATAACACTCATGTCATCACTAAGGCTGCAGGGCAGGCCCCAGAAAAGTCCCAGGCTGGGCTTCTGGAGTCATTGGCAGATGGAATCTGGATGCAGGAACAGAGACTCAGGTGGGCATGGATTGGGATCAAAGATAAACAAACAGATGGAATCCTCCCAGTATGCCTGACATGGACAAAGAGAACTTAACCCTCACAATCCCTCAAATTTATACCAACTATGATACATGGAATGGAATATTTTGTTAGGTCAATATTGGTCACCTATCTGGTCCACTCCTTCCCAAAGGAGGGTAGCAGGTGTGGCCTTTTTACTCCCTTTCTATTTCTGGAGCATAAGATGTTTTTCAGAACCAATTAGTGGCCTTGGTTCTGCATAACAGCATCAAGGACTTCTTGGGTCTGATGAATATTAATTAATATTTGGGAAGCTTTGATTATTTTGAGGTGGAAAGAATCTATACTTATGTAGAACATTTATTATCAGAATTACTATTTGATTAAAAGTTTGTGGTCGTAAACACTGAAACTTTTGTTTTGCTAACAGGGAGTAGGAAAGGAGAATTCTATCAGAACTAAATTATAATAATGGCAAAAAGATGCAGAGCAACAGAAGATTAATTAAACAAAAAAATAGTGGTTGGGCAAACCCAAGAAAATAAATCAAATAAGCTCTTTCCAGGCCCCTGGACAAAGTTCAATTGAATCAACTTTTCTTATCCTTCCTCACTTTCTCCACTCTGTCTTCTTGAAGGACTAACTTCCTGAAAACAATAAATTAGGCCTCATCATGTTCCCATTAAAGTGAGTAGTGAAATTCCCATTAATTTTAGCAGGTCAAGGAACAACCTCAAGTGTAGGTTATTGAACAGATTGGTTTGTGGATATATTGCAAAAAAAGTAGTTTCATGAATTCACACTATCGTAGTTTCTACTATACTTATACGTGTTTTTCCCCCTTTAGAAATTCAGTTGTTCCAAATCATGTTTTATTTTGTTTGGCTTTCTTCAGAATTAATCAAACTGCTAAATTGTCTGTTTCTAAGTAGATCAGGCAAATATTGAAGGAAAGTACTCCAAGATCTGTTTCACTAATATGAACAACCATTTACATGTTTTCCTTGTTAAAAATGGTCAGCTAATCCAACTTGAACAGATATTACAACAGCAACACTGAGAATGGGAAAAATTATTAAACTCTTTCTGTTTTGTTTTGGTTTTTTTTTAAGCATAATTATAATGGATGCTGGTGGGTTATTTATTATGAAAGGAGAAAAAAAGAGAATGAGGGAAATATTTGATACTTAAACAGTTCACTAGTTCTTTACTGAAATGCAATCTTATGGTGAATTTGTGCAGTGATTTTTTTTCTTTCTTCTATTAAATGTCACTAATATAGGAAAGGGTATGTTTAGATAGAATTCCTTCTTGCAGTAAGAGTCATGTGTCTGTAGTACTGTTGTGGCAGTTTGAAAAGACTATATTGCAAAGTTTTCACCATATTTGTGCTGTGTTAAGTATTGTGTAAAAAATAATTACTTCAAAGCCTGTGCGAGGCATCTTTCAGAGCCAGGATGAAGTTTTTTCTTTCTTTTGTCTTCTGGAAAAGTTGAGAAGTAACCTAGGGTAGAGGAAGAACTTTGTCAGAGTCACTCGAGGCCGGCAAAGGTAGAATTGGGATACAATGCAGCTTGAGGTTATCTATTTTGTTCATACTTTGGTCATCAGATCTGGCGTAGAGGAGCTACCTTTCTCCAGTTTGTAAATAGGAAGAATGGATTTAAGGAGAGAGGAAAAATGAGTCACTTGCTTCATAAACAGTATGTGACATGCCTGATTCCTCAAAGATTAGTTTAATTAATCCCTTTCTATAGTAGAAAGGCGCTGCTGATGAATTTGACCTTATCTTCCTAATGGAAGATTATCCTATCCTATTGCAAGACTTATACTGAACATCTTGTGTATGTTTCTTGTCTGGGGATCTGAGCACGTGAGATTGGTGTTCTTTGCACCCTTTGGACAAGACAGACCTAATGATTCATGTGACCTATCACTAACAACCAGGATTTTTTGTACTAAAGACATAACCTTTGATCACATATAAAGAACTACATCAAGTGAAGACAGAAGGAAATATCTGGGAATTCACACAGTAATTTTTGTTTATTTTTTTATACACTTTTCAAGTCTTTCCTTAGACTACATATAGTAGGACTGTGATTTGAACTCGGGGTTTTTTTGTGTAGCTGACCAATAGGAAAATACATGATAAAAGTATAAAATAGATGTACAGAAGTGAGTGGGAAGGGACACCAATAACTCAAAACTACACTAAATTATGCAAACTTGTTCTATTTATTTATTTATTTTTAAATTTATTTAATTTATTTAATTTATTTATTTTCATCTTCAAACTATTTTGCAGTGATTGGAATACCTACTACAATACCCTGTATTCCTGAACTTCCTCAGGCATATAACTTCAGTCATTCTATATTCTTTATATACATTATTTTCCTTGGAGATTCCTGTGGGAAATAGTCTTTTCTCTTTTTATTTCAATAAAAATCATCATCCGTGACACATCGATTACAGATCAAAAAAAAAGTCTCCACAAACATAACTAAGCAGAAAAAAAGGTGAGAACCATAGGAATATTCTGCTGTTGTGCAGTATTTACAGCTTCATAGGTAACTGTCAGGAGAAACAGACAAAAATCTTATGATGAAAGTCTTAGAATGTACTTCAGAATGTTCATCTGTAAAGATTCACTGCATAAAATAAGGAAATGATTGAAGTAAATTAAATATTAAAGAGTTAGTAAAGAATTATCAAAGTCCTGTAAATAAACAATTTCAAATTGGATATAATTTAAAGAATGTGTGTTTTACAGGTTGACTTAGTGCATTTAAAAATGTAACTGCATTTATGCATTGTACTTACCAAAAAATGAATTTATTAACTTTATATTTTCATAACTAGCCTTGGGAAATAATCTGATTGATACAGCAACATTGTTCATCAAATGCTGTATGAAATCTCAAGCTAATATCTAATCATCTGCGTTGGTCAAAAAGATGCTGTCACAGCATCATCTGGCTAGTAATTAGAAAAGTATCAAACAATGAAATTCCAGTTCCTTAGAGTAGGCTGTAATTGGTTTTAAATATTCATATCTGAATATGGCTTTCTTCACCTATACACCTTGGACTTAACAGTTAAACTGTAGTCAATCCAGTCTAGAGTTTCAAAGCCAGTATTTCCACAACCATTCATTATCTCCTTCATGAAATATGGCTAACCCTTAAATTTCAGATGGCCAACTTTTAACAGCACCTGTCTGGTTTGTTTATTTGTTTGGCTGGTTATTTTGTTTGGTTTAATTTTTATTTTTTAATGAAGAAAGAATCTGGATAATCTATTAGGGATGGACATGGTGGAAGTTATGGCCGCAGCAGTGGCAAGAGACAAGTCAGCAAAGGGGCAAATACATCCCCCTGAAGGAAAAAGCTTCTAATCCTTGCCTGAGCTGCCCAGATTTGGAGGTTTTTGCCTTGATCTGTTTGAGATTTGCTACCATTGAGTTCAAAAAGATGGAAATACACTAAAAGATGCCTAGCTGAGTGCCACAGGATTTAAGGATCCTCCTTATGTAACATTCTCATGTAAATAAAACAAAAAAAAACCATCAGAAGACGTGGAGCATGGTAGCAAAAAGAGCATTCTGTATTGGTATCTGGTTGTTTTGAACAATTTCCATAATCCTTATGAAGTTAGATTATTTAGGATCTTTCTGTTAGAAGTTTTTTCACAGTGAAACACTTCTGTATTTTTCTTGGAAAGTTCCTATGACACTCCCTAATTCAGCTCCTTACCTGGTATTACACTTCATTCTGAGGGGTGAGTGACGTTTTCTCAGCAAGTTCTTGTTTGCCTCAGTCCCAACAACAGGAAACAACGAAGTCTTACAATCTGTATAGATTCCTAGTATCTCCCTACTTACCCCATTGTGGTTCATGCAAAACAGAGCCAAAGACATGTTCTCATGATATTTTCTGCTATTCAAACATGATTACATTTCACTCAGGTGCATTACACAAGGAAAATATAAAAAATAGGATCACAGCCTATGCTTCAATAGACAATTTTTTTCCTCTTCCTGTTTTGTCTTAGTGGAGTACAAGTATTTACATTCTCTCTCATGGCTTCTCAGCTACTTCCTAAAATAGATTGATCCACAAAATCTAAGACAAAATCATTGTATTTATACTAACAGAAAAAGGAAAATTAATGAACTGCACCTATAGCAGCCCATTAAGGACTCTTTACTAAACACTGAAGTATTTACCCTTTCCATGAGGAACAGGAAAAGGTACATCATTGGAGAGACAGAAAGTGAATTGTGTGATCTTCCACTTGCATGTCTTACCAATGTGAAAGAATCTATGCAAGTACAAATTCTGTAGCAAGTACTACACCGCAAGACAGGAAGGAGTAGTTTCTTAAAACTGAAAAATGTGACTGCTTTGCTTTTTTCAGTGAACATGTATAAGTGCTGAGAATTTTACTCTAACCTGGACATGTTTGAATGTGTCAAAAAGCACAAACCACCATGAATCCTTTATTCTATTTTATTTGGTTGTTTGGTTTTGGTTTTTAATTTAAATTTATTTTAAAAAATATTTACTTTTTTATTTTTATTTTAAGCAATGGGTAGCAAGATAGATTTTGCTCATCAGCAAATATTGGGATAAAAATCCACTGTTTTACACAGCTGATTTCAAAAATATGTAAAAAAATGATGTTCATTCATAAGAAATGATCTACTCTTTTCATCCACGTTTTTTGACTTGTAATGATTGTATGAGGATTATAAAGTTAGTTCGTTTTGCAGAATTTGTGCAATATCAAGTTAACAATTTGTACAGCCATTTGAGGTGATATTTTGACAACTGCAGTTAAATCATTCAGCAAAGACCTGGTACTAAATTAACAAGGAATGGATCCTAAACCTATGCAAGGACTGGTTCCCTTGATCCATAACAGTGGGCCATGCAGATCACTCCTATCACAGTACAAATTTGACATAAAAACCAGCTAAGGAGGTGAAGTAAACTTTAGATAGTAAGTAGAAGAATCATCAAGAAAGTTCTTAATGGAAGATAGAGGATTCCTCCTTTATGTGTCTGTCCCTCTGAGAGTAACCAAAAAACAGTATCTTGTGGCCCACAGCTGTGATTCCTAAGCAAAAATTGTAAACACCACAAGTTGTGGAGAAAATAAACTGAAGATGCTGTGTAAGAATCTCAAAGTTTTGATTAAAGAACTTATGCTGACTACTTTGCATATCTTTCTCGTGTTCTGAAGGAAGGCACAAAGCCAGTTTCATACAAAGTAGGACATATACCTTAAAATAACAAATCTACATTGCTGTTAATCCAGAATAGCTAAAATTTAAAGCACATCAAAAAAGCAAAATAATGTCTTGTAACTGATTTTTAACTGATTATTGATTTATAAGGTTATATCTTATAAATGACACTTAGACTTTGGCCCAAAGAAACAAAATTGACTAAGAGGAACAGTTTAAGAATATTTTGCTGGATAGCATGGTTGGTTTTGTGGCTATTTTTTTTATTTTTTTTTTTTGTCTGGGTAGTTTTTGGTTTTTGTGGGTTTTTTTTTTAAGTTATACATTGACTTCACATTTTCTTTTCCCACCTTTTCACTTGGCTTTATGAGTTATAACCTTTCCACTTCTAGCCATGCGAATTATTTTACAAGATTGATTGGTGCAATTAGGCTGCCTAGTGAAAACGTGGAAGAAAATGTGAAGCCAAGCAGGAGGGACCTTAGTGCTGAACTCTCACAGTCTGGGATGGTGAACAATGGACCTGCCATGGAGAAGCTGGGCCTGACCTCTGAGAAAGGTGGTGGACATGTCAAAAAGCAGACCTGATGACTCTGAGCAGAAACCAGTTGCTCATGTGCCTCTAATAGCTGGATGCAAACTGATAGTTGTATAAGGTTGAATGTAAAGGAAACAGTTATGAGAAGTTTTTTGAGTAGGGAGATAGAATATTTGGAGCAGACTGGA
>JAAWXA010000001.1:60908472-61059330 GCA_038090715.1 Florisuga fusca
GTCATAGAGACATTATGTGAAGGCAAGAGTTACCAAACAGAATTTTCAGGGTTGGAAGGGACTTTTAAGATCATCTAGTTCCAACCCCCCTGCCATGGGCAGGGACACCTCCCACCAGATCAGGTTGCTCAGAGNTTCAGAACAGAAGAGTCAAGGTACAGCTGGGACAAGAGTGGGTAGCACAGGAGTGTGCTTTTCTGGGTGGTGTTCCAAGGGTGTCTTACAACTCTTGGTAACATCACTTACCAAACCCTCTCTGGGTGCAGCCCTGTGTAATGTGCTCTGGGTGAGCCTGCTTTAGTGGGAGAGTTGGAGCAGATACCTCTAGAGGTCCATTCCAACTCTGATAGTTACCTGATTCTGTATCCCAGAAACCCTGATTTTGCTGAGGGATTTTTCAGGGCACTCCTCTTTGGTCAAACACAGTGATTCAAAAGGATTCTCCTTTTTTTTAAAACCCATTGTGCCCAGCTTGGGCTGTGCAGAAGAAGCCAACCTCCTGTGTTGTGCACAGTGAGAGACAGAGCTATGGAGGGAAACCAGCACAGGCTCTGACACTGGAACTGTCACCCTGTCACTGTCCTACAGTGTCACTGCAGCTGTAAACTCTTCTACTGCCAGAAATGCTTGTGCTCCACTGGAGGCACCAGCTGGTTTTCTGTGCCTGGGATCTCAGCTTTTCATGGAAAAGCCAGAAGAATAGCAAATCNCCACGTTTTTTGACTTGTAATGATTGTATGAGGATTATAAAGTTAGTTCGTTTTGCAGCATTTGTGCAATATCAAGTTTACAATTTGTACAGCCATTTGAGGTGATATTTTGACAACTGCAGTTAAATCATTCAGCAAAGAACTGGTACTAAATTAACAAGGAATGGATCCTACACCTATGCAAGGACTGGTTCCCTTGATCCATAACAGTGGGCCATGCAGATCACTCCTATCACCAGTACAAATTTGACATAAAAACCAGCTAAGGAGGTGAAGTAAACTTTAGATAGTAAGTAGAAGAATCATCAAGACAGTTCTTAATGGAAGATAGAGGATTCTTCCTTTATGTGTCTGTCCCTCTGAGAGTAACCAAAAAACAGTATCTTGGGGCCCACAGCTGTGATTACTAAGCAAAAATTGTAAACATCACAAGTTGTGGGGAAAATAAACTGAAGATGCTGTGTAAGAATCTCAAAGTTTTGATTAAAGAACTTATGCTGACTACTTTGCATATCTTTCTCATGTTCTGAAGGAAGGCACAAAGCCAGTTTCATACAAAGTAGGACGTATACCTTAAAATAACAAATCTACATTGCTGTTAATCCAGAATAGCTAAAATTTAAAGCACATCAAAAAAGCAAAATAATGTCTTGTAACTGATTTTTAACTGATTATTGATTTATAAGGTTATATCTTATAAATGACACTTAGACTTTGGCCCAAAGAAACAAAATTGATTAAGAGGAACAGTTTAAGAATATTTTGTTGGATAGCATGGTTGGTTTTGTGGCTATTTTTTTTTTTTTTGTCTGGGTAGTTTTTGGTTTTTGTGTTGTTTTTTTTTTAAGTTATACATTGACTTCACATTTTCTTTTCCCACCTTTTCACTTGGCTTTATGAGTTATAACCTTTCCACTTCTAGCCATGCGAATTATTTTACAAGATTGATTGGTGCAATTAGGCTGCCTAGTGGAGCCGTGGCAGTTCCTTGTGCTGCCAAGCAGGAGGGACCTTAGTGCTGAACTCTCACAGTCTGGGATGGTGAACAATGGACCTGCCATGGAGAAGCTGGGCCTGACCTCTGAGAAAGGTGGTGGACATGTCAAAAAGCAGACCTGATGACTCTGAGCAGAAACCAGTTGCTCATGTGCCTCTAATAGCTGGATGCAAACTGATAGTTGTATAAGGTTGAATGTAAAGGAAACAGTTATGAGAAGTTTTTTGAGTAGGGAGATAGAATATTTGGAGCAGACTGGAGAGGAAGATAACTGCATTGAGCCAAAACCTCATGGCTTCCCCATTACATCATTGCAGAGAATATCTTTAGATTTTAAAATTTATTTTTAAATTATGTAGCTTTTAGTTGTTTTCTGTTAGACCAATGACATTACCTTATCTCCTACCCGAACAGATTCTGCTCATGGAGGCTGGGTAGAAAAAGTGTTCTTTTTAAAAGAAGTTCAAAAGTTATAGCCAAAATGAAAATTAAGTCAAAAATTATAATCATGCTTCTCAAAATATTAAACTGTATGTACTATACATTTTGTATACCGGTACATACACAAACAAAAACTAATACTAAAAAATCCAGATTAGAAAGTAATCATATCCTTGGATGCATCAAGAGAAGCATGGCCAGCAGATCAAGGGAACTGATTCTCCCCCTTTACTCTGCTCTTGTGAGACCCCACCAGGAGTACTGTGTCCAGTTCTGGAGCCCCTTTTACAGGAGGGACAGGGATGTGCTGGAGTGTGTCCAGAGAAGGGCCATGAGGATGATCAGAGGGCTGGAGCACCTCTTCTGTGAAGACAGACTGAGAGAATTGAGGTTATTCAGCCTGGAGAGAAGGCTCTGAGGAGACCTTATTGTAGCCTTCCAGAATCTGAAGGGGCCTACAAGAAAGCTGGTGAGGGACTTGTTAGGATGTCAGGTAGTGATAGGACATGGGGGAATGGATTCAAACTAGAGAAGGGTAGATTTAGATTGGATGTTAGGAAGGAGTTCGTCACCATGAGGGTGGTGAGACACTGGAACAGGTTGCCCAGAGAGGTGGTGGAAGCCCCATCCCCAGAAATTTTTAAGGCCAGGCTGGACAGGGCTCTGAGCAACCTGATCTGGTGGGAGGTGTCCCTGCCCATGGCAGGGGGGTTGGAACTAGATGATCTTAAAAGTCCCTTCCAACCCTGAAAATTCTGTTTGGTAACTCTTGCCTTCACATAATGTCTCTATGACCTTTCACATTTAATATCAGTCCTCTAATAAACATTGTTCTCCTCCCTTCTTTGCTTCTTTGCTCTTGTTTCTTTGCTATACATTACAATATTCATGTATGTAAAACTATGACAAGTGTTCTTATATGGCCTGAGAAACTAAAATAATTCTGAATTTATATACAAGACCAATAAAAATAACATTACTTTGAGGGAAAAAAAAAATCCACTCTTAACAAAAACATAACCTCTGTTAATTTTGTTTTGCAGCCTTTTCGATTCATTGTTGCAATGGTTTTAATTGTTACGATTAAAATCCATTAGACAGAAAAATCAGAAGAGGTTGGTGGTTCTAACCAGCAGGCAGACACTAGCTACAGTTCTTGATTCAACAATCCAATTAAAAATGTAATCAAGTTGAAGAACTGAAGGTTAAAATAGAAGCAGGATGAGTAGACATGAGTCTCAGAAACTACATGGTCTGTCTGGAAAAAAGTAGCTGAAAATATCTTCAGAATCCATGTAATCTTGATGAACTTCCTTTTAGAAGCATGTATTTTAAAAACAGATTAGAGTTATTAAGGAATCAGACATTATTATTTTTGGTTGATAAAATCTCAGAGAAAAAAATATGCCTTTTTTTTGGGTGTGCAGATAACAACAGTAAACTCCCCCTGTAAAAACTGTGCTAAAAATTTCCATATCACAGCTGCCCAGAGTGCATAACAAGGAGAATATTAGTAATGTCCAGATGCACATAAATCTACAGGGATGCCTCTTGCCAACAGCAAAATGAAAGGGATGACAGTGTCAATCACATCCAATAGACTATGTTAATGCTTTTCAAACAGTTCTTTCACACTCGAAAATAGTGCTCATTAATAATGTATGGTCTGGTATGAAGGAGAAGGAATGTTGCCTCCAAAACTGATAGAATCCATTGTTCATCTTTATACTTGTCTGAACAATAAAGCCCCATTTCTGAAGGACAGTTTTTCTTTTGTCTTTAGGACTGTGCTGAAATGATTTCAAACCTATTATACTAATTGGCCTCTTTAGTTTTTGAACGTGTGCTGCAAATGTTGCACTTTAAAAGGCTTCTCTCCCCCACTGCCTCTGTCCCCTCTCCTGCCCTGACTGGCATTTCTGGATTGTGTGAGTACCTTACCAAGCTTTTCAGAATTGCTGGGCGGGTGGCGGTGCAGAGTTTTTTCTCTTCTCCTCCGCTCCGTTGTTCGAGCAGCTGTCAGGAAGGTGGGCCTGTGGGTTTGCAGATATATTTTGAGACTAACAGATTGTAAGCTCACACATGAGAACAGAAGAAATACTTAGAATCTGAAAAGGTTATCCACTCCTTGGAGACTAATCTCCTAATGTACTATTTTTGTCAGAAAGCACCTCAATTGCTTCTCAAACAAGGCCATTATTTTTGCCTCACAAGCCATTCAGAGTGATGTTTATAACTGCCTGCTTATAGAAAAAGGTCCTTTTATACTTGTGTGAATTCTAGGTTTATTTGCTTTCAATCACTTCCCTTTGTTCTATCGTTTAAAGTGGCAGCCTGTATTTCAAACAGTGACTTGTAACACTCCTGCCCCAGAGGACAACCAGACTGGCCAGAGACAAATCAGTGCACTTTCCTCCCTTGCCCTTACAGGCTCTCAAAATCCTTAGGTTTTTTGGATGCTCACCACAATCAATCCCTTCAGTTTTGCACCACCTGTAGCACACCCTCTTTTCTCACTTTCTAGACTTACTTTTTTTTTCTCAGCTTTTCCAAACACAGATATACACAATATATATGACTCCAAGGATATCAAACAACCCGATGGTCCCAACAACTTCTCCTAGTGCACCGGGAACAACAGCATTTCAGGTTTCACAACCCCTCGATCTTTCCAAATCAATGTAAAATTTGGACTTTGAATATTTAAATATAAAGAACAAAGAAGAAAAGTTAGTAAATGTTGCAGCCTGGTAGCCTCCAACCTCATAGCCTGTAATTGCTTTATAAAGCACAGAATCTATATTCTGATCGACTTCTGACATCCTTCTTGTCTCATCTTAATCCATGAGAGCTCATAAATCCTTCTCTTCCTTTGGCACAACTAAAAATCAATGTCTGTTTCTAAGTCAGGTATTGCTAATTTTGAAACATGTTATAGCAATATGCCTACTTGCCATATGTTAGGGTTTGGTCTTGTTTTTGTTTTTTCCTCAGAATGTAGGCTTTTTAAATTTTGAAACTCTTTCAAGCACACATCATGTTTTTATGAGGTCCACTGCATAAAGTCTCAGATCAGGGACTACTTCAGTGTGTGTATTAAGAAATTCCCTTTTGTTTCTTTTCTTTATCTCTGCTTCCTTGTCTAATTTGTGAATTGTTTTGTTTTATAAATACCTCAAGTAATATTCTAGGATACTCTGAGATTATAAACCTAGAAAAAGGACTAGATAAGGTTAAATTAAAATGAATATAGAAGATGCTAACTAGAATTTAAATATAGAGTACTCTAGAAAGCAATTACTAAAGGAATTTTCAAAAGTTTAAAAAAAATCATACAATATCTGGTATACTTGGAAACTATACAAAATCATGTTCTTACAGGTTCAGAGGCTCATCTTCAATGTAAGTTTAAAAGACAAAATGCTAGACAATTTTATACATAATTTCCATTTTGAATGTTTACCAATAATTAAATTAAACTTCACAAAAATACTTCAAACGCTCCATTTTGAATATTATTGCAGATATTCAGAAGTATGGTTATATTCCTTATCTGCATGAATCAAGTAAAAAAAAAGGGGTCAGATACAGTAAGAGATTTATATACTGCCTAACTAAAGATCTGTAATCATTCAGGAGGAAACAAAAACATTTGATTCCCCATATCTATACTGGACTGAGAGTGGAAAGAGGTACAACAGAGCAAGCAGATAGTTGAAATCAGTTTTGGGCTACCTCTTAGTGAATACCAAGCACCAATGTATGACAAATTCCTTTACATTCTGCACCCCAGAAGCCTCACTCCAATGCCCTGTTTCAAGACAGATGCCTCCATCACATCTCCACTGTGGGGCTGGCAGGAAAACCTGCAATGCAAAGGCAAGCTAATGGGGGGATGAACAGGTGAGAGAAGCCAACTGGAACAAACTAAGAAAATGGATTGCATCAGCTTGAAGTAGGCCTGGCCATTTGGCAAGACTTAAAACATACAAAATAACAATCTGGTATGGAGGAAACAAGCAGAGTGACAACTAGTTAACTCTCCAATAGAAAGAGATGGCAGATTGTTATCGAGAATAAGACTTCCTTTTCCTATTTACTTGCCTAGTTAGTTTTCTTCTCCTAGAAACAAAATGTTAGCTATGTGGTTTGTATGTGCAATTGAAGAGAGTTATTTCAGTGACCACCATCAAATTCAGTAAAATTTTTTGTAGTGATTTTCTCAAACTGAAACCAGACCTTCCTGATGACAATAAAGAGGGCAGAAGGGATATGCATGTATGACTTGTTGCTAGTATTGCTAGCACATATACATATGTGCTTTACTAGTATTGCCATATTATAACCTTACAGAAGTAGGACCAAAATTCCTCGTTATCATTAGCCTGAGATGATTCAAACACCACAGCTTTTTCTACCACCTCCCTGAACTGTCCTGATCAGCTGCTTCTAGGCTATTTTAATGGAAAAATAGCAAGATAAAATCCTATATAAAAATAGATACACATTTATTAGTACAATCAAAGTGCCTTCTGTTTCTGAGACAAAAAAAGAGGTCTGCAGTGGCTGAAAGAGTAAAAAGATGATGGCTTTCTCCTTTCTAAGAAAACTATAACTATCAGGGTATTTCATTCTCAGCAGTACGGTCTCATCTGAAAACAAACAAACAAAAAACCATAATGACCTCACAATAGTAGTATATTTGAGGCTTTACTATTAATTTTCTGTCATTGGTTATTAGGCACAATAATTACTTTCAGCTAGAACCTCGAGAAGTATCTTTAAGACTTCAGAGACTGAATTCTGACATATTTTTGGTGAAACTTTTGTTTAGGCAACATGACCTCAGTTATGCTTTTCTTCTTCCTTTCCCTCTATCTGGATATTTACAGTATATTAGATTTACAGGGTATCAGTGAAAAATCAGAGTTCTTAACCAGTTTATTGGAGCTGAGACAAGTGCATTAGTTCAAAACTTGGCATCATGAGATACTACCAGAGGAAAAAAAAATCACAACATAATCTTGCTTCTAGATTTAAATCCTCTTACTCAGTCCTTGATGATACTAGGGTAGGATTTCAGGGCCCATTTATCTTTTTCTCATTCATCACAAATGTTGTAGGATAGTACCACTTAATGTCTTCCTTCCTTAGACAAATGTCCCACTTGCAGGTTATATTAGGTCCATCTGGCTGCAGTGATCCCAGGGATGCAAAGGACCAAAATATGGAGAGTTTTGAAGGGTGTTGTCAGTGTTAGGACATGTTTTATAGTTTGTTCTAAAAAGGTCATCTGATGATATCTCCATGTTTCTAGGAATTTGTGAATGACATGGTCTATTTGTTAGCCATATGTCCAGTCCTGGGAATCAAGGACAGCTGGTCATCACAGATCTACCCCAGAAGATGGATGTTAGGCCTTTTCTAAAAATTTTTGCGGGACCTAAAAAAGCTGTACATCCAGAACTAACTGACAGTAGGTGAAGAGGTTGAAGTTTGAAAGCTATTTTGGAATATAATGGTAAAACTTCAAGGTTGTTAGATGTCATCAGACCTTTCCTAGGTGTTTCTTCTGATTTTTTCTTCATTCTGGAATAGATTTGATCCTTAAACATCACTATATTTGTATGTATTTTGATAGTCGCTCTGAATGACTCCTAAGAACATGTTTTTAATAACGATTCATATTGTCAAATATTATGTGGTCTGGATAGATTCAGAAACCTTTCTTAGTAGAATCAATTTAAATAAGAGTAACCAGTACTTTAAGAATATAGACATCACTGAGCAGAGTGAGAGCGTCTTCAGAGTGGAAGATTCACTACAAAAGGTTACGACAGGAGTTCATTATCATAGAAAACACTATATAATTCCATCAGATACATGCTTGACATAGGATATTGCAGTACAATCATGTCAAGCTTTCAATAAATCTTAATCAGAAAATTCAGCTTTATAGAGAAGTAAGAAAAAATATATACCTATACTATAAAATAGTAAAGAACACATTGCATCCAAAAATCTACATATACTCAAGTTGTCAAAATTTTAAAATAATTGTAAAGTATTCTTGCTCCCCAAAAGTCATTATGTAATTAATTTAAAATTAATGAAAATGATACTTCAACTTCTGCATCTATTTACATATCATTTACCTAATGATCAGTTTCATGGAAGCAAAATATGAAAGTAGAAAAACACATACCAGGAGGAGAGCAAATTTTACACCAAAGGTGTAATATAAAAAAAGTATTTAGGGTTTATAGGACAAAAATAATTCACCTGATTATGTCTGGTGTCAATTATGGACTGTATTCCCAGTAATGCTGATAAAGAAAAGTGAGAAACAATGGAAGACAATAGCATTGCAGAACATCATCCCACTTATGACTAAGATATGTTCTGAACTTCAGGTGCCATTTGAGCTGAAAAAGACCATTTTGAAGTTCTGCTGTTATTGTTTGTTTTCTTTGAAATTTCTCTTGCTTCTACAGAAGAAAATTTTATCTAGTAGAGAGGGGGGAAGATTCACTGGCTTGGAAGTCTGATGGTCAAGAGAGACTTTAAAAGAGAATAATAAATGCACAATGCATTCCAATGTTTTTCAAGGCCATGCAAAGCCATATTTTGATGCTAAAACGCGTGTACCTCACCTGCATCCCTCACCATCACCACCACCTGTCAGTTCTTCCCACCTACCTTACCAGTGCCTCCCTAAGCAACCTCTAGCTGTGCCAGACTTCCATCCTTCATTCCTATGAAAGAGCAGTGTATAGAGACTTCATTCCCTCCCCAAAAGTAATTGCTTCACTTCATCCATTCACTACAGCTACAAAATCAGAGCACATTAAAACAGAGATAGAGACTATAACACTCCTTTTTCCTCTTGTTTAGTGCATACTGTGATTTTTGTTGAAGTCAAAGCATTTCACAATGAGTTGAGTTGCAGCTGTGATGTGTCAGGAACTGTCTTATCATACACTCTACAGCAAAACAGTAGGTGTATGACAAACTTTGGTTCAAAAACATGCTTGCCACATGCCACAAATTAGCTTAGTCATCTGCCAGTTTGTATAAATATTTTTCATCTTCTCAAGAAATGTCACACATAGCATTCATAATCTGTTAGAAGACAAACGGTCCATTTTTGTCACTCCTTGAATCTGCAGACATCCAAGAAGAAACATACGAAAGGTTTATTTGTTTGTTTGTTGCAGAATTTTTCCTGATTTTATTACTTTGCATAGAACTATTCAGCTTCAGTATCACTATCCAAGAGCTAGTCTGAGCTCATCATGACAGGAGTGTAAGAAATGGCCAGGTTCTGTGTGGATGACTCAGAAATAACATCTCCTGCTTGCTTACTGTGTCTCGGTGTATGTGTGGGGTGGGGATGGGAGGGAAAAGGCAGAAAGACCTATGTTCTGTGGTCAGGGAACAAAGGCAGCACTGTTACAAAAGCTCTGCTGACTCCTCTTTTGTGTTTGCCTTCTCTCTTTCCAGTTGGTGGAGAGTGGACTCAGAGAGCAGTAGGGGTGCCCTGTAACAGACCTGATCCATGTCCCAGGTGCACTTTCCTGCACCACTCAGATGGTAAGGGCACCTGGGAAGGTCTTCAGTCATGGCACAAAATGAGTGTTAACACAAGAGCACAGCAGGGAAACGTGCTCTTTGTAGAGGACAATGCAACGTATAATGTTGCTGAAATGCAAGACATCAAAAGGTGTAACACATGAAAAGTTATCACTTGAAGCATTCTTTTATTATAGCGAGAGTTCAAATTCATCTTAAAAGAAAGAAAAAGAATGCAAAGATTTCAAGATAGGAAGAGCATTCTTTTTCTTATTTTAAACTTTGTAAATGGTCCTACAAATTAAGTTCTTGCTAGATCAGAAAAGGGGAAAAAATAGAAATTATTTGCTAATATTCCTGCTAATGAGTATTTTATGGAGTCTTTTATATTTTATGTTGTCTTTCAAAATACATCACTATACTTCTAGATGTTAAATGTTTATTTTATCACTGAAAAGAACAGTTTCATGAAACTGAAGAAAGGATTCACAGAAAACCCCTACCATTTGAATTATCAATAGTGTGGCACTTGGAAAACCAAGCAAAAGTAAATTAATTTTAGCAATATTTTTATTATAATTAAGCAGAAAATTATTGTAATAGGAAAATATATATTGCATATCATCCAGGCATTGTAGCAGAATCCGACACTGGAATATAGTAATGGTAAAAATACAAAGAGTACCGTCTTTATAATCTCATATTTTATCTGAAGCATAGGACATAACTTTGCAATGTTTAGTTTTCTAAATTTATTTACTGTCTCAGAGTCCAGCATTAGTAGCATGCTATCTATTTGAGATTATCTGTATGTCCTTTATAGCTTCCATAGCAACTTGTGTAAGGAAAGAAATAGATAGTGGGGTGGTAAATCCTTCTACTAAAGAGACAGATCTAGGGTGTGTTTGCTTGCACCCGAAGTAGTTGATTATTATGTTATATGCTTATATCTGAACAAATTTCAAGTGTTATTTATAGCTTACACCTTGTCTACATAGGGAAATGTTTTCTACATGACCTCGGGTATTACTGAAATCAACATTTTTACATTAATGATAGCTCTCCGTGCAGATATTTTTATCTTATGTAATAAAAGCTTTTACATTCCACTTTATATCAGGATGAGTTTTAAAGTAAATAAGCAATTCTATTTCTAAAGAAAATACTTATCACAGGGGACACATTTCTAAAAACCTCAGGACTAGATTGATGTAAGGAATAAAATATTTTCTGTCAACAAAGCCTCCAGCAACATAACTTGGGCTCCCATATTAGAGGTAAGGAATCAGAACAAAACACTTTAACATAAAGGGCATATGAACTAACAGATTAGACCAATGACAAGCCATGACCCATGACTTTGTTTGGGTCAAGATTCTTGGTAATCATTAATAGAAATGAAAACAGACTTTCAAGAAGAGTTTTAGATAGAAAATGTGTCTTGCATAAAATTACATACTTATTTGAGATGCATGCATGGGCCATCTTATAAAATTCTTGTGTGGGGGAAATAGAAGGTAGTGAAGAAAAGGAACAAGCAGTAGGCAGCTTCAAATTATATACAAAACCACCACTTACAGTATAGCAAAGCTTCAATTTAGGCATGTATCTTTGGACAATAATATTACATACTTCCAAAGACAGACCATATAAGCAGAATAAGAAGACTGAAGAAGGCAGAGCTTCAGAGAGAGATCTGGTGGAAATGTTTATTGTGTGTAATGTGCTCTGATTCTGGAGAAAAGAAAAATGTTTCCTTCCCTTATTCACACCTAAAACAAAACGAAGGATGAAGGACTGTGGAATTGCTGCTACATGCACTCAATTGCTGAGCAGAAGAAACAAGAAAAGGTGATCCAGCAATCACCTATTAGTATAGAGAATACTATGTAGCCATGGCTGCAAACAGAATTAAAACCAAAGTAAAGTATCACAAAAAAATTTCCTTGACTGAATCAATCAGAAGAGAAATACAGAAAGAAAGTGTATATTCTTTATAAATAGGATTATGTACATAATCCATATTAGTGTTTGCAATATGATTGTATGACAATCAGAGATTGACCCTCAAGTGAGTAAAACTGTTAAAAACTTTTGGGTTAAAATTTAAAATTTTTTCTGAAGAATCCATACAATTTTTTAAACATGATTTATGAGCTTTGGAATTGTCATGACTTATGTTTTCAGGAAACTGAAAAAGTTATTGTGTAAACCATGCTATTTTCAGTCCCACTATTCAGTGTCAAAATGGTGTGTCTAATTAGAACAAAGATGGAACAAAACTTCAAACACAGTATTTTTTTTGTAGATGGATCACAGATATGGTCAGTGTTTAAATTCACCAAATATTTCCTCAGTGCAGTTTAGTAATGTGTTTAATTAACATAGTGCTTACTTTTCTTTAATATGTCTCACTCTCAAAAATTCAGTCATACATGTACACAACTAAAAATGCACCAACACACAAGCACAAAGACTGAGTTCTCCACATACCTGAGTAGCTATGATATTTTCTCTTTCAAATAGCAATCAGTGTTTGCTTACACTTGCCAATATGTTATACACTGAAGAGAAATTGCACACGCTGTTCTGTTTGAATACACATATACAGGTTAAGGCCAAGACAATGAAATTTTTTATCTGTGAAAGATAAAAAATGAATACATAATGTAAAATCCATTAAGCAAATAAAACAGTAGCCAAAATTGGGTACTTGTCCAAGCTTCATCTTTATTTACATAATATATTTAATTTTAAGGCAGTTTTCTAAATTTACCAGTGTTTGCATAAATGGTCTGTTTCAATTAGTGACCTGTAATTTACTACAATTATTTGCCTTTGTGTCATCAACACTAGATATTCCTCTTAACAGATTGGTTTATGTTCACATATAATATGGACATTTCAGCTTGAACAAATCCCAGAAGCCTGACCCTGGATATAGCCAATAAACAAGGTCTCAAAATTTGGTTTAATGCAATAAGTATGGATTTTTGTGTGCTAAACAATCTTAGAACCTAATCCCTTCAGTGTCTGATTAGTCAATAATATAAATATTAGCTGCTACCTCATTTCACAACATTAGAGCAAAACCAGCCTTTCACTTTAAGAATCAGGGCCTAGCTCTTTCAAAATCTTCAAATAATGTAAGCTCATAGACTGGAAATTATCTCATATATACATATAAATGTGTATTTAGTCTATATTAAATTTATAAGACCTTGTTTCTACTGTGAACACAATATATCATTGCCCATTCACTCACTATGAGGATAAACAACAGGGCATAGCTCACATCCAGTTTGAAGAAATTTCTTTCCCCTTTTAAGAAAACATGGGCTTATCTATCCAGCCTTTTGAGAAATGTCCTGAAAAGGTATTACCTTCAGACAATAACTGTGTATTTTCTGGCAAGAATGTACTAGCTGATGTGAAACCCATACCAAGAATCATGCTAAGAAACACTGAAGACATCTTGTAGTGTTAGAGCAAATGCCCATATCCCATTTTGTTTACCATCACTCATGAAGTCAAGGAGACCAGACAGTTTATTTCAGTGTGAAGTTTTATTTAACCAAGTACACATGAGATTTGGGCAGCCACTGTTCATTACCCAAAAGACTTCTTCGTGTTTCAGGAGACCCTTTGGAGACATGTCTGCATCATCCTCTGCTGATCTTTTCTTTGGTAGATATCTGTCAAGCATATATTAAGACCATAACTTGAACGTTCTTTTTACATTCCTCAGTGGGTGCACAGGCTAGTCCCTTGCAGCTTTCTGCTGGATAATTTATTGAACATGGTTGAAATTTGTGTATATGTAGTATATGACTAGCAATAGAAATGTAATTATGATACACAGGTAATACAAATAGCCATTCAATCCTTTGCTTCAGATGGTAAAATATCAGGGTGAACCTTACATCTTTTTATCATTCTATTAACTTTTTGGTTGTTGGTTTGTTTTTTTTTTAATTTATTTTACTGATACCAACGCTGATGCCAGTTTAAGCCTACAGGATGCATACATTTAAATATACCCAGACTTCTACTTTAATATGCTCCACACTGTCTTTTTGCTCTTGGTGATGTGGATCACTTTGCAGAGTGCTATGTGATCCATAACAATAGAAAATTGATTTTGAGATGCAATAGTCAACAAAAATTAGCAACTAAGTTAGAAGTATCTGATTGTTTACAGATAGTGACCAGATGAAGGATAATATTTCCTTTACCATGGTGTACAGAGATCAAGAGTTAAATTTTGTTTAACTCACAGGGAGTGAGAGGTGTGCATGCCTGGAGAGAGGAGAGTAGTTTCACTGTTAGAGGTAATTGCCTTATTTTTAAGAAAAAAAAGTTGGAAATTTTAACGGACTGAACTGAACCAATGATAACATGAACTATCAAGTTCAAGTTAGGGCTCAGTCAACAGCTGGTGAAAGAGATTCAGTCTGTCTGTGTGGACCATACTGGATCCTATAGGGGCACAGACTCTGTTTCTTTATCCAGCAGCCAAGCCAGGCTATGTACCAATCTATAACAAGAAGGTCATGACACTTTATTACACCTTGGTAAATGCAGTACTCCTGGCACAGTGCTAGTAAGTTCTTTGCTCAATTCTGAACCACAGGGACTTTCCTCCCTGAGTCTCTTCTACCTCAGTGTCTCTGTATGTTGGTTTTCTGTACAACACAGGCATTTCTTTGGGCTTACAAGACTACTTCTTAAGTCTGTGAAATGAGACAAGAGATCATTCTCCTTCCAGCAAGACAGCTGGGCTATACAAACTTCTCTTAAATGAAAATCACAAAACAATTATCTGTCCCTGATAAGTCAAGGAACTGTGATCATAATGGCTTGGTATTTACTGTCACTCAAGTACTGAATAACAGGAAGAATGACAAGCTAGAGCTATAATTCTGTCCCCAAATATATACCGTAAGATGATAAAAATAATGGAAAAGCATATTTTCTACTAGAACATGCAAGCTCCATCACATTCATGAAGTTAAAACTTACCATGTGGCGTGGCTAACATTTTGACTGAAGTTATTGAGATATTTCAAGACAGTAAAACCCCTGCACTCTCTAGGTACAGTGTACATTTTCTCTAATGCTTTCTTTAATTTGGTTTGGGAAGTAGGTATAAAGGGGTATAACATTTTCCCCAGAAGGAGTTTTAGATTTTTACTTTTCATTTACATGGTTTTATGAAACAATAGTACTTTGGTAGTAAAGCAATCCAATCTGAGAGTTACCATTCCTCACAGTGGTGTTCAGCAATAATCAGAGTGTAAAACTGCGTGGAGTATCTCCTGCTGTTGTCGCCACACAACAGCTTTAACTTTTCTGCTGCAGTGTGGATGGTTCTTGTTAGAAGGCAAAGTGAATTTAGCAGTTTGACTTCTTTTGAGGAAATGTATCCTGACAAATATCTGGAAGCATTCTAGGGAAAGAATGGCGCGTGTCAAACACGTTGATCAGTTGCATTGACATACACATTGCTGTCAACATTCAAGACAGTGTTCCTCCCTACCAAATTACCCCAGACTTCAATGCATTGATGTCAAAATATTTTTCTATGAAAGTTTGAAATTTAAACTCCAATACAATTATATCTGGCTGTCCAGGTGAACAGAACAAGGAAACACATCCCTGTTATTTCCAGGAACATTTCTAGCTTATCTGATTTAGCTGTTTATTGGAGATGCATTATAAAGGCATGTGGAGTTTGGTGGAAGATCCAATGAAACAATAAATATGTACATGTTATTGGTCAGAGGAAACATGCATGACAACATGTGAACTAATAAGTGAAGATGGGAAATGTATTTTAGGTTCAAATGCATATCGCCTGTTTTCCTTAAGATTGAAAACCAGGAATAATTATAAAAATAATGGCAACAACAACATGTCCATGCAACTGAATTC
The DNA here is from genome assembly GCA_038090715.1 of Florisuga fusca. NCBI lineage: Eukaryota > Metazoa > Chordata > Aves > Apodiformes > Trochilidae > Florisuga > Florisuga fusca. The sequence continues at coordinate 60,924,127 of JAAWXA010000001.1, forward strand.
TGGAGTGAGAATAGAAAAGGTAAAGAAAATTAAAGTTCCAATCTCTACATAACTTTAAGTGATATAAAAAGATCTTATCTAGGAGAAAAAACATTGGAAAGATAAGATGACAGAAACTCAGCTGGTATAAATCACCACCTGTGTACTGACTTCAGTGTTTTATGCTGTCTGGGAATCAGTTTCAAGGTCATTAGGTATACTCTAGTAAATCTTGAAAAGAAACTTCCCAGAGCCTCGGAAGTGACAAAGTTCTTCTCCTATGAATGATTAATAATTCCAAACTCTACAGTTTGAACTGTCATAACTATAGCTATACTACCTTAGTCACCTGTAAATAACAGAAAACAGTTATATTCCCATCACAGTGATGACTTCTGATTAACCTAATTCCAGAATAAAGTGCTGAAGGACATTACAATTTCCAGTTCTGTCAGGCATGAATAAGTTTTTATCTGGGTTAACATCTTATTTATCCTGAAATCAAGTGCTATTCCTCTTACTAGTCACATATAACTGTGGGAAATACCTTTGTGCTGTTATTTTCAGTCAGACATATTCTGTTTTAGTGTCTGATATTAGGCTTCTGCTGATATTAGAGCCTTCATAAGGCTCTGAGACTTAGTTACACCAGTAGCACTTCCATAGATTTTAAGAGCTCTGTGGGACTATGTTTTCTGAAGCAGTATTCAACAAAGTTTTGATATTACTAATTTAGCTCATTCAAATAAAAAGTTAAAAGCGCATTAAAAAAAAAAAATGTTAAGTCACAGTTCCTTTGTGCTATTACTTCTGTTACTTCAAGAAAACTCTGATTTTAGCAAGACAAGCATTGTCTTTGGGTATCTCTATTATATAATTTTAGTTGCAAAACAAAATATGTGGCAGTTGTACCTACGTCGGGTATAAGATAAATTTCATGAATGACAGGTGTTTAAAATCTGCTTTCTGACAGGACACATTTAAAAAAATTATTATTGCACCTAGTGCCTCAGTTGATTAATATGCTATATTGTATGGAAAAAATGTTTACAGTAATTTATAACCATTTATAAACCTATTCCTATAATATTAAAAGGATTTTTCTGCAAATGTAATCTTGTTTTTTCAAAACCAAGTAGGGTGAATAGCTACTTGCAAAATTATTCTTATTTTTGTTTTCTTCCTTTATACAATCTTTGGCATGGTAATACTTTAAAACATTTTTTTTTACCTTTTTATCTTTTTTTTGAGCTAGCCTACTATTGTCTGATGCTGTGAAATCACTGGTAACTTTTAAATATCAGAATTAGTATCCTGGGTTTCTTCTCCTTCCCATTAGGGCACATATTGGGTTTCACGAGAACTAGATTTTCTGTAAACCAAGCTTACATTTTATATTGATCTGCAATGCTCATAAAATAATCCTTTACTCCTGAACTGCAAAGGAACTAACTTTAATGAGAGATTAAACCTAATAAAACTTTACACAGTGCAATATCTCTCTGTTACTTTCAGCATAACTGTTTACACTGCCAGTATCTAAAGCAAACATTTCCTGACCCATTTTTGGCTCCTTTTCAGTATTGTGTTACATTTAATGTAGCACTTATAGTCCAAGTCAATTTGGAGAAACTGAATTTCCTCTGGACGTGTTGGTTGTCAGGGAGCTACTTCTCAGGTCAGTAGTTTTGTAAAAACAGCTCTGACAGGGTAGGTACGGGTGGTTGTAGAGGTTCTTAAAACTCTTTCTCATGCAAACTGGATGTGGGCAACACTGCACTCAACAGCAGTAGCTCATGAGTGCATCGTGGTGGATTCAAGACCATAAATCTTGCTCTGTTCCTGCTAAAAGATCCATACAAACCAGGAAGACTCATTTTTCTCCTACTTTCCATCAGGCCTGGGCTTAGCCAATGGCCTAGGCACAAGCCTGCAGGCCCCAAACGCTGCTCAGTGCTAATAACGTCAATGATAATTCCTCTAACCTTTTCATCCTATACTCTGCCTCGGTGTACCTCTATCTTCATCCTCCTAGATCTTCTTTCCTCCCTTCTGTTTCCTCTGTTGCTCTCCCAAGTCTGTGATGTCAGCTTGTTCATGATGAACACATTGTGTCTTTGAGTCATAGACGATCTAATTGGTTCTCTTCCTTGAATGGGTCCCACTCCTATACCTCCTATTTCTCCAAACCTCAGTGATATTGCTTAGACAACAATGATGTTTTCCCCTTAGTGCTACTTCTGGCTTTCAAAAAGACTCTGGTATCAATCTCATGTCTTACGCTTTTGCTTCACAGTGAACACCAGACATGAAAAACTTCACTCTTAAAGTCTAGATAGGGGTTGAATCCCAGCAAAACTTTCTTTTTCCTTACTTAATTTTGCCTTTAGTCTGCCTTCAAGCTTCCATCTCTATGATCTCATAAACCTTGAGTTGTAGGTTACTCAGCTTAAAGTGTTAATTCTACTTATTTGTGTTCATCAACTCAAATAAATTGTGAAATGTGTAAGGTGTTGCAGGGTTTTGGTTTTAGGTTTTTTTTTAAATTGTTTGTTTGTTTGTTTCAAAATATTTTAAGAATACTTAATTAAAACCAAACATGATTTATTTCTGTGGAAAATTAAGACACGTTAGATTTGCTCAGACAGATAACAAAACCATTAACATATCTAAAAGTTAGTCCTCTGCAAAGTAAAGTAAATTGAAAAGTACAATATAGGGAGTTAACTCTTTTCCAAGCATTCTGGATTCAGACAGATGTGATTTTCTACGTTATATTTTAGTTGCCATTGAGAAAGAAAGGAACTTTTTGGGAGAGAACAAAGGAGACACACAGAGAAAAATTTTATCCCATGGAAGAGCTTTACAGACGACAATATACATTCTAAATTAATTACATGTAAATACCATCTGGTGCCAAAATTATACATGTTTATATGACAACTTTTACAGCCATTCTTTCATGTCAGTGTTAGAAGTAGAATTTGCATCCTAACAAGTGCATTAATCTCCCTTTGAGCTTGAAAGGTGCCCTTGTGGGTATGATATATTCCTGCATATGAAGCAATTTATCCTTTTGCAATTGCCCTGTTAATTTTTAAAAATAAAAAATAATACTTAATTTACATTTCTCCATCCATAAGCAAATCAGTAGATAAAATGAAATTCAATTTATTTCAAGAAAGTAAATTGTGTTGATGGAAGACTCCAGAAACTGTTTTAAGTACTTCAAGAAAGTGTTTTTAAATTCAGAAATAATGTGTTAATTTCATTATTATTATAAAAGGAAAATAAAATAATTATATGAACTGCTACAAAACTTACGTAACTGCATTTTTTCTCATTATCTCAGACATATTGACCATAGTAGATCTAATGTAGATCTAGAGGTTTGGGGGGTTTTTTTGAGAAGGGGTGAAGTTTCATGAAAAAAGAAAAGCCAAAAAAAAAGCCCTAATTGTATATTTCTCACTTTTGCTCACTCACTTTTGCTACTATTGCTGTGATCTAATGAGAAGAGTGGAGATGGGATGTTTCATAAAAAATCCTGTTCTTATGACATTTGAGAAAGCTTCACAGTTTCAAGTAATTCAGACTAACTGGGATATGAAATTAATTCATTAATTAAGAGACTTCGAGTTTTGTAATATTGTTTTAAACAAATATAATGTCCAGCCATCTCTGCAGTTTCATACACAGAGTGTTTTTTCTCCTTTATTTATTATCTTTGCCTCTGGACAAAGTCTCTTTAATTTTAAAAAAATATATCTTGAGACTAGGTATACTACTTTCATTGGACATACTAAAAAGATACATTTTATAGTTTATGCCATGAAAAACACAGATTGAAATTCACAGAAAACATGCATGACACTCATTTAGCCAGAGAATTTGCAAGTTCAACAAAGTACACTGTAGCAAGCAATACACAAAAGAAAACTGCAGAACACTTGCAATCTCCCATCTTTATCTGTCTGTTATTGAACATACATAATAGCTGATTCCACAGGAGATGCAGAAGGACATGTGTGTGCAGACAGAATTAAGCCATGAGGCAGGAGACAGTAATGCACTTACGCAAATAATTTTGTGTTAATCGCTTTATAAAACTATTATTCATTTTTTTTCAAATCTTTCAAGATAAACACTCACCTCCTGGCATTTTGAAGAACACAGATTTAGTTGTCTGAGCTGAAAAAGTGCAGAGGGACAAAGAATTACAAGGCTAGAATTTAAAAACACATATAACACTAGATGGAATAACAACAAATAATAAATCATTCATAAATTACAGGGTTTAGAGACAATAGAGGTCTGGGGTGCTGTCACAGTGCCTGATAACACCCTTTTTTCAGTCTCAAGCAACTTCAGCTTCTCCCTTGAGACTGAACAGTGTTTTTGTCTCAACCACGAGGCTGTATTACTTCTTCATCTGTCTGTGTGACATCATTTAAGGGACTCCCTTTCCACAGGGAGCTTTAGCATCTGCTGTCACTCACAATGATGCTGTCATTCCCACTTCATGCAAGTGGAACCTAATTAGAGGTGCTTAGTGATCTACATCCTCTGGTTTGACATGGTTGTGCTTTATAGTACACTGTTTTCTTTTTACATCTCACTGCAAAGGCAAAATGGAATTAACCTTGTGCTTTGGTGTAAGCTTTGCTATTGTTGGGACACTCAGTGACCATATGTACTTCATCTCCTGTTGAGAATCTACAGAGTCAGTTTGTGAGATCAATGAAAATAAGCATAATTAATTTCTTGTTGATTGACTAATTCCTTCACAGATAATATGCAAAGAGAATTATCTGTTAGTGCTAGCCACACCTCTATGCAAATTTTCAAGTCAAAGGTTAAGCTTGCACGACTTTGAAAGCTTGTGCCATACCTCATCCAGTTAAACCAAATCATGGCCAGACAGTTTAATCAAAGTTGGTTTGAATTTCAAAAATCCTCTTCTGAAACATGCTTCTTATAACCATGTCGTCTTGTTGAGGCTTTTTTAGAAGAATGAAAAAAGCCTCTATTTTCAAATTTAAAAAAAAATCAAAACTTAATCCTGTAAAAATATTCCATTTCTGCATTTTGAATTGACTACTTGAAGTTTGCATTAGATTCTCTGAAAATAGATCATATTTCAATATGTTGCACAGAAAATACAATATGCCAACATTACATTCATATAGAACCTAGTAAAACTTTTTAATCAAATCAAAATTGACTGTTTTCTAATAAAAGATGCTAACCTTTTTAACTTTTCTTCTATTTTGGAATTAAAAAAAAGGCAGGTATCAGGAAATTTTCCATGCTCAGAAAGATTTCCTGTTCTGGTTCACATGTAAAATTGATGCCTTACTAGAAGCAAATTAATAGATTTTGTGAGTTATTTTCATCACTTACCAATATAAATTTTCAGCTGTATATCCAGGATGCTTTCAATATACACTAATGAAGAAATATAAAATAGCTTGTACAAAAATGAAGAAAATGTGAAAGTAACAGAATTTAAATTCAAACTAGTCAATTTATACAAACAAAATCAGAAAGAGACCCTGTCTGACACATTTTCCAGCTAAATGCTTCTAAGTGCCTGATCACCTCAGATATCAGAAGGGTACTCCTCTTGTTAGGGGAATCACTTCTTGGTCTGTTTCTGTTAGGAAGTGAACATTTCTGTGGGCATGACAACATGTGTAATTCGAAGGTGAGAACTCAGTGTATTGTTGGTAATAAGCCTTGCTTGATAGAAATCATTTTAGCAACACCAAAGCCAGCAGAGTTACATCAATTGGTCCCAGAACAAGTTCTTCCCATTAGAAAAATACTTCAATACATAGATGGTGCTGATATTTTTGAAGAACGTTTCTCAGGCTTCACATATTTGTGATATATTCTTACTATCAGTGACATCTATCCACTTATTGATAATGAGGGATAATGCAGTCATCTTAAGGCTTAGTATTGCGATGAAGAACTGCAAAGAGATGTAGTACAAAGTAAAATACATATACATAAGTGTACACATATATGCAATTACATACATTTGTACATATATATCTATATGTTATTGCCTAGGCAAAATAAGAGGCAAAATCCTCTTATTTTAAGAGGATAAATATTGGCTCTGTGGAAGTCAAGACAAAATATTCCACTTTCACTCCTTTCAAACGTATTATGCAAAAAGTTCTCCATTTTATTCAGATAAGAGGATTTTTAAGATCATTTTATAATGAAACTTTTTAGAAAATAAAAAAGATTAATATTTGTCCACTGTATAAACTGGTCACATTTATGATGGTAAATAAATTTCAGCCATCATTTCATGATTTGCTCTTTCTTCTCTAAGATATCTTTTACACCATTTTTTATTAGATATGACAAAATCATTTTTCTTTAGCTGTTCAGGCATTTAGCACTGCCTCTGAAGCTAATCAGAGATTTTATCCCCCTCAATATACAATGAACTCTCTGAGGAGCTCAGAAAGTACATTCTATTGTTTTTATGTGGCTTTTTTAGGCAGCTTCCTGAAGGAAATCCTTAGTCCAATAAATTTCTTAATCACTTTGAAAAACATGTTTCATTTTGTTTTGTTTGAGATGTGTGGAATTGTTTTGTGGGGTTTTTTTGTTTTTGTTTTTTTTTTTTCCCCTTTTAGAAGATGTTTGAAGTCCTTGAATTTACCCCTGGGCCCAATAGCCATCTTTAATTCTCAAATCTAATCCCTGAACACTGTTAATAAGTCTTCAGTAGTTTAATTATTATTCAACATCTTATTTAGGATTAAAATTTTTATATGATCATACAATGAATAAATATCATGAGATACTTCTTGTATAATTGCAATTAAAAGAAAAACCCTTCCAACAAAGGGGTTGTTATAACAATTTAAACTACCCAGGATTTAAAATGGCTAAGTGATAGGAAAGCAGATTTATGGCTTGTTGATGTCCTGAAAGTTAAAACAGATTTGTAAGTATTCTTAGGGAAAAGGAAATTGCTATGATGAAACCAAAAGTGAAATCTGTCAGTTATGATAGACTGTTTCATATTGTGGCCAGTTCAAAGAATTTCAGAAAAAAGGTTGAACAACCTCACAGCAAGAGAGTGTAAAAAATCTGTGTTTGTAGTTGGTTCTATAGAGACATTAGAAAAACCTTAAACCCTGAAGTCTGAAAGTAAAATTCTCTGGAATAAAATAGTCCTTAATTATGCTATGTACTCTTGATATCCATCTGTAAATCCAACTTTTTTGGTTAAGATTATACTTTCAGGTACTACGGTCTCCATAGGACCAAAAGATTTCCAGGAAGAGCAGGATATCTGGGCACAAATTAAAAATGTTAATGCAGTGATGAAAAATGTGCACAAAAATGCAGTGTTTCAGAATACTTTTGCTATAACCAGAATGTCACTTTATAAGTCTTATTAGGAAAATTATAATTAGGCTTACAAAAACCAAATGTCTCACCTATCCAATGAAATACTTATACGTATTTTAACCCTATAATAAATTCATTATCCTGCAAGTTGCTGTAAAGATGCTTATAAGTGAACATCTTGGAAAAACAGCTGAAGAGATGAAAACAGTTACTTCAAAAGCAGTATGTGTTGAGCTCATGTTCCTCTCAGGAAGCAAATATTTTTTATTTCCCATTAACAAGGCTTAAGAGACACAAGTGATTCCATTCAAAAGATGTTTTGGGGGAGGCTTCATGCAAGTATTCCTGCTGCAGACTGCTCAGTTGGGCTGAATGTGGTCAAACAAAGTTGGTCCTTTAGTCCCACTGCCCAGTTACCTCCTTCCCCACCTAGGCAGCTTACATTCACACTCCTGTCAGTACACTGCCTTTGCATGGGCTTAGTGCTCTTTTCTGTGTTCCAGGAATATAGACATTTTTGGCAGAGATTTAGCGTTTCAGACTGCAATAGTTCGCCTGTTTTCAACTTCAACATAATTTTCACCTCTAAATCCATTTTCTAGCCTTTCCTTTTCCACTTTAAGTAGTAGCATGCATTTGGATTTTCTGAATTATCCTACCTTTTCTTGGCTTTTCTACAACTTTCTTAATTATAAGTATTGTGTGACTTCTTTCTCGGGTTTTCCTCACTTTGAATTAATTGAGTATAACAAACTGCAGTTGTGCAAGCCCAGTGACAAACACTTAAGAGGAATGTATTTCTATTTTGTAAAAGAAAATCCTTCAGTAAAAATGTCTGAATGTCTTAAGGGCGTTGATTAAGAAAATATGCTCCGAAGTTCTAAGAACACACTTTAAAAAAGTCTTATCTGTCAAGGGAGGAGTGGGAGGAGAGAAAAAGGAAAGGAATTAAGCTGTTCAGAAGCCATTTCCTGGCAGGTGGCTCAATTTGTGCCACTTCAGCAAATGGGGAAAAACAAACAAACAAGCAAAAAATTACAATAGCTCTCAAGGTGATTCATTAAGTTATGTTTTCATTAACGTTTGAGGATGTCATTAACACACAAAAATATTGAGACATTTTCCATGTATTAGGCATTAGTCAGTGTATCACAGTGGGATATAGCCTAGCATTGCCCTACATCATACTGGGAGACTGCTTAAAACTGTCCTACGTTGTCTGTCATCAGTTTTCAGTCGGGGACTTCCTGCAAGTTTTCAAAGACAATAATGAAACCTGGGGATTGTATCCTTTTGAGCAAGTGAGTCACCAAAACATCACAGATGTTCATTATCATATGAATTTAGCACAATTTCTAAATCCCTAGATCATTGTTATCTCTGAATTTACTCTTTGTAGTGAATGGGGGAAAATTGTTATTTTATTTATCCGAAGACTGCATTGTGATAAGTGCTGGAAATAATCATATGAAATCCATTGTAGTGTAAGCCTTTCTGATAAAGAAAATTAAAAAATAAAAAACAAAAAATTTGTTCTTTTGTGGTTTTTTTGTTTCGTTACTTTTCTTTGATGGAGATAGTTGAATAAAAAATTGTAATTACTAGTTCTAATACAATACATACTTTTTTTCCTTCTCAAGAAAAAAAATAAAATTTCACGTAAGGGAATAGCGAATATATTATTCCCATGGATCTAATTCTACACTTTATATTAATTTCATGTAATGGTGAGGAAACCAAGGATGATGTCTACAGCCCATTAGAGCTTAACCAGAGACCACCTGAGGTGATCCATCTCCAACCTCAAAACTGCACAGGTGATAGAGGGGCACAGGAGAGAGAGGGTGCAGAGCTGTACTAGCAGCTGCAACAGAGGCTTGAAAATTGGGCTAAAACTGTAGTTCCACAGAAGAAACTCTGTGGTTTGCAAATACGATATAGTTATGCTCCCAGAAACATTCATTAACCTATGGCCTCAAGTTATTTGTAATGGTTCCTGAGAAGTTCTGGCTGAAACCAACCAGCATCCTCCCATAGGCTTCTTGAGTCAGTACCTAGAATAGGCCACAGCAGTTCTCTTTACTTAGGTACTGTGGTAGCATTAGGTAATCTGGTAGCATGAACATAAGATGCCCTGTGTCAGCTAGCATAGCTGATTGCTGTGTTTAAATTAAAGCTTTGATGATTCCAAACAACCTCAAAAAAAAAAAAAAAAGATTTGTCTGTTCCTCATTCTGCCTTCTTTTTCATTTAAGCCCAGCAAAATATTTCTTATGTAAAAATTCTTTTTTTTTTTCCTGTAGAGAGCTTTCACAGCATGTCCTACGTTTGTTTATGCCATTATAATTTGTTTACAACATATTTCAATAATGTATTTTAGACAAAGCATACAAACAGAAAAAAACCCACAGAATATGGTGACAACTTTAGACAGTGATAATATGTTAGAAAATTCAGATATAGAGAAGAAAGAAGCCTGAATATAAGGCAAGAAGTATACAGCATAAGAAATCAAACAACCATTCTGTGACTGTGACTGTATATAACTGTGAACAGGTAAGCAGGGTGTGGGAAGCATTCAACTGGCTGGAAACCTGAACAGAGAACAGAGAATAGTCTTTTGACTAGAGCCAGCTACAGCTGAAACTCCAAAGTGTGACTCCAACACCTAGTGTAAAAAGAAAAGGGAAAGAAAATTCAGCTGATGAATACACCAATGTAAAAAGGAAGTCAAAGACATTTGTGAAGCAATCCCTCCCCATCGAGTTACGTGAATTTGTAGTTAACGGTAATTTGATTTTAGTACTAATATTTACTAGCTTTTTGTTTATGAGACAGCTATATTTGCTATCTTCCAACTCTGCAAGACAACCAAGAAATACCAATGAATTTGAGGTTTCTTCCTAGGTTTAAGATGGTTGAGATGAAAGAAAATTCACCCATCTTAAAAAATGTCTATTCTCAAAGATGAATCTCATTAGATGAAGCCACTACAACCACTGCCTTTAATCACTAAATTCAAAAAAAGTTCAGATAACTTTTCTCAGACACATTCTGACATAAAGAAATTTAATGAAGCTACAAAAAACTGCTTGTATTAATATTGCTGGGGAGTGTGCATGTGTACATTTATTTTAAATTAAAATTTCCAGTTTCTATCTGTAGACAATTGGAAAGTTTTTCATGCTAAAAGGACTAGTGGCATCCACACAGTGGTCAGTGTTGTCAGCACTCGTATGGGATAGGTTGTCCTTCCTGATCAACTCTTTGCACAGGATCTGAATAGAATTGTTGGCATGGGTCAGATAGCCTGGAGGCTGATATTAAAAAAAAAACACATGGCCTTCTCAATTATTTAATTACTTAAAAAGGGGACACTGGTTTGTGTGGCAGAAAGCAATCAACGTGGTACGTAGACTACCAGAAGAATTTGTTATTAACTCAGTGAATATTTACTAGATCATATTTACTTCACATTTCCATCTAGCTAACTATTTTAGTTGAAACGGAAGGTTTAAGTGACTGAACTATTTCAGACAGACATCAGCGCTACATAAAATCTGGAAGTAAATAAGAATTATAATCTTTATAACTCCCCTACTGCCAACCTGGAAGTAGAAATGTTGCTTGCTTTGTTTTGTATTGACGTTTGAAACACTTTTTCTGACTAAACACATGATCACTGAACCTTCAGTACTTGGTATAATAGGTAGGAACAGGTCAGCTAAAAGGTTCATTCCAACCTGCTCACATTGCTAATGAAACTCCAGGATTACCACTTCTTTTCCATCTCTGGGAAATACAACTGACCATTTCCCTTGCATGTTCCAATCCTACCCTTTCCCCACCTGCTGAAAGATACTTCTGTGACCTATTTCCATATGAAAGTATACTTTCTTTTGTATTCCAGAAAATACAAAGTTAAATCCTAGCCAGCTGAGGATCTGTCTCAGTTGCTTTTTCTGTGTTAACTACTGCCTAGCACTCCTGCTGAGGCAAAATGCCTCACCAGTACCTCCTGCAGTGGGCTATGTCTTAAAGGCACACATTAATCGTTAATTAACAGATTAAAATTAAAAAATAAACTACAAACAGTTCATTATGGTGACATTTAAATAACTCTATTCAGTTAAATAGCATGACAGTTTATTTAATGATGATGACAATGTTCCTTTTTTCTGTTGTTTTTTTCCCCTCTTTAGCAGCATTCTGTTACAAAAAGACTGTCGACAAATGCAATTCCGATTGTCTCTTTATGAAACAAAATTTGTGTGAGCTGATTTGACTCAGGCTGGTATTGTTTCTTGAAGGACGGGAGGGGCGGCTGTGAGAACAATCTGTTTCTTTTTGGAGCTAACTCCACATGCTTTATCGTGTAAAATAGTAATAACTGAAAAAAATACCAGCTTGGCTGAATGAAGATTGTAGGATTCAGCTGACTTCACAGTTTTAAGGGTACTTTTTCTTTTAAGAATGATTGGCCTTTGTGCAATGTGAAGCACAAAAAACATTGTAGGAACTATTTTTATGGAAGGAAGCACCCTTCTGTATGATCCCCAGATGAAAAGCTGTCATCTGTCTTCTGAATAAGTTTTATCTTCCTCCCCTTCAATGCCTAGTTTTTTGAAACTGCAGAAGACTCCGAGCAATTCTTTACAATTCCCTAAATAAAAACATCAGAGTATTGGCAGAAACAGTACATGAACAGGAGCGGTCAGCTTTATCTGAGAGGAGAAAGAAGAAAAAAGGAAAAAAATAAAGGAAAAGAAAAAAAAAAAGCTCACACTTACCAGCTTAGTTAAAAGCTGTGAAATGTTATTATTGAGTGTATGTCAATGTGATGTGTCCTTTCAGTTTAAAATGGTGCTTCAAGCGGAGGATTTCTCATTTATGAGATATTAGCTTAAGTCTATGTGCTGTTCAGTGGAAAGAGTCTTACAAGTCCATCAAAGGTAATTAAAGGCAGAGACTAAACTTCAAACACAAAGTGCAAATTAAATCAGGGGAAAAAAAATAAAAAACAAAGAAAAAAAAAAAAAGAAAAAGAAGAGCAGTTAAAAAAATCATTTCAATTGAAAATATTTAAAAAAGCATATATTGAGGTCATGCTACAGAGATGGTTCTAAGGATGCCCAGAAATATAAACTATCCTCTGAATTTTTATTCTATTTTATAAAACTGATGTAAAAAGACAAATAAGGTTACAGTGTCACGTGTTACATCGTACATCCTTTCTGTTGTCTTGTCATTAGTTAGATAATACATTCTACTAATAGCTTGGGCAGTTATTGCTAAAATTGTCACACATACCCCTTATTTCATTCCTTGGATCAGTTCTATTTCTGGTCAGATAATTTATTCCTTTTGCATAGTGTTGTTTCCTAAATTACTGTGCCAAGTATTCAGGCTGTTCTGTGGAATGTACAACTTTAACTTTGTCTCTGCCTGTTTTCATTATAACTCTATTTAATTACAGGATCAGATAGATTTTTTCACAATTTGATATTTGGTTTTGGGTTTTCACCCCATTTTTTCCTGGAAATATTCAAGGATACTTGCAGTGAAAATTTAGAATTTTATTGTCATTGTTTGAAGTTGAAAAAAAATCTTTAAAAATAGGACTTTTTGTATTAAATAAAGCATATTTTTCTTTTCCCTTCTCTTGCTTATCTTTCAAAACTGGCCAAGCATCTTGAATAAACCATCTTCACATAGAAAATAATAACCAGTAATAAGGATAATTACAATATCAATAAGTATCATATTCAGAGAGAACAAACCAGCAAAATTTCAATCTAAAAGCTGAAACTTTCAGAAACCTATGAGAAACTATAATGGACTATAATGAAAAACATGATTCATTTAACTACAGATGTTGGTATAGTTGCCATTATAACAAGCAGAAATAATTTCTGCTGTCTTTAGTCAACTCTAGAGTAAAAGAAAATTGTTATAAAATACTGTGGGATAAATGAATGGGAATTGAAGTACCTAGTGAGCAATTTTTTACAGTTTCCATTTTTTCAAAATCATAATCCATGGAACTGTTTTTTTTAGTATGAGATTTTTCATGTATTATGCTCCCAAACCTGCTTTCAACAAAAATTCTGATCTTTTTAAGGGACAATAAGGTTAAAATACCAAATCATGACATTGCTCTTTATTTATTATTCAGCAATGGGTGAAAATCTTATCCCCTCTCCCCCATAGGAAATGACCTATCAGAAGTTTCAGTTTCTTTTGATCTCAGTCCAAAGCTCATCAAAATCAATAGCTGTGTTGCCATTGACCTCTAATATGATTAATACTAGCTATTTTGGAGGATAAGCAGAGTGGATATATATGCAAGACAAATGAATCTTTACAGTGAACTAGTGGTATCTCTGTTTCCTAACAGCTTACTCACAATTTGTGGCTATTTACACAGTGCAAGAGCAACTGAACTATAGGGAAGAAATGAAAGAAAATTAGTAACAAGAAACTGCATAAAGTTTATGTTTCTGTTTTATTTTTATCTAAATGCACATTAAAAGGCAATGTGTAGAATTTAATATATTTAAGAAGTTGAAAAAATATCTTGTAGGAAAATAAAACGCCTAAGCATGATAGTAGAAGTAGCCAAAATTAAATATACTCAATTAATTCAAATCTGTTACAGAAGGGATTTCATAGAATTTGAAATAGGTAAAAGTTTATTATAGAAATAAAACCAGCAGGGAAAAAGAGAAATGTATATAAATTGATCTCTTTGTACTCTATTTGTCTTCTCTCCACTGTTAGACTTCCTTGTTCTGCGTTAGCTTAAAATGAGATGAGAACTGTAGCCTTTCTTAGTGTTTATTTTTACGCAGAACCTTTCTGGTACTACGCACATTCTTGAAGTTAAGCACATTTTTTCAAAAGGATCATAATTTATTGGCAAATTTATTATTTCTTCTGAAAATTCCAGACTAAAACAAATCTTTTCATATAGCAAGCAATTTTCTGTTGAAAAAAGTAATATGGAGGAAAATATTTAAGTCAGGGTCTTGGTACATTGCAATAGATTTGTGATTCCACATCAAAATTTTCCTTTTACCTTTAGCCAGTGGTTATAAATCAGAAGAAATATTTTATCTTTCTGAATGTTATCTCTGCAGACATTTAGTAACACTTTGTGTTTTGGGCTCAGCACTGAAATTTACTTCTTAACGACAAAATGAGAACTGGTTAAAAGAAATGTGTTCTCTCAGGCCTTTATTATTGAAAGGCTGAAATGTACGAAGTCAGGAACATGCTGAAAAGGCACAAATGATTGTTACTTGGCTTAATAGTTTGTAATTAATTGTTGCTTCTGGTAAATGTCTATAGGTACACTTCGTTGTCTGGAGAGCACAGATGTACAGCCACTGCATTCCTACGTGATCTGTAGAATGCATTACTTTTTTTCTATTTATTTGTTATTATCCAGTACAAACAGGACAAGGAATTTTCTGTGGGATAAAAATAAATGATCAAGACTAATACTGAATATAGACTTCAGAAAATAGTCACCTCTTTAGCAGTGACTGTGAAGAAATTGTTTACATGCTCGAATCTAATACTGTGCACTTATCTGCTGAGAATGCCACATTCAAAGACAAAGTGAGATATCTGAAATACTGTAAGCAAAATTCTGTCCTCATTTTCACCTGTTCTTTTCCATATCAATGCCAATAGCAGCAATATATTTCTCAGTTCCTGAATATTCACTTCCAAGCCCCAAATCAAACAAAAAAACCCACTTAAATCTCCTTCAAGAAGGAATGCTTTCAATGCATATTTAATGATTTTTAGGGAAATCGATGAACTAAAATTAATAACATGAAAATTTATTCCACTAAAATAAAACAAGTGATGGGATTACAGCCTCTGTACTTTGTACTGGTCTGGCTGTTAACTTTTATGTGCTCAGTGATCAATTTCAGCAAGGACTGGGAAGAAGGAGAAGTAATTCAAAGATGTGCATGTTCTAAAAGTTTTTCCAGCTCTGGAGACATACTCGAAAGAACAGAGATGATTGCTTCTTCAGAGAAAAGAATAATTATAACTCAGCCAAGTTGGAGAGGACAGGACAACGTTGGGGAGACTGGGAGCTCAGAGCTGTGCATTTGGGAGGGAGCATGGAATTGGTTTGGAATACAGCATGCAGTCTCATAGGAAAGCCAGCTTCATTAATTCTGCTAATTTTACTTAGCTTTAACTTTAATTCCTAAGCAGAGAAGCAAAGAGGTGAGAGCTGAAAGGAGTGAATGCACATTGCAAATCGGTTGTTACAAGCCTGACTTATAGACACACTCATAGCTATATAGGCATCAACTGGTTTTTATATATCTGGATGTATATACATGTGTCTGTGCCTGTATATGTACACATATAAATATATACACATACATGCAAATGTGTATATGTGCTTGTAATAGAGAAGATGCCAGTAGATGGCACTCAAGAATGTATAACTGATGGGTTTGTTGGCTGCCTTTTCATAAAGATATCAGTCAGAAACCTAATCTGTTATTGAAACAACAATGGCCTCCATCCAAGACAAAAGTGTAACAAAGTCTATACTTGAAACTAATTCAGTGGTTCTTTAACCTCCCTCTATATTGTCTAGGGAGGGCTTGCATGTACTACATTTTTCTTCTTTATTAATCCAGAAGTCTGCTAATCTAGAAAATACAGATGTCTAAAGACAGCATAGGCATGCTCTATGCATCTGGACTTCAATCTTCCCACCCTTACCAGCATGTCAGAACACCCAGATCTACACCTCCCTCCTGTATCTGAAGATTCTTCTTGAAAGGAGACCTGAGCACAGAGATCTGAATTGAACTAAGCTTCCCAACAACAGCTTGCCAGGTCTGGGCAGCTGGGAAAAATAAATACTAACCCATCCATATAGACATAACCAGGACATTTAAAAGAGAAAAAAGAGGGAGAGGGAGAGGAAAAGGAGCATCAGCTTTTGCTGTCGAAACTGAGAAGCTTGAGAAATCAATAATAAGAAAAGACAAGCAGACTGGAAACATACTGAGCCCATAGCTTGTAAAGATCTCATTTTAAACCACTTGCTAGATAAAAGTAGTTTGAAGCCACAAGTAAAGAAAGAGTTATGGGTTGGGTTTTAAAAAATTTTTAACATTTTTTCTGTGCTTAGGAAAATGGGCTCTTGTTCTCTAAAACCAAATGTAATTTATGAGATGGTATTTCACTATCAAAATTCACCTCCTCTGAGATATCCCTCTCAGGTCTGACAACTTCATCTGGCTCTTCAGATCTCAGACACTGATAGACAGCAGCTGGGTTTGGAAGACCAAGGAATGTGTTCTACAAGTTGCTTCCTTCCTAAAAGTCTGCAGTTTTAAAACTCCCTTATTCAACCTTAAAAAACGTTAAACCTTGAGTGGGACTTAGTGAGCACAGTTTCAAAACATTCACAGAAGAGCAAATTTATTCCTCCAAATCAGTCCAGTTCAACTTGCTCCTAGTCAAGCTTATGTGCACTCTATTGTTCATGCTCTGTATCTTCGTTTTCCTTAAAAAGGCCTAGTTTTGATATCTAAATATTATGTGACATCAAATGAAGTCAGTTGTACTGTTCTAATTTCCATGAATAATCTCATTCATAAACACATCATGAACACATAACACACATGTGAAGAGAGACAAATTCAACAAAACAAAATGTTTTAAGCAGCCATATTAGTTTTTCATCAGGAAAGTTTTTTGCCTGTCAACCATTTTAAACAGTCAGGAAGAAAGAAAACCTGAATAAAACTTTGCCTGAAAGGCTACAGAGAAGTCAGAGTGAATGATTCTGACTTCTTGATGTTTCTTTTTAAGAAATGAAATAAAATCTGAATTATGCTATACTTTGAGACAATTGTCATTCCTGATCATCCTGAAATGAGTTTTCAAACATTATTTTTCCTATTTTTTCTTTGCTGTAATAAAAAGACTAACAGAATAAACTGAGGGACAAGGAGAGGTGAATATGTTGAGAGGCTTTCTAATGATTGCTTACTGCAGCATTCTTTCCATGATAGCTTAATTAACTAGCTATGGTATGTATCTGTTATCCTTAGTGAGTACTTAGCAAAACTTTTATGTATACTCACATGTTCAGCCTTGAATGCAGCTTTTAAGATATAAGGGCTTATTTTTCTTCCTTTTTATTTTTTTTTTCTTGATGCTTTCCCTCAAATTCTCTTAGCAATCAGCTAACTCTAATTATATTTAGTCTACAAAAGGCTGTTGTATGCTGTTGTAATATGCCACCTGAGAAATACCTCCTTGAAGTTTGGTAGAGTTTAATAAAAAACTAGTTAGTGAAGGATAAATCCCAGAAAGAACTAATGCCACCAAGTCACTTTGGTTATGTGGAAATTCTCTCTCAGTGGTCCAGACACGTGCCACTCCTAAAAGCTCTAACTTGTTCTGTAGATTCCTGCTTCTTGCCACATTTCCTGTTCAGCCCCAGCTACTTAAGTAATGCTATTTTAGATTTGTAGGAGTTTTTCAAGTGTTACATAAATTGCTTAGACACCCTTATGTAAAAGAGAAGGGTTTTTCCTTCCTCTTTCAAAATAGCAAAAAGAATTTCTCTCACATACCAAATGGCAAATCACTTTAAATTTTTAAGAAAAGCACGTTTTTATAATATTCTATGAAGTATAATGTATTATCAAGAATAATGTGGTTTGTTGATAAGGATTGAGTTACATATAATGAAAATTAGACATGCTTATGTTTTCTGTTGACTCACGCCTCATAGGGATGACTAAATTAGCCTACACAAATATAAGTGGCAACATTCTTATGATATAAAACTCTAAAATGAGATCATCACAGAATTTGGTATGTGAAGCAGCATGCCAAATATCTCACCTTCCTTCCAGAATTCTCCTATTCATATCCTATTCCACTGAGCCAGCTTTTTTCACATATAACAGCTTCATGCATAGGTTGTGTAACAGAAAACTCACACATGCAACCATCAGTAAAAGAATTCTGTAAGACACAAGGCTGTTGTGGTACAATGTCATTAATCTGACTATAGTTTGGAAGGCAAAATGACTGTCAGATGAGTAGTCACATGGCAACAACCACTGCCATGAAACACATTACCTTTATTACTTTTTAAATATAATTTGAATGATTAACAATTTTTTGAGGCACCTTTCAAAGACTAAATAATGACCCCAAGGTGCAGCTGATGTAAGCACCATCAATTCTTCTAGAGACTTAAGTGACATAATTCTGGACGGTCTGAGGACTGCAAAAGGGACTGCTGAAGACATTTTTTGATCTAGCCTTTGGTAATAATTTTTTTTGTTATTGTTAAATATTTGTGGACTATCACTAATACTCATAAGCAAAAAACCAGCATATTAGCCTGTGAAGAATCTAGCTGTATCATTTCCAATATCTGCGATATTTTTGATATCTAAAATAAGTTTCTACTCTTCCTTGTTTCAGATTAGAAGCAGGAACCTAAACACTAAGTAATTTATGGTTTGTTTTTTTGTTTGATTTTTATTCTTCTACCAGCTTGCATATGCAATAGTGACTATTAAACTGTGAAAAGAGCACCGTGTTCTCATTAAAGGCAAAGCTGCAATTCAAAATAGGTCAAAAGAAAGAGCACCTGATACAGAACAAAGATTTCAGAGATCATAGCTAAAAAAGAAAAAAAAAAAAACAAAACCAAAACTAGCCTTAGTGCCATTGCTAATGACAAGCTGAACCTAGGTGAAAGGTTCATTTCAGGAATCAACAAGGAGGAGGGGCAGTGCAATAAATACAGTGGCACATGCCTGCTTGCCTGAAGAGTTTCCTCTCACTCAGCCCTGATACCCCTCCATCAATCATGAATGCTGCCTGCCTTACATTCTAATTCCTAAAACACATCTCCTGTCATCTGAAAAGATCAAAGGCAAGGTTTGCTCAGGGACAAGGGAACATGTTAATTGCAATCCCTCCCCTTTGTTTGTAAATCCTTTGCAAGGATCCAAATGCAGTGAATTAATTACATTTGTTCTCACACAATGACACTGATTTTACCTGTTTCTTTCCTTTTCTTAGGATCTCTAAGAAGCAATATGCATTGTAATAACCTAGGCAGCCAGCATTTCAAAGATATGAATATGATCTTGAAGCGTTATGATTACAGAGTACTGGGAATCTACATGTATTTTCTCTCATACGAGAACTGCATTAACATTTCACTTCTTTAACCTCCCAGTAGAATTGTGAAGGTATCATTTATAAGAATTGTATAGATAGCATAGGAAGAAGAGAAGATTGATTGATTCAGGAGGGAAAATCATATTTCTTTCAGGCATATTCCTAAATTGCTTGACACACATTTGCTTATATGTGAAGGCTACACTTGAAGGAAAGCTGATATCTGAGCTGGAATAAAATACATTTCAAGGAAGAACTTGGAGAATTAGTAAGAAGACAGCTGCTATTCAGACTGTGCAAATTTTTGTATACACAAACAAGAAATTACACTAAATTTAAACCACTTTTTAATCCAATACAATTTCATTAAAGACACTTATTTCAATTTCACACTGGTTTATTGAAGTTTAATTTAAGCCATTTCCTTCAAGCTTGTTCCCAGCTGACTTAGACTATGTCTACATTAAACACTTTGTTACAGTTCAAGTAACCAAGATATGGGAAGCAAACTTGAACTCACAAATCTGAGCTGGCATAAATCCCTACTACAGATTCTTTTCTACCAGCAAAAATGTCCTTTAGCTTGATATGTTTCAAGACAGTGAATTTATTACATTGATACAAAGGTTCAGTTTGATAATGGCTCCTTTAGGAGCACTTTGCTGGTTTCCTGTATTGGTATTTCTATAATGGTAGAGTGTTTCTTGTATGGATGTTTGTGGATATTGTATTGAACCAGACTTGATTTAAACCCAGAATAAGAGCATCAGCCCCATTTTCCACATATAAACAAACCCTGTGCATATCGTGAAATAAAACCAATTTGCTAATCACAATATATACTATTTTCGCAAGGCAAACATTTTCTGATGGTAGAGGAAAATCTTAAACCACAGTTTGGAGTTAAATGACAGTGAAGGCCACAATCAAGGCTTCAAAAAATCCCGGACTCTCCTTTAACTTAACTCAGCTGAACTCCTCCAGAGTATCTGCAAAACTTTATCAGCTTCTCAGCTTCTTTTTTCTTTTACAGATATGATATATTTACATTAAGCTTTGAATCTGTATGAAGAAAAACTTTAGAAAGTATTCGCAGAATGATTTAACAATGCAACAAGATCGAACATATAAAAGGTCATGTTTATGTCTCTTTCTAAGAAAAAATGTGGAAGAAAGAGACAAAAAAAGTAATTGAGGGGGATATTAATGATCTGGGAGTTCAAACATCTTTAAAAAGAAGAAGAAAAAAGAGCTTTAAATAAAAGATTTTAAATTAATATCTCTTCTTGCTGTTTTACTGGTAGTGGTATTACAAGAACCAATCCAACATCTCCAAGTCAAAGGAAAATTAGCATTGGCTTCAAACTTAGGTTCTTATATGAAAGCACAGTTTCCACAGTTTTCTGGAGTGAGAGGCAAATGTTAAGGCCCTTTAAACTTTCTTGTGATTCACCCAGGGTGAATCATTTTAGTTATTTGATTCTGAACATCATATTAAAATTCTGTAACTTACATACACAAATATTCTAAACAAGTTAGCCTGATTTTGATGAAATTATTTGTCCAATCCTGTCCTCCAGAACTCTAAAATAAAAGTCACTTTCATTTTTTTCCCTTTTTGCTTTTGAGAATTAAATTATTGTAGTCTACTAATAAACATTCATCTAGTTGATATGGATGCAAAAATTATGCCAGGTGGAAATACCTCGTGTGCACACAAGTATTCATTGTTTGTTCTTTGTTATAGCATTGTGGTACAGAGCAGAAGTTGTTGATTTGCATGCTGGGTGAATCTATTTTGGGAGGCTTCCTATCTTCATCTCTTTAAAGTGTTATTATATGTATTTATGTAAACTGAAATAAAAGCTGGTTTATTGTAATTGTTTCAGTCTGCTGTTGAACTGTAGAGACAGAAAACTTCAGGTGGGGTGTACAACACACTCTGGGAAGTGACTGCTTCAAGAATCATACTCCAACTTTCCATTACACTTAGGTCAACATCTTAAACCCTTAGGCTGCCAGTTTCCAAGGTAATTCCTGGAGGTCTTTTCAAAGGCTGTATGAGATTTGCTACTGATTTTTTTCTGGTATTGAGACAAATGCTAATATTGGTTTAGTAGTCCAGATTTGTCACAAATGAGCTTCTTCAGAATATGTATGAATATCACTCCTGTACAAAGTTGTTTAATGAAACAATTTAAACCAGTTTTCCAATTTATGCCCTCTTAAAAAACAAGCAAAACCCAGAATCCCCCCCCAAAAAACCCAAAACAACACCAAACCCGAAATGTAAAACCAAAGCAAACCAAAACCAAAAACCAAACAACATCATGGGTGTTTCTCTGACCTGTTTTGTAGTTAAAACAAATACAACAGTTAAGTTAGTCTGATATAATGGTCTCCTTTCATGCTTCTTTCATACCATGATCATTATTATTTTCATTGAGTTTCTTGATTCTGAAGTGTTTGGAAATATTATATTATTAGCTTTCATACTCTTGGTAAGCCACTTTTTCATACTTTTGTTACCTGCCTTACTGTAATTTTATATGTAATTTTCCAGAGCTGATGTTTCCAGCGATTTCTATTCTCCTTGATTAGAAGGTACTTTCTCCTCCTGGATGTGGTCTTTCTAGTTGAGTACTTCACTTCAGGAGGGATGCTGACCATGGAGAGGCAGTCCAAAAGTAAGCAGAAATGTATGACTGTAAGACTGAGGAGAGTGAAGCGGCCAAGGGGTGAGAAGCAGGGCTGGAGAAAAGTAGTGAATACTAAATGGGAAGACTAAAAACATTTATCAAATACACAAGGGTTCAATGTAAAAAGAAAAGCAGTTTGTATTCTGTATCTATGGTGGCTAGGACAAGTAGCAATTGACTCCAACAGCAGCAAGAAAATTTCAGTTTTTGTGGGAAGAAAAACTTGCTAGTATAAAGATAATGAATCTCTGTACTAGGTTAGGTCTGGAGTCTGTGTCCAGCACTGCAGATCTGCCTTGGGTTAGTGCCGTGGCTTTTTGGAAGTGAGGGGTGTGGGGGCACAGGGGTGGCTCTTCTGAGAAGTTGCTGGAAGCTCTCCCTGTTCCAATTTTTGCCACGCCTCTGGCAAAGGCTGAGGAGGTTTGGAAATCTGGATGTACCTTAGTGAGTAACATATTCAAGAAAGGGAAAATAAAACTGCAAAAAAAAAATTTAAAAAGACCTGCAGAGCAGAGGAGAGGAGGAGGAGGTGAGAGCAATGACAGAGTAAAGTCACCAAGGTGAGCGAGAAAGGAGAGGGAGAAGGTGCTCAAGCAGAGATTTCTCTGCAGCCTGTGGTGGGATGGCAGCTGTGCCCCTGCAGCCCACAAAGGAGCACAGTGGAGCAGTCCCTGAAGCAGCACAATGGACAGATGTGGAGCTGCAGCAGGGAGTGTCATAGGTGGGCAGATATGGAGCTGCAGCCTGTGAAGGATCACAGAGTGGGTCATATGTGAATCTGCAGCTGTAGAGGACGCCGTGCCAGGGGAGGTGACTCTTCCCAAAGCAGCTGTGACTCTGTGTGCAGCCCAGGCTGGAGCAGTCTGTGCCTGAGCACTTGCTGCGAGGGACTTATGTTGGAGGGGTTCATGAAGGATTCTCTCCCGTAAGAGACCCGACACTGGAGCAGGGAAAAGATGTGAAGAGTCCTCCCCCTGAGGAGGAAGGAGCAAAATAAATGAAGTGTGGTGATGTGGTGACCTGACCCTAAAGCCCCACTCCCTGTCACCTTGTTCTGCTGAGGGGGAGTAGTGGAGGAAGGTATTAAGATCTGATTGTGTTTTCTCTTTCTCCTGGTAGTTTAAAATACTTTAATTGTTTTTCTTCACAAGTTGTGTTTATTTGGCTTTGGTTGTTACCATAATTGGAGAATAAAAAGCTCCCCGTCCTTGTCTTGACTAAAAAGACTTTGGGTGGATTTTGTCCTCTCCATCCCATGGTGGAGGTTGAGTGAGCGGAGTCCTGGTTCGTACCGGCTGAGACAAAACCATGTCAAGGTCTGGCAGAACAGCATAGCAATATATGCACTGGACATCATGTGAGTATAGCTGATTCTGACTTGGCCAGGGGACATGTTAAATGACAGCCAGAAGACTCAGCTATACCTAATTTTCCTTGATTTTATCATTAAAATAACTTCCTTTAGTCCATGTTTTTAGCAAGCTGCTTTATTGCATCTCCCTTTAGAGTATATTTCTTTTATTTGTGCCCCAGATAGAGCCTCTAATGGGGCTAATTTAATCTCAATGGCACCTGTTTAGTCTTTCTTAAATGCTTTTTAATTACCTTGCATATGTTGTTGTAATTATTCTTTTAAAAATATTTTTTTCCCTTTTATTTCCTCCATGAGACAGACTATATTTGCCTAATTTGAGGCACTCTTAGCAAAATTTCTAAGCTATTTCAGTTTAAAAAAATTTGGATTCTTATTAAATATGTGTATGAGAAAACCTTATTTTGAATGAGTTCATATATTGAGTATCTATGCTACAGTAGTTAGAGGAGGTAGTGATGTTTAGATACTGGCAATGACATAATCAATCCTTCCTGCCACTGATTTTGTAAACCTGAAAAGGTTGATAAGTGTATCAGATTCCCTGAAACAAGTGGCTCAAGTACTTTCACAATGCAAGGGATGCTGTGGAGGTCTTCATAGCAAGCCAAATGTATCAGCCATTGTGGGTGTAATTTTTAAGTGAAAATTAATTAGCTTTTGTGTAATGTAATTTCCTTTTATTGGATATAATGTATGATTTCTACTAACTCTTTCATGACAAAGAATTTCATTTTTGTCATTTTAATATAGAAAGTGTTGCTTTTCTGCTTTGGCAGAATCTCTCATAGCACTACTGTATTGGAGGACCAAGTTTATTTCATGTTTCTTAACAAAGAGGTGAAGACAGTAGATGCTTTCATAAGTGAAACATAGGTTCTTGATATACCAGTTTTCTCTGCCACAAAGTGACTTTGCAACAGACAGAACAAGATAGAGAAAGAATTTTTAAATTAACAGGAGGAGAAAGGAATGAGGTTTATTTCTAACTGATCCAAAGAGCATTACAGTCTATTTTTGAAGTTGTGCAGATGAAGTCTCTCAGTAATTCTTCTTAAATAGACATATTCCACAAGCAGTTTCTTGATTGTGTTTCAGCACTGGGTATTTAAGGATCTTTGGAATGAATTAATCTTACCTAATTCTTGGCACCAACAGTGCAGAGATATACTCCAAGATGGACTCTTTAATCTCCCCTCAAAACAGAGACAGTTAGTCATTTTAAGAAGTAATTATCTTGGTCTATATGAGTTGATTGTTTTAAGATGAAATCCAGTATGCTCAGTAAGAGTCTTCTTGTTTCTGATGAATCAAAAAATAACTTAAAGATGGGTATATCCTCATAATTAGCCCAAAGATGGATATATCAATATTTCTGATGTCTGGGTTTGTTTAGTGAAATGAATCCCACTATTTATGTTGTGCTATACTGTGGTTTAAATAGTCTGGCTTTGTACAGGGTATAAGTAATCCATCCAGCAGATCATTTTGGGGGCACTAGTAGTCTAGGGCTGTGCTCCACAAAAAACACAAAAAGACTATGCAAATTTATAATTTCTCTTTATTACTTAAAACCAGCCCAATTGAATAAATTTGTTTCATCATCAATCCACAAGATCCGCACAATTATATTTAAAATGTGCATTTGAACTTCATCAGTTAAGCATTAGTAGGAGGTTGAATGTTTCACGTTCCACCAAATGGCTTTACATAGACCTTTAAATTCCATATGTAATACAGAAATTGAGGTCCGCAAACCATTTAGAAGTAGCATTTCCTCTGAGCTATCCTATTGTAAAAGCCAAGGCACATCTCAAACTAATAGCATTCCTCTCAGTAGTGATATCTGAAATATGATTAAATGAAGGAGAATCTGCTTGCTGTCTAAAGATCTTGTAATCTGTATCGTTCTCAGATCCTTAGACGACTGGATGATATATAGCCCTAAACCTGGAGGCAGAGATAAGATTTGAGAAACATTGCATATATCAGTTCTTTCCATTCACAGCCACTAAAATCTCACAGATTTTTATACCCTAAATTTATGACGAGATGAACCTGAGGTACCTGTTTAAGTACCTTGAAATTTCCTGATTGCAAGGCAGAGAATCCAGCCAATTAAGATGAGATGCCTTTAAAGACACATAGGACACATGAACCCCATTTTAGTTAATCATTTCAGTCTTCAAATGTGGCCTGATTTCTATAGGACTGTAGATGGGGGCTCTTTTCTGAGGCAAAACAAAAAATGTTTGTTTTCTGCTTCCCTCTGGTCCCAAAACCATCTAGAAAATTAAGCAAGGGGTCTGTGCAAGATAGGAGTTCCACCCCACTGTCAACAATTCAAGACAGTCCCAGGTTACTCTGTGCCACACTTAATATTCTACTTAAATTTCACAAAAAAAAAAAGGTTTGTATTCATACCTAGAAAGCCTTTAACAACTTTCATACCTCCTTGGGGCTCCCAAAAATGCTGTGTAGTAGTTCTCAAAGGCTCCATTTCAAGGCATCATGACAACTAAGAAAAGGCAGTGTGATTGTCTAAGTTGTTTTGAAATATCGGCTTGCCGCCTACGTAAAACTAAACAAAGGCTTAGTCTGACTTTTAGGTCAGACCAATACAGGCCAAGCTTGAGCTCTGATTTGCCCCATACGAGGAAATATAATGGAGTGGAAGCAGCAGCTACTTAATATAGGAGTTAAAATTACCCGTGACTGAAGTGAGCACATCAATCAAAAGTTTTGGCATGTAATGAGCTAGAAAAACTGGTGTGGCAGGTTTGGGGGCAGGAAAAGGTTTCACTCTGTATTCAGCAGTTTCCAAATTACCATGACATCCCTTTGCATAAACCACCCGACTTCCAGCAGGTGGATTTTTCAGGCATTGTGCTGCCAGCACAAAGATGGATCAAGTGGGAGCATTCAAAATAGCTTCCTGTTTTGTGTTCTTGATACCAGAATTCCATGAAGTCTGCCAAAATTCTTAACATTTTTAGAAGCTAGACTATAAAATAATAAAGGGACAGAAAATGAAAAATTAAAAATGTGACAGGTCTAACACATTACAACAGCAATAGTGCTTGCTTTCCGTGCCCCGAAAAAGCACATTTTTTTAATATAAAGAGCAACATTAAAACGAATAAGAGAGAAATGCTCTAATCTTTCTGAGTTGTCTTCCTAATGCATGCATGTCATTCAGTGCTCGTTGCAACAACACGTAACATCTCCTCTCTTACCACCTGAATGCTTTTTGATTTATTATTCCTGTCTTGATCTTTTAGAAAAAGATACTGACATGTTTACATGTCTAAAATCATTAGCTAAAAAATCTCTCCTAAATATATAATGATTGCAAAAGTGCATTTGGGAAGAGATCAGATACATGTTATGACACTTTTCTAAAAATGCCTCCAGGCATCTATATATAGGGGATCAAAATCTTCTTTTAGATTCCCACATGGCAGTGTGAGCTGTATAGGAAATCCTTGCAGTCATTCCTGAGAGGATCACAGGCAGTGCAGGGCTTTAGGGTGTGCTTCTAAGTTAGTACATTGAAGGCCCTCTGTTCTGGAAGATTTTCTTTTTTGGGTTTTTTGGGGATTTTTAGGTTTTTTTTTTTCTTTAACAAGCTATCCTAGGGTTTAAAAGCAGTCTACACATTTGTAGTTTCTCTTCTTTTTGTTTTAAATAAAGCCATTTTAGTGTATGTTATGAGAAATGCTAAAACATATTTCTTAAGATGTGTTAAATTAGCCTCTGCTGATGCTGCAGGATCACTAACCTACCCAACTGAATGTTCAGTCTGAGTCATTGCAAAGTCCACAACACACTCATCCACAGAATCACTAGAAAATCCTCATGTTAAATAGTCTTAGGATTTCCAGCTGCTTGGAATGACAGTCTAGCTTCAGGGTATGCTAGGTTGCAAAATAAAGCATTACAGACTGGAAAGAGTGCATTTGCATTTGTCTTCCTTTCTTCTTATTTATGTGACTGCAGACCTCAAAATTGCAGAGGAGATAAGAAAACATGGAAGAGAAGGAAAAGGAGAAGAAAAAGCTGCAAATCTACTAGAACTACAGGAACAGACACTCTTTGCAGATCGACAAGTTAAAAGCTTAATGCAGGTGTTTTCTGGAAGCTGAACAGTAGGCTTTAGTCAGCAAGGAGTTTTAAAATAAAATCAGAACATATCTTGAAGAATAATTTAATGTCTAGTACTTGAGGTGAGCATGTTGCTAGCTTGCAAAAACTTGAGGGAAATCTAGTCTCCATTGCAATCAATAGCTGGTTTACATTGATTTCTGTGGAGGCAGAATTTCCTCCCTGCTCCTCCTCCTCCTCAGTGTATTACTGGAAACTTCCCTTCTGTTTTTGCTTTCTATCACAGCAATGTGAATCTCAGCACACAAGTGACAATTGTACCCTAACAAAAATTTCTACTGTGACTCTTACTTCACACTCCTGTTATTCTGTCCTCATGTCATCTGTTCCTCCTCTCCCCACAAATTGTTTATGAACCTTTTTCTCTTAACAGAAATGCATTCAGTAGCAGGCTCAAAACAAAGGCCTTCAGCAGCAATGTAACTTATCTTAGCTATTTAACTTAACATGTGTGAAACCAGAAGCACGGGATATTTTTTCAAGTGCTGAATTTTACAAGAAGTACAACATATAGAAATAGATAATCTACTGGTCTTATTCTTTAGCTTTCATAACTGTCCCTTATCTTCCTTGAGAGAAGTATTTTAAAAATATTTTATTAAATAGCATGTTCTTAAAGTCTGGTGCTTAAATGCTATACATTGACTCTAGATTAAGATGATTCTTATGATGTCTATTCTTTTTTTTCCCCTCAATGACTAAATCCACAACTCCCTCACAGTATCCATCTTTTTCCTTCCTTATGTTTAATGGGATATTTTCCTGAATTAAAGCCAAAAATTATTTTGAGTTTATCCTATGGTATTGTCTGTCTGTGTCTCTTTTTAAGGGTTGACAGCATTTTGTTGTTCTGCATATTTCATGCAACTTAAAATTAAGTCCAAATATTGTATTAATATAGGTAAAACATCAGAATAAGAAAGCTGTTACTTGTATCTACAACAAAGACCTGATCAAACAAAAAAATTTCTGGTGACTTCAGTGGTAATTATATCAAATCCTGTGATCAATTAGATCAATTTTTGTATTTTCTCCTTTTTGTTTGCTTTTTTTTTTTTTTTTTTTTATAATTATTTCAGAAGACAACTCACAATTTCAGAGGAATCTAAAATTCTTGAATCATTGCTAAATTACTTAAAGTACTTGGCCTCTGTATCATGTATCACGGTACGTTCTCTTTTACATTGTTTCCATGGTTCTGTGGCCTTCTTTGGGAAAAATTAAAATAAAAAGGGGCCATGCCTAGACACAGTTAAGGGTGAACTCTCTAGAAAGGAGAACAAGCTCCATTGCATTAAGCATCAAAGTCAAGAAAATTTGGAAAGCAAATGACTTCTTGAAAATATACTTAAAGACAGTAAATGAGCTTACAATCAAGATTTTAAAACATAATCTTTCAGACAAGGCAAGTTGGTTAAATTAGTACCTGATTTTGCCTAAATGAAAGAGAGATGGTATAGTTATTTTTCCTACAAGTCAAGGGTAATGCCTCTTTAAGCTAAGAAAATTAAATATCTGGTTTTATCCGTCTTTTCCCCTTGCAGTATATAATCACTGTCACACTTTGATGTCATAATCACCCACTGAAGCTTCACTGTTAAAGAGTAAATCTGATTAACACAAGAAGGAGAAAAAAAAAAAAAAAAAGGAAAAAAGCACTTGTTTTTTATTGCCACAGTGGCAACAAATTTGAACTATAGATGTGTGGTATTATGTCACTCTGGCCATAATGAAACCATTCTGAAAGGCAAACATGCATTTTTAAAGCAATATCTTAATCCGTTCAAATAGAAACAGTAACTGCAACTGTTTTTTACTAAGTAAGCATAAAGAGCCCTTTCTTGTGTGTCATGTATTTGAGCAGCATGGTCTCAGTGTCAGATAACACTTCACAATATCTTTTTGCAATCATTTTTCCAAATAAAGAAGACATCTAAGCTTTGGTATAGGTTTCAGCTGTGAATGAAATACTCTTTTATGTATTTAGTTTTTAAAAAATGTTGGTTTATGTTTGGATCAGCTGGCCCAAAATGAAGATTGTATCCAGTTCATTTCTGGAACAAAGTTAAAAGTTTCCCTTCGTTTGATGTTATGTTGTAGTTTTAATGCCAACTGAAAGAGCTAGCTCCTGTTTAAAAATTTCTGTTATTTATTTGCACCAGTATCATTTTTTTCTCTTGTTTTTCTTCTTTTAAATTTCTATTCAGTTTTTCTCTAACCTACTGAGCCATTTAACATATGATTCACTCCATCCCTCTGTTAAGATTAATTACAATAATCAATGAAGAGAAAGGACTCTCATTTCCAGTAATTGTTGACATTCTGCTGCTGGACACCATCCTATTTGGTCATCTATTGTGAAAGGAAAAAATAAGAAATCAAAGATAGAGAGAGAAGAAAGAAGAATAAGACAATCTGTGCTCAATATCAGTAGTCCACATTCTTTGTTTTGCAGCCTTTCCATTTTTATTTCCATAAACCAAACCCAGTTACCCTAAAAATTGCAGCAAAAAATCTTCTCAGTGCAAAATCATAGCTGAATGTTAGTATCAAACCTCAAGACGTCACCTCCATTATATAATCTTTGCTTCCTGATTTTATCCTTGATACATTACCGAGAAATCTTTTTTTAAAGTAATAATGATTATAATATTATTGTTAACAAGAATAGCAGCAACAATGAATTTCCAAAATTATTCTAGCACAATGTTGTTGGCAAGCCCTCCTGAACAGCTACTTATTTTATTTAGTAGGTCTGCAGAGAAGCTGTAGTCAGATGCCAAAAATACCACTTTGCTTCATAGAATACTCAATGTTCTTTTTATTTTGTTGAGGAGCTGATTGTTTCTGTTTAATTATCCTTTAGAAAGATAGTATAACACTTACAGAGCAAAACACTTTCCCTATTATATTTCTCTGGTGCTTTTCTTGCCTATTGGGCTTTCAAGTGGTATTTCTCCATATAGTAGGAGTAGAAACTATATTTCCCAAATATTTACATTCAATGCAAATAGTATGATATAAAATCAGTTGGTTCACTCAGCAGGGTAAGTAAAAAATATCATTGCATTTCATTACCCATATCATGTAGCAATTTTAACCTAGTTTAGGCTTTGACTGCCTCAGTAATAACAGGGATAGACAAGGAAAAAGAGGGTCATTTGTGCACATTCCCCATATTTGATCAACTACGCAGAAATATAATGAAAGGAATCCATGTGAAGGAGTGAATGAAGGAGTATATTTAGCCAGTATTAGTGTCAAAATAAAACTGATGCTGAAAATATCTCACACATACCAATGTGAACCTAAAATACCTGTCATTCTGTACTCTTAATGACAAACACTAAAGAGAATACGGATACAATGAGGTTCTAGTAAACACAGACAATGAACTGATGCTTTTTTTAAAATGGAACTAAAAGACAGTATATGTGGGATCAAGGAAAAAAACACTGGCTGTTCTTAGTACAACTGCCAGTCAGCTTGAAAAAAAAAAAAAAAAAAAAAAAAAGAGAGAGAGAGAGAGAGAAGGAAATAAATTATATGTGAGTTTCTTTTAAGACCCAGCAACTATTGTTTGAGTTTCTATGCCTGTGCTTCCATTATCCCAAAATGAGTTTCCTTTCAGAGGTAGTAGAATGGTTTGACACAAGAAAACAAATAGCTCTCCTCCCCCTCCCTGTTAGACTCACAAGCCACGTGCAGGTCTGCACTGCTGCACTAAGCACAATGTGTTTTATAAATCAGTTCATGCTTCACCACAACAGCAGACTCACCTTAATGATGCATTCTACTTTTAAAGGCACAACTTTCAACTTATTTTTTCATTGGCACTTGTGAGCTTGAAGAACCAATAAAACAGTTGCTCTACTCTAGCCTTCTTCAAGGAAGTGTCTCTGAGTTGAGCTTTATCATTGCAAAGTAAAAGCTACTCTGATTCATAAGGTGTCTTCTGCCCTTAGAAGTTGGGCAATGAAAAAGATGACTGCATTTGAGTGGTAATTTGGGGATACATAACAGGATGCCTGCTACCTATTGACTTTATAAACCTGCCTCAATAGCAATGTGTACAGTGTAGAAGTTGCACGATGAAATGCTGGCGTTTCTAAATAAGTGTCAAAGAAGAGATGTGGTATCCTTGTCACAAGGTGCTGCTAACTTTCTGTTTTACAGTCTGATATAATTTAGATGATAGCTCAATAAAATTACCAGATACGTTTGAAAAGTAAATGTGTGAATATCGTTACTGACTCCAACAGAATTGCTGTTACAATTTTGAAATTGTAAGTTACATAAGCATTGTGGAGAGGAGTAATGTCTTTTGATAAACCCAGTGATATAGTTACAGAAAGAAAGACAAACTTTCAGACACAAAATCCATTTTTCTGTTCTGTCACCTGTTAGTATAGTAATAGATCACCCCCCATAAGACTTGCTTCCTATTCTGAACTTGGGTCATTGTAATTAATGTTCTCCCTCATACTTAATTGTAGGCAATTCAGAGCTCTGAGATATTTTACAGTGATTTAAATTATAAGTAGCATATACAATTTTTTAAAGTTAGTACTAATGCAGTTTTAACCTAAGTGTGTAGTTTGGCTCTAACCTTTCTCTGCACGTGAACATCAGCCAAAGGTTTCATAGCTTATCTTGACATGTGGTAGTGAGAGAAACAGGGTGTTTTGGACTCCTGTTACAATTACTCAGCCATCTCAGAAAGGATCCAGGACAACTAGGGAAGATACACAGAAAGTAAACAGAGCTAGTCAAAAGTATGGAAGTGTTTCTACATAAAGACTAGTTTGTAAAAGAGACCACATGAATGCATAAGATACAGTCCTATAAAATCATGATATCTAAAAAAAGTTTAATGGGAAACTTGTTTTCTCACTACAAGATCTGATTGATATTTCGTGATATAATCAGGCAGCAGGCTTAAAACAAACAAAAGGCATCAACACTTCTTAAACTGATCTTTGAAATGACATATGGATTTAATCTTGTCACATGATGAAAACACTGTGCTTAATATTACAGTACCTGGAAATATGCAAAAATAAACACAGAATAAATATGTAAGAATTCAGTGGAAAAAAAAAAAAGTGGGCAACAAAGTTAAGGTTATTCCATTGTGGCTTTTCTTGTCATTAATTCACACCTTTTCTTCTATTTCAATAACTGTATTTTTGCATGAGTTGTTATTTCTGTCTTGTCAATAACTGTATTCTTTTGGCATTTGCAGATAGTTACTGCACCTTGACTAGTGCTTCTGAAAGTACTTTCTTGTTTATAACTACCATTTTTTTCTTATTTTTATCTTAGCAGTGCATCCCCTATAGCCCCTATAAAACAAATCCCTTTCATGAAGATTCTGGGGACACTGCTGATCATAAAGAACAGAGAATTTTATCATTAATGACAAAATAAGTATGCACACAAATCTTCCCATTGTACAACTGAGTATAGTTGCAGCATCATGATATTTTGGGCCCACTGCAAAAGAGTTATCTTCAAAGAAAGTTTCAGGTATCTGAAACTGATCTTTGGTTTTCTGTATGACAATGGCCATAAAATTTTTGATATGAAAAGTCATGGCCAATATTAGATGGCATTTCTGCCTCACACTCACTATGGCTTTAACAGACAGTCATGCCTGTGAGACATCTCAGCAGCTAATCCGTTTTTCAGGGAAATACTTCGTATACTTGCAATATGCATATTCTGAAAATTAGTGAAAATGGAATTTTCTCCATTTCTCTATGCAGGAAAAAAAAATTGTCAATCTGTCTAATTTGTAGGCCAAACACATCTCCAGCCTGGCAGCAAATGTTTCACATCTTGCAGACAAATAGCAACGTTCACACTTCATGTTGTTGATTGGCACTTTGGTGACCATGCAAAGTTTCATCCTACCACCTTGTCTCCTCTACATTTAACAAGAGTCTTGATGTATTTACAGGAGTTGGACTAAACAAGTGCTGAAGTGTTTTTCCATTTCCTTGGCATTTATTTCACAGAGAACTGTAACTGCAATAACCAGCCACTGGCTTTCTTTTCTTGTTTACTTCATTGGCAGTAGCATTATGTCTGTTTTAGATCCAAGAGTAGAGCTCTATGTTGTGCAAAACATATCTTATAAATACCTACTGGTAGCACAGTATATTTCCATGAATTCTAGTGTTAGGGCCAACAAGGTATCAAACCAATTCCTCATGGAATTCCTCCTTTTGTTCCATTGCCCCTAACCTCCATCTTTCTAGCAGAGTAACTTCACCATCAGAATTGTGATCTTGGTGCATGCTTAAAAAGTATGCTTTTCCTACCAGTAGATTTCACATCATGCCTGTCTGAACAAAAACATGCAATTTTCAATGTGAGTTCATCTTATCTTGAAGACCCAGCATGACCCTCACTAGTGTTAAAAAGAATAGTTTTCACAAAAGGATCATAGAAAATAAAGTTTTATATATATATATGTTTATACAATATATACAATCTATCTCAATATATTTACATGTGGCTGTATCTATATCATACACAAAGATGAGTGTTTTTTGAGAATTATTATTCACCTTAGAGGACTCAAATGGAAAGGGCCATCTAGTGGCTTTTTATCAACATCATCCATATGTACCTGTGAAAACTGTCCTTGCAGAACAATTAGAAAAGGATATTAGATTTCAAAATATTTGCTATAATACATTCAATAATATCTCATGACCAGGTCTCAGAAAAATGTCAGTTCTACTCAGCTGGTGGTAGGTATCTGGTAGATTATGAGTCCTACTGATATGGTAATAACATTATTAATAAACCAGCTTTAAATATATATATTTTAATGACTTTGGAAAACTTCATGCTTTAACTTTTAAAACCAAGATGTTTTAGATGTTATGTAGATGTCATTTTCCTCATCTGAATGACACTTTTGAACCAGAACACCACCGCATGCTTATGAATGAAATTTAGAAAAAATTAAGAAAATTTTTTTTTCTAACATGCTTCCTATGAATGGAAGCACAGAAATGTCACCCTATTCCTTGTTTTTAAATATAGATTATTAGCCTTTTGTATTAGAGAATTTCAGTTGAAATAGAATATTGTTTGTTTTCAACTGGGTTTTGAATAACATTTTAATATTTTTTTCATAAAATTAACTCTTGTGTTATAAAATAAATTACTCAATTCAATAAGTTTATTTTGGTAAATGGATATTATTTGTTAGTAGGTTTTCCTGATGTTCCCGTAAAAGATCGTCTTTTACCACCAGTTCCAGGAATATACGTCTACATCTTTTATTCATTGCTATCTCCACATCTTCTCTGGGTAAGAGAAAATGTTTTCCATAGCCAAGTACTGGAAGTCATTGCTGGTCCTTGTGTAAGCGTGTACGTTAAAAGCATTGTCCTGGAACTCACATGTAGAAATTTTTTTTTTTTTTTTTTTTTTTTTTTGTCTCCTTGTGTTTTATCAGCTAAGGCTTTTATTATCTTATAGACATGAGTTCTTTGACCCATCATCTGTCTTTTTCTTCTGTATGTGTACAGTGCCTGACAGAGTAAAAGATCATTCTGTTGTACAGAAGCAAACAATAAAAATAGAAATTAAAATAGTAAAATGTGGTCCTGAATTAATGCTAAACAAAGCATTTTCCTTCTAAAACAGCAAAAAGTGCATCATCAATGGCACCAATAAGG
Source organism: Florisuga fusca (assembly GCA_038090715.1). Taxonomy (NCBI): domain Eukaryota; kingdom Metazoa; phylum Chordata; class Aves; order Apodiformes; family Trochilidae; genus Florisuga; species Florisuga fusca. Next base: position 60,959,628 of record JAAWXA010000001.1, read on the forward strand.
ACACAAAAGTTCACACAGAACCCATCTTCCCTGTCCAACAGACACATATAGGCATAGAAAGAGGAGGGAGAACAGAAAAGTTTACTCCAGATAGTGAGATAATATCACTATCTACAGCAATACACCTGCAGAGTTGTCTTTAGTTTTCATTTTATGGAAAATTAATAAATATGCCTTTAAGCAATATATATTCCTATAATAAGCATTCCTATGATTTCAAAGCATAAGGCTCTACAGGAGAAATGAGTAAAAAAGAACAGCAAACTGCAGTGCTTTGGTGAGTGACACCCTCTTCATTTGCACAAATTAAGAAACCATAAATACAATTCAGAGACTACATGAAACATTTAAGGTCATTATAGCTTGTTGCACTCTTAATTCAAAAATGCAGAAATTTCAGCATTATAGACAGTGACCTGATTTCTTCAATGAACCCATAACCCTGAAAAGAAATTATGATATAAAAGATTTGTCCATCAGCTATGTACTGCAGTAGAAATTCAGCTTGTTTAGCACACCGCTTCAGTTGAGGGAGCTCTTGGATGTATATGCTAATGCTGAGTTGGTGGTGGAAAAGATGTGAGTTTTGTGAAGGTTAGAGAATTCCATGTGGGCACAGTGGCTGCCTTTGAACGTTTTACAGAGTAGGCATCCTTCCAGTGAGGGCTGCTGTGTGGGAATGGTACAACCCAAATTCTACTTTGTGCTCCTTGTTCTGAAGCGCTATGGTGCCAGGCTTGTCCCTCACTCAAGTGGGAAAAAATGCTCCCAAAGACACAGGGTTATAAGTTCCTGGTGAGGATGAATCCCTTGTTCCCCATGGAAGAGCTTCCCTTGAGAGGTGGCTAGACTTCCCAATAGGAAAAGCTGAAGTCCCTGTGAAAACATATCAGGGGAATGCTCACACAGGTATATTTAAGAAAATGCACATTTGTCCTGCTTTCCAGTATAAACTTCACAGAGCAAACTGTGTCTGACAGTTGAATATATCATTTAAGGCCACGCTTAAGTATTTTAATATGAGTACACAAAAAAACTCATAAACTGGACTAAGCAATTTTAAGTATGATACAATCATGCTGTTTTGTTTTGTGTTTTGCTTTGTTTTTGGTTTTGGTTTTTTTTTAAATAAAGACTAGGATTATCATGAACTGCTCATCTGATACTCCTAGAGCCACTTCAGAACCAAACAGAGTCAGCAACCAAATTACCAATTAGTCTTCAGATAAGAACACTCAAAAGAAACTATACTTATGGGGTGTGTGTGCGTATCACTAATGTAAACATGATAAATGGTCTTGTAGACTCCCCCTGTGAAATATAGTTATTGATGTCAATACAATAAGCCAAGAATATTAACTTATAAAATGACTGATAGATATGCTTTTTTTCTTTTAATTAACAAATCCTAGGGGAAAAAAAAAAATATTTGATAAAATAAGAATACGTTTTTCATAACATAATGTTGGAAATGAAGTGACTTGCCCTGTATTTGTCTTAGTGATTCACTAAGTGATTCCCATATTTATGGGAAGTGCATTTTATATTACTTTTAAAAATTAAAATATATGTTAGAAAACAAACAAACAAAACCCCTTAAATGCTGCAATGCTGAAGGGCAGCATTATTTTATCAAGTAGAAAAACTCACAAGGCAGGTCACAAACCTGAAATTAAAAATTCTTTTTTCATTCCAGCTGCAATTCAGAATAAACATTTAATTCACAGTCTGAGAAGACAAGAAGAGGAAGGAACATTTTGCTTTAGACTAAACATTTATGTTATTTCACTGCACCAAAGTGGAAGGTATTCGGTTTTCATTTATCTTTTTGAAATCATAAGGAAACAAGACAAAAATTATGGCTATGTTTTAATTATCAAGACAATTTAGTATCTTGTTTTCTTTTTTATGACTGTTAGCTGATTGCAGTACTTTAATAATGAAAACAAATTGTTCTCTCAATTTCTTTCCTGTCTTCTGAAACAATAGGGTCATTAGCTTTCTGGCACTCTGATTGTGGAGAATTGTATTTGTTGGCAAGTTTTAGATCAAGAGTATACAACTACAAAGTTTTATCTCATCTCTCAACTTCTGTTTACACAGTTCCATAGCAAACTGACAAGATTACTTTAAAATTATCTTTCCTTATACAAAGATGGGATGTCTAAGAGATATGTTTACTCTCTGCCACTCTAACTGTAGTACTTGATTCATTGTCTATAATTTTACACAAATGTAATTAGATTATAAAAGCTGATTTTTATGAAATCCAGTACTATCCTTATATATAGAATGATGTATTTCCTAAATAAATAATGAATAAATAAGTCAACAAATAATCCTGTGGTATGAACTACCTAATTCTTTGTAGTCAGAGGAATTCTAGATAGAAACAGTTAAAGTGAAAACAGATCACTTTATATACACTGATGTTTGCTGATAGTAATAGACACCCCCATCTTATTTAGAATTACCTTTTTCATGCTCTTATTTGTTGATAAAAAAATTTTGTTCGTTAATAAACTAAACAAAAATAATCTCTCTGGAATATGGAAAGTTGCTTTGTGTTTTTGCTACAGCTTTAGGCCTTAGGAAGTTCAAGAAAATAAAACACAAAAGTATGAGGGGAAACTAGCTGATAAAGTCCCTAGGAAAAAAAGCTTAATATACATGTGATAAGAAGAAATCAGAAATGTAAGGTTAAGAGGAAAAAAATAGGTGTGTGGTATAAAGTAATGTAAATTCTGACCTTGAAAAAATAATATCTATGAGAAATATATATTTTTTCTCTACCAGACTGATATATAACTGTTAATATAACAATTTAATACAGCATTTTTTTCTGATCTATCACATTTGGAAAAAAGTAAATCCACACCAGAATATTTCTGATTCAGATCACATTAATAGACTAATTATCTACTCAGGAAAATTAATTAGGATTTCCCCTGTAACCTTTTCTCTGAAGATGCTGAAATGCACTGAGAGGCCCTGATTTACTATAAAATTAGTAGACTTGGGTCCAAAATTTTCATTGGAATAGAACATATACCTTACTTTGTAGGTTAAAATTCTACTGATTTACCTGGAGAGAAAGGTTTTATATGAAAATGGGCATTGCCTTTGTGATTAAATTACCTCTAGAACCACATTTATTATTTCTAGAGGAATGGACAGATCTGTGTTTGATTTAAAATAGTCTCACATTAGAAGGACATCAATGACTGCACGGGTTGCTTTAATTTTAATAGTAAGTTCTGTGAAACTATGACTTTACTTTCCCATATCTATTCTCTTCTACTTTGGCTATTTCCTGTGTTTCAGACAAGGTTAATCGACTCACCCACAATTATACTAAAGGAGAGTTCTCTCCAAGGTTTATATGGCTTCTTGCAGCCACCAGTGTATAACAAATATAATAGTGTAGAATATAAATTTTATCTCTTCTTAAAAAATTTTTTAATTGTTTACACAAAAGCAATATCCTAGTTGTCTGTCTTGAACACAGTCAATCTCTCTCCTAAATGAGCTGATTTCTGTTCATATTATTGTATGAACAACACTATATTTATATCCTCTCCACTGGATCAAGAGCATCAGTTGTGCTCTTGGTCCATGGCTTTTGATTTGGAGAGATGCCACATATTGCAAATTTAAACTAGATTCACAGTACTTTTCCACGGCTTATAACCACGACTCATCCCATGTGCTATGTGCAATCTCTGTAAAATACTTCTTAATAAACACACTAGATTTCACAAAGAAGAAGGATTTGGAGACAGGTGTAATATCTTTTAACAAGTAGATGTGATAGGGACAAGATTAGTTTGGGGAACACAATTTCTTCAAGGGATCCCTCATCAGGCATATTCTATCTGCAATCTTGGATGCATTTCCTTAAGGTTGTTATTTCCTTGAAAGAGGAAATAACAAAAGAATGTAGTAATCTGACAGAGGAACTTACATTTCGAACAACATTAATGCCTATTTCTACTAAAATGTGACTAGCTTTAGTCTCTGAAGTAGTTTTGGGCAGATATATGATCTGAATCATAGTTGAAGGTGCCCATATTTTGATCAACATTATTTTATGGGTGGGAAAAACAAGCAAGAAAAAAAATCCTTTTCTGTATTTATTATTCCTGATAGAAAAGAATGTTTTAAAACTATTGTGTCCTCATGAAACAGGGTTTTCTCAATTTGGGTTATTATACAAGATTATAGATGTTTCAATTAATATTACTGAACATTTTACAAGTTTTTTTTAGTGAAATGTGTTCAGCCATGCTTTAGAGGATACTCAGCTCTGTGGGAAAAACTATAAAAAAATCAGGGAAGTGTATCTGTTACCATGGAAAGGATCATTATGTAGGCTACTAACCCAAGCTATGTATACTCATCTGGTCATTCTTACATTTAGCTCATATCTTGAGGTTAAAATGCAGAGCACAGATAACTTAAACAAAGATAGATGTCTGACATGTGACCAGAGATCTCCAAGGCCTACACTGGTAGTCTGAAAGAGGTAGAGAAAGTGTTCTTACATCCAGGACAGGCTCATTATCCATGAAACATTACAAAACGTTGCTACCCTACCCTAAAAATATGGGTACATGTTACAAAAGTGATGCCCAGTAGAAATGATTGATGCCTTTTGTACTACAGCAAGGAAATGGTCCAGTATTGGATGCACAGATGATTTAAAGCCAGGATATACTGCTTCAGTATTAGTCATAAATTTATTTTTCAATATTCAGGCCAATGTATTAGCAAACAACAAAATGTGGCTCACACATCTACAAGAGCAGTTTTAATGAAGAATTTTATTCAAGCTTATTTCATTACTTTTTTGGGGGGGTAGTGTGAATTAAGTTGAATACAAAAGGTTTTTACTGCACTGAATTACCTGTTTCACCTTGAAAAGCCACACAAAATGAAGCTCTTAAAGCCTTTTGAAAATGACCTTTTTCCTCAGCAATGATTTATCTTTCCCCTTGAAAATCCCTTTTACAAAAGGGAGTATGATTAAAGGAAGCCAAGCAGCACAAACACTCGGTGAAGATCCTGCTTATCTGGAACTCACTTGACAATGTATGTTTTTGGGGTCGGGAATGCTGCAGGTTCAAGGGATAATTCTGCCTTTCAAGCACTTCAATTTATTTCATGCCTGAGCACTGTCATTGTACGCAGACAAGATGAAACGCATCGTTGTGTAAAGAAATTGAAATGAAATCCTACTTGACCCAGCAGGATGGGGCATTATGTTTGACTCAGTAGTGATTCCTGGAATAATATCTAATTCCAGGAGGAAAATTTCTTGATATGGCCACCTGCTGTGAGTGTCTTTGTCCAGGGATCACAAGTTGTTCTGGGTGACTGGGCTCAGGACATGCCTAGAAGAAAGCAGCCAGCCTCCTGCTGGCATTTAGATCTCTTCATTTTCTGTATGCTGCCATTCAGTGGGAACGAGTGAATGAAGAGCAGGGGAAAGCTGAAGCACTTCCACAGGAAGACAGACACGCCAGCAGAAATGAGAGCTAAAAACCATTTGACCCGGGTTTCTCATGCAGGCTTCTTGAGGGTGGGGGTGGAAATTTGAAATTAACAGTAATTGTTTTTTAACTTGACAGGCAAGCTTTTAAATATTTTTGGTCATGCAGGCCAGTCTCTGGGTTCTCATTCTCTATTCAGTCCCTGTGAAGTGTTTACTTTGAAAAGGCTGCACACCACCAGATTAAATAAAATGGGAATCCTCCATGTCTCACAAGAGGGAATCGTGGAGACAGCTTTATTACTTCTGTCAGAGAACAAAGGTTTTCCCAGCATGCAGAGGATTATTAGGCCAGCAGCAAATAAACGGAATGCGCAACATCAAAACTTCAAATATGACTAACAGAGAGGAGAGGGGGGGAGAATCCATAATTGATTTCTCTGCTACTACAGTATGAAGTATAAAACTGTTCAGGAGATACCACCAAGCCAACTTCACTGCTGGGACAGAATCCAATTTTGATGTAAATTCCATAACTGGCAGTGATATAATTACTTCAAAAATTGATAATTACTTCCTCTCCCACAAGACAATCTATCTATAAAGTATCAAAATATGCTTATGTATGTTAGAAATAACATTTATAACTGCTAAGAAAAAAAGACAGGTCTTCCTTCCCTTCACTATTGGTTTAAGACTTCTGAGAAGTTTATTTGAAAACCTAGCATTTATCTATTGAATTGACTAAATTATTCCTTTTTTATTTTCCTCTTTGTTTTTTTTTTTTTTCCTCCTCAATTTAATGACAGCCTTAACAGGGAAACCATGTCCTTACTCTCTTTCTTTTACCATTTTCTCTGTTCTTAAATGGCAGTGGAGCTAGGGTCAAGGAATTTTTGTATGTTCCTTTAGTCTGAGGCGCTGTATTTCCTGCACTGGCTGCTTTATACAGTGCAGCTAGAAGGACCATTTGTACACATACTATCTGTGCCATGGTGTAAGTGAGTTTCTGAACATCATAGAAATAATAGAAGGTCATATCTTATAAATAATAACTGGAATCACAACCAGCACAATACCTGAATAACAAAAATATGGAGGATTTTCTGTCTGGCAGCACCCTGTTTTCTTTCTCTGTAGAAGTGAAAGAAGCTCATGATTAAAAATAAACATTTGTAATTAAAAACTAGAGGGAGAAAAATATCAGTGGCAAATATTTACTTTCTTTTCATAATCAGTTCTGCTTTCTGTTATATCTGTACTCTAAAACTGGTGGTAGTGCACCAGCCTAAACCAAGTCCTGAATTTACCCTTTGGTGTTTCCATTGCAGACACTGCAGTTAGGAACCAACAAAAAAGTATATTTTCTGCAGTGTATTATTCAACTTCTGTGCATTTCCCTGCAAAACAGTAGTGCTCATGCGTTCAAGCTTTGTGTTACAGCACTTGATTTTTCTGAAGCATGAGTATTTAAGGACCCAAAATGTCATAAGAGAGGGGATAGGCTTAAAATTATTATTTTGTAAAATGTCAAGAATGGTTTGGAGCCATGAATGCTTTAGGCCACAAAGTAATCCTAGTGCCCATAATGAAAAGAATTCGTCAGAATAAGACATGTCAATTTACATTAAAAGAAAAGGAGTCTCACTCACAGACACAACATCCAATAACTAGGACCAAAATCTGTTCCCATTCAGATCAGTACATTTTTTCCATCAACTTAAGCAACAGTAGGAGCCAGACCCTTCAGGCAGTATTTTCAGTGCCAGCTTCCTTAGCTTTATGGCACAATTTGGCACTGACAATTGTATTTCAATTATAGTCACCTGCAATTAATTATCTGCACAATAATAGTGTCCAGGTTATAATCCTTCTTCAAAACCAGACTTTAGTGTGGTACTAAAATATGACTAATCATAACACCAGGCATTTCTTGTCACCTAAGTGACAAGTTTATATTTGACCCAACAGAATCCAAGTGATGCTATGTATGTGGCATTGTAAATGTTCTAACTTGCAGGGGAATAATCCCTTGAACTGCTGATTTGCCAACTGAAAAAAAATCGGCTTTTCTATTTAATCCCATTGATACTTAATATAACATGGATAGTGCCAGTGTTTTTTAGCTGGTTGTAAGATTTTACAGTCACAAAAAGAACAAAATAATTGTAGTGAAATTAAGATGTCTGTGGAACAAATGATATATATTCTCAAAGATTTCAGAATACTAATCAAACTATTGACCTTTGTGGTTTTACTGCAAGCTCATGTTAAATAGCCCATCTATTTGTATTTGCTTTGGTATGTGTTATGACAATCGGCATAGAGTGTTGAAGAGGAAGAAGGAGAATGTGGTACAGTCTTACTTGTGATTGTATATTTTATAACTTCACACATCAATTGCTCCTCCACCTAATCTTGGACAGTGTCCTATAGTGAAAGTGATTTGACTATGAGGTGTAGATTTTGACAAAAGAGGGAAATTACTATCGTTTGATTCAGGTCTACTACTCCATACATTTAAGAACATTGAAGTAACAGATAATTGCTAAAAAGCCAGAAAAAATTGCAAGTCTCTTGTCACATCTAGAATATCTATCCATTTTCTGTTTGACTGTGTAAATAGAAGTTTTGAAAAGCTGAGCCTGAAATTAGAGAAGTGATGCAAAAATAGGACATTAGTGAAGTGGATGAGAAAGCTGTGTATGAGCAGAAAAATTGAGGGGAGTACAGACACAAGTTGAAATTTCATGAATTGTTTTTTTCTTCATGAATATTCATGTAGGGAGAGCTTACTCTCTCACTGACAGCAATGGATAGTATCTAAACAAGAATCCAAAACAGAAAAGCTAACGGAGGAGGAAGAACCTGGAGTGGGAAGTCCACTTCACGTCAAAACTAACAGAATGCATGGACTGTGTTTGTAGAGCTAGACCCTAGCTCCCAAAACCATGGACTGAAGATTCATTTTGGACCCTTCTCTAACAATCAGATGGCCTCAATAAACTGTTTCCATTGCAAAGTCCTAGTAATAACTCAAGAGAGGAAGGATGTTTCTCACACACACACTTTTAGCACAGGGTGACAGAGAATGCTTTTGAATCACAGGAGTATTGTGTACACTACTTCATGAAGTTAGATGTCTGAGTAAGTTGCACCAAGAAGTGACAGTTTGATTTTTCTTAATTTAATTAAAATCCACCTTGGAGGAAGAGTTTCTCTGACAAGTAGATGTCCTGAGAAAGTGCTTCCTGTAATGTTGTGGGAATCTCTTGTTGCACAGGTGTTATGCATAAAGAAGAAGTTACAGTTAAAAAAAATATTACTTTGAATCACAGACATCCTCTCTAGAAAAAAACTGCTTTCCAGTCTCAGATATCTATACTGGCATGGGGACAACCATCAATAAATTGAATTTGTTTGCTTTTCTGAAATAGCCAAGTCCTCATGTGACTTACTTGGGGGTACTTGTATATTTCTTTTTCTGTGAAAAGAAGAATGAAAAATTCATGTCCCTTAAGCAATAGGGGTGTTGGAATTTAAAAGCTACAGAAGTTTGTTTCAGCTAGGTATAGAAGACTCAGGTGTCAATCTGATCTGAGAGTTAAAATTTCCTGGCAGGGAAATGTTCTACCTGTTGTTAGAACCTGGTCCACAAAGCTTGAGAACACAGTTGTCCTCTGATGTTCACTGGCACTTGTTGGCCCTTAATATGATCAGTCACCTACATTTAATGTTTCTGGGGGAGAAAAAATTGGTCATACCTTTAATTTTGACTGATGCATCTCTACCTATATCTTTGGTTCTATGAGAGGATAATTAATAAATACATCCCAGTTCTTCCCAGGTGCTTCAAATGCTTCAAATTACATCGTGACTCAGAAACCCCAGAGTGCTTCTGATTTGAATGATTCCAGGGCTTCAGGGATGTGCCATGTTCTTTGAAGCAAGATTTAAAAAGAAACGCTTAAAGCACCTGGAAATTTGAAAGGCATTGCTGCAAAATCCAGCAGAAATGCTCACAGATGTGCTTCAGTATGAATAGTATAAGATGCAGAAGTGCAGGTGGAAAGAAAAAAAGATCCTGTCAGTTCTGAGTACAGCTGAACAACTGTAACATTAAAATCTCATTTGTGAAAGGATCATGAATCCAGGAGACTTTTTCTCACGGTTTTGTTGAATATGACTGCTGCTATTCCCCATTTCCAAAGCAGTAGTGGGGCTGAGAGTACACAAAAGCTGCAAATACACATGGACACAACAGAAGCATCCCAGGCCACACAGATCAACATAAATGGGAGAGCAACACTTTTACCAACACCCACATTAGGGCTAACAGAATGTGTGTAAATGTGAGTAACACAAATGGCCTTGTCCTGTTTGTCTCGTTTGGTTGCTCAGGCTTGAAGTTCACTATGTGGAACATGCATGCATTCTCACTCTCATAGTTCACAGGCATGGGTCTCTCAGACCTCATATTAGACCTCAAAAGATCATCCACAATTGACGTTCAAACACACCACCTCTTTCTTATCCATTCTACAGGTATGGCCTCGAGAACTTCTTCGTTCTGGACTTCTTCATTTCCAAACAACCAGCTGGTCCAGCTTAAAATACAATATCAAATCATGCAATTATATATACAGAGCCTCACACATAAAAGAGAGTTAAAGTTTAATAAGAGGATAGGACATACTGCAACAGTTCAATATAGGTCTTGGTTAAAAATATTATACAGAGCCACAGTTTACAAAGAACAGGAACATTTAGGAAGATTTTTACATCTCCAAAAACTCCTTACAACATTGTGTGGGTCTGATATCACTGGTTCAAAATTGTCTCAAAGGAGCAATTTTAAAATGAATAGTCGTAGTGGAATGTGTAGAGGAATGGCCTGAGCATGCATACAGAACCCCATGTTTTAGGCACTCAGGTGCTAATTACAAGGAGGGAGGCGTGAGCTTGTGTTAAGCCCACCTGTGTTAAGCCCCCGCCCCCACCCAATTAGGGTTTGCCTCAGCTGCACATGAGCAGGATTGGGGACCAATAAAAGGTGAGCTTCCCAACACATGTGGGCTTCATTCTTGAGCAGCCAGAGGAGGAGGGTAGCTGAGTCTGGAGCAGAAGCACTGAATGAGGCTAGCTGGGTCTAAAGTCAGAAAAAGGGGAGCACTGGCTGTGCACCTTGGTGAGAACACCTCTTTGACTTCGGAGCGCCGTACCCCAAGAAAGGTTCACCCGCTTACAAATAGCCCTGGCTAGGGTGGAGGTCTTGGCTGGTCAGAGTCAAGCGCAGGGGGTGACACCTTGGGATGTGATAAGACCTTCTGGGTGGAGACTACTCCTCTGAACACCAGCCTGCAATGCCGGGTGGTCCCTCCAGGCACGACTGAGGCACCTTGATTGTACTTGTGAAGTACCTGGCTAAGGTGGCTGGAACAGAGTAAGGACAGTGCCAGGAAGAAGATAAGAGCTGATGACTGGGAGGAGACTACTCCCCTTTCCTGAAGGCCAACCTCCAGTGATGCCCCTGGAGGCAGGATTATGTACCTGGCTAAAGTGGCTGGAACAAAGGAGGAATGGCATCTGGAAGAAGAGAAGAATTGATGACCAGGTGGAGAACTACACCCTTCTGCTCCCCTCCAGGTGGCCTGTCTTCCAACGAACCTGGCTGGCTGATAGCTGCCCCTTCAGAACAAAAGGGGCTCAGGGGTATAAATATGGCTGTCCCGGCTTGGGTTTTGTCGTCTCTTGACCCCCTGCCATTTCTGCATCAGACCCTGTCCAGAATCAACACCGTCCTGAAGAAACTCGCTGGACCCCTGGTGGTGACTTTCTCTCTCTCTTTCTTCCCACTTTATTACCCTTTTTTTTTTTTTCTACGCTTTTTCTCTCTCGTTCTTTCTTACCAATTCCTTAGCACTTTTCTCTACTTTTTCTACTACTTTAACTGTAGCCAAGGAGCATCCAGTGGGGAGACAGAAAGGAAAATGAGTCTTAGTCCATGACAACAGTATAAAGATTTCACAGATTTAATCACAGAACTAAGAGTGGGATCATTCCTATACCTAGACCTGGGAGAAACTGTGGTGTCACAGTTGTGATGTGTTCAGCATCTTCATGTGCATGAAAACTTTGAGAAGATCCTTTAGGAATTATATTTAAAATGTCTCAGTAGGTGTTTGTTCTCATGATGGTGATTAGATTTTAGTTATCATAAGAGCAGTCAAACTCTCAAATACTCAATTACTTACCAACTTTGATTTTGTGGATGTTATTCAAATTGATAACATATAACTGGAAAACTGAATAAACATTGATAAAAGAAGACATTTTCAAAATAGAAAACCCCAAAACAACAAAACCCCCAATATTTCTAGCACTCCCAGAGGATCTAGATATACTTCGGAAATTGTTTTTAGACACAGAAACCTCCAAACCTTCAACCAACACAAGTTTCTATACATATGCTGCAGGCTTTGTGTAAACTTTTTAAAGGGTTCACTGTTTACTTCTACAAACTACGGTCTATAGCACATCTGCTGTCTACCTAGATTATGCCCCAGAATATAAAGTCTGAAACTCTTTTTGATTACAGCATGCAACATTCCATTTCAGTAGATGTTAGTCTGTTTTTTGAAAAATTTCTCCATTGGTTTGTGGATGTTTTTTTAAGCATTCAGATGGATAGATAGACACTGAAAGAATCATAAGCTTGATTTGAAAAGAACCTCTTGAAGTCTAGTCCAGTCCTCAATTCAATGCAGGACAAATTACAGCAGACTGTTTAGGACCACATCTAATAGAGTTCAAAAATATCTAAGGAGAGAAATTCCATGTCTCTGGACAATCTGATTTAGAGATTAACTATTTTAACAACAAAAAAGTTTTCTCCTGTCTAGTCAGAATATCTCTATAGTGCGTCACTATGTACCTCTGCCAAAGGTCTGTCTCTGTCTTATCTATAGCCTACCATGCAACAGATGAAAACAGCAAATGGGTTTCTCTTCAAGCTTTCTTTCATTGGGATGAACAAATTCAGTTCTCTCTGCCTCTTAGTGTACTTCATATGCTCCAATATGTCTGCAATGTGTTGGTGGCCCACTGGAATAACTCCAGTATCTTAATGGCTTCATTACACTGGGGAGCAAAACTGCACACAGTGCACTACAATATGGTATCAAAAGTGAAATGAAGAGAAAAAAAATTGCCTCTCTGGACCTGATGACTATTCTCTTGTTATTCCAGGTCAGTACATAATTGGCCTTTTTTCAAGGTCAAAGTATTGCCTCATGATCAGCTCATGCATCTGAGACCTCCATTCCTTTTATGTGAAGCTACTCTCAGTTCTTGTAAGTATTTTCTATATTTCTGCATTTCACAGTTGTCTTTGGTATACTTCCTGAAGTTCCTACCTGCTCATTTCTCCAGACTGTCAAGGCCACTCTGAAAAGCATTTCAGCTTTTCCACAGATGGTCTGCTCCGTCTAGCTTGGCATTACTGGAGAATGTACTGGCAGACAACTCTACCTCCCCATCCACTTTGCTGATAAATACATTAAATAGTATTTGCCACATTTCAAATAACCAGCATGACTTGTACCACTGATGATAACCCTTGAATCTGGTAGCCTACTGTGTAGTCTACTCTTACTCTGTCTGTGTCTCACCAGTTTAGCTGTAAGAGTGTTATGGGAGACTGTGTTGAAGGTGTTACTACAGTCAAGGCATGAAGCGTCCACTGCTCTCATTTTATGCACTGAGCCTGTCCTCATCACATAACACAATCAGGCTGGTAAGACAAAATTCGCTCAGGGCAAACCCATCCTGCTTTCCCCCTGCCCTTTCCATGCCCTTTGTGTGCTTGTAAATGGCTTCCAGAGGGATTTGCTTCATAATATTTCAGGGATTGAAATGAGACTACTTGTCAGAAGATCTTCAAAACTCTCTGTCTTGCATTTCTTGAAGATTATTGTGATATTTGCTTTATTCCACCTTACTCTGCATCATTTGATCATCCCACTGAGCATCAGCCTAGCTACAAGTAAGCATGGAGAATTATTTTCGTAGATCTGTTTGGAAGTTTACTGCCCTGGGCTTTGCTGTGTGAAAGCAGGTAAGTTTCTTTCAAATGTGTGATTCTGTATGGTTTTCTGGCAACAGGCACTGCACGCAAAATTAATCTTGTCTGAACTTCAGGTAGCTTCAGTATAAACTTCTCAAACTTAGCTACTGCAATAGAGAACTTTTACATCTGAACTCTGTTTTTCGAGTTTCTGGAAAGACACAGGCACTTCTAGTGTATAACTCATAGCAAAAATTGTTTTGGCTAGAAAATATATGAGAATGTAATTTCCTGATGAAAATCAAGGTAAAATGAATTATGATTAATATATTGCCAACTCTCATTTTGAACACCATATGATACCAACTTTGTTATTTTTACGGGAGTTGTCTGAACATGCAGGCATACTGACAACAGGTAGACAGGATGTCATTTCCCCACGTCTAGTGGTATTTTCAGAAATATCTAATTGCATCAGTGTTTCTACTAGCCAAGCTTTTACATATATGAAGATAACTAGATTGTGGTATGGAGGCATGCTTCAACAGTTTGAAATATATATAATCCAACGACTTTCAAAGATGCTTGTGTTCTGTGTCACAGAAATATTTTTTAGTATATCACCTAAAAGAAGTTTAGTCTGCTACAGTTCTAGCAGCCATGGTCTTTGGTATAAACCTGAAGCATGTGACTAGTTCTCATTCAGAAGAGAAAAATACCCCTCTGATGAATAGCAAGCTACGTTCTCTATACCAATTTATTAGATGATTTTTGGAGATACTAGTGTCCCTGTTAACTTTCACTTACCAGAGTTGCTGCTATGAACATATTATGAGTTACTTATAACAACTGCCTGAGTTATATATTTAAATGTGTCTGTATACACACACACACACATATATATGTATGTATGTACATGTATATAGCGATGGATTCATCAGATGCTAACTAATAATCCGGAACAAGCTACCAATTAATGTGGTGATAAGAATTGCCTCTTGTAGAATTGAAGAGAGACTTTAACTGAAACACAGTGTGGATTTTTTTTTATTTTTATTTTTTCCCCATTTGATAGACAGCAGAACTTCTGTTAAGCGAAAATTTATACAGCAGTTATAAATATGTGTGTATAACACAGAGTAACTACCCAGAATAGAGTCTTTGGTTAAGAAGAAGGAAACACCTATATCTTCAGGAAAGGGATTTAAGGAATGTAATTGTCCCCAGCTCAAGAAAAAAAGTTTGCTCACATAATTCAGAGTTACAATTAAAACGAAAAGACAAAAAGATTATCATATTATAATGATAAATTTAGAATTTTGGTGCATTATTATTTGCTAAATAAATAAAAGTGATTTTAAAACATAAATTAGATGCATTGTGGGGTTTTTTTCTGTTTTTGTTATTGTTTTTGATGTTGTCATTCTGTGTAGTGGATGACAGAAAAAGAACTTGACTGAATGTAAGCGTGAATAAGAAAAAAGTCCCTGCATGCCAGGTAAGAAACTGAACTGCTCCAGCATGGGTCTTCCACAAGCTGTAGGATATATTTGCTTCACCATGGAACACCCCTTCTTTCTCCTTCTCTGACCTTGGTGTTTCCTCTGCTGTTTCTCACTCCTTTTTTGTAGTTTTTGTTGTTGTTACTTTTTCCCTCCTCCTATGCATGTCTGGCACTTTCTGCCATTTCTTAGATATATTTTTACAGGGGTGTCACACACTTGGCTGATGGGCTCATCGGTGGCCAGCAGTGGGTTCATTGCAGAATCAGCTTTGTCCAACACAGGGCAGCCCAAGCTTCTTCTCACTGACACCACTAATGAAGCCTCACACCACTACCAAAATCTTGCCACCTACACCCAATTGATGCAGTCTGTAGGAACGTGCTTTTCTTTATCCTCAGCAGCTAATGTATCTTTGAGAACCCTTCCTCTGCAGACAAACAATGACTTTTCAGATAATTATATTCTTTCTGCCCACCTTTGTAAACTGTTATTCCAGTTTAATAAACTGTATAAATGCACATTTACACTGCTCAGGCTCAATGAAGCCCAATGTAGAAGCATCTGATTCCCCTCTGCCTAACACCAACCAAAAGTGAAGAGCTCTAACCCATACTGAACCAAGCTGATACATCCATATTGATCAATGCAACACTTGTTGCAGACGCAGTTTTGGTATGCAAGCAGGTTACCCACTTTAACCCTATCACCTTAACTGAACCTTATCACCATTTGCAGTCATAAAATTATAAAGTATTTTAAATGCCTTGTTTTTCCTTTTGTGTCTTGGGAGTAGTGGTGTGCAGATACAATATAACACTTTTTTCACTTGAGTATAAGCCTGAATATTGTTTAGTGCAACTTTGTGCAATGTTATCTTCATTCTAGACCACACTTGAGTTTCTAGAGGAGCTCATATAGACTTACTATTGGCACCACCAGGTAGCTCAAGCATCTACAACTCTTGCCTTCAAAGTAAGAAATATTTCATTTAGCATTTTAAAGAGAGCATAGTATAGTACACTTATGCATATGAAAATAAAGGCTTTGCTAATTATAATATATTAAAACTAGGCACAGACAATCATTTTTCTATTGCTAGATGTTTGCATTTCATTTCTAGGTGGGAAATAACAAATAGAAAATTCTGCAATCTGATGATTAAGTTTAAATGTCCAACAGGATCAACTCTGTCTACTGAAAACCACCTCTCATTCTATGCTTTACTGACACAGTTGAAATCAGATTTAGTAAAAGTGAGAGGGGGCTGATGGCACTAATTTTCTGTGGGGGCTTTTTGAATCAATCCCCAACTGTACTGAATTAGGCCAAATCTATAGACATTGAGGACACATTGCACATGTCATTTTCCCAAATGCATTTGAAATTAGGTTACCAAGAGGGAGGGGAGACTTGAATTTTCAGATGATATGACTCAGTTGATGGATCGCATTAAATTCTACTGCTTCACTTGTCATGTTATGAATTTGTAAAAGATAAGATCACTAAGGACACCTAAACAACACTTTAAGGCATTTATATAAAACAGAATGAATCAATTAAATACCTCAAGGTATGTCTTCAAACTTTCAGTGATTTGTTATAGAAGCATACTCTCAGAAAACAAGTGATGACAGGTGAAGACTTTTAGGAATAGTGAAGAAAGAGGTAAAAAGAAGAAACAAACCACAAAAAGGAAAAGAAACACCAAAAAAACTCTGTGAAATGATACGTGCATCTCTGGCCTAGAAGTCATAGATAGGTAAAGTCTTACAGCTTTCCAGTCAATAAATGCTGAAGTCTCTGTTGTCTCTTCAGTGAAATAGTGTCTTTTTTTTTTTTGCATCAGAAGTACTTAAAAGACCGGGTGTTGATTTTAAATGTTATGACTTGTCATTTTTGGCTGTTGGCAGAAGATAGTCCATAAATGAGTGACTGGAGTGGAGTGAACATTACAAGCATTAAACTAATAAGGAGCATCCAGAAGTAGGTCTGTGGAGAAGCAATCCTGGGCAAAGACAGAAATTTTGTGATCTAGGCAAGAAGAGCATCTTCTTGTAAAGCTGCCTAAAGAAGAATGTGTTAACAGAATCCTTAGCAGATCTGGTTAGAGGTAAGCCTAGCAGGGAGGAAAGTAGAGAGAGGGGATGGATGAGCAAATGGATGGTGAGTGCTGCCCTGAGAATTTGGAAGAGGATATATTCTACTGAACATTTGGTGTTCTTTTGTATTCCTGTGACTTTTAAAGTCAAACTCTTTGCTGCACTTGATCACTTTCTGTTCCAAAAGATGACGAGTTATCTGAGACAATTTCAGTGAACATTTGTAGGCGTTACTTTAAGCAATTCATCCCGATAATGTCAAACATAAAAGTGAGGGGATTTAGGAGTTTTTTTCCTTGTAACAAATGGATTCTGTTTCCAGTCACCTTAGGTTCAGAAGAAAGAAAAAAAAAAATCACAGTTTTGAACTGGGATGATTTTCAGACATGTTAAGAAACTCTCTAGTTTTCTTTTGAGTGCATTGTTTGTTTGTTTTTTACAGAACTATCTTCAGCAGGAAACAAAGTCTCCAGTTACTTTGTTATTTGCTTCTTTACCTTTCTTAAAGTTCTTACTTTGGTAATGCTGCATGGGTACATAAGGTATATTATTGGGCTACAGCTGGTCACACAACAGTGCATTTTATGAAGTGGTCCAGAATTCCAGTGGGTGTTGTGCTTTGCTACCAACTTAAAGAAGATTCCTTCTAAAGAAGTTAGTTGTCTCATAGCTTTGTTCACTGTAGATATCTGGAAGCTTCAGATTTGGCAAGGGCAAAAATAATAAACCATTAATCCTGGTGTCTTGGTTTTTTTATTAGAAACTTTAAAAAAATATATTAAGAGAGAGAGCAGAGAACCAAACGGAATATATTTATTCATTTTCACATACAGCCTGCATATTTTTGCACCGACTCAGGGGAATATGGTATAGGGAAATGAAGAAACAGGAAGACTGCTGACAGTGCTTTGAAGAGCTGAAGTCAGTAACATTTTGGATTTAGGCAGGAAGTTTGACATAATTGTAAATGCAAATGTAAAACATGTAAAATGCAATCAACTAATGTTAGATCCAATAACAAGAAAAAAATCAATCTTACTTGCACAAGGCCATAGAAATCCTTTATACCAGAATCAATTTGTCAGTGCTTGTATGGCCCAAAGCATCAGACAAGACTGCCATTGTTTCATTTAAACCTGTTTATTAGAACCACGAATCCTGATATGTATCAAATTTATTCCTTCTTTCTATCAAATTTATTTCTTCTCTGTTGCATGTGCATTAGCATCTGATGACAAAGATATCATAAAATCCCACATCTCAGACACTACCCACTGGTCTTCTTACTGTACAGCTTGTACTTGCTGAAGGCTAGTAACAGAGCTACATTATGAAAGACAGATGAAATTCCATGGGGAATACACAGTTCCCACCTTTCTCATTCTCCCCACTGTGGAGCTGGCACTTCTCCCTGCAGGTATTGCCTTTGTCGCATGGCTACTAAACACAACGATGCAGAAGTTGATCATCAAGACAGATTTCCTGCCAAGTAAGAGAGCAGTGTATGTAACCAGCACACCAGAAAATAGTATGTGACCATTGAGTTTATAAAGAGAGAAATTTAACATAAATCTGACCCAAGGCACCATAGCAAAATTTAACTAGGCATTCACATCCAAACTGTGCAAATAACATCTCTCTGGAGTCCCAGGTGTGGAAATTGCATGCCATTTCTGCACTATGGGAAATAATTGGATTATTATAGTGTACCACTGTGCATATCAACTGGTATTTGTTTTATTCTTTTATTGCAACTTAGGTCAGTGCTATGAGATATGCAGTTCTTCAGAAGGAATTACATTAAAACTATTTTTGCTATCATATGATTTGAGTCATGGTACAATTAGTGGAAGAGATTCATAATTTACAGAAATTTTCCCAAATACATGAGCACTGTTTGACAGCCATTTTCTTTGGATTTATTTGCATTACTTGTTTATTATATTATATTAATTATACAATTGGCATTATAAATCTGGTATGACATAGTATATTTTACAAGAGAGATTAAGCATAATTATTGTTAATAGTTACGTCTCTTCAACAAATATATACAAAGAGCCAGCTGTAACCAGCAAAATAGGAAAGTAGTAAATGTTTCAGGCTGCCTAAAAAATTCATTTGGGTTTCCACACACTGGTTTGATGTGATAATAGAAATCTTATTAACTTAATTTCTCAGAATGCATAGTTTAATTCTTATATGAAAATAAAATGGCGAAACTGTTGTCTTACTATGCATAGAATAACACAATATGAGGAAGAAACCATAACAGTAAGTCTCACCCATTGCATGTGAGTGTTCTACCAGGTTGCCTGTATGCTGATTTTTGCCTACTGAATATCTGGAGAAGTGAAACAGCTTAGAAAGATATGATAAATGGACTACCACACTATATATATTTTATTTGGAAGATTTTTCCTGAAAAAAAAAAGTAAAGAAGAAAAAATAAGAAAAAAGAAAAAGAAATGCAACTTCTCTTAGAGAAGAGAAATCATCTTAACCCGTCTGCTGTTGTGTCTCCCTAGGACATCTTGTAATCACTGAATTTTTCATTATATAAATGAAAAATAAATATATAAATATATAATAAATATATATAATATATATAAAAATATGTAATAAATATATAAATAATATATAAATGAAAAATTCAGTTGGAAAAGGTGAATGAAGGGCTACCTAACACGGAGATAACATTTAGCTTCTTATAATGTTATAATGCTGATAATGATATAATGTGGCATTCCCTGAAGAAGATATTTTGTGGTTTAGTGAATTTTGCTGGAAGAAACGAAGAAAACAAAAATTAAAGAAAGTGAGTATCTACAGAGACTATGTGGTACAAAAGCTGATGTGTTGCCTCAGCAACCTAAACTGGCTGATTATGTCTTTTGAAGATCTACAATTTTGTCCCTATGTGACCCATTAGATGGAATATGAAACAAATCCATGTAGCACCAAGGAGTAATAAAAGCTTCGTACCATTGCTCCTTTAACCAGAGCCAATGATACCTTAGGTCTGAGCCAGAGCATGTCCCACATAACTTTCTGGAAGTATCTTGTAGCACTCAGCTAAAGCATGCAATGAGAAGCCTTTCCAGATGATATCCAATGTACAGTCCTAGATATCTTTTTGTGAAATATAACTGGGTTTTTTCGTTGGGTTTTGTTTTTTTTTCTGTTTCATTTTCATGTAGGGCAGAGGTGCAGAGTTAGGGCTTCTGAGAAAACCTAGGGTAGTCACTGGTGAAAGGCTGTCAGTAGTGAAGCTGGAACTGAGTTCTGTAATGTATTATAAAAACTCCTGCTTAACATTGAACATTAAAAAGGCAGACACAAACAATGGGGTTTTTTAAGGCTAGACAGACTTAAAATTAAGTGCCAAGAAATCCCTCAGTCATGGGGACTAGAAAACTCAGGGTAATAATGATATTCAGTAAAAGTGTTTAAAAAAAGAAAATCTGAATTCAGAGGACATTTGAGCAGCACATAACTTTGCAGGCAGAAGGTGGATCCTGTTTCTTAGTGGTAGGTCAAGTTTCTATCAAGTGTTTATTGGCTCTGATGGGTGCTTAAAGAGAAGAGTACATATCTGTTTTCCAATGACAAATAAACATGCACCTCTAAAAAGTTAAAATTTAGATACCTAAATCCTAGGTTGCAGTCCTAAACACACCTGTTCATCTGTTGTTCACTCTTTCTTAGTTGACACAGACTGTGCTCTGAAGCTTCATAAGTAGCAGAGTGTTTTATTTGTAGATAACAGTTATGATAGAGATGAACAAAAGAGCGGGTGTCTCTTGATCCAGACACCTAGGCAGTCTTCGCTTCTTTTTATCCAAGAGGTTTGATATTGTGGTTGTACACAAAATGATTTGAATGATCTCCAAAGAGATTAATTTCAAGGAATAATGAAGCAATTCTTTATTTTAAAACAAAAGAACAGAGTAACCTTTCCAGTCTCTTTAAAATAGCCTAGGGAAAACCTTTCAGCAAACCAAGAGAATACAGAGCAATATATCTCACCAGGAGCTATCTAAACACCAATAAGAGTTTATTTTTGAAGGGTCATTTTTAATTCTTCCTCATAAAATCATATCACTGGACAGAAGTTAATGCTGTGGTGAGAAAACAGAGGGGGGAAACACGAGCCTTCAAGTGGAATGAAGAAAATTTCTCTTTATCCTACCATGGCCATTTCTGTATTTTATCTAGAGAAAATTTTGTACAGGGAGACAGTTCTAAGAGGAAGGACTTAGGATATCATTATTCTCAGGATGAAGACCTGCTCAGGAGCTAAGAGAATCAACAGTTCTTTGGGTATTGGCAGAACTAATCTTGAATTTTCTTCAATGTACAATGCCTGAGCATGAAGAAACAGTTAAAAAGTTCTGCACTAGTTTCCATTCCACTCTCCTTATGTCACTCTCAGATAAGATATGGATTTGAATTTATTCAGATGGAAAAGGTCAAGATTCCCAGTCTTAGAATGACTACCTCATTGACTAGCCTATTACATAAAGAAAAAGGCCTTTATTCATCATCAGATGCTTTAAAACTGCTTTCCTGAAAACAAACAAGACAACAAGAAGAACTATTTCAAGCATGTGACGAGTCTAGAGCATAGCTGGGAAAGTTGCTTTAGGAGAGCTTGTGAGGGAAAAATAAATTTAAGACTATCTATAAATAACTAGATGAGTGTTGGTCACTACATTGTGGTGCTATGCTGAGACCTTTGATATGTTGGATACTAATGACTAATAGGGCCAGACATCAAAAGCTTCATTTCTAAAATTTCCTAAGAACTAAAAATTCAAGATTGGATCCAGTTCTCAAATGGATGGAAACGGAAATGTTGACAAGCAAGTTCCCAGCTTGTGATGAAGGAAGTTGTCTTTGAATATCAGAGACCACAGCCCAGTTGAATATTGTCAAATACAACTGAATTCTAAATAACAAAAAAAAAAAGCTATAAGATTGTGGCAAAGCAAGTTTTCTTCCTAACCAACAAGCTTTTAATTTACTGCTCAGATAAAGAGGGCAATGAAGTAACCACACTTTATACCTGAAGCTATTCTACTTTCAATTTTCTACAATGCTTCTGGCATTAACCAGTTTCATGGTCAAAGTCATTAGGGAAAACAAATTAAACATTGCTTTAAGTGGAGGCTAAATGTACAGTTTATACATTAAACATCTCTTTTTATGGCTTTCACACCTAGGTACATCTTAGGCGCTATGTCAGTGAAAACTGATTCTGCTTTTATAGGTCCATGAACCTATTATCTCTTTTTAAAATATTTTTATAGCAGTGACTCAGAATTACTAGTCTATGCTTTCTCTTAGCTATCAAATATTCTGGTGTCAGTTCTATGGAACTGACCTGAGTTTGAGCCTTTATAGGTTTGGAGAAACTTTTCTGTTCTTGCTTTATTACTTGTTTACCCCACTGGCATGAATATACAGGATTTCCAGTGTAAAAATCTTACATGCCAGCACAGAGCTTACTCTGATTGCTAAAAGTCATGAAATACGGATGCCTATTCTCTGAAGGCTAGCAGGTTTTTTAATTAAATTCTCTTCCAAAAAAGCAGAAAGATCTCAAAGTAAAATATTTTCACAGAATTATGGCTCTGTGCTCTCTGGCAATGTCAACAGTAATGATGTAAGATCTTCAGACATATATTAATCATAACAATGGAGCTTGAGGATCTGGAGGAAGTCTCTAGCAGCTGAGGAATGAGTAATGCCATGGACAGAAGTCCCTATGTGGTCAATCTAGAAACTAGGAGAAATCTGGTTTATGGAGAGGTTTAGTTTAAATTTCTCCCAGTGAGGAGAAAAAAGATGATTGTTTTTGTGTCACTGCTGACCGAGGCTCATTGCTTCACTTTTAAGACTGCCACCAACTCTTGCTTACAAGTAAGAAACCATCAGTAGTTATTATCAGTCAAATGCTGGCAAAACCACAAGGGAAACCCTGACACTTGAAGTCTTTTAACTCTCTGATGTGTTTTATATCATTTATATCATCAAATATAGTATACATAACGTTTCCTAACAAGGAGTTGTTGAATTCATTTTCTACGGTTCCTTTTCCCAGAAGGCATTTCCCTGAAATGATACAGAAAACCAAAGGCATTTCAACACCATGCTTTTTATGTCCATAGATTCTGTGCCATCAGAGGAGTTTTGCTGAACAAAAGCCCTTCAGCTGATTGTTATCTGGCCTTCTCCAGCTGTACCTCTCTTATGGAAAGGATTTCTTACCCATTCATTGCCATCAAAAGCTGACAGCCTGTTCTCAAAGCATACGAGAGAAAAACAGAACAGGTGAGAGAAAAACAGAAACAATAAATTCAGGGACTGTGGAGTGGATTTGGAGCAAAACCTTGATTGTCTGTTCAACAGCAGAGGCAAGAAGGTGAAATGGGAAGCAATACTAACCTACTTAATAACAAGTCTAGGTTCTGCAAATCCTCCATCAGATTGTGACACCTTTTTCCCATTACTTTCATGATGTAGCTTAAACCACTTGAATCAGAGGAAAGAGGACAGGATCTATAGGTCTCATCATCAGCTTTCCTAACAAAGCAAGTTTTCCAAGGGAGAGGTCAAGATTCCAGATGGAGATTGATGTGGCAATAAGCCCGTGATATTCTGTGTTTAAGGTTAATCATAACAGCCTAGATAGAATGTAATTCTTAGGTGGTTAAGGGGTTTCTTACATTTCTCTTCATTATTTTTACTATTAAGTAATGTAACCAAAAAAACATCTTTGTGTAACACTGTAAGTATGGTGTTGTTTTGTTAATCTGCAAGCTCCAATGTAGTGAAATCATAAGATACGAGAACAGTTACAAAAATTCTGTGCTTCAGCAATGTGTGAAGCAGCAGCCTGCAGTCTGAACCATGCAAGAGTTTCTGCATAGCTGCCTCATTGTGACCTACCTTATGTATGATGTCTGAGTATGTAGAAATATTAATGCTAATAACCAGTTCTTTGCTCTTCATTCATGGTTGAATTCCACTGTTTTCTCCAGGGCAGAAGAAACCATTTTCTTTTCCCAGAACACAGGAATAGATAAAATATTAATTCAGTGTCTGACTTCCCTGCTCAACTGAAGTGTCTATCAGTTCACTGTGGTTAGGAAGGTACATAGTCTGGCAACCTGAAACCGCAGCACTTTCCTAGAGACCCTCAGGAAAAGAGTGTGGTTTTTAGTGCCCATTAGAAAGGTGAGTGCTCAGATCTATCCTTCATTGCACTTTTATTCTTCAGATCTGGAAACACAGCTCTGTGATTATGCTTTTTGCTCGAACAAAAACCCTTAGAAATCTTTAAATAAATGAAATAATAAAATGTCTATATTTTACATTATCTCTTAAAACGAAAGACTTGTGTTTGCTAAATAGCTTTTCATGTGGTAAGCACATAATCAATAAATAACAGTAACAATAACAACTACAACAACAATAATAATAACAATAATAACTACCAAAATAATAATTTTTAATGCTTATAAGTCTGCCTCTCTACAGATAGGTCACAAGTTCAATGCTTCCTAATATTTCTTTAAAAGAGAGATACTTTGGACATTCATTTTCATATCTTTATAACTGCATTTTTCTACCTCAAACTTCAAGAAATAAGGAACAATGGTATGCAACTCTCTTCCCACACTTCACACTGACTGAAATAAAGGCTATTGTTATCTTGTCTTTCCCTCAAATCAGAGAGAATAATGTAACTTTTTTTTTAATATATATACTGCAATCAATCTAGCTTTGAGAAAATGTTCTGAATTGTAATTGTAACTTGTAACTTAATGTTCACATAGATAATGACCAGGGTTTGTAAATCTTTCCTGGCCTCTGGGCAATATATCCAAATCTTACAGCCATTAAACACTTAATTTACACCTTCAGGAAGTAAGAAGAAAAGAGAAGCTCAAGGAATAATTTGTACAGGGAAGTGCAGCAACTTTTTTACCTCTTCATTGCATAGTGGCAGGCCTGCAGCTGAGTCTCAAGGAATCATGCATCATTGGATGCAGTACTTAGTGTTGTCCTAGGAAGGACATTCCAGCCTTGTTGCTTATCTGATGGTCTAAGTCAGTATGAGAGTCTGATCTCACTGATTTGAAATTGTCTCAAAAGAACAATTTTAAAGTGAGTAGCCCTGGCTAGGGTGGAGGACGTGGCCTGGCCAGAGCTGAGCAGGGGGTGACACCCAGAAAGAGATGAGAACTAAGAACTAACTGCTCCCCTTTTCTGAGGGCCAGCCTGCAATGCTGGGACGTCCCTCCAGACACGATTACCCTGGTCAGGGTGGTGGAAGTCACCTTGATTGTACTGATGCTGATGTACCTGCACCCCTGGTGGTGACTCTTTCTCTCAGTTTCTCTCTCTCTCATTCTTCCTTCCCACTTTCTTACACTTTTTCTCCACTTTTCGCTTTCTCTCTTATGTCTTCTTTTCCTCTCTCCCTCTTTTGCCTGGGTCTATAATTTTGCTTGTGCCAATTGTCAAATAAAGTCTGCTTGCACTCAACCCCTCCAAGGTTGGACTTTGTTTCGCGGATCCCAAACAAAAAATAAATTTTAATATTACATCGGAATGTGACAGTCAGTGTACCTATGCGGTGTTATTTGTCTACTCGTCTTGATATATTCCATTTGGGTACAAAAATCTTATCCACTGAAGATGCCAAATTGCATATCTCAAGAGAATGCAGTTTGACATTCAGATCTCAGCAGAGCTGATAGAGATTGCAGGTTATAAAGAGTGTCACAAAAATTATCTGGTTTTTTTTAAGAAATACTGAAAAAACCCCACTAGTCTACTGTCATACTCAGTTTTCAGAAGGTAACAGAACATTTAGCTTGTTCCTTGCCCTTGAAGGATGAGCACTTTTGCCCTACCACCAGTTAGTGACCAGCTGATGTCCTAGTGCACAAAGGTTGATTACTTTTAGTTCTGTGAAATGTTGAGTTTTACAGAAGTTTAATCTGATTTTAGGCATACCTTGGAATATCTGCTAAATATTAAGTGAAAGCGAGTTCCTTAGGTTAATTCTATCTTACAAGAATAACCATGCCAGTTTTAAAAGCTTTGATTTTAAATATCAGACCAACATTCAACACCTATTTATAGAAATAAGTATGTTAGAACACTTGGCATACTTTCACTATAGCTGCTTTTTTTTTTGCTTTTTTTTTTTTTTTTCCTTGTCTCAGTTATCCTAAAATTTTAATCTGTATTTCGAAAGAATAAACAACCCCTTCATTTGCCCCTATCTGATCATTGGTGTTCTCCTACAGAACTTTTATATTCACACAATTTGCAGTCTTTCCATATGGATGTGACCAAAACTCAATACTCTAGGCATGTCTTCATTCTCCAGTCCGTAATGATGCATAGGCCTTCTCCACAGGGCCCCACTGGGTAATGTTTTGATCACAGTGCATTCACTCCAAGAAGTATTGTACCCATGTAAAATTACATTGTCACAGTTCAGACCTCAATTTTCCATCTGCAATTATGTATGTATGAAAGTATTAATTTTGGTTTTGGGATTATTAGTATACAAGAAATTTTAGTCTTAATACACACAGCTTTTCAGTATTCTTTCTTATTTTTACTTGAAGTTTGGAAGAAATCAGGGGGAAAAGGGACAAAGACTTAAGGTTACGGCTGTTTCATGCAACCTGCTTCTGTTGACTTTGGATTAAAAATGTTGCCTGCTGGTCTGGACAAGGGACTAAGTCTCAAAAGTGGCAGCTGGCTGAATATCTTAAGGGACTAAATCCCATTGACATAAGTGTTTTCTTTCTGAAGTAGAGACCAGCCAACTATTATGATAACAGACAAAAAGACACAGCAATATTTTAAAATGGAAAAAAAAAATCCTTCTGGACTGAGAGTCAAAGATATTTTTCCTTCCCAACTGTACAAAGTTTGAGTAGTCTGATTTTTTGGGGGGAAGGGGGAGACTCCAAGTGTTCTAGAAGTAACAGACTTTATTACCACAAGCAGTGGCAAAGTTACAAGGTTGCAAAGCTTCTGGTCTGCCTGTCATTTCTTTGACTGAAGATTCAGACTAGCTGAATCAGTAGTAGAATAGGTGCTATTATCTTGGTAGTACCTGAAGGCTTTGATAAAAGATCATGGACTCATTATAGCAGGAGTCCACTCTCATTTGCGGAGGAAACAAAAAAGTCATTTCCTCACAGAAATTACAAGGGAAGATTCAGTAATCTATCTTGCATGCTCTATGCATTAATAGCACACAGCACCAATTCATCTTTTTGTTTGGGATTGCCTTATTCCCATCCATGGTTCCCAAAAGGAATTCATCAGAGAGCTAACATGGGCTATTAAGATACAGAGACTCTTGCGTGTGCTCTCCACATGCATCTGAATCATCCCAGCTCTCTGGTGGTGTAGCACATTGTATATGACAAATAATTTTATGTTAACTGGGACCTACTAAGTCTGATAAATTAGATGTGCTTAATGCACTTTCCTTAGGGAATATATATAAGAGATGATGGTTTTATTTGTATTTTTAAAATAATTCCCAATTCTCAAAAGCCTGACAGAACAGTTTTCTTTCGTTTTTTCTGGCAACTGGATGTTTTTTCATGACTTCAGTTGCAGAGTTCTCCAATAAGAACAAGAAAGAATAGATTTGTACCTCAGCACTTATATGATGTCAGTAAACTCTAATCTTCCTGGAAGAAAAACAGATGAGAAATAAGCATTGAAATCTAGTCTACCTGATTTTTTTATTCCCTGCTAAACACCATGTTTGCATGCACAGATAATTGCATGCAAAGATACCTAAAAAAAACACAAAAAACATACCTTCCCCTTCAGCAAAGAACTAAAAAATCAGGATAAACCATAATTTACTCTTAAAGCCCAAACATCCCTATCGATATGCATGACCAGCTCATCATACACCACAGGAGCTGCCACCACTCTGTGCTTCCTTACATCAAGGAGGAATCATTTTGGCCAGGACTACTTGATAGCTTTCTTACAGTCTCCCTAGAAATGGACAAATATAACGAAGTCCACCAAAGTGTAGATCATTTGAGCAATCTGTACTTCCATCATTACGTTACAGTTTAGTTCTATAGCTTAGATCTATCTGTTGTTAATATAGTCACTACCATTAGAGTTTTTTTGGCATTCAGAGATACTTATTCTCATCTCTCCGGAAGTTTTAATATGTTTCGTTAGAGAAAATGACCAAAACTAAAAAGCTGTTGCAAGCAAACTGGAGAATATTTCCTAAATCTTCTTAAAGTCGATTCCTTCTCTTACCTGTTACAGAAAATCTCTCTGATGTGTCTTTTTCTCAATTCTTTCTTTTGTTTTCATTTTTCTTGGAAGGAAAATGACAAGCAGAAGTCAAAAATAGTATATTATATTTTTCTAACAATGAATGGGTGGAGGCTTTTAGACAACTGAAAAGTTAATTCTTGAGGAAATATAGCTAAAAACAAAGGGATCATTTTAAACCCACACTTCAGTACTTGATAGTTCAGTAAAGTTTTAGGAATCTTTAGATGGTATTTGAATTATATATGATCCCTTGTTAGTATTTCACTTTATTACATATACTCTTCTCCTCTAGAAATTGTTATTGTTCAGTGCCAGTCCAGTGTTCTCCTCCTACAAGTTCAGCTACAGTAACTTCTACAAGTAGATTTAAATCAGTGAAACCATAATTATGGCCTGGCTTTTGCTATTTTTTTGCTATAAGTGACATATTTTCTTTTGGTGTTTTTTTGATGATCTATTGACAAGCTTTTTAATATTATACTTTTGGCTGGCTTTTTTTTTACTCCATAGTCTATGATAACAAAAACAATTGAACCTGAGGATTCTTTCATTGTCCTCCAAGAGCCCTTCTGAAGACACTTGGAGAAGGTTCAGCGTCTTAAGTATTGCCAGATAACAACTCAAGTTCAAAAACATGAAGAAAGATTTTCCAGATGAATTCTTCAACCTTAATCTTGTTTTTTCACTAGTTTCAGTCCATCCTTTTATCTCATTCAATGATTATTACTGATGCATCAGCACACTGTAAAACTACAGGATTCTACTAAATGTAAAAATATTCTGTAGAACGCTGCTCTCTTGGTCTATTTGAAATAGCTGCAGGAAGCTTTTCTCCTAAGTAGACCTCATAAATTATCAAAATACTTATGTTGAGAGCAACTCTTCTGTGCTGTTAGGAAGAAATAGGGATCTAAACTTGATGAATGTGTTATCGTGACATGAAAGTATCAAGTGTTTGTCTTAGTATGCCCTTTATTTGAGGTAATGTTACGTGTACAATATCAAATAGTAGGTGTCTAATAAAAATATCTTCAGACTGAAAAATTTCTCAGACTTTACACAGAACCAAGAAGTCCTTCAACAACAATTTCATGTGCATATTTCCACCAGTCAGGTACAACTGACACAAAACTCCAGGTAAGAGAGCAGCAGTGGGAAAGTAGTACCATGCTTTAAAAGTATAAGACTGAAGCCATGATGAGAGAAGAAAAAGAGAAAGTTATAGTGACATCTGAGCTGTGCCATGCCTGCTTAAGATGCTAGCAGCCCAATTTTCTTGTCTTTCACACTAATATGAAATATAAGTGACTCCACTGGAGTAGAGAAACTGGGAAAAGCATGCCTTCAATAGGCTTTAAAGACAGTAATAAACACCCACAGGTTAACATCTGCTTTAAGATTTCTTACTTAAAAAGTCAGGCAGCGAAATATACTTGAGTTGCTCTCCCTAAACGATGCTACATGCACTTGTACATAATGTATATAACATGATGTTACATATTACATGCTGTTTGGTTTTGAATGGCAACAAGAAAATTTTCACTTGGAATTTTTTTGCTGTGTAAAGAGGAATTCAGTTAAACATCTCAGCACATCGGGGTAATTGACAAAAGGCATAACGTAATTGTGAAATGACATGGCACCGTAATTGTTAATGGTATGATTTGTTTTGGTGGAGCATGACAAAATGCAGCCTATTTCTAGGAGAACATAGCTGCTTAAAAGCTTAAAAGGTTGAATCTCGCTGAAAAACTTGATTTTGGAAAAAAAACAAAGACAAAAGCTTATGAGAAGAATCAGCTCTTGACATTCAAGTCTGAATGTGTTTTGCTTAAAGTATTCAGACTGCTTGAGTAAAGTAACTAAACCTTTTCTAGAAAAGTCAAACATGACTTTTAATTTTCCTATCAACATGTCTTGAGCTCATCATACCAACTGACTTTGTCACAAAATTATTTACTCTCAAGACTAATTTACTAAATTTTACAATTTATCCTTTTAAACAATCTGCCTTATTCTTATAACAACTCCAAAAGTTTTCAGAAAAGATGAAGAAAAAAATCATATTGACTAGATATATCTATTTTTTATACGACAGAACTGTATATGTTTAGAGAGCATGGCCCAGCCACTTGACTTCTCACAAACAGACCTTGAGGTTTATGAGCCAAAAAGAACAGTTAACAACTCAGTTGCCTATAATAAATTAGCAACAAATTGAATTGTTATATTCTGCATTTTTATTATAGTCAATATTTCCAACTTCTGTGTTCAAACTGAAGCTCTGCAATATTTGCAGTACAGTTTTTACTGCTCAACTCTTACTTGTCGAGAAAGCAATGTGAGGAAGAATACAATAAAAAATAAAATTCATAAAATTAGGAAGCTTCAGGGTAACAGTCATTATAAGCTATCCATATGATGAAATGCATTATCTGCACCCTTGGAATAGATCAAAACTATACAAGACATTAATAACCTCACACACTTCCTTATGATATACAATGCATCAAATAAATCAAAATTATTTTTCTATGATAAAGTCAGCTATATTGTACCTAGAGGTAGTCAATTAAGCAATAAGACATGACACTGGGTATATTGCACTAATTCATCTTGAGCTCAGTCATGAAAGATGTTATCTCTCTCAAGCTTTCCCCCACCCAGTCCTAGGACTGAAGAGGAAACTGAAGCTATTCAGTACCTCACAGGATTTAAATCCCAATAATTTTGGTCTGATGTATTCTCAGAGAATTTTTCTGGGTCCTTGGGTACTAGCTTCCATTCAATGTCTGGTTTTGCTTGGGTTGAGTCAGAATTATATACTTCAAAAAATAAATATAGTAAAAAATATGTATGATTATCTGCTCACTTATATCTACTGAAATACTTACAGTTCCAAGATAAGTATGTGTGAGACTGTTTACCTGCTTTCTAAATAGCCTATTTTCCTGATTACTGTTGATATAGATGCATGTATAGGATATGACTGGTGATATGGATGACTTACCTTGCTGTAAAGCTAGTAGGAAATTGGATCAGGCCTCAGTTTACCAGAGTGGCCTGTTTCAGTAGCTAAAGTTCTATAAAATACAATGAGAATTTATCTGCAGAAAGAGAGGTACTAGTGGTCTGAACAGAAGGCAGCTATACCTTGTGGAATTCAGAATCCTTAGGGCAACAAGGAGAGTGTGCAGCAAACTCACTACCCTGGACATGCAGAGAAGAGAATTTGGCATCTTCATGGATCGACTTGGTAGGGTACCATGCTATTAAGACCTAGAGAGGAGAGGAGAGGAGCCTGAGAGAGATAGTCAATATTCAAGGAAAGCCTTTCTCAAGCTCAGGAGCAATGAGCTTCACAAAGAAGAAGGTAGGCAAGAATGACATGAGGCCTGCATGGGTCAATAAGTTGTTCCTGGACACATCAAGATTTAAAAATAAAGTCTACAGGGGCAAAGGCAGGGACTGGGAGAGGGAGCATCCGCCCACTGTAGAGGAGCAGCTTTGAGAAGATCTAAAGAACCTGAAATTGCACAAGTCCAGATCTGATGTGATCCATCCACAGCTCCCGAGGGTACTGGTAGATAAAGTTGAAAAGCCTCTAACATCATATTGGCAGTCTGGTGAATTTCCCACTGACTGGAAAAAGGGAAAAATAACACCCATTTTACAAAAGGGAAAAAACCGGCAGATCTGGGGAACTAGAGGCCAGACAGTCTCACTTCTGTGCCTGGAAAGAACATGGAGCGGATCTTCCTTAAGGCTCTGCAACAGCACATTAAAATAGTGGAGGTGATTGGTGGTAAACAACATAGTTTCACCTAGGACAAATCATGCCTGACAAATTTGGTGGCCTTTGCATTAGTAGATGAGGGGAGATCAACAGACATCATCTATATAGACTTGTGCAAAGCATTTGACACAGTCCTGCATGACATGCTGGTCTCTGATTTGGAAATGTATTCAATGGATGGACCACTCAGTGGATAACTAATTGACTGGATGGTTGCACTCAAAGATCTGCAGCCAAAGAAGTTGAGGTCCATCTGGAGACCAGTGACAAATGGCATTCCTCAGGGATTAGTATTGGGACTGTGTCACAGTTTAACACTGGCCCAGCAATTAAACTGAATAACAGATGCTCTCTATTAATCCCCCTGTCCTCCCTGATAAGGAAAGGAGAGAGAATAAGGGAGAGAGACTTACGGGTTTGAAACTAAACTACACAACTTTAATGAAACAGTAATGATAAATAGGAAAATTTACTAAATATATACAGTTGTGGCTGTCCGCTCCCTGGAAGTGTTTAAGACCAGGTTGGATGGGGCTTTGAACAACCTGGTCTAATGGAAGGTGTCCCTGCCCATGGCAGGGGGCTGGGAAGTAAATGATCTTTAAGGTCCCTTCCAACCAAAACCATTCTATGATTTTAAGAGAAGACATCCAATACGTGACATGTATCTCATAGCCCACATTCAGGTAAGACTGACAATTCTACCTCTGGATTATCTGGATTTATTACATGCCACACTCAAATAGTTGTATCCATACTGAGCCTCTGCAACAATCACTATGAAATGAGTGTGGATAAAGAAACCAGGCTACCTAAATTTCTGTAGCAAGTGTGGATATGTAGTATGAAAAGAGAACTGCAAGTTTATTGGACAATATTACCTTTATATCTCAAAAATTGAATGCTGGCAGGGCATGCCAGCATTGCTGTTTTGCTTCTCTTCACACCCTGTAAGATCTTATTTTCTTTTAGTGCTCTACTCTACTAGTAAAAAGATAAACCTCGTGTCAAATCCTTTTCATACAAAAATGCAGATTTTTCTAGTCCCACCTATTGGTACATCAAAATATCTGACAAGCAAATTGTCTTACCACCTGGAGGATTTAAAAATATGACCTGTTGAGTATGAGAGGAGGAAATATACTTGGTCACTATGATTTTTTTTAATGTTGTTTTATTATTTTTTTAAAGCAAACAAACTAAAAAACCCTAACCAAAACCAACAAGTATTTTAAATATTTATAAAAGGAAAACCTGTCCTGATACAGTCAGTGGTTTCAAGCAATGCAAGTTCTCTCCAGCTTCATAAGACATTTAAAGAAAATCAGGAGTTCAAAATTAATTCCATTCATAAGTTCAGTTGAATTAGGCTAATATGGAACCAGTGTGGTTGTTGATAAGAAGGGTGAGAGAAGGAGGAAAACTCCTCAGGAGTTACCAGTGCAACATAAAATGAAAAATAATGGATGGAAAGGATGAAAAATAATAAGCTGTTATATGCAGCTCAATATCTTCTTTCTTGATTGCTTGCTGCTAGATGCTCCCTTGACTACAGAAAGAGTAATCAACAAAATTCAAAGCAGTTGCAGAAATTAAGCAATCATTAGTATCTTGCAAGGGTTTTATCAGTCCCCTCCATTCCTGCCTATCCTTTTAGACTCTAGGCATAGCACCTATTTCTTTTTCCTTTATGGTCAAAGCAAACACAGTGCTTTCTCAGGGCAGTTCATCTCACCAGTCACAAACATCTTATCTTTGGATGTATGGGATTATCTTCTTGAGATATCTTTCTCAGACCTCAGAAGACTAAATTACTAACTTGGTCTGGATATGTAGCTTTGACCAAGTTAATAGTGGATAAATCCCACTGCTGAGATGCAAGTACAAGACTTTAAAGAAAAAAGCCCTAAACACAACACCTTCATTGGATAAGGTATTTAAGTACATGCCCAGGTTCAAGAATGGAAAACAGCTCTACCAAAGTCAATTGAAGACTTTGAAGTCAATTGAAATAAAGATTTTGGGAAGGAAAAGGAAATATTATTCACAGCAAGGTTCACATTGTTTTCATTTAACAAAGTTCGAATTGGGCTCATTCTTGTTTTCCTGAAAGCATTCATGACATGTTAATCAGTGTTTGTATAAACAGTTATTAAAATATATACTTTTGTCTGTTCTCAGTAGAAAAACCAATTTCATCAAGGATTTACAAAAACTTCCTTTTCTTTGATTTCTATAAATATTGATTAAATTTTGAGGTGAAAATAATGACCAACACCATATCTGAAAGAAATACATGCTTGCACAGGATATTTTTGTTTGGAAACAAAGCCAGATTTTAATGGGGGAATTTTTCATGAGTCATTTGGGTCATGTCTACTATTTATACTCTTGAAACTCAGCACTACTAAATAATTTTACTGAATAAGGACCTGAACCTATGAATTCATATCTGGAAAAAAGCCCAGTGGTAAAGCCAATTAATTAAGTATTTCATCCACTTGACATAGGAAGAACAAATGGGAATTCACAAAGTATGTTAGGAGTTTAAATTCTGCTTTCATTTTTTCATTCTACTTTTCATCAACCAGATTTGTCCTTTAATCCTCATTAAGATTTACCCGGTCACCTGCTCCTGAAACACAATGATTCTTTGGTTATTTAAAATATCAGTATCAGAAAAAGAGCAAATGAAAAGACATTACCAGAAGAGGAAAAATATGAAACAGAGAACATGAATTAACAGGAAACACCAAGATGAAGCCGGAGAAAGAATGCAGGCTAGAAAGTCATTGGATGTGTAGAGAACAAGAACCAGATTGGTAGAAAGAAACAGGGTTTAGGAATAACATCTTGCTAAAGTCAGAGGAGAAAGTCCTATTGACTTAAAAAGGAAAAGACCAGACCATCTTTACAGCATGTGTTTATTCTGCTGTTGAGTTGGTATTCATGCTTCTATTTAAGTCTAATTCAAGCTTCTGTCATTGTATCTGGTGTCTCCTTCTCCTTTGCATTCCTCTGTGCTTTTTTTTTTTTTTTTTTCAATCCTCATGGATGCTATCTATACTAAATTCAGACTGGGGCTTGTATATTTGGTTAAAAGACAGTTGTCTCTGTTATTTGAAATTGTGCTAGGAGAAAGACTTCATCGTTCAAGAGTTATTATTACTCTGTCTCACGCTCTATTTCTCTTTTTCTCTTCTAAGGTACTGCAGTGCCTATAATGAAGTGAATCCAAATGACTACTTTGAGACTGGAAAAGAACCTGACATGCACACAAAATATTCTTTCAACATGAGCCTGAACTAATCATCCAAAGGGATTTTCTATTTCATTTATGGCATTTGATTCTCCCATGTGTTTTTTCCTAATGTGATTGTACCAATGCAAAATCAGAAGCAGTAGTAAAAAAGTTGTCATGCTTTCAATCTGCAGGACTTCATAAAAATTCCAGAGAGGCTGCACTAGCCTCTGGGTAATAACGGGGACAGTCTGATGGAATAGTAGCAACCTGGAAAGCTTTAGCACCTTTAGGGCAGGTTCCCTGCAAGAAGATTTGTGCTTTCCTCAGTGGGTGTAAAGGAGGTGCAGTTGTATGGCTGCTTGGCACTTAAGTTTCTATTCCCTTTGCAATGATTCAACCATCACAAGGAACATGTAGGTTAAAGCCTCTACTATGAAGTACTAAATCAGATGATGATATTTTGTCAGTGAAAGAAAGCTTAGGGATAAATTCATACGATTTAAGGTTTTAATACAACCTGTGAAACTCAGCATGGCATTTAGAGTTTTCCTCTTTATTGTTTTTTTAACAAATCCCCCAGAGTGAAGCTAGCAGAGTCCTGAGCAGTGCTATCAGCAGATCCTGACAATACTTCCTCTGGAATGAGATGCATTTTTTTCTGCTGTGTTGTAATCAGTATTTTCTCCAATCTCCAGCACTAGTCTCCCAATCTTTCCATCAGCCTTCCTCATTCTGCTCACATAACATTTTTTTTTCTTCTTTTTTAAACTTATTTTGTCTTCTTCCTGTCTCTTACAATTAAATGTTTTTTTTAAAAAAGCACTTTAAAAAAGCATATCTAAAAAAGTATTTTCAATAAATCAAGAAAGCAACATGATGTTTCTTCAAGTGAACTTAGCCCTTTTTTTTTTGTAAGTTTTTACTTTTCTCCCCCCTCCCTGATACTATTTACCAGGTAACCTTCAGATTTGGAGCAATAACAGTGCTGCTGTACTGGATCACAAACATGGACTTGAACATACTTTTGAAACCAAAGTGAGCCTATTAACTCTGAGTAGAATTATGCTTGTTGCTGAGGGGAGACTTTTCAGCTGCCCTGTACCTAAGTTTTGAGTTGTGTAACCATGGTATGAGTAGGCTTAGGAATGGTAAAACCATCATCTTGGAATGTTTCTCGAACCATCAGCTTAAGCCACATCCATCCCATAGGCAACAGTGTGGGTACACCACTACAAGAGGCCATTGGCCTTGTTAGAAAAGTACAGAGCAATGTAATCACAAAACATGGCATAGGAAAATTAAGACTTATCCTGAAAAGACTGAAATTTTGTTTGACCTCTTCATTCCTACTGAAATAAGTGATGCTGATCAATAATGTAAGGCTAGTTGTCATGGTGGTTTTGGGTGTCCAGTTCTAAATTTTGTTCAAACCACCTCTTTTTCCTGCTGAAGCTGTGGTATAAGATACAGGCATAATCCTACTGGAAAGCTGAGCACAGGGCTATCCATATCTGTCTCACTTAAGATTAAAAAATATATGAACAAAAGGATTTTTAATTTCTGCTGTTTTTCAACATAATCTAAAGCTAGGGCCTCTGACCCTGTGTCCTGTCCCTCCATTGTGTTGATATGTAGTGCAATAGGCAGAGAGGGATAGTCTAGATAACCAGAATAAAAAAAATTGTATGTTTTTTAAGATAAGCATATCAAAAGATATGCCATGATATAAGCTATATGGAAGAGACCAGTGAGTAGTGGCTTCAAATTGTAAAAAATGTGTCTGTCTACCTGAGCTGTCAGGGGCCATTCACAGCCCAGGAGAATAAAACTGTTTTTGTATTGATGCAATAGTTAAAGAGCATTGACCCAAGAAAAAATCTTCTTAGTATGAAAATCCTACTTAGGACACAGACTAAGAATACTTTGATTTTAATTTAAAATCAAAGAAAAATTTTCCTTCACTCCATTCTTTGCCTCCAACACACATTAATTAATTCTATGATGTTTTTACTAGGCAAAATATAATTTAAAAGGTTCCAGAAGATCTGTAAGAGTGGAAATGTCCTCTGAGAGAACTAGTAAGTCCTAGACTATTTCTTTTTTGCAGTCAATGCCCACTCTGAGTACAGAAATCTAGATTTGCATCATCTTACCAAGGTTAGAATTACAGGCACTGTGCTGGATTTTACTTCCAGATTCTCTTTCCATCATAAAGATTTAGGACAATGCTGATGATAGGTGTAATCCTAAAAGAAGGTCAAGACTAGGTCTCAGTAATGTAGAGAGATTTCACATGTACTCAGTGAAGAAGAAACAGTAGTTTGCTTCCAAACAGTACTAGACATTTTTCAAACTTTCTAATAGTTTTCCCAATGAATGATGAGTTCTATTGATTTTGCATACATCAGCAATTGGGTGGCACTCCATCTTTCCTCTATAAATAGACATACTCTGCTACATGAAATTTCATCCAAGCAAGCTACAAATCATCAGCTTTTTTTTAAAAAAAAATTGTTTCAAAAACATCAAAAGATAAGAATCCTGTGGGAAAATTATGCCCCATTCCATAACACCTTTTGTTGCTAAATAGAACTTTAAACCTCTTCAATGCCTTTATAATGAGCTTTGCTTCTCTGATGTATTAACCCACCCACTTCCTCTCCATATCCTATTGTCACCCTCTTTGAGGTTTATTTCCCTGTTTGTCCTTTTCAAATGCTAGCATTTGTAAAAAGGGTCTTTCAAAGACATTGTGCTCAAGCCTTGATGGCAAAGAGTCTTCTCATCAATACAACTGCCCACGCTTCTTTCACTTGATTTGGAAAAGAATTGAAAAAATAACAAATATTAAGCTGCTAGAATGGACTTTGTTTTAAAGTAGCCTTTTTTTGCCCCTCCTGCCATTTAAAAAAAAAAAGGATTTTTTCCAGGAAAAGGGATCCTCCCACTGAAGTTGACATGAATTCTGACTTTAAAACAGGTGGCAGTAAAAGCTGGCCTCGGCTGGTTTGCACAGGTCAGGGATGTATAGCACAACTATGCAATCCAATACTGGTCTATGCAAAACTCCAGGGGAAACAATAGGAAAATATTTATCTGCTTTTTTCACAGTATACAAATGGAAATAATTGAATGCCCCAATAGCACTTGCCCGTTTCTTTACTGTACGCTAAAGCCTAGAAACGCCAGTGCGTATGTAGCTTCACAGGCTACAGATTTACAGCTCAGATAAAGCAGTGTAAATCAAGAGTAATTCCATTAAAGATAATTAAGTTAGTATACCAGTATCAGCCCGGAAGAAGTGTGTGAAGATTGAAACCCTGTAATTACATTTGTTTCCAGAGCAGATAGAGCATCATCGATATTTAAAAGGACATTGTTCGATAAATTAGTAACAAATGAAACACTGCAAAAAAGAGAAGCTTACAAGATATCATCTCTGTAGACTGGTTTTAATAATCTATTTTTTATTTATTTAAACTTTCTTTAAAAATACATAAACTCAAAATGACTAAAGAATAGCACAATCTGACACTGTCAGATTTCCACTTAATTAAAATACAAAAAAAAGAAAATCCACACATTTAATATTAATGAGTAAGTATGCAGATATTTTAAATTGTGTTTGTTTTGTTGTGTTTTTTTATTATTATTATTGGTAATCTTTATATATTCTTAATGAAAAAAATTCTTTTAACAAAGCAGTTTTGGAGTTTCAAATGGGATTTTTATGAACCTTTATAGGGTTTATTGCGTTTTGTGGATTTCTCGTAAGATCTGAGGGTCGGGTAAAAATTCTAAGCAGACAGTAAATGGTAAAAAGGGAATATTGGAATAGCATTCTGTTCTAAGCTGTTGATATTGAAACAGATATAGATTTCTAATTAAACAGGAAGCATCAAATTATTCTCTGAAAAATTTTTAACTAATTGCTAGGTAAACTTAGAGAATCAGGTCTTCATTTAATCTAGGCAGTAACTTCTTTTTTCCTGTGAACTGTGAGATTGAAGTAGTTGTTACTTAATATTTTTACTGCTTTTAAACTTTTTTTTTTTTAATCTGATACCAAGTTCATTAGTTTGCAGCAACGTACTAACAAGGAAACAAATAGAATAAAAAATTTATTATATTATCTCAAAATAATTAAATAAGAAGTAGTATTATTTCTGGATAAGAATTTTGCAAGACTCTACACCTTGTTTCTTCTATATAATTCAACCAGACTAGCTCAAGTTTTGTCCTACTCTTTGTAACCTTTGATAACTGACTGGCAAAAAATTTAAAGCTTCCATTTTTAAGAGCTGTCCTGCTCTTAAATATTCTTGCACTTTAAATTTTCAGCAAGTAATCATTGGTGCAATTGTACATTACCCTTTTCAGTCCTTAGTTCACTACTTCATATTCTCATTCAGATGTTTGTGGTAACTGGTTCATAGATAATAATTTTGCTGTACGATAACAGACACTAGATATTTTCCTTGTCAACTTCCAGATTAAAGGATAAATTAAGAGAGAAATTTTTGTATTAAGGGAGAAATTAAGCAATAGTTACCTGGGCAGTGAAATCGATGAGTTAGCAAAATATGTGGATTTACTAGCTTTGGTTCTTGGATATATTTCAAGGCTAAAGGTGAATGGGTCAAAGGAAGGGAAATATTATCTTTGTGTTTTCTTAACCCCTGGATTTATTAGAAAGATAATCTGCCATCGGAGAAAATTTAAAGTAACACCATGACATTCTAATTTGCACCATCTGTTGATAATTGACAATTCTCTAACATGTCAAATGGGAAAGGTTGAGAGGACAAAACAAAGATGGATATGCTTGGTGCATGCCAATCAGTTGTGGGTTTTTGTTTTGTAACAGGGGAGATCTATACCAGATGAAAAAGTACGCAAAGTACTTTGGGAGCCAAAATACAAATTGCAGCATGAACTACTAAATTGTCTCTTTTGACATAAACTATCTCCCTACAGTCACAGAACATCTCTCTACTTTTCCTCAAGGAGGAGATTTAAGAGAATACAGCATATGAAAATAGAGTATGTTATTTGTCATTGCTGAAAATATTTTCTGAGTACGCAACTTTAAATGTTCTTGTGGAGGGTGCCCAGACAGTCAAGCATGTCTTCTTGGATCACTGTAACTGGACTTGATGCTATCTAGGTTGTACTTATTTGCAAGGTCTCCCTACTACCAGTCTCTGTTGTTTGACAGCTGCAGCCAAACGAATCAGTCAGGTGTATCAAAATAAGCAACTTCTAAGTATGAGAACAATATGAGGATCAGTGTAAATTAAGTGATATTAGTTCTCTCCATCATTTTTTCTCAGGCTGTGGACAGACATTGAAGAGAGGTGTAATTCCAAATGATTCTTTCAGTCAGCTGGTGGGTAGAGCCTTAAAAATCCAGCAAATAGACTATCTCCCATGAGCAGTTCCTAATCTGCTTCAAAGAGAAATCATCTGGGTTAGTCTGAAGAGTTTAAATAAGAAGCACTCACGTAATTCTTACCACTGGCACTATTTAGAGTGTAGGACCTCTGACTAGTGGGCTCTGAGGAGCATATTTTGTCTCTTCTGCTTATAAAAACAAGCATTTATATTCTCTTTGTTTATCCTAATCCTCTATTCTGAGCAGCAGGAGCAGCTAGTACGACTGCTAATGCTAGTTTTTACAGGAAGAATTTCAGTTTTGAAGAATATTTTTGCTAGCCAGAATTTCTGGCACTTTCTGAAAGAACTCAAACTTAGTACTCTTTAGTAATCAGGATTGTTCTTCAATAGGATTGTGAATTTTCTAGTTGATAAAAGAAGTATATGAGGCTTAGAAGGAAAGAAACATGCAGAATCTTCACACTTTTAAAACCAGAACTCTTTGGATCTTTCTTATTTCCTGACATTTTTTTTGTATGGAAATAATTTTATTTCTATGTATGAACATATATAAAGATCATAACTGTTTGTCAGAAAATTAAATAAAGAAACTTAGTATAGTTTCTTGGGTTGCTTTTATATTTCTATATGATTAACACTACCCGTAGGAAAAAAGATCATAAATTTGCTGCTGTAGCTGCTTTGATATCTCTGTATCTGTGAGAGGAACTTTGGTTTGGAAAACTTTCACAGATGAATATGATGTAAATGTGTTAAAAACTATGCAAGCTAAGGAAAAATAATTATTTTAACAGTTTAGGAGCATCTTGTGGCAGAAAATATGTGAACACTTTCATATTTGAAGACAGGGCATGTGAAAGCCATGGATAGTTGACAATGAAAGAAAATACATTCTTTCTGTTTGCTTACCCTTGGTAGAGTTTAAATTGCCTCAATATGAGTTTTTGTTGAAATTGAGC
The DNA here is from genome assembly GCA_038090715.1 of Florisuga fusca. Taxonomy (NCBI): domain Eukaryota; kingdom Metazoa; phylum Chordata; class Aves; order Apodiformes; family Trochilidae; genus Florisuga; species Florisuga fusca. Next base: position 61,001,542 of record JAAWXA010000001.1, read on the forward strand.
TGATTTAAATTTGTTTGCTCTGCTGCTGCTCTTTTTATAGCATCTGTAACATTAGCTTCTGCTCAGGTAACTGTTTGCTAATGAGCTATAGAACACCAACTAGTATCAGAAAGAACAAAGAGAGATACAGTATAATCAATATTCAGGTAGAGATGTACATTTTCTGCTATGGACAAGTGCAAGTACATAATTTCTTCAGCCAGACCAGCTTAATGGTGATAATCTCTCAAGTTAACCATGGGTGGGTTTGTTCCATACTCAGAGAAGAGACTTTAAAGAAAATATCATGATGATCTTAAAAATAAATTATTTCATATGGACACCCTTTCCTCTCAATAACTTGAGAAAATTAATAAGAGAGGAGGAAATAAAATTAAGACCTTATTGAGTTTACAGTCCTAGTATAGATTTCATCAGTGTCTGTTACTTGTACCAAATAACAGCGATTTTTCCTACTAAAAACTCCCATGCCATTTGTTGGACTACTTTCCCTCTCTTCTTCCTGAAAACAGTGGTAACTACTTCAGCTAGCCACCAAATCAACATGAAGAACTGATTCTTTAGATGATTTTTTAATAATTACAGTATAGACTGGTCATGGCACAGACACACTCAGAAATAAAAGTGATTATCCGTTATTACTCTGTTGTTAACTTCACATTATAAATAAAGATTAATGGGTCTCTTTGTTAGTAACATTCTCCCTTTTCAAAGGTCAGCTGCTAATAAACTACAAGAAGCTCTCAATGAAACCAACTACTCTATAGCATTCAGGAACTTGCATGGAAAGTGGATCTGGATTTTACTTAAACCAGGAGGGAAATCATCTGAAGCACATAATGCAAAGAAGAGGGAGGATTGATCTTCCAGTGCTCCAGAGCTAGCTGGGTAAATTAGAAATTCAAATAAATATTTGAATTAAAAGAAATGAAATACAAACCAAATGAGGAATTTATAGAGGCAAAGGAAATAAGTAAATAAATACCCTAAATATTTTTGTGAATCCAGCCCTAAGTTGCTTCAGTCACATAAATAAAAAGGATTAAGGATAGAAGAAACAGAAGTAATATGCAACAAGAATAGGAAGATAGTTATTAAAATTAATATTTTCCTCAGATTTCTATGGAATGGATGATACTGAACATGCAGATAAAGGAAAGGTGATGAGTGTGTGAATAGAGGTCCAGAAATGGAAATCGCAGCAACTGAGGTTGGTGCAAAATATAATGATCTTAAAGTGTTGAAATCAGAACAACCAAACAATTTCTTTGTTCCAAAACTTGGAGGAAAATGGAACATAAAATTTCAGACTTGATAACTAGATTATGTAATAATTTTTTATTTCATGTATTGTTTCATATTAGTTAAGAACAGAATATAAAGTATGAAAAGGAGAGCAGAATGACAACCCATTAATCTGATAAATAATAATACGCAAATCTTCTTCTGAAAGACATTTTGAAAGACAGAAAGATATTGCCAGTCTAACCTCATAGAACTCATTGAAAAATAATTGATTTTCTAGACAGGAAAAGAGAGTGGATCTAATCAATCTGATACCACACAGGAATTGTTAGTTAAGAAGAGGAGAAAAAAAGGGATTAATGTGGGAATTATGAAGTGGAGAAGGGACTAAAGCAGGAGTTACAATAGAAGCAAAGAACAGGAAGGAACTCGGGCAGAGGGAGGCAGCTTCAGTTGGATGAAATATATGGTTATACATTTAGGAATTAATAACTTTTTTTTCCAGTAAATCAAGACTCCAACATGAGGATGATAGTCTGTCTCTACACATCATAGGCAACTATGTACCAAGATAGTATGGCCATGAAAAAGACAAATATGATCCTATAAAGTATCATTGGAATAATTTTCAGAGCAGGAATCAATGACATTGTACAAAACCAAGGTAAAACGTCATCAGAAATACCGTATGTAGTTCTGATGACCTACAATCAAGAAAAGATATAGACAGGTTGCAATAGGTTGGAGAAAAAAAAAAATAAGATCAGGAGAAAGCCTTAAAAAAAGAAAATGTTCTTTAGTGATTTAGACATAGAAAAAAGGCCAAGAAGGACAAAACCTATATACAAGGAGTGAAGGAGTGAAGACTGGGAAAAAAAATTAAAATGTGTAAACTAATTGATAATGTTGACACAGGATTAAAAAAAAAAAAAAAAAAAAAGAACATTAATCAGGTAATGAATAAACATAGGCATGAAAGGAGAATGAGGAGAAAGGACAATGCCGTAAGAAAAATGATGTAACTGCATGGAGAATGAAGCACCCCCAAAAATCTGACCTATTTTTAAAGTGAAACTTTTAAAATTTATTCAAAATATTATGTGATCTATATTCTTGTAATATCAAGATCTGAACTACATTTAAAATTAATTTCATGCTGGTCCTATGTTTGTAAGAATTTACAAAATTACCAATAAGGCAGACTTATCACTGGCTATGTAAATCAAAATTACATAATTTAGCCATTTGTCATCCTGCCAGAGGAAATCTTTAATCAACAGTAGCACTACACATTGTATACAACTTCATGTTAAATTATATTCAGCACATCAATTTAGTAGTGAAATTGGAAGTCCTAGTTATATCAGTATATTTCCAATTTCTATTTTATATTATTTCTTTCTAAAACAAAAACATTTTTGTCTGAAATTGGTGCTGCTTCACTGCCCTACTTTTCATGCACCTTCCAATTTTCAAAAGGTAGGGTTACAGGGTAGGTTAGTAACTGGCAAGATTGCATGTGTAAAGAGTCTGTCACAACACACTGTTTCAGGACTTTCCAGGACTTTCCAGGACTCCAGTTAAAGCTGTGTATGTCCAATTGGGAAGGTAGGAACCATCTGTTTCTAATGGTATAAAGCTTCTGTTTCTAACCCTTCAGGGCTGCAAGATATTGAACTTATGGTCTATCTTACATTTAAAGGCAGAATGCATCTGGAAAGGCAGTCTGGGAGAAAGAAGGAAATAGTTCTCTGGCAGATATTGCTTGAAATGACTCTGAGCTTGGGAAAGATAATCTCTGATGACACAATACAGGAGAGAATAAAACATTGCTTTAACTTTATTTCTCACGTTGCTCAAAAGTTAAGCTTAGTTAAAATCATGACATGGCTGTCACTCACAGAGCTTATTAAAAAGTTCACGAGAAGAAAACTGATTTTTAGACTTTATCTGTTCATGAGGATAGCATGACAAACTGTTCAGGTATCCAAGCATGTACATGTATTTAGATAATGGGGATAGAAAAATTTAAGCTGAACATAGTAAAATTTCATAGGGAAAAAGCAGAACCTGTAAAAACACTAAGATCTCTTCTGAATGTTATTTATTTGAGAACACAATTAAGCAATGCAAAGCAAAATGATAAGGCAAAGTAATGCAAATTCCTTTTATGATGCTTTTTTATAAACTGAATCCAACTGCCTAATAGAGGTGATAAAGTACTCCAAAAATGTATGGAATTACTCCTTGTGATGGTAGACCACACAAATACCTAAATTCCTTTCACCCTCAGCAGTGTGCGAAAATGCCTCTGAAGGCTTGGAGATGCACATACTGTATGCTTCATTTCAGATTCTGCTGCACGGGGGAGAGCTATTACTGGCAGTATTCTACATATAGAGTAGAAGTGTCTCCTTCCATCATGTCATCCTGACATTAGGATTTAACTCTTCTTACCTCTGCTCCTGAGAATCCATAAGGAAAGGGAAAATATATTTGTCTTCATCACTTCAGATCCATCTTTCTCACAGGTGCCCTTGTCAAAATCCTGGCCACCCTTTTATACAGAAAATGAGTAGTCAGGGCAGCCTTGGAGGATGAAGCAGAACAGCATACCCAGAGAAGGGACAACAAATTCAGTCTCTTTCCTTTAAGCCATCTAGCTCCTTTCATACCAGAAAAAGGTAAGTATTTCTTCCCTCTCTTGCCCTGTCACTCTTAGCTCCTTGGTGGTGAACAAGCTGACTGTGGAAAAATTCCATGGGCCTGGTGATTTGGGTACTCTGCTAGCTCCCAGTCAACAGCCAGCATGCAAGAGGATACTAACTATAGTCCTATAGTACATGTTTGTCAAGCTCCTCTAAGGATTTTTATAGAATTCAGGTGTTTATTTGCACTGCCCAGAGTGAATGCAGTTCTCATATCTCGACAACTAAAACTAAGCCCCTAGGGGTCTTTAATCTAAGAATGAAAACACTTAATTTCAATGCCTTAGGAATTAGACTACTTCCAAAACTAGGTAAGTATTGGATTTCTTTTAGGAACTTTGATGGGGTTTAGGCAGAGTGTATGTCACCTTGAATTCCTAGAATTGGATTTTCAAAATAACTGCCAAGATGTATACTAAGAATGGATTTTAAAAGTAAGTTGACAGGCTGTTTCTTGTATATTAGCAAAGTTGCTGTAAACAGGCATTGTTAGCTGTAGAAACAATGGGCTTTCTTTTAACTTAATTTTGTTTTGTTAAGACAAACATGAACTTTTGTTTCTGTACCTAAGTGTATATATATGTGAATAGTAACACAATTTATGACATAAGTTTAAGAGCCAAATAAGCTATGTAATTTATTTACTGTGCGATTCAGAGCAATCCACTTTAACAACTTCTGTTTTTAAATACAAGGCAACTAGGGATGGATTAATGAGGCCTAATGTTATGAAACAAAAATTAATGATACGTGTGGAGATAATACTCCACAACACAAGCCAGAAGGGGACTATTCTCCATTACAAGCCTGAGTTCTGTGAAGGTTCAACGGTGCAACTGAATGCATTATTTTATTAACACATAGTTATAGCTTTCAGAACTGTGGAAATGCTTTTTTCTTATAAGACATTGCTGGCAGATATTAGAAAACTCACCCAAACACATTTGGTCCTGCTGAAACCCCTGAGATAATCATCTTTCCCATACATCAAAACAATATACAAGGTTACAAGAAGATTAAGAAAATTGTCAGAAACATTGTATTCCTGGAACAAATGAAATTAAAAGGACCTATTCTATCCCATAAAGAGTTCACATTCCTGTCATTAACTGTGTGACTAGTCATATTGATTTCATATTCAAAAATCTTCACAGAATTAAGGTTTAAATTGGGGTCAGATGTCTCCAGTCACTTCTGTTGCCCCTCTTGAACTCCATGTCTCTACTGACATGCTTGAAATTAAATGTTTGCCAAATCAGAATCTCAGTATGGAAATAACAAATGTGAAAGCAGATATGACAGAGAAGTAATTTTGTGTCCTATGTTGTTAAAAATAATAAATCAAAAGCTTGTATTGTGTTCAAGCTCTGAAGATACTTACATGGAATTGCACAAAAAATTCTTGGTGAATGTCCCCTCAGGTACCTATTTCCTGATACCATTTTGATTTCTATCTCTTGAGATTTAGAAGAGTAAAATATCTTAGAGAGATTTGGATGCTAGTCTTCAGGTATACGGCTGTGTTAGAAGGTTAAAACTCCAAATTGTATACCGTGGATGCAGATACATGTTTTCCACATGCCTGCAGAGCTCAGGGCACCTTTTTAGGTACATAAAGTACCTAAAGTACATAAAGCCAAAATGATGTATCTAGACTTCTGTGGCAGCCTGAGTTAATGCAGCTGCTGGTCTTGCCTTTTCCCCCAGTGTCAGATGGGATTTTGAGTCCTCCTCTTCTCCCAGCTCTGGTATTGCTATTGGCTTTACTTATGTCCCTCGTTGCAATGATCTACCAAATTTATTGTCTAGTTTTCTGTAGATATACTGAGTTAAGATATTTCAGGAAAGTGTCCAACAAATGCCAGCACCTTTCAAAAGAAAATGGTAGCATTGTCTGGGGGGAAAAAAGAGGAAAAGAACTTCCAGTTATGGGCTTGCAGCATCATGGATCTGTTAAAGAACTGTACTTCACCAGAAGCTCTTAAAAGATGTACTCTTCCAAAGACAGTAGTACAGCTGATGGCTGTTCAACTTTCAGAAACTCAGATATATATCTGTAATACTGAGGAGTGCTTAACTGGAAATTTACAAGTATTAAGCATTAAGACTGGTGCCTTTAAAAAAAAAAAATAAAATAAAGTGCATGAAGGAGCTTTTGATTTGGTTTGGGTTTTTAATGGCTATTTACCCTGTTCTGCCTTCTAGACCAATGACGATATGGCAAGGAATATTCAATTCCCATTCCCTCCCACTCTTTTTCCTCTGTTCCCAAATGCTATAAACCATCATATGCTACACAAATTGAAACTCCTTGTTTAAAGCAGGGGGAATAGTTCCTTTTCTACATTGTGAAGTTGTTACACCATTTCTGGCTTATTTAAAGCTCCCTTGAGAAAGCATTGTTCCCATATTCCAGGTGAATTATAGAATAATTTTGGTTGGAAAGGACCTTTAAGATCATCAGATACAACCCTTTACCTAGCATTGCCAAATCCACTACTAAATGATGTCCCTAAGCACCTCATCTACAAGTCTTTTAGTACCTCTAGGGACAGTGACTCCACCACTTCCCTAGGCAGCTTGTTACAGTGCCTGGCAACCCTTTTGGTGAAGGAATTTTTCCTAATATCCAATCTAAAGTCCCCTGTTGCAACTAGAGTCCATTTTCTCTGGTCCTATCACTTGTTACTTGGGGAAGAGATGGACCCCCACCACTCTACAACATCCTTTCATGTAGATGCAGAGAGTAATAAGGTCTCCTCTCAGCCTCCTTTTCTCCAGACTAAACAACCCCAGTTAAATAAGATTTTCTTCATAAGACTTGCTCTTCAGATCCTTCACCATCTTTGTTGCCCTTCTCTGGACTTGCTCCAGCGCCTCAATGTCCTTCTTGTAGTGAGGGGCCCAAAACTGAACATAGTACTTGAGATGTGGCTTCACCAGTGCCAACTACAGGGGCACAATATCTTCCCTTTCCTGCTGGCGACACAATTTCTGATGCAGGCCAGAATGCAGTTGGCCTTCTTGGCCACCTGGGCAGACTGATGGACACACTCTAACCAGAAGGCTGCTGAATTTTTCTACTCTTCTTCTAGGTCCGTAGGTATTCAATTATTTCCTGGAAAATGAGACAGAGGAGGCTGAGGAACTCCCACCCTAGAACTCCTTATCACTGGCATCCCCTAGGCAGGTGTGTGTTCATCCAGAAGAGGAATCAGAGCTTAGTTCCCTTATCTCTCTCTAACCATTGAATTTTGCCTTTAAAGATATGGCAGCTTTGCCCGTTTTACAGACTGTTTACACAATGACTCCACCAAGGGAGAATAGTTCTGGAAATGGCTATTTTATTAATAAAGCTTTGGATTTAGGTAGGATCTTGACACTTCACTGTTTAATGTTAACATTTCTAAACTGTTGTGCATGCCAAGATTAAATGCCGAAGAGACATTACTAATTGGAATTTAGGTGCCCAGGAGATTTAAGCCTGGGTCCTGCAGTTAGTCGTGAGGTGGAGGGTTTTAAAACCTAGTGGTACCATGAGCAAAAGTGTGCTTTATCATTCAGGTATGAAATCTTTCTATTGTTCATCATTGCTTCATCTAGAGAGCTTCCCCTCCTCTCAGGAATATAATCAATACAACACAATATTAAATCCTACATTTTAGGCAAATTATATTTAATAACAAATAGAGATGACAGTTATGACTCTGAATGCAGTTTGCAACTTTCTTTAGCTGGTATAAAAGACAAGACCTTCTCTTACCTTTTTGAAGGTATACGCTAACAAAAGAAAAATAATAATTGTAAGATATTCTTAAAACATACATTAAGAACTAAAGGACATAATCAGCTTATTTGGATTTTGCTAATGTTCCTGTCCATTCATTTGATATGAATTAAACTCCACATATAAGTAATTTAGAAACATGGATTTCTGTTAAGCCTATGAAAAGTGAGTACTAAGGTCATGTAAGCACTTCTGAACATCTCACCCTGAAGCTTTGTAAAAGTTTGCCTAGCCTAAGCAACTTGTGTGGGCTCTTTTTGTAATCCAGAGAGAAAAACAAATCAAGAAGGCAATTTTGCTTGTTTCTCTCTCCATGAAAGGGTAGGAGACATCCAAGACCAAGTCTAATACAATTAACCTTAGGTGAGATGAATCCAACATTTGACTTTCTGTGACAATAAATTCTTGTCAGGATTAGCAGGATAAATATTTTCTGATTTGTTAGAGTAAGGACCAAACCTCAAGCATGTATGTTAGACTTCTACTTCATTTCTCAGGCCAAACTCCTACTGGTATACACTCTTGACACATTGGCCATTGTGTGAAATCACCCAAAATTTTTCCAAGCTTAGGAAGATCATTGTATAAGTGTGGAGAAATTCGCATATGTAAATAGTTAAAAAATGCTTCATTTTTCCTGTTTCTTCCATGATGTATATATAATCTAAATAGTGCATAAGATACAAAGGAGTATTTGAAAGTGAAGAAATAGACATTTGGTTTCCATGAATGTATTTCTATTACATTTAATAAAATTACATTTTTTTTTCCCATCATCTTAATTTTCAAAATGCTGTGGCTTTAAAATCCATTTTTCTAAAAATTTTCTTCTAATTTTTTCAGGCCATAGCAAAATAACAGTCCACATATATTTACCAGTACCCAAAAACATGTCTAGGAACTTCTTATTGCTGTAATTGCAATGAAATATTAAACAAAAGTTCTGAATCTGGATAAAAATCAATCCTATAACAGTGAAACAGGCACTGAAATGGTGACACAGACGCTCATTTCAATTTGTATAAAATATATACAATTTTTTAATATAGTAAAGAAAACCTTCATCCTATACATGTATTATTTTAAAGCATCCTTTAAAGCATCTCTAAGGTTTTGTAATCAATGTAAATACTCATTACTAAGTGTTTTTTTCTATTGTTTGTTTTTGTTTTTTTTTAACATACTATCTGGCACTTTATAATACATTTTTCAATGTGTATTTCCTTTGTATTCACAACTTCACAGCACTGTTATTTGTGTTTACAGATATATCTGAATCTTGATGCAGATGAATGGAGGATTTAGCTGATGGTTGTATAAAATGTATCTTTTCCAGCTTTGGCTGTGACAAAAAGAAGCTCAGGCTTCTATAGCAGTTTCAACAGTGCAAGTAAAAAACAAACAAACCCAAAACCCAACCAACCAAAAAAAAACCCCACAAAAAAACCCCCAGAAAACAACAACAACAACAAAACTTGGATGCAGCCAGCAAGGTGACACTGTGCTCTTTAAGCACTATATTTAGCATGGGACTGCAACTCTGGCAGGTGTCAGTGGAGGCACTGGAAAGATGTAGATCCAGGAATGAGAGCTGAGCAAATTTGAGGACAGATTCTAGTGCTACCTGTCTGCTTCAAGCGTGCTCATTTAGTTCTTGTGGCAGCCAAAACAAATCCATCCTCATAGCTATTTGAACATGATTTTCAGCTACTTCACGTGTCCCTAAACTTGTTTTATGTTAATATTTCTTACTTACAGTCTAATCAAAGCCTGAGACTCGACTTCGTTACTCATGATGGAATGTAAAATACCGACCTGGAAAAAAAAAATAAAATTATGTTATTTATTATCATTGCTATTTCCTGTCAAATCTCATCTTGCTGGTTTCTTTCACCCTTGCTGAGCAGCCTCCCCACCCTTGCAGAGCTGCCTGCTCACTGCCTATCAGAGGAAGGCTGAAACACCTGGGTGCTCGTTCTGCACAGCTGTACACATGCCACTGCCCAGCCGTCTGCAGAGTGCTCCATATGGCCATTCCTACTGCAGAGCGGGCTGACAGGCAGCTCCATCAGAAAGGGAATCTTTATTGTATAATTAGAAGACACTGCATTAGGATTAGCTATAATAAGAACAGCATCAAACCTCTGCCCCAAGGCCAACCTTTATCCCGCTATCAAGGAGATTCAGTTTACCTCTTTGTAGGGTTTTTGGGGTTGGTTCTTTTCTGAGTTGCTGTGCTTTTCCCTGCCACCTGTGGACAGAAGTGCCAAAATATCATTAAAGTAGCAGTTCTTACCATGTTTATTCTGGGTCTGCAAATGGAATATATTGAAAATTCCATTTCAGAATCACCCTTGTGAGATTAATTGTAGCCCAGCTCAGATAATGAGCAAGGATAAAGGTGTCTGGAAAAAAAACAAATTAGTAAAATCCTGACACATCAATAGTAAGTGAAATTTAGTTGGTTCAGAAAAAAAAAAATCAAGTATGAGACAATATCTTACATTGAATGTAATACCCTTATATGCTGGTGGTCTACTCCTCCCTTGTCATTTTGTGTACAGGATAAACCACAATACAGTATAAAACTAAAACCAAGAGTCAGGGATGGTTTGGGATATGGTGGGGAGAAAGGAGCTTAGTCATTGGGACTAAGAAGAAGTGAGTAAAAATCTCAGCTGATACAGACTTGAATAGCTCCAGTGACTTCAAAGGAGTTCTGATGATGCCTTAATTCAGATGAATTGACCCTGTGCATTTTACTAATGTTCCTATTGATGACATATTTTTTCCTCCCTTCCTTCTCTTATTTTTGCCCTTGATTTACTACATGAGTATTGCAATGTGGCTGTCTGTTAGAGGCAGCACTCCATTTTTAACCTATATAGTCATGGGCATAAAAAGGTTTCTCATCAAAAGAGAGCTGCAAGCAAAGTCTTCCCCTCCTCCTCTTCTTTCTTTCCAGCTCAATTAAGAAACAACATGTTTTTCCTCTCAGTGCTTGCCTTTTATCTATTCCTCTTCTCATGTTTCTCTGTTATTTTTTCTCCTTCATGGCATAGAAGTGGTGCTGAATGCTGATGAGATACTACTAAATTTAAACCTATACATTCCTTTTCTTAATTTTTTCAAGTACCAGAAACATGACCTGCACTTTTTGAGGTTCCCTGATAAACAAGAGAGTTGATTTGAATCTTGAATCATCCCCACTTACTCCAGGACCAGACAATATGGAAAAATTCTTCTCCCTGATGAGCAGAAGTTGGAAAACACATACTGGACATCAAAAAGCAACTGGTGGATGTTGCTAGACTTTTTGATTATTTCATAGGTTGTTTTTTTTCAATCTAAAAAAAAACCTTATCACCAACTCCACTACTCTATACACAGGCTTTCTACTCCAGTATTACATATGAAAATGAAAGTCTGTATCAGAAAATTATTTTTATGAACATCACTTTTTTGGTCGCCTACTGGAACATAGACTTATGTCTGAATTTTTTTAGCTTTTATAATATTCAAATGATAGATATGTGAAAAATTATAAATATAATTGCATGTGATATTTTTTCAGCAAAATTAAAAAAATGTAGAATACTTGCTTAGCTTTTAATATGGTAATAATATTTTTATTATAATTAAACTTGGTCACTTCACTGAATTTAGAAGGTTTACTTCATATATACTTATAGCAATCTGAAGGGTGTTTTAGTGAAAAAAAATTCCTTTCTGATGTGGATAAGTATATTACTTTCAAAATATTTTTCTTTTTTAACCCATATTTTTTTCAGAAATGTGTGCTATAAAATATATGTTCTTCCATACCACTCAAACTTACATACTAATTAGAAAAGATAGTTGTTTAAAACATTGATAGCAAGGAATGAAAAGTTTAACAAGGATTTTTGTTTCTTGCAGAAGAGTGAAAAATATTCTTCACTGAAAACTTACAGAATTTTATTGTTCATAAGTCTTTTATCTTTCTTAATTTTTAAAAATTATTGAAACAATTCAAGGAAAACATAAATAAAACTAACAGGGAAATTTCCAAAGATGAAAATAACCCAAAAAAACAACTCAAAATGCTTTTGTTCTAGGTTCTCAATGTGTCTTACTAGCCTGCTTTGTCTTATTTTCTCAAATATCTCTTCAAATATAAACATTTTTAGCTTTTAGACATGTTTTTCATGCTATCCATCCTAACCAATCTTGCAAGTTTGTTCATAAGTTTGCAAACTGCTGAGCTTACAAGTATATTAAAATGCAGAAAAGTAAGCTAAAATTTTTGAGTTTTAAGGAAGGATTACACTGCTGGATGTAGCAGTTATCTGAATATCCTTTAACAGAATTATTTTACCATCTAGAAACCATCTTCTGGTGGAAAACCGTCACTTCTGAACAAACTCTTAAAGCTTGCAGAGTTTTCTTTGTGATTGTTACAGAAAATCCTGTTGACTCTCCATACATTGTATCTTAACTTGCACAAACTTTTGCTCACAGAAAAATATGTGGGCAGTCTAATTTGCTAACAGGGAATGCAGTCACTTTTCAGAGTCCTTTCTGAGAGCACTGGGAACATTGCACTTGCTGAAGAGTCTCACTCTTCACAGCAGGATTTATTGCCAGATAGAAACTACAATCCGAACTAATTTAATAACACAGGATATTGGTTTCAGATACACTGATGACAGATTGAAATCTAATGGCCTACAGGTGATAATGGGAAAAAATAATAACCTGCATACATAACAAAACTTTGTGCATATAATGACAGCCACTCTGTCTCAAGGGGAGATGAGAGTCCTTCAATACCAAACTATACATTTGTGGTTTTTTTTTAACTAAAAATGTTATAGAAAAGCCCTTTCCTAACAATACTGACAGTGTATGTGAATGGGAATTCTGACACTACTGTATAATTAATTTATGTTGTACAGATGTTAGAGAAAATCAACCAGCCATATAGGAATAATGGATCTTTAGAGAATGGAAGGATTAATTGCCGTTGTATTTGCCAGTGAGAATTTTCAGAAACAGTTATTTTTTAGAATGAATTTCAACTCTCAGCATTAGAAAAAGGATGCCTGGCACCTAATAATTAGCAAACCAGAATCTATGCACCAAATTATTATAATGTACATATTCATTTCATTAGATTCACACCACCGTGTGGTGTAAAGCGGGAATAATTAAACACCAGATGGTGGTGTAAACTCCAATAGCGAAAACTCATGCATAATGCATGAGAATGGGATTTACTGTTGTTTTTATCCATTTGGAGCCATTATGCTACTCTTGGACCCCAAATGATGTCTCAGAGAAAAAGATCTCTCTGGACTGAGCATTCCTCTATACCGAACAATTTGTTCATTTGCTCTGTCATATCCTCATCAGTTATCTTCCTGACCAACTTCCAGAATTTCCGAGAAAACATTATTTTCTGGCAGTGCTCACAAAACTCCTGAGTTTTTTCATCATACATAACCACATGAGCTTACGGGATATCATTTTATGTTTCTCCCAGCAGTATAAAGTTTAAGATTAGGACCTCTGGAAATTGAATCTGATTTTTAATGATTGTAGTGTCACATTTCCTACCTGAAATACTTTCAAAATGTCATTAGCTGATGTACCATTAATCATTTGGAATTTTTTTTTTTTACCATTAAAATATTTTTTCTTTTTTTTCTTTTTTTTTTATTATTAAAAAAGTAATGAATATGAAAGCAAAGACAGGATATATAATATATTAATGGCTGGAACTGGGAGAAGATTGGGATGCTTCATTGTCCTTCAGTCATTATATTCCACGTAGGAGTTTATGTTGCACCTGAGTAAAACAATGGCAGTTTAAAAAAAATGATAGTTTCTCTTAGTCCTGGTAAAAGAAAACAAAGACATTAACATCTGTATCTCTCGCTCCTTCAGCACTACCAACTGGTTCCAAACCAAGCAGGCAAAAATAAAGGTATACATTTTTAACTACTGCATGAGAAAATATATTCTTAATAGAAACTTTTGACATCTGTAGCATTCAGAGAAGCTGCCATCCCCCCATAGCAGATCATTGCTTAGCCCACCCTGTGCAATTGTATGAAGGACACAAGGTCTAATGCTTAGTTGGTACTGATTAGTCCTGCTTCCCTGCATCTGACAGTTCCCCTTACCTTCTGGTACCCAGTCTGCCTGTCCAGAAAAGGAGAACCAGGATGCCAGAAGGTCCAGCTGTTTCACAAAAACAGCTATACACAGTAGCTGTAACAATTCCTGTGTTATTATGTCTCAGCAAGACTTGTAAAAGATGTGTGCCTTCCAGCATCCTTTTGAAATATGAGGAGCTCCATGTCTTGATGACACTCAACACGCATCCAAAAAGTACGCATGTGAGAAACAGAGGTAGTTTTAAGACATTCGTAGTCAATCAGCTTAAGGGTAGATGCAGGTCCACTTGTAATAGAGGGCAGAGAAGGAAAAAAATTACATCTACACCCCCTGCCTAAGGATGGAATATTATGGCTCCCATGGTTCTGAAGGCAAAATTATAAAAAAATTTGTAACTGCTATCAGATAGACTTACACAAGAGGCTTAAATGTATGGTGTACATGATAGCGAGCACAAAAGCAAACCTCTCTTGCCTCTAGCTTGTCTTGTCTGGAGTCTCAACCATATTCACAGGACTAGGTACTACAGTTAGACATAATTGCACTGGGATAGCCTATGACATGGTGGGAAAGCACCACTACCAAGCAAACTCTGAAGCATACAATCAGAATTTACTTTTACAGTAGCAATGTTTTCACACAGTAATACATTGGTAAAGGGCCTCTGTGTGGATGAGTCCATATCAGTCAAATCAATCCTTTTATAAGAAGAATAAAACCATGCACTTTTGTGCCACTGGTATAGGCAGAGGTGCTCTAGGAACAGTGGAGATTCCTGCTGTCACAGCTGTTTCAGTCCTTGGTTTTGCCCTGACTGCAGTACACATTTGTGTTGTCAGGGCTCTGCGTTATGGATGTGTAGCTTTAGAAACACACTGACAGAGTAATATTCACTGCCAAGATTATCTCTGGTTTCATAGTCCTGAGCTGCGTGTCAGGTGGAAAAAAAAATAAGAAAAATAAATTAAGTTTCTTTTCACAGAGGAATTTTATGAAAGTGGAATCATTTCAGTGAAGCCTAAAGGAAAGGGAAATATACAGATCCGATACTACCAAACATAACTGGAGAATCTTGATTAAGTAGTTCTGAAAATGATTGTTGATGAAAACTGTGAATTGTCAAAAGGGTAAAGCAAAATAAAAAGAAAAGTTTCCTCAAGTGGAAATTTCAGTGGTTATTTCATTGTACTCTCTATTTTCCTATTCAATTTCTAACTCCTCTAAAATGTTTAATCTCTAATTAATGAACTACTTGTGTATGGGCTTATGGAAAGTGTATCTTAAATCACTGTGCTCTCTTTAACAATGGACTCCTTTGAAAGACTGTGCCCACTTCAATGCAGTGCAATGTTTTTATCACAAGTTTTAAGGTTCCAGGTAATAGAGAACATGCCCTTGAGGCTGAAAATTCCCAC
Organism: Florisuga fusca; assembly: GCA_038090715.1. NCBI lineage: Eukaryota > Metazoa > Chordata > Aves > Apodiformes > Trochilidae > Florisuga > Florisuga fusca. The sequence continues at coordinate 61,016,859 of JAAWXA010000001.1, forward strand.
AGCCCAGCATCAAAAAAACCTGGGGAAAACCCGGTATCCAGCTGGGTTACCACGAAACCTTTTTTTAGGAAAGTGCGTATATTGAAGTAATGCACTTTACAAGTGCAGCTTCCTGCAGTTCAGTGTCCAGAAATAATACTGTCACAGTCATGATAAGCCCAAGCTACTACTTCCTGCCTCCTGCTGAGCTCAAGAGCAGTCACACTAACCATGGTGTGAGGTGTGGTGCTGGTGCTCAGTGCAGCAGCATGAGCCTGTCTCCCTGTGAAGGGCTGTAAGGATATATTCCAGAGACAACTGTCCTCCCTGAGCAAGGCACAGCAGATTTCTAGTGAAGTTTAGTATGTGGCATTTGCCTACTTTTGTGGAGGACTGAAAGCTTTTATGTTTTTAAGAAGTTCAGATTGTATTTTCCACTTCTTTTCCAAAAATACCTAAGCCAACGTATTTTGATGGAGGTAGACAGAAAAGATGGTGGGAGTCTGCCAATCCATCCAAACACATAGTCCTAGAGAAAACAGGAGACGAGAGACTACTGCTGTCTCTGTAATTTTTATACAAGGACTACATCCCTTTTATCACTGCTCCCAGAAGGGAGTTCTCTAGATGACTAAACTGGATTAAGCAAAAAACCCAAGAGTTATCTTCTTCCCAGCTCCTTCTTCAAACAAGGACAGAAACTGACATCTGGGAAAGAAAAGATAGAGCTTATGACGTTAGTATACTTCTTTATTAGTATTACCTGTCCCTTATTAGCTCCTCTTTCACACTTCTATCTACTTCTTACCTAAGAAATCCAGAATTTAATGAAAGATAACCCTCTTTTCCTTCAAATCCACTACTACTTTTTTCCATTTCCCACTTAGTGAAAAACTCTTCCAAACTTCTGACAGTTTATGGTTCCCCTTCTGGATCTGGTTAATATTGAGAGCATACAGAAAGTGTAAATAAGAAGTACAAAATACATAGGTTAAATAGGACTGAGACAGTGAAGATTTTTTTGTAGTTGTGGCATACAGAAAGCTATTTTGTAAAATTGTACCTGATCAGAATAGATCAAAATGTGTATTTTAAAAAAATTAAATTATCTTTGGAGCTCACTGAATCCTTCATTCACCTAATTTAAATATTTAAGTATGTGTATGAACAACAAGAACATATAGCTCTATAGTGAAAAGTGTCAAAACAAAACTAAAGCAACTCTTGGAAAACATTGAAATATGATGTGCTTCAGGCATAAACAGAGATTTAAAGAGGAGAGAAAAGGAGCCATTCATCAGACAGATAATTAAATAACACTGTATTCAAGAAATACAGTGTCTCTTGAAAGTTTTTTTTTGAAGAAGCTGGCATTACTCACAGTTAGAGCTGTTCCTGAAGTAGACGAACAACTGATGTGATTGAATACAGCAGTTTCTGTGACTTTAGTAGCAAAACTGAAATGGAATAGCCTTCCCAGAAAATTATTTTGCTTAGGGTTTCAATCTGATTTGAAAGGCAAGCCTCAGTAAAAGATTTCAAAACATTCAGATGTAGACAAACCTGAATCGTTAGGTATGTTCCCAAAGTGTAGAATAAATCTACCCAACCTCTATAACCAATGAAATATGTATGTCAATGTAATATCCATAGTTTGGGCTTATCTCTTGTAGACAGGAGATAGAGTCTTATACAATAGTAGAATTATAAAGAGCTAGTAATAATCAAAGTAGATTTCTACAGTTTGGGGCAAAGTGGCATGTGTGACTATTTATATATATATGAGTGCTTGTATATCAACTAACTACATCCTAAAATGAAGTGACAGGTAGATTGCTATTCACTGAATTAATTTTCTGCCTTCAGATTTTTATTTTTTTTTTGCTATTGTTATAAATATATATATAGTTCAACAAGTAATTGGTAACTTTATAAATTTATAAGATTCACTGCAATGCTTATTAAGATAGTTACAAGTGGGGTGCAAAAATGCAGTTTCCAGGTAAAATGAGAATGCTAACATCTGTGATGTAGATAGAATTGTATAAACAGAAGATAATTCTGCATATTTGGATTACATTAGAGATGGCATGACTACTCCTGTACAGGCATTCCTTTAGAGTGACTCCTCTCTGCTATCTCTGTGAAGCTACAATAGAGACATCAACATTTCAACTAATCAGCCTGGACTCCCTGCAGACTCAACAGAGTTGTAATTTATCTTCCCTGTTTCAGACACCTACTTCAGGATATCATGAACTGGGTCCTGAAAGAGCTAACATACAGTGCTATTGACTACAGAGGTTAGTTATCTCAGACATTCACCACCAATATCTATCCAGAATATCCTAAATTTGACCACCATAGTAGTGGTGTGGTGCTATAGCAATACTATAACAGTATGCAAATTTTTTGCTATATCTAATGCAATTTTTTTAATCTAGCAACAATGTGCAAAGATATTACCATGCAGGACACAGCAACTGGATTGCAGTTATCCTTCTAGCAGTGCAGCCATCAAACTCAATTGGTAACATAAAACATACCTTTTTCTGCAATGAACTGGTCAGTTGTTAAAATATATCTCCCAAATAGACCGGTGCCTAAGACAAGAAAGCTAAATACTTGACTGAAGACCATAAAATAAATTAATGGTGAGTGCAGGTTTGTAACTTTGGAGCACCCCCACCCTGCAGCTTAATGCAGATTTTAAAAGTTCAACTTTGAAGATTTCAGAGAGACAATCCAAGATTACTTTTTGGGTACAATTTCTGTTTCTGACACTTTAAAATGTGGCTATTGGATGGGGGATTGAACTAAGTGACTGCCACTAGCCTCAGTATGAACTGAAAAACTATACATGTTGCTGTAGCTGTCGGGCTACTAGACAACAAGACAGTGCACTGACCAGAAATCTTTCTATTCCTCTCTCAGTGCCTGGAAGAAATCTCAGTATTGCAACTGAGTCAGTGGAGGATTTCGTTTTGAGTGTTAGTTAAAGGGCTGCTGATAAAACAAATGTCCCACAGGATGCTATCACTTTTTATTACACAGAGGACTGGAGTGGGTTCAAACAATTAGCTGTCAAGGGATGTTTTTCAGGGTGCTACTGTACAGAAGCAGATAAGGTGGAGAGGAAGAGGAAAGCCTTGCAAATAATGTGTGGATTGTTCATGTAATATTCCAGGCAGCTAAAACCGAAATCATGCAGGGATGTGAATGTCCTGGACTAAATCTCAAAAAAAAAAAAAAGAGTTTTAGTTCTTATCTCTATCAACTCCTTATTAAAGTTTATTGAACCATTCATTTGTCCCAAGTCATAGGAGATACAGTTTTTATTTCTTTTTATCTACCAAAACTAATTTCCAGTGCTGCATGTTGCACACATTTTATAATAAATATCTAAAATGCAACTGAAGACATCACAGACATTGTCTTATCTTACAGGACTGGGATTTATTTAAACTTGATTTATTGACAGGCTGTGTTGGAAATATGGAGAGAAATTACACTATTAAGACTGTTTGCATATAATCTTCTAGCCTCAGGGCTGATGAATATTAAAACAGGAAAAAAAAAATGCTTAGTACAGAACAGGTAGAGAACACATACTGAGTAAAGTAAAATTCTCAGAACACCTCTATATGACCTATACCTCATTTTCAAAGAATTGTGACTTGGCCAGATTTATGTTCTGTAGAAATCTAAATGTGTTTAACACGGAACATATATGTTTAGAAAACCTTATCTACTTAGTACTTCCACATCACAATCCATGCTCCCTCTGTCCTTTGGCTAGACTACAATCTAGTTTAAAAAGAGCAGACATTCAGATTCAGGTGGTGAATACTGACATCTCTTTGGAAGACAAGCTAAACGCTACCATTTCAGTACCTGACACACAGAAAATAGCTAATTATTAATCTCATTAATTTAATTTCAGGAATCGTATAATATTTAGTCACAATTAACAAGTATGCATTTTATTTAGTGCAGCTGGGATTCAGATTTTATTTGCTTTTATTTCTTTAGGTTTGCTTGCAGAAATTCTATGTTGCATGCAGCAGGGAAGAAAGCTTCAGGTCAAAGTTAAATAATTCTTTTATTGCTTTTTCATAAGATTCTTGGGGTTTATCTCATTCTTTCCATGGTCAAACTGAAAAACCAAGTAATATAGGATAGATACCTGTAAACTTTCCTTGCAGAACTTATATCTTGTATTTCAAGTAATTCAACAAGATACTTTAAGTCCATAGAATTATTCCTGTGTGGAAATTAAACCCAGTTCCCTACTTTGGCTGCCAAACTGCTATCTGAAAGTATCAAGCAGTGACCTTTAAATTACCATCAGAGATATAACCCACTCTTTCAGAAAATATTCTCAGTGGGTCAAAGGCTGCAACATTTCTATATAGCTTATTCCTAGGTCACCGGTCTAGATATGAGGGTGTCATCAGTGTGCTTGTCTTCTTATATTTAACAGGTGTTGGAAAACTTAAAACAATGGCCTAGAACAATGAAAGCTGGTCAAAGAACTGTACTTCCTTCTGTATGCCTTAGTGTTCCAGTATGTATGACATCTTCTCTCTGTGAAATCTCCTATCCATTACTGCAGGCACCTCTTGGCATGCTCTCCGTTGTCTCCCAAGAGCCTAAACCTTTCCATATGTTTTATGCTGACCCTAGATTCAGACTCATCTGGATGTTCATCTTAGAAAATCAGCTGCATTAGGAAAGCTAAAGAAGCAGTGGTCTTCAGCTTCTGCAGATAGAACTTAAGTGCACCTAGATTTTGTCACACAAAGTGAAGTAATATCATAAGTGCTTTAGTACAAGTGAGGTTTCAGATCTTTGGGTGTGATGATTTATTTTGTTAACCTTTTAACATAGTACATTTCTTCTGTGTTTCCTTCTAATAATATTAGATTAAGATCATAAATATTCTATTTACAATCAAATAAATTTTATTTCTTCTTCTCTGAATTCATACTGATATTACTGAAAATTTCATTTTTATATAATGGTAATATAGTTTTTTGCGCCAACATTGCTGGTGATCTTACCTCATCAAGAAAATATTTGAGAAATCATTTCAGAGTAGCCACCCATCAGTGCAGTGGTGTTCCATTTCCAAAATTATCTCTTTTAGATCTTTTACTGGAAACATCACTAGCAACATTTATCTGTTGTAGAAGAAATTCACATTTCTCTTTACTATTCTCCTGTGTAAATTACTCCTTCTATTTTAAAGCACTAGGCTCTGTCCAATTCTCAGATCCAATGAATGTTCTTTATGCCATTCTTCCTAAGCCAAGGAAGACTAATTAATCCCAGTGGAGAAAACTTCCACCACCGTTTGTCTCTTGTTGAAATTCTTCAGTCTCTTTTTTCTACTATCCCAATTCACGATGTATTTTTAGGGGCATGGAAGTACAAGGAGGACAGCTAAGAACATTTTCTCTGCAGGTAGTCTCTAATTTATTTGTGGATGTGTCCCAGAGTATGGGATTGCTGATTTATCCCCAGATTCCTGTTCATCCCTTCATGCAGGTCTCAGAAGCAGACACATCTTCTTGGGCCTGATCTGTAAATCTCCCTTGCAATTCTGCTGGGACTTTGATTGGTGAAATTCACTACACTTGCTAATGAATAAACAGGGATAACAGGATGAACTGAAGAGACTTTCATTCTGCATTATTTATAGAATATGTTGCTGTTTTCATTCACAAACTTCATGGATACTTTTCTAGAACATTCAAAAGCATATTTATTTATTTATTTAAAAAAAGGAATTGATCAAAGATTGTTGTAGAGTTTAGAGTCAGATGGACAGGCAAAGAATCTAGATAGATATCACTTGGCACTAGATGACAGTAAGTTGCCTTATGCTGTTCACTGAATGATGGATGACAAATCTTATTGTTATACAGATGCTTAACTCACTGGTGTGCATTACAATTTTGAAGATGCCATCTGATTTTCAGAGATTAGTATGCTATACAGCTATAGCTATGTTGCAGGCAGTAGGAACTGGAATTGGTTTATTTTTTCCTGTTGTTTGTTGCCTGACAGCTTTGACTCCAAGACCCATTCATTATAGCAAACTGAATTTATAGAGGTCTGGACTTTGGCTTTTGCTTCAGTGAAAAAAACAGGTTCTCATTTATTGAATTTGCAATGGAGATATTATGTGTCTAGCACCTACACAGAGACATTCTTGATAGAAACATATTAGAAGACCATGGGGAAGTTGACTGGCACTGGAAAATATGAAGGAGGCAGTAAAAGAATATTTGCATATTGCTCACCTAAACATATCTTCAAGTTTGCTAATATCCCCGTTCAGCTTGGCATGGGCCTTAGAAGCACTGTGTAATAGGGATAAATTCCCAAACAATGTGGGAAAGAACATCTGCTGAGGGGTTTATGTAATTTTCCACTCAATTTGTTCTGTCAAGAAGATAAAGTATTTCACTCCTTTGAAGAGACCAATACTATAGGTTAAAAAACCGAAACTTAAAATAGCACAAATTCAGTAGGAAGCAAACTTTCTGTGCTAGTTCTGGTTTTCTCTACTATTTTTCCCTGTACTGAGTCACTTCAGATTGCTGGGTTTTTTTTGTCTCTTCCTTTTATTTTCACCTGTTTGCTGGGATAAAACATAAAGGGCCCAAGAAACAAGAAATGCTACAGCCCTAAGCAACAAGACAGAACTGTATTTCTCAAACACTGGGTGTGCTTCTACCAAAACATTCACACAATGGCTGAATGGCTGTTTTTTACTTGAGTTGCTTTAATTGAATGTATTTATTCTGTATTGTGAGTAAAACAATAAAATTGCACCTTTAGCAAGAGAATCACAGACTAGAAGCACTCAAAATGTGTAAATTTGTGCTTCCTCTTTTCTGCGTTAGAGCAAACCAAGGAGAAACATTAAATGCTAAAAATTCATAAAAATGAAAGGGTTCTAATGCATTATAATCTTTTGATATAGCACCTTTAGGGCTCCCCAAACAGCACAATATGATTTGTAAACTGTACTGAAAGCCTAGTTCTGTAATGCAGTGGTTGTTATCATCGGTCTCCTTATTCATATTTCCTGTGGAGGAAATAGCTGTTATCAAACAGCATAAATATGAAATAATATAAAATACTACATCCTTTAATGCCTTTAGTGTGAGTGTTACTCTGTATCTGATTCATTATTTTTACTTTATTTACTATGTCCGTGTGATACAAAAGCTAACACTAGAGGTTTTTTACCTTTTAATAACAGAAAGGTACAATATTAAAATTGAATATTGAAAGTGTTTAAATTATGTGCTTAACTGATATGCAGCCTGTGGAATACCTTTTAGTATTCCATGAGAGCAGCATGCTTCACTACTGCATGGCAGCAAATCTGAAAAGGCTCACTGGTGCTAGGAAAGATGAACATGTATCTTTACTCTTCTCAGAAATTTATGTTACTTTCATCCCTCAAAACACTTGTACAGAGCTAAAAGTGTTTGCATCAGATCCAGAAGGGCATGAAGACAAGGTCTAAGTATAATGAGAGAAACTGATGGGTTAGCTGTCAGCTATTTCTCTGTTTATTTTCCAAGTTGGTTGAACCAGAAAGCATAGGCACTCACACAGGAGAGTGTGTTGTCACGTAACTCCCACGTGAGACCCAGCTGGAAAAATATTTGAATCATAGACTCTTAGAGACTCACAAAGCTCTCAGTCAACTGCAAACTGCCCTCACACAGCAAGAGCTGAGCCATCTTGGTTTTGTTGAGTTATATCAAAAGTCCTAGAGAAGATGATATTGTGCTAAACACCGATAGGTGGATTTGACTTGCCTGAAAAGCCACATATGAATTACTGGGTTATCAGTCTCTGGATTCTCAAACTTTGCCTCCTTGCTTGCTCCCCACTTTGTGACAATGGGGTACAAAATAATAAGACAGGGGTTAAGTAAATCAAGAGAAAAAAGAAAAAATAATCAGATAAAATGCAAGCCATTTAAACTCTGTGCTATTTTTTTTTTAAATGTGGGGTTCAGTTTTTGTTTAGGTTTTTTTAAGCCTCTCAGCATTTAGTTTTTATGTATGTGTTTCAGTAACACAGTATACACATAATCTGCAAACGTCTATCAACTTTATATATAGTAAAATACATGCAATTACACAGCAAAGTAAGAGCATATTTCTCTTTCCAGTGAGCTCTAGTACTGATCAATTTCTTCCATTTCATGCCATTGAGTGTATGATGGCTTATTTAGATTAGACTGAGCTGCATTTCACTCCAGCCATGGGCCTCCGCACTTTCTCTCCTAGGAGTTCTTTGTGACTTCCTCCTTCTGATCTGTTTTATACTTATTTAGTACTTACTAGTACTTCTGCTTTTACCTACTATATGATAAAAAAATTATGGGCAACTCAGTTCTTTTGTAGAGGTGGCAAGCCTTAAATCATGGCGAGTAATTGCCCTTGTCATGAAAGTATGAAATTTAATTCTTAAAGAAACCATTATCTTATTTATTGCATATTTCACTAATTTTAAGCTACTTGAGGTAATAAGTGTTCTATTTGTGTATTTTAAGTGTAGCATTGTTATTTAAGAAATTAATAAGAAATAATCTTGCAGCCAGATTACATTACAACTCTGCAAGATTATAATGGTATAGACATACACGAGGAAATGGAAAAGGCACAATACTGTATCAGCCTTTGCAAGCAAGCTTTGCTAGCAAATTTTGGATACTAAATATATAAAAAATAACACCCTTGATTATGTACGTATAAAATAACCATATTATTTACAAGTGTGAGTGGGATGATTTCATGTAGATTTCATATTGTTGTTAAAATGTCTGCAATTACAGTGAAGAACATTGGTTTCTTTATATAGATGACGATAGAAACTCTGGGAAGTAATATTGGGATAATGAAGAACCTACAGAGACTTAAAAGGTTAAGGACAATCCTTTTGAGAATGAAAGGGGAATATGATACAGCATCTAGTGATAGGGATACTGAGAATTCCCTAACTGACGAACAAAAGCATTTTAAAATATCGAAGTCCTGGGTAGACAATTAACATTTCAATTATACCATTCAAAATGACACAACAATTAAGGTTTTGTTGTGTTAGTAAGACCAAAACATTCTATGTAAATCCAAATATTTTAGCTCTGTCCAGCTCCCTCCTCCCCCTAACCACAGGAGAGCCATTGCCACCCCATGATGTGAACTGGGTATATTCTGGAGCACGTACCAGCCAGCCAGGCATGCCTGCAGCACACCCCACTTTGCTGGAAAGGCAGCAAGCTTGCAGTGATCTTTGCAAACCAGAGTGAGTTGCTAGCCTTTGGTGCTGTTGCTGATTGCAGAGGAAAAGAGAAGAAAGATACAGAGAGAAGAAAGGAGCTGCAGGGTGCAGAAAGCAGTAATTTCCTCATTTGTAATTTTATCAGTGAAGCTGTCATTTGTTTTCCACTGAGGCCTCTGGCTTTTGCCCATTGGAACAAGACTAAAGCTGGTGGTGAAATGGGGTAATCTTGCCAGTTTGTTTTGTCTTTCAGGCAAGGCGGCAAGAAGCGGGCAAAGTCTACGTTACTGACAATGAATGTGGGCAAACTCCATTTGCTTACATTTACCCCCGATTGCCTCACTACTTAAAGCTGCTTCTGGTTTCAATCACAGTCAGCGTCACAGACCATATCTCTCTCAGGCACTCAATGACCTGGAACCAGTCTGGCTAGAAGATTAACTAAGCTCTGCTATGGAGACAATAGCTGAGAACTGTGTCTTTCCAGCACAGACCCGAGGAGGGTGAAATTCATCTGAAGGAGAAGCAAAGTTATTTGAAAGCCAGCTTGAGACTGTGAACCCTCACAGAAACAGGGAAATGATAAGTCTCCCCTGTGTCCTCATGGAGTACAAAGTATGCTTCTTCACTCTGTCTTGAGTAATTGAAACTGCATTTTGACTAGGTGTGTCTATATAGTGCTTTAACAATGATGTGTTTTAAAAAAGACAACAAAAATGGGATGTTCACTGTATGTCATTCTCTTTAGCTGCACAGATGATGGCAAAAGGCAACCAAACACAGCATGAAAAAATTTATCACATTCCACTATGCAGTATTTATATTATGCACTCAGGTATTATGGTGAGTAAACCAGTGTAAGAATGTAATGGAATAGAACTAATTACTGCAATTGACCCATGTAAAGTTGAAAGCCTAAACTGCAACTCTAATGTCACCACCTAAAAATGTCTCTATTTTATTCAGCACATTGACTTTTCCTGTGTGTATTCAGCATAATATCCGTTTACTGACATAGACTAGATTTTACTTTTTACTGGTGACAGTCCTACAGAAGCAGAGCGCTCTGAGAAAGGGATTTTTTTTTTTTTTAATGCATCAATCCACAGCATTAAATTCCTGTGGCAGGTTCACTCTTCAGCCTGAGTGTACAAATTATGGTCCTGGATAACATACGTCTGTGTAGCCTCATTGAAGGCATAGACTTACACTGGAAACCCAAAGTAGAATTCATAAAACCAAAGAAAGCCAATACTGTAATTTAAGACCTCTTTTGCCCTTCAGAATATCTATTGCCAGGGATGAGGTATGAAAAAGAACAAAAGCCTTGTAGCTTCACTTTCATATTCCATATTTAGTTTGCAGTGGTACCAAGTAGAAAAAACAACAACCTCTTTTTTATTCTTTTGTTTGTTAAAAAGTATAAATTTTATAGAAAGATATTCAAAGAGCAATAAAGGTAGAATTTCTCACTGAAAATTATATAAAAGATGCTTTTCACTCAAATGTAGTTTCCTGTGTATGTTTGTTTATCTTTTGTTAAAATTTAAGTAGCAGAATGTATTACTAAAATAATACTGTAGTATATTGTAATCACACATTCTCTTAACACTAACTAATACTATAAATAAGTTATAAATCTATTTCCTCCTGAATAAGTATTGGCTTTAAGATTATAGAAAAATTCATTCTGCCAAATATTTCTATATTTGCTTTATGTAAAATAAATCAATTTTCATGTGTGCATCTCCCTATGGCATACAAGAATTTGTGCCACAAACACAAGTCAACACAGGGCAATTCAACAGTTATTGGTTTTGATACTTTCTTTTTAGATTTTTACTGGAAAGGGATGGGGACAGTATCAGCAGCGAGTTCCTCAGATGGACATGCATTTCTCTTAAAGGTTTAAGTCAAATCTTGTGCTTAGTCTCCCACTGACAGACACAACAAAAAGTTAAAGACAGTTTCCAAAGATGAGACTTAAAACTATTTTAAAGTTTAAGCATAAAAAGAAATAGAAGATGTCAATAGACAAAAACACAGGATTCCTCTGTTCCTTTCAACAGATGATGACTCACATTTTAAACTATGAGTAAGCAATATAGTTCATAACCATAATGGGAGTGGTTTGTAGCCCACACTTACTCTGGTTGAATCATTAGTAGTCAATTATTTTTTCAATTAGGAAACCACAGGATACCTTCAGCAAGTCCAAACAAACCACACAGCAGCCCCAGAAACTGACTATTGTTATCCAATGTCAGTCCTTCTGTTTTTCATTTTGACCATGTCCATTAACTATAGCCAAAATCCATTTTATTAAACCCCCTGAAAATATTATTCCTGGTTTCATTCAGGCAAACAGCCTTATGTGGCTTAAACAAACATTTATGTCTTGGAATGATAGCCAGGGCAAGTATGGCTCCCAAAAACGGACATCAGAGAAAGGATACCTCATTTGGGCACGTGTTCATTTCCCCAAGCCCTGAATGTGAATACATGTCTTTCACAGATAACGTGGTAGTAAAAAATGGTGTTGAACATTCAGTTGCAATGAGAAAATTCTGCTTATGAACAAAGCAACCATCATGTATGAGCAAAAGAACCCTCATTTTTCTTTGGGCTTCTGAGATCTCTTCCTAGAAAGAGACACAAGGCCATTGCTGTGGTTTTAAACCCAGATAAGCTCCAAGCAGTGTTTGTTCAATCCTCTCTCTGCATCAGTGGGATGGGAAGGAGAATTGAAAAAAAAAAGGAAAACTTGTGGCTTCAGATAAGAGCAGTTGATTAATTGAAAAAAAGTATATATTAATAATTGTATGAAAAGTGATCTAACAATAAGAGAGAGAAATAAAACCCAAGGAAGACAACTGATGTGCAATGAAATTGCTCACCACTCTCTGTCCAACACCCAGCTTGACCCTGAGCAGTGATCACTTCTCCTGTCCAACTCCTCCCATTTTATACACTGAGCATGACATCCAGTGGTGTGGAGTATGATTTTGACTTCTTTGGGTCAGCTGTCCTGGCTCTATCTCCTTGCAGCTTCTTGTAGAGAGAGGACAACGGTGTTGTGAGAAATTGGAAAAGCCCCTGGCTTAATGGAAGCATTGTTTGCCAAAAAAAACCCCTAAAATATCTGTGTGTTATCAATATTGTTCTCAGCACAAATTCAGATCATAACTTCTTACTAGTTACTAGTATGATGTTGTACAGAACCCATTTTGTTTTTCCAAGATACTATGATAGTGTGAAGAAAATTAATGCTGTCCAAGCCAAAACTAAGCACAAGCATATACAGTTCACAGAATAAAGTGGTGCAAGTGATTAAAAATTTTATGATTGTTCACTGATTTAGAGAATCTTAGCCAAGCATAACATCATTTCTGAAGAATCACAGCCTTGATGAAAAGTCAAGTCATGGTAAAACTGAAAGATAACACAAGTGGCAGTTCTAGTACATTTCAGTATATGCAATGTTGAAATGTTTAGGAAATGACTGGTACTGAAAATTTGCATATTCTTCACATGGAAGGCCACAAAAACAGATCCTTTAGCACAGTATGATTCTTTCTAATACAAGAGTCTACTCTGAGGAGCTCTGCAACAATGAAGAAATTTTTAGAAGGGTGAATTGGGAAAAAATTTAGAGAAAAGGATCAAGGAGATGGATTAGAAACAATTAAATTTTCAGAATTCTATATAACAAAATTATGACAGATACTATTCTTCACTTTCCTAATACTCTCATAGGTTTCATGAAAGCAGCAGCTTAGACTTTGGTTTGGTTTCATTTTCCTTCAGAATTCAGATCACAGAAGGGGAAAGCAACTTTAAAAACAAGAAAAAGTTAGTCTTGCAAACCCAAATTTGAGGGTGTGTGGTCTAAAATGACATGATATAAATTATGTGACAAAGGTAATGCGGGAAGCTGTTAGCAGTTAAGAAACTCAACCTGCATTTCCCAACCCTCAAACCTTAACATGAGGACCATTATCACTTTATTTCTATGTTTATTATAAATAGCTTTGAGAAGTCCTGTGTGCCAAGAAAAATGCATAGTGTTTCTCACTTTGGATTGTATAACTATTTTAGGTAGGTATTTTCTGTGTTTTGAATCACAGTAAATTGCTAAGGATTTAGTTTACACTTGCATTAAAAGGATGTAGTGGAAACTATTCTCTGTGTTCGTGTGTAAGCAAGAACTCATTAAAACTAGAAAGCATGTGAGAGAATTAGGACTCCAGTCTCACAGGACTTTAACAGGAACTGAGTGACTAACTTCCTGAAAAATCATCATTGCCTAATAATGCACTTGACTATTATAAATTATCTTCACGCACTCATAATCTGAATAGTTTTAAATATTGTTTTTCTCCAGAGAGCAAATGGGTTCTTTTATTTCTTTTTGACCAGATGAAAGCTTAGCTGTGTACAAATCTGCAAACAAAATCACCAATCACAACAGTGTCTTTTGCTAACATATGTGTGTGATGAACCCCTAATGAGAGAAAAATCCTTTTTATTCTGTTTACTCTTTCTTCTTTTGGCTTATTGACCATATCAAGTTAAATGCTAATTGCAGGCTACAGAGAGGTTACTTATCCCTTTGTAATCAAATATCTCATTCGTTAACTACCATGCAACAAAATATCTACTATTGAAGATTTGACTGAACCTTTTGTTTTCATAGCAACAAGAAGATACCACCAACCAGGACTGGTGAAAATTGAGAAAAATATTGTTTTCACTTACAAAAACTACATTTTAAATAAGAATGTTAAGCCACAATTTAAAATATTACAGAGATATATACAAGAAGACTTTTAGTTTTATGAAAAGAGTTTTGGGATTCAATAAATCCATAGAGATTAAAAATACCTTTTTATTCCTCACTCATTATTACTTTCTCATTATACATTGACTTGCTGTGTGACCTTAGGCAATTAATTTACTCTCTAGCCAAAATTTTCCAACCTTAATAAGTAAAATTAAACATCTGAATCTATTTTTAGGTCCTAAAATAAATGGCCTGATTTTCAGAGGTCATTTGTACCCCAAATACTCGTTAAGTTGACAGGGGCTCTGCCTGCCCTTTGCCTCTGAATAACTCATTACTTCTTGTGTATATTAAGTATGGATTTAGATGCTTAGTTCCTGGCATCAGGTTGACAAATGCTATTCTCAGGCTCCTCACACAATGGGTTATGGTGCAGGGATGCCTGAGTTAGCAAGATCCAAGCAAAATAAATTTGCACAACTCAGTGTTGGTCAGGGTCAGAAGTAATGCTACTGTGCTCACGTGTCTCAGCACAGGACTCCCCAAAGATTTTTCTGGAAAAATAAGCTCAAATGTCACTCTCCTTGCATATTAGGTATTTCTGAAGAGATTTAATATCCCTGGGTATAATCTTATGCTCTTCATTTAGGTACTTAATTTAGAAATTGATGCACAAAAAGTGTTTGGTCTAGAAGGAGGCTGATGAGTTAGTCTGCCTACCATAGTGTAGAGAGTTCCTCTGAAGATACACAGAGGGCAATCCACTCCTATTTTAGGAGTCTATCTTTCCACTGAGAGTGGAAAATTAATAGAAAATGTTAGGTGCTTCCATCTGCTCAGAGTGTAGATCATTTAAGATTTCTTCTGAGAAAGATATCTGGTAGAGGTGACACTGTCTTATGCTTAATAGTCTAGTGGTTTGAGCACTCACTAAGGAAATGAGAGGTTTGCATTGCCAGCCCTGATCATCTTACATAGGGCTGTATCCACCTCTCCCATAACTTGCGGGTGACCTAACCACCATGTCATGAATAATCTGAATGAGGCACTTACTGTTCCTTCTCCTAAAGCTGAGCTGCAGTACAGCCAGGAATGCAAAATTCATTAGTCTGGGAAAGCAGCGGGGAAACAAATGTCTGATTGTAGTCATGGGGATACACCTGAGAAAGGGGCATCTCCAGCTTTCAGCCCCTTCCTGTGGAACTCAAACACATCTCTCTTTCTGTCTCAGGGACAGAAAGAGGGAAGGAGTTCTGGAAAACAAGCAGTCTTAAGCTCCTCGTTCCTATCCTCCTCCATTTGGAAGACATGCTTTCTCATGCACTCTTTCCTACACTCAGATTTCTTGTTAGTGACTTCACAAAGACAATCAGCTTCAGAAAATCACAACCTTTCAGGTACCTTTTGATTACCTGCTTTAGCAAAGTATCCTAAACACAGGTATCATCCTTCTAGGGCTAAGAAGAGTATAGACCATCTGCTTCAGATATTCCATCCCTTGTTTCTAAAAATGAGATGGGCAAAAGAATTGTCACTTTTGGAAAGTAAGGTATTTTGGGCCAGGATTCAGGGCTCTGTGGATTCAGCAAGGATGTTCATCTGGTTCACTGGGTGAACAGTCCCTTCACGAACTAAAATCCCTACATGTAGATGCCATAAATTCAGGATTAAATCTGCCAGCATTGATTTTCAAGGTATTTCTCAGGTTTCTTCTGCAGAACATAACCTTCAAAGTTACTACATCATAAGCAGGATGGGATGGCCTGCCCTGCTGTCATGCCCGGATGATAATCAGTATTTTGAGTTAATCAATTAAACAACCTGTCTACAAATGGGTCTAGGTATCAACATGCAATCAGAAACAGATATTTAGAGCCAGATTTAAGTCCAGTAACTTCTCCAGTGTCTGCAGGTCTAGTCTAAGCCTTATCTGCGGCAACTGCAGTTCAGGTCCTGCTGTCCCCCCTGGATAGTCAATCTCTCAAAGCAACAGCTCATGATTAAAGTTGCCTTTTATTCTTGTTTTGCATTCACACCAGCATAGTCCAAATTTGACTTGATTATTTATGAATGGAGAAAGAGAAACATGTAACAAATATATCTTAACTCAAAGAACTTTCGAAATAATTAATAAAAGCCTGTACTATTGAGATCTTAACTGAAAATAGTCCAGTCCATGATACTCTATGCTTGAGTCAGACTTGACATTAAAATTTTCAGGTTTTCTGGAGCCATCTGTTACTTATCACTTGACACATACACAAAGTTTAAGGTTTTGGGGATCTTTATCTATACTGTCAGATTCATGGGATAACTTGTGGTACACGGGAAATTTTCAAAAGCTTAGCAGGCCTTTGGTGCATCTCCCCATAATGATGTAAGTAGAGTTTTCACCTGTAATTTATTTGATGAAGCAATTGAAGTGTTTACCTCTGTACTCATCTGACAAGTGGACATTTTCAGGTTCTTAGGTATTTAAAGAATTCTGATGAAGTAACAATTTGCTGGTATGAAATAGAGGCCAAAACAATAATTAAAACACAAAGCTTGGATAGCTTTACTCAGTAATCACAGAGATTTAATGTACTGAAAATTTATTTATATCTGAAAGATATAAATTTCAAGAGCAAATGGGATTTCATACGATTAATGGAGTAAAGCAACAATTTTTAAAAAAAAAATAGAAAAATAGGAAGACAATAATGAAAAGATATGAGATTCTATCTTGTGGTGGCAAAAATCCTATCACATGATGATTTTTTTAGAAGGAGGAAAACATGTTACAATATGTCAGTTTCTACACAAAGAACAGGACCCAGCACTCCAGATGTATCTCACTAATGCTGAGCAGAGGTGAAAGATCACTTCTCCTGAACTGCTGCAGCCTAGGATTCTGCTTTTCTTTTTTGCTGTAAGGGCATATTGCAGGCTAATGTTGAAGATATTTTCTCTAAAGCTACTTTCTACAAAATTGTTCCCTTGTGCATGGGAATATTCCTCACTAGGAGCAGGACTTTATATATCTCTTTGCTGGACCATGAGATTTCTCTTTTGCCTGGTTCTTCAGCCTGTCAAGGTCTCTCTGAAATGGCAGCATACCTCTATGGTGCATCACCCAGCCCTCTCAGTTTCATACAATCTGAAAACTTGCTGAGGGAATACTCTGTCACATTACCCAGGTCATTAATGAAGGTGTTGAACAGTATTTGCCCACCTGTGACCTGCCACTAAAAGAATTTTGCACTGTTGATCACAACCCTTTTGAACTGCTTGTTCAATGAGTTTTCAATCCATCTTGCTGCTCACTAATCTAATCTGTAATTTGTCTAATTATCTAACAGGGTGTAGGGGGGGACATTGTTAGACACCTTATTAAAGCCAATATAAACAACATCCACTACTCTCAGTAGCCATCTCATTATTGAAAGTTATCAGACTGGTCAAGAAAAACTTCCCCTTTATAAACCCATGCTGACAACTCCTGATCACCTTGTTGTCCTTCATGTGTTTGAAAATGTTTTCCAGGATTAGTTTTTCCATTGTCTACAAAGGGACTGAGAGGAGGCATATTGGCCTGAAGTTGCTCAGATCTTCCTACTTGCCCTTATTGAACACAGGAGTGACATTTGCTCTCTTCCAGTTTTCACTAACCTTTCTGGACCACCAATACCTTTCATATGTAAGCCAAAAGTGACCTCACAATGACATCAGTCAGTTCCTTCAGTACCCATAGTTGTATCTCATCATGCCCCATGGACTTACTAGATGTGTAGCTTGCTTAAAATTCTATGAACTGATCCTCCTCTGTTGCGAGTGAGCCTTTCTTGCTTCAGACCCAACAAATATTCTAGCATTCTGTGTTCTTCTTTTATTTTCTGATGAGCGGGCAATATCCTAACACATAAGCCATAATTTTATTTTGTATTTATTACCTATTTATTGGTAAAATCTCTTCAACTTGTGTGGATGGTCATAGGATTCATATTTTACTTTAGATGTACTGGAGGTCTCCTGTTGCATAAAAAGCTTGCTGTGTACCATTTTAGGTGTCCTTGTGGAAGAAGTCTCCTGAGGAAATATCAAGACACATATTGTAGAGAAGTGAAAAATTATGAGAGAGAAAATGAAGAGAGAGAGATATAAACCCATCAAAGAAGACACAGGAAAGGGTAAGAAGATAGATGTACTTATTTTAATAAATCCCAGGAGAAAGACCATTCAAGCTTGGCTCTGACACTTGAAGACAGCAAAAAAGAAAATGGCAAAGTTTTTCTTTTATTTAAAAAAAAAAAAAAAAAAAGGAAAAAAAAAAGGAAAAAAAAAAGAAAATTGTTATTCTGAAGTATACACTGACAGAAAATCTACCTAAAAAGCTTTCCTGGGTTTACTACAAAGGCAGACAGGACTTGGAATGCTGGATGACAAGTGATAAGGAATAATTAGCAATTGAGTATCTGGACTATTAAAAGGCTCAGCAGCCAAATATAAGCAAAGAGATCCATAATCTTCTGGAGAGTTTCTAATGAGGTATTCACTACATTGCAAAGGACAATTTTTGTCAGTTGGCATATTCTATATAAACAGACTTTTCATAATTTTTTAGGTTCTTAATATTCATTCCCTGCTTTTCCAGATTAGTCTAACACTAATCAGAGAGAAACAATACACTCTAATTAATATGCATAGTATAGGAAAAGTAGCTATAAGATAATACTTCTTGCAAAAGAATAATTTGAATATGCAATTTTTAGGAAGTCTCTGGTCAATTTTATTTTTTATCAGAATATTTCCCACAGTTTTTTAACAATTTTCTTTTATCAAAGGTTCATAGTTTATGATGAAAACCAGAGCATAGGGTAGAATAATAAACAAGAAAGCTAAATTTTTTCAAATGAGAATTAAGAAATACTATTAGAAACATTTTTTAAATCCATCAAATATCTTATTATGCAGTGCTACAGAAGGCATGAAAAATATTTCATTTTAAATAAATGTAAAAGTTACATTTAAAATCTTACAAAAATAATCACAGACTCTGTTTCATTAAGCTCTGGTATTTATATGTACAGGTGAATGTTTTTATACTTAAATGTCATAATAATAAATCAGAATTAATATATATTCTGTGGCCACAAAAATTTTAGCTTCCTATTTTACCCTTACCATTGCTTCTTTATGTTCTAGATAACGTCAAAGATGGATGAGGAAAAAATAACACACAAGATTTCACCAAAAAAAATCATAACAAAAATAGAACACTGTACTTGTGATGGAAAGCAGTCCTTAAATAATGTTAAGAAACTGTTCTGACTTCTTCAGATGCTGAGTCATTAGTTTCTTTAATTTTAGCAGTCTTTTGCATAAGGGTTTTTCAGAGTAATTTGAAGATCAAACTTTCTCTTATCCAAGTGGCAAAACAAAACATCATGATTCATAAAATTGCATAGAATTGGAAAAAAAAGTAAAAATGATAGCTGGCACTCTTCTGTGCCTGGCCATCCCCACAAGGCCCAGAGCATCTTTCCTCTCCTATTAAGGTGTAATTTATTAGAAAAGCTGAATGAAGAAGTCATATACCAAACAAAAAGGGCAAATTAATTACAAAGTTGTTTTAAATTAAAATTTTCTATTTATTCTGCACAGGGAGTGATTGAAAAGGAAAATTGCAAACATCTTTCATAACAGAGGCTAGATGCCATGTAACATAAGTATCTCCTAAAGAGGAAATTTCATCTAAATAGTTGAGTTTCCACATTTCACCTGAGAGTTAAACAGAATCTTGAAGTGTGTTTTTGTGGCTTATTTCTCCTTAATGTAAAATGCACAAGCACAGCAAGGATTTATCAACAGGAGAATGTCTGCCTCGCTTGATAACTGAGTAGAGATTCTCACTGCCACACCACTCCTGCATGTCATTCAGATATCGACCAAAGAGATGATGTCTGGCCCCCTTGCTGGTGCCTCTTGTCAGAAAGTCTAGTAAGACTAGAAATGTCTTGGAAAGTATGGAAAGTACGTGTCTGGCCCTTGTCGAGTGGCTGAAGGTGACCTAGAAATTAGATCTTTAAAATTCTGGACTGCGTATCCTGATCATGGGCCCGAAAACCAGATGGCACCACATCTTCCTCTGAAAATAGGAGAGTTAGTCCAGTGGGCAAAAGTACACAGTGTCAACACACAATGACAGGATCAAACAGTACAAGTGCAAATCTACATTCTCAGTTCACCATTATTTATTCTTACACATTTTCATGTCTCAGAATCACTGTAGCTTGCTTGGGTAAAATATTTTAAAAGTCAGCATGTCACAGAAATCAAGTACGACACTAAGCTGTCTTATTGAGGTGCTTAATGTCACAGTACCTGATTGAGATTTAGGGGGTTGACTTAAGGGCACAAGAATGGTTCTGTTCAACTTAATGTTTTCATAGTCAATGAAGAGGAACAAGTGCTTCCAGAGGAAATTATTCACCCCTTTTGCCTTAGATGGCAATTTTAAGATGACATGCATCATTTTGTGAAAGAATCTACGTTATTTCCTAAAAAATGTTAAGGCAATTCAAAGTTGACACTGAAGGTATTCAACTAGACTTTCTGATGTTTGATCAGTAATTCTGAACTGTCTTAAGAAAGCAGTCAGGAAGACCCTGATATTTAACTCTTCCACTGAGAAATTAGGAACCTAAACAGAGGTTCCTATATTGGAGAAAGAGATCTTCCAACTCTGGATTTAGTCTGTCCATTTCTAATGAGCCATGGTACATCTAATTCCTATGGACTACCAGTTAAAACAGCCATCCAAGAAGCTGGAAGGTTTGGACTTTAGGTGATAGGCAACTTCAGGAGATGAACCTTAGGTTCAAAGTACTGGAAAATTTCACAAAATCTAGATGTTCATGACATAACCTGTCCCTCTTCTTCAAACTAAGTGTTCTGCTGGAGACCTTGTACATGAGACTGACATTAAAACTATCAATGTCATCTCTACCCCTACTGAAGGGAATGCACCGTTTGCTATATTGGTGTCAGATTTCCTTCTTTTGCCTCATGGCTGTGCCTCCTACACTTTTTGTTTTGTTTTGTTTTGTTTTTGTTTTTTTTTATTATTATTTGTTTTTTTCCCAAGACACTCTTAGAAACATTCACTGTTAGAAATGTGGTATCATTTTTGACAAGAGGTAAATGTTGAACCCCTCTACTCAAATAGTATTTAGGATACTGGATTCCCAGCTTCCCTAGTTAGTCCTAAAGGCCTTGTGCTATAACAGAAGTTTGGCATTACTGCTATTCTTCCGTGTGCCTATTTTGTCCAAGTTAGGTTAATTGGAGATAACCATTCATCTAAATGTAGATCTCAACAGAACACTAAGACAGACAGAGGTGCCTGTCTTCTCAAAACAGACACATCTGAGCACGAGTGGGTAAGTTTGTTTTTATGTAATTTGGAGGCTGTATAGGCAATCATCACATTAACTGTATGCTTGTTGCACTGAAAATCTTAGTAGGCAGCACGTAAGCAGTCTGGCATACTGGCTGCTATATGGCAATTTTTAGGTAGTCAAATTCTAGCCTAAGCAAAATTTAGACATCTTGTCTCTGTAATTTTTATGATTATCAGTCATAGTAAAAATATTGCTTTGCTATGAGGCTTAATTTCTTCATCAGAGATCTGACTGTCATCCTACATGATTTTTTTGCTTATGACAAATCTGTACCACAGGCAGTTGTAATCTTGTTCACCAAGTTCCTCAAGGCAAGTCCTGCTACCAGGTGCACAAATTAATTCTGTCTTACATTATGCTTAGCCAGAATACTGAGTTAATGCCTTGTTCTAAAAAAACCATGCTACTTAGTTTAAATTGTACCATAGGATGCAGAGGTGTAGTTCTAACTTGACTCTGTAACAAATAGCCAGGACTTTCACTTACTGAACTGTAAATGGGATAACAGCACCCATTTTGGTTACAGAGGAACAAAATAGCATATACAAAGGTGTCTTGTCAGGTAGTAAAGCAGCAGGTAGCTTGTAAAAAACCACAATATATTGACAGAAAAATATTGAAAAAATTAAATTTTCCTCCTTTTTACCACTGGTCATCTGTCTGTGACCTCAGGAAATTATTATAATGCAATACTATAGTGCATGCCTAAATTAGCTATATCTGCAGAAATTCAAAATTTTTCTTAATCCAAGTGCAATAAATTAATAATAAAATTCTAACAGAAAATGACTCCAGTGATTTCTTAGTGACAGCTTTTTTTCAAGATTCTTATTATCTAATCAATTATCTAATTATCTAATCAATTATTTAATCAATAATTTATCATATGATAAATCATATAAGTTGAAACAACTGTGACAGCAGCATCTTCTTGTAATCTTATTTCACCATATTTGTTGCATTACACAAATCGGGCAAAGATTAGGAATAAATCATGGCATAGCACCCTCCACATCAAGGTACTGATTAGAGTGTCAGATATCACAAGAAATGAAAGCTCATAACTAAAATAAAGTAAAACTGTTGGAATAAGAACAAGTATCATCCTATCTGTGCACACCATCAAGAAACCATTATTTTAGTAATAGATACGAAAAGCTATGCAAAGATATACATCTTTCCTCTACAAAGCAGGAAAAAAATTCTATTTCTGCTTCTAGAAGGCAGATTGCTCTCTATCTGAATTTTATGTCTTTCCTGATGAAATAGAAAATATATTTAAAAAATCAACTGACAATTCTCATTATTTCCTGTGCCTAGAAGAATACATGAACTTAACAAACTGAGGAACTAAAAACAGAAAAAATGCAGAATCTTAAATTTATATCTTAAAAGAATTCCTCATTTCCTTCTTTCTAAATTAAGAACTTTCAAGATTTCTAGATTTTGAACCAAAAGTTTTGGGGTGTCTAGATATAAAACTGATACGAAAGAACATATTTTCACCTAAACACGCAGGGATAATACAAACCAAGGGCTTGTAATAAAGTATGATGTACTAAAGCCACAGTAAAAAAAAACAAACCCCGAAGAATAAGCATGAGACATCAATTATTATAACGAATAATACTATATCCTAATTCACCCTCTACAGAAGGATATTGATTACTACAAATGTTAACCAATTTTTGGTCAAAGGTTAAAAATTTAATTGTTATAACTCAGTTCAAGTTAATGGATCATACTCGGTACTATCTAAAGCTTCAGTGAGTTAAAAGAACACAATTCTCCACAGATTAACATAGGAAAATGGTATGATCCATGTGGATAGAATGAAGAATAATATGTCATATATATCATATCCATATCAAATATATATAAAATCTGAAACATCTTTAATTATCTTGCAGGGTTAGTAGCTCTGCAAAGTATACATGTAAATAAACTATCATTATTATTTTACCTAAAATAATAATGATAATAATTTCTGTTTAAATTTCACTTTTGAAAGTTTTCTGCATCCTGATGTTGTAGATCTTAAACTTTTCCTGTTAGCATTTATTCTTATCTTATTTATTCAAGACTGTATCTCAAAGGTACATTCAAATAGTACACTTGATTCTAGAAATTTTTTTGGAGCTGAATAACATGACACAGTCATTTTACTTACACTCTTTCAGATGTTAAAGACATTTCTTTATCTTTCTGTTGAGCCTGGGTCTCTCAATGTGTTGTTACTAAGCCACCCAATCACCTTGAAGAAGTATGCACTAGTATCCCACATGTTATTATTGGCTCTCATGTGTAATACATTAGCATACCAACTTTTACTTTTGACAAAGACGTCATTTGTGAGCATCAGGGCACTGTAGAAAGACCTACAATGGGGAAATTGAAAAGGCAGTCTTACAAAAGTAATCAGCTTTCCTTTGGTGGCTTTTTCATATTATTTTACTCAGTGAGGTTTTAGTATGTTTATCCATTTTTGTAGACTGGCTCATCCAAATGTTTTTGTAACTTCATGGATGTGTCAAAGGTCCTCTGTGGGAATTCTGTGGGAAATATGTAGAATGACCTGCCCATAAGGAAGAGGGAAAACATCACAGCATGAGAGAGTATGGAAGTTAAATTGAAATATTTTCAGTTCTGCCTGTGAAGTTCTAAAAGCACTGCAACAGGAATTCTGTGTTCACGTAGTGGTTGCACTTCTACATCCAGATTCTATTTGAAAAATTTTATTTCAATACTTCCAGTCAACAGTCAACAAATATATTATGGTATTAAAAAGAAAAAAGGAAAATGACAGAAAAGACTGTTTTCATTCATGCATTTCTCACTAAAAACTTACATTAAAAATCATCTCTCTTCAGGCTTCTACCTTGGCTAGTAAATTCTAAGAAATAGAAGGAAGAATTTGTTTTCAAACAGCCATGTGGAATCTCCAATGACACGTGATGAGCTTACAAAACTGTCAATTGTTGCCTTTAACTATGAAGGAAATAGACATCAAGATCCTGAGAGATTCACTACTTGCTTCTATTCTTTCCATGCCAACCGAATGAATCAGTTTTTGACATGTTATAGTATCTGAACTTCTAAATGCTAACAGCAACATAAACCACTTAAAATTAGGTTCTGCTTTCTGAGACTGATACAAGAGTTGCTCTATGTATCAGAAGAGTGACACAAGACAGTAAATACTTCAAAACAAAACAAAGACAAACACCTCAATTTAATTTGAATTAAAGATGTAGTTGAGTATGCTTCTAATAGTCTAGCAGACCACCAGAAGTAATTTTTGGTCAGCAATCAGTTCAGATCAGGAAGACTGTTTGATAGATTTACAACTCTAAATGCACTTGATACTTTCATAATATTTATGGTTATGATTGTAATATGATTACTTTCATAATATCTAAGCTTGGAAGAAAAAGCAGTTTGTACAGATAAAAATGTACTGTAACTACATTACTTTTCCTCCTATGTAAATGGTACCATGGTGATCTCTGTGACAATCACACAGCTATAAATGTAAAGTTAAAAGCAAAAAATGCTAAAAGCCTCATGTGATTCGTACAGCTTTTCAGATAAACACTAAATCCTGCCCAGTAAACTTCACAAATCTCAGTCTGGGATGTGGAATACATGCCAAAACAGCAATGGTGCAGTCTGTCACAAAGGAGGGGGAAGTTTTTAAGGAACAAAGAGGAGTTTCTCAGGGACTGTAGTAGCCCCATGATGATGCCAACAGTGCAGCTTTTCCATGAAGTGCCATGGAGACATTACACGTAATACATCAGGTAGTGCCAGCTGCCACTGTGCTCCATTTTCTTTCAGTGACTTTCTCATAATATCCTTTATTTCATTTATTGTTAAAAGCCACACACAAAAGCTTTAACTCTGTGTTCTTGTTCAGCCAAAGTTATGGGTAATTATGCATTTGAAAAGAGCACCTACACCATTCTTCAGTGAGACTGTAACTTACCTAAACCTCTGGTTTTATCAGTGGGGGAAAAAAAATAAATTTACTTACCAGTACCAGCCTGTCTGCTGCATTTAAAGCACTAACACATCCATTATTCTGTAGACAAAAAGTTTGTATTGCCTCTCTAGCATGCACTGCTCAGAAAGCTCTATTCTCATATATTTTGTTTCTCATTTATGCAGTCTGCAATGAAAACAGGAAAACATACATGAGACACTCATTTGTTTAAATTCATTCTATCAACAGATTATGAATTACTGACATATTATATACTCAGTATTGTGAAAATAATTCTAGTCACATGCTACATGTCTTTTCTGTTATTTCTTATAGAAAAATGAACTGGTAGAACTTAGTTCTTGAAAAATTACACATGGAAATGGAAAAAAAGGATTTACTGATGTACTGTCAGTTCAGAAAAACTAGTCTCTTTTTGAAGGACATTGAGTTCACCTTTATTCTGTAAAACCCATACACAACAACATAATAAGGCTGAATTTTATAGGTAATTCTTTTGCCACCCTTCAAGAAAAGTCCATAGATAGGATTTATCTCTCCTAATTTCAGATGTGTATAGTGTACATGTCTACATCTGACCTAATCTCCCCAAGATCCCTTTATGGGCAATGGATTCAGCAGCAAAAGACTCTGGGGCACTATTCATCTGGTGTGTTTTAGAAACTTACTAAACACTGAGATGAATCATGCCCAAGAAATGATAAACTTCGAGTATATGATTAAAGAAATAGCAAGCAGTGCCTGGCACAACAGTAGGTTTTATTTAACCTATGTTGTATATATCCATAGGAGAAACCCATTCTGGACAAGATCTATAATTGAAGCGAATAATTTGGAATGCACCTGAGTGACTGGGCAGAAGATCTGGATCAAGGCTGAGTGTCAAGGAGGTTTAGTGCTCATTGTTTGACCATCTAACTTTTTGAAAAAAGTTTTCCAAAGCTTGAGACAAAAAGGTTCAAAGCAAGCTAGTTGACCCTGATTTGAGCGGAGGAGTGGAGCAGAAGAAGTGCAGGGAAGACTTCCAAGCAAAACTACTTCACAACTCCATGAAACGTCAGAGGTCGAGATCCACCAAAGAAGAGCTGTCTCTTCTGGAAACCTTTCTCTCCAAATCTTGATTGCTGTGTAAGTGGTGTTCTATGTCTTGATGACTTCAGAAGTGGGTCTTTGGTAAAAACAACAAAACCAAAACCAAACAAACAAACAAAATCCAAAGAACTAAAAGTAAATAAAAATAAAAATATTTCTTGCATAATATCACCGTGCAAACATGGAAGTCCTGCTGAATTTTTTGGAGGTTACACATGACAGTGAGTGCCAGATCTAATCTCTGCCATCTGCAACATTGTGTAAAGCAAAGCTCTTTGCTAGTGATATCTGATTCTGTATTTTAGTTGAAATGCAGATCACTTCTTTCTTTCCTTTTAAGAAAAAAAAAAATTCAGCAGGCAGAAATGTTTAGGGGGAAAAAAAAAAAGAAAAAAGAAAAAAGAATTACTGTTTCTTTTGCTATGGTAAAAACTCAAGATCTTTAAGAAATATGGACCTTTCATGCACAGGATGAAAACCATAACACTTGCTGCTTACTAGTGAGGTATATTAATAGTAGATTCAGTATGACATGATGATCATTAAGGCCCTCAGGAGTTGTGTTATAAATGTCAGGAACTGTTGTCAGATAGTTAAAGGCTTGTTTCATACAAGCTACAGTAATGGTATCTTGTTTCCTGTCATGTTGTAGAGGTCTAAGCATGCATTTGCTTGGTTCGTGTATAGTGAAGAACTGACACATGCCTATTATTATATGCATTAGAGTATTAATACTGCATGTGCATGACATATGACTTTATTGGCATTGGTGCCTCATCTCCCTTAAATATTTATGTACTTGGCCTGTTTATTTTTTGCTATCTTAAACAATAAATAAAAATAAAATTTAAAAAATAGAAAAGCAACAATAAAATGTCAGCAAAATTCCAATGTCTTTAAGGAATTATTTTCATTAGTGATGATGTTCCCAAATGCTTTCAGAAAGCCATGCTCTTGGCTACCCTATTTGAAATTCCATTGAGCTACTACAAGGAAAAGTAGTTTGTTACCACTTTTCTTGAACTCTAATACTGTAGCCACTTGTGAGTCAACGCACTCAAAATGCTACTTCATTAAAAAAGAGGTTAAAATTTATGTTATGCAAATAAGATTACTAGCCCAAGTTAGATTACAGTTATGCTATGTTGCACAATAAGGCACTCTATAGTGACTTGTTAGGGACTTGTTACTTATTTTCAGCTCTTATGGTAAATCAAAACTAAGCTGAAGGATTCACCACATTGTCATTTCAATGAAATTGACCTACTCATTTTCAAAGATCAAAAACTGCTTCTCAGAACTAGAAGACAGAGATTAGCTTTATTCTAGAGAGCTAAAATGAAGTCATATTACTTGAATCCCTCAGCTTATCCGCATTTATGTTTCTCATCACAGTTCTTCACAATGTCTTGTTAGAGAATTGTGCAATTATATTGAACATCCAAGTATCTTATATTGGAATGCTTATAGACTGACTTTTGCTTCACAGTGAAAATATGAATGAGTCCATCGCAATAAAACATGTTAAAACTAATGAGGCATTATGCCCATTCTTTTAAAAGAATCCTATCTTTCCAAGCTTGAGCAATTCTATGATTCTCCGAGTTAAACTTGATTCTGTTCTGAGACAAACACCATTCAAATCCATTCTTAAGTCTTTTTTAAGGTTCAGAATTTGTGACTGAATCAGGTGTTGTTTTGTGCTTTTTTTTCCCCCAAAAAACCCTTAGCAACTTTTAAAATATACATAAGCTTTTCATCCAAGCAAAACTCCCACTAAAATTTACAAATACATCTGGTTGTGGATGAAAGATAGAACATAAAGAAAGATAGACAAAAACTATGGTTTCTTTCTTTCTTGAAAATGAAAGCAAAGAGTAGTTGGGGTCCAGAACTTTTGCTGGTCTTAGTAGATTCTGAAAATTTTTGAATAAATAACAGAGAAAAATTTCCCTATCCAATATTTTTTTTTGTTACTTTTAGTCTTTAGAACTGCATTTTTCTTATTTCTCTTGCCATTACTTCTTGAAAAAGCATTATGACAATATTAATCCCATTATTCCCAGAGTCTCAAGGAAATACACTTTCTGTGAGTTAGTGGAGGAATATCTTATTTTAATGTTGGGATTGATTCACTGGAGGAGAAGATTGTTTACAGACTATACTCTCATGTTGGAGGACATTATGGCTGCTATATGACATCTGGTTTTCTTACAGAGCTGTAAAATCTATTGAACTACACTCTTTACCCAGGCATGCTCATATACAGAGAAAGGAAAATCAATACACGTAACTGAAATAAAAAGTAAGTGAAGACCAAACTCAGTCAGTGTGCTTTACTCATGGAAAGAGTTAACTCAGCAGAACAGTAAGAACGCTGTTAGAAATTTTTTCTTATAGTACAGGGTCCTGGTAATCTTGAGCCTTAGATATAAAACAGTAAAATTACAGCTGTAAAATTAAAGCAATCAGTCCTTTCAGAGTATTCATCATGTTTAAGTGTATGAAGGTGTTAAATGATTCTGCTATGAAGCCACTAAATGATTTCAAAAAAAAAAATTAAAAATCAGTATTTGAAGAGCAAATGCAATAGATGACAGTAAGAGACAGGCATCACATTCTGGTGAAATGCATGCCCAAACAAAATTGTACTTAGCTGTGAAAAAATAAATACTGCTGAACATTTAGCATTTATCACCTTGAAAGTCAGATAGGAATTAACTAATTCTGTCCTCTAAACACTAGGCAAACTCTAAGCTAGTCATCTGGGTTCCACATACAGTGAGAAGAAAGGAACAGACACTCCACTGATGGCACTTTACTGGATGCAAGTGCAGATGCTGAAGACATACTGCCTGAGGATGTTTTGCTCGTATCACTCCTTTGTCTGACTTTCAGGAGACAACTAGCTGGGAACTCTACCTTCTGGAGAGTTAAAGCTGTGTAACAAGCCCAACACTCAGCCAAAGCAAAGAAAATTTTACTTTCTTGCTAAAAGCAAGAAACTATCTGTAAATGTTAAGTAAAAAATCATCAAAATCAGTCCATTTGTTTTCTGTTTGGATCATCTGACAGCTACCAGCTTAACAAAATCTCTGCATGTCAAAGTGCAAAATTCCCATATCAAACAAGCACAATTTTTTTTCTTTTTCTTCATTTTTTTTTCTTCTTTCTGTAAACTACTGCAGATAAATGAACATGTCAGGTATTAAAACTACTTATCATCCACAAATTCGGATTGTTTTTTAAAATTATTGCCCCCCCGCCCCTGCCTCAACCCTCCCTAAAAAAAGAAAAATTAAAAAAATTCTTGCAAAATTAACTCACAGGTGTGACACTCCTAGTTGCTGGCTTAAGTTTTGGGGTCTTGGCACTCCAAGGGAGTTGCAGGATGGTGAAGGGCAGTGACAGAGGCACATAGGCACCACTCGGCCCCTGAGAAATCAGGTTGTGGAGATGGCCCCAACCCAGCCAGGGAGTTCATCCAGGTAGTCATGGTTCCGAGAATTGCCATGCACATTCTGAGGTTTCTGCTGCTTGATCCACTGAATATTTTTAATATCTCCTG
Organism: Florisuga fusca; assembly: GCA_038090715.1. Taxonomy (NCBI): domain Eukaryota; kingdom Metazoa; phylum Chordata; class Aves; order Apodiformes; family Trochilidae; genus Florisuga; species Florisuga fusca. The sequence continues at coordinate 61,047,041 of JAAWXA010000001.1, forward strand.
ATGATAAGAGAACTGTGAATAATGTGGGCCCAGTAACTAAAATCAGAATCCTCTTGGCACTGTTTTTGTCAGATTACATAGTTCAGAGCCTCCCTGACAGTCAGGCATCCTTATCCATGCAGTGGTTAAGGGACCAGCAGCTGCCTCATGCTAATCTCATAACCTCTCAACTGCAGCTGAAAGTATCTTTTCCTGTCACTTAGTTCCCTTTGCAGTCAAATATTTTCTTTGCCTCTTTTCTCTTTTGTTGGATGGTGGTATGTAGCTCCAGCCTGCTGCCTCCACACACAACCTGGCAGGGGACACTCAGTGGTGTCTGTAGTTAGTAGCTGACACAAAGAGCAGATGTCTTAGACTAAAAAACACACGACACACACTACAGCTCCACCAGCAATTAAAAGAGGCCTTTATTTTTCCATGACAATAGGAGGTCTGGACCCTGCAGCTGCTGTATAAAATATGGTAAAAAACACTGAAATACAAAGCCAAAGGATGTAAAGTAGATTGAGCCTCTTGCAATCTTATTTCTGTTGTTCTGTATACTTCAATGCCCTGTCTTTAGATCGGAGATGAAATAAAACAGAAAAGAAAACAAACAAAACCAGAAGGCAACACTTTTTCTCCTCCATCTGTACTGAGGATAATTTGGCTGGCTAAACAGGATGCAATACGATGGGTGTGAGTATATACAATCACATCTGTATCAGTAAGATGAGCTTTTCTATGCCTTTGCTGAACCTACCTGTGATGATTGTATTGCAAATAACACCGCAACAGTGGGTTTTTGTCTGTATGGTTTTTACTGCAAGCTCCTTATGAATACCTCAGATGTCAACAGCTTCAAAGAAATATTCTTGGTAACTGCATGCACTTTATCAATATGTATTCCTAAGCAAAGGTATCCTCATTAAAAGCAGACCAACATCTACTCCTTTGGTTTTTGTCAGCTTTCTGTTGTTTCTAGTGCTACAGAAAGGCTTTCTGAAAAGGCTGTTTTTCAGACATTCAGATTTTATATGCCTCACTCACAAGGAAACTGCTTTTAACGGCATAATCAGAACTTCAGTTGGAGAAGGCATCTGAAAGTTGTGCTGGCATATTTAACTTCAAAACGCCAAAAAGTCTTACAAACTTTTAACTTGAATTAATGGCAGAGGAGATCCATAGTAAGGATTTATCTGTGCTACTAGGAGATTAGCATATGTAGGGCAGGAATACAGTCCCAGTGGAGCAAATTAAAAATACATTTCCTTGGAAAGCAGATTATGGTCTCCACTTTCTTCCCAGACTGAATCAGAAAGGCTTTTCCATGGAAATAATAACCCCACCTTTTTCTGGCAATTTGAGCACAGAAGTAAAAAATGTGAGTTCAGCTGCTGAAAAAGTACTGTTCTCTGAGGCCACAGTTTCAAGGCAGTGTAGAGCCAGGCATCCAGAGCCTTTCCAGAAGGATTTCGCACAGCTTTGCATGGGACACTGGAGTTCTGGAGGCAAATGGTGGCTGCATTAACACAATAATCCAGGAAGCCAAAGAACAGGAGAATCAGGCCAGCCAGAACATCTCTGTTAACTCCAATTTTAAATGCTTTTTTAATCACACACCCTTAAAGGTGAGAAACCTGTGGAAGGGGTGAACATGGTTAACCCATAAGGTTTCTCATGGGAAGAAAACAAACAGAGCCCCCAAGGGTTTTCCTGTCTATGTAGAAAAGGAAGCAACTGTGAGATGACTTGGTTTATTTGGCTTTTACAGATGTCATATGGGAATACATTCAGATGCAAGTCCAGGCAAATCTTGGATAATATCAAGTCCTGTTAATCAAAATCGGATCAGAACCCATATGTGTCAGAAAACTATGTTGCAAACAGGCAACTTTTACAGGAAAGCAGCTATGTTATGAAATCCGATATTATTTTCACCACTGGAGGGCTCCCATATTTTTCCATTAATTCCATAAGAACATATTAACGTTTGTGAAAAAAAATGAGAACATATGGCTTCAGCAAAGTGTTTCTCCTTCAGCTAAATGCAGCTGTAGGCTCAAAACAAGGATTTTTTTTTTATATACCTTTGATAAACTTTTCTTTCAAAAATAATATAAATACAATTTTATTAGCAGCAACAATAGACTTAGATAACATATTTAATAACACTATTTCAAGGTGGTTTACAAAGAAAAGTAGGATTATTTACCACAGCTATGTAGGTAGAAATGAAGGAAATTAGTTATTTTGTCAAAGCTGACTACCAGGCCAGAAGGTCTCAACTCAGGCCTCCTCAGGTTCCTTTTATGTTAGAATCACTAGGATGCCACAAAACAACTTTAACAACTCCCCATGAAGCACAAGGAGTTTTTCTCAATGCTAAATATCTCAGGTCACCCAGGCTCTGAGCTGTCATTCTTATCTCTGGACCATCTTTCTTTTTCCTAAGTGTGCTGCTCTAAATAAATTGTGTCTAGCCTATTGATAGCAGTTATTATTCTTCTTTATAACAATTCAAACAATATAAGTAATGTTATCGCACAATCCAGAGGATTTAAATAAAAATGGTTGAAATTTTATTAACTGAATGTTACTGTGAGATAAGCCTTTACTTTTGATGACTCATCTAGCTATCTGTTTAAGTACCATGGTATTTATAATTGTTATAAAAACTATCAATAGATCTTAGGTTTTCTTACTTTCATTTAAATATCCCTTTCAGACATTTGTCACTGCCTGCAATCAGAATCAGAAAGGTGTTTAGTTTGTCCAATATACGTCTTTAAGTACTGCATGCATCTGACTAGATGAATATCTTTTAGAGCTCTCCCTTTTCTGATGTTTTAGCTCTGCTTGGTGCTTGGCATATAAATCTAAACCAAAGAAATATCCATCCTCTTGAGAGCCTAACACTTAAAAGTATTTTAAGTGCTTAGATAACCAGAGAACAGTTTTAATACATGACAGACCAGGAGACTCTGTAACACAAGGTCTGCCAACATTGCTGTACCAGGGATGTGCCAAGGAGGCATAAACTGTCACTAAAAATAAGGCTCCTAACACCTCTGAAAATTATTTAGCCTTTTTAAAGCAGATGAGAGGATTAGTGGAATGGTAGAAGGTAGAGCTCTCCTAAAAAAATCCTGGAAACGAAAAAGGCCCCCAAGAACCCTTTTATAAGAGCAAGGAATTTACCATATATAAGTCTGCAACCCAGAGATCTGAACATGAACCAAAAAAAAAGGAGGCTGCTCAGTAGAGCAGTGACACAGAACAAGCTCATTCCTGGACATAAGAATTTAAATTCATCTGTATAAAACAAGCTTATCTGAGTGACAGAAGTTTGCTGATACTGTCTTTCTTATAAGAAGACATGAGAGAACATGGTCACACAATATGGTTTTGTTTCTTTATTCAAAGAGTGAGTATATCAGAAGTAGCAAAGTTATTTTAGAGAAATCTCAGCATACTAACAAAACCAGCTTTGGAACTCAGTGTTTCTGAAGGGCAGACTTGTTTAATTTGGTATGAAACTCCCCACAGAATTTATTACTGAAAAAAGACTTGCACTGAAATATTATCCAGAAGTGTAAGCTGGGGCAAAATATGTCATCTTTTTTCCTGGATAAGGTGTCCTTATGACAGTGCTTGCATTTTACTCTAGTTTTCTGGATGCTTAGCCAGACACTATTTAGTAAACGTTTGTGACACTTTGGGAAGCCTTAGTCACAGTCTCTTCTTTTCCAAGAGGAATTCTAAGAACTCAGTAAAGAGCCGATTAAAAATTTATTGCCAGAATAGTCTCAGCATCAGGTCCCTGTAATCTGTACTGAACCATAACAAAAATGCCCCCTAATTTAACTTCATAGTCACAGTACTTCTCAAATACACTTAAAACAGTTCTGTGACCAGGATTTTTATGAGTTAATTTGTTTCTAATGTCTACTACCACCAGCCTCCTCATCGCTGTTCCTTTTAGTATGGGCTGGGGTGGACTTCACTTTGCAAAATTCTTCAGCTTCAAAACTTTTTCTGCCCCCGCAACAAATAACAGATGCACTATTAAAAGGCTTGTAGGAAGTTAATATTTTATCACAGTACATCACCCACAATTGGAAAAAAACCAGCCCATTGTATCTTCAGTTATTTAAAGTACATCTAGTATATAATTACCATGGAAAAACATTATGGCTCAATGGATTTCTGATTTTTGAGTAATAATATGTTAACACATTATTTTATCTACAGATAATTCTATGGGTTTTTTTGATGACTCATCATCAGATACTTTGGAACACTGTTTAGGAATTCTGTTTGATATTCTCCATTTCTCTTCACTAAGCACTTGACATCTCTTGTAAACCTGCTTGTATCACATTTTGTCTGTCTTATTGCAACTTCATCAGAGATCTGGTAGGACGAAATTTCTGCTTACTATCTCCTCTCCTGGGTACAGGAAAATCTGACATCTGAAACTAAGAATCAGTGAACATTTACAGCCAAAATGTTTATGGCCTAGAGCAAATTTGGGTTATTCATATTATCTCATTTTTTCTTTAACTCTGCATTTCATTGCAGTAATAATCTGGCAGAGATTGAGATACACAGTCTGAGCATGTTTTGGTTGTAGGCACTACTCGCAGAAAGTATGTATTATAATGCAGGCTGCCTTTGATATCTGGGATTTGATGATGGTCCCTACAGCACAGAAAAGATATAAAATATTACTGAATTAATTTTCACCATGGCAGAATGAAGGGTGATGCATCATCAAGGCTGATCTTCTTTAGTAAAAAGCAACCTCACAAGAAGACAGGGACCAGGGATCACATGGAACTCATCAAATGATAGGCTGAAAAACAGCAAGCTTCTGCCTGTTCTGGAAATCACAAGAATAATACAGATTTAGCCAAAATGCAGGATAACAGCTATATTGAATTCAGGTTGTAATTATTAATGTGCATGTGTTTGCATGTTCATGGACAGACTTTCTATAACATAGTTACAGCAATATTTTTTTTCTAGCTTAAGCTTCTGTTTTTCCTTGAAGGGCAATTTGCTTCTTATCTTCTGGGCTTTCTTTTTTCCCCTTTTCATCAGTTTATGGTCTCCTCATTGATACAAGTTACTGAATCAAGCAGCACGGTAAAATCTGATTATATTTAAAATAGAATGCTTGCATAGCAGTGATGTCTTCTGTGGAAAAATGAAGTGATGTATGAAAAAAAAAAAAACAAACAACAACCAAAACCATTTTATGTTATGTAAATTATTTCTTTAATTTTTTTTTCCCATTATTGTCTTCAAAATCTCTCCCTTAATACACTGGGAATGAATCTAAAAACCATTTATGTAATGAATGTCTCCACTGGAATAGCCTTATTGTGACTGCAAGCACTCAGCAACAATTTGATATACAAACTATGCCCATTGGCTTTTGTGAAAGATGCTGCTAATTCCTTGGAGGTTTAGGGGAATTGTTTTTTTTGTTTTCCCTCCAAAAGGGTATTCAACTCTATAATGTAGAAAAAAAAGTATCCCCTCTGAATTCAGTGTATCGTTGCACCACACACTGAAAAAAAGCCAGTGATTAGATAAGACAAATCATCAATGCCAAGTATGCATATGATTATTATGCTTTTATTTGTACTTATTTGAAAATATATAAAAGCATTATATAAACACTGGGCATCAGCTTTTCAGCATTCTTCCATGCAACCATGAGAGAAGTCTGTGGTCAACAATATCTGTGGGATGCAAGGCAAGTTTTAGACAAAATTTAAAAGCCTTAAAAATATGACCTTAAAACCACTTCTCATTCTGTTCCCTTTTCTTTAAAAAGTTGGTTGTTTTATTTTGCAAGGAGCTTAAGCCTTTATGTGACTCTCAGAATCCACAAAATATTGTTGAATCCTTATAATTAAGTCTGTAATAGTCTTGGTGGCATCTAGACCTGTCTAGGCAGAACTTGCATGTAACATGAATAAAGGTAGAACTATAGACCTTTGAAAAACATCCATATAAAAACAGTAAAAAGAGAAAAATACAATGTTAATACAAAGAAGCCAGTTAATTTTGGTATCTCCAATAGGTGGAAATAAAGTAGAGTATTTGTAAGAAAATATTCCATGTTAATCACTTTCATTCTATGATACAGTTCCTCTCTGAAGGAGACACCTAAAACAGAGCAGATTAATTGTACATTTAGAGTAGCTATTTACATACATTTATTATCCAGGAATTGAAAGACAACTAAATCAGACAAAAATATCTGTCCTGGTTTGAGAGAAGGAGGACAAAGATTTTGTAAAGCCATACTGACATGAAATGTTCTGATACCACCCACCCACTGATGCAGCAGCTACAGTGAAGGGGAACAGCTGTGCCTATGGGGAGGAGGTGGGTCAGGTGGCCAAATGGACCAATGACAGCGTTCCTTCCCATGGAAGGTGAAGAACATTTCTGATTAAGAACACTGTTTATCAAGGGCTGTTTTCTTTCTATGCTTCTCTGAGTGGGACTGGTGAGGCTGCTCCAAAGCTGCTGTGGACTGTCAACAGGACCCTGGACTGGGGCATCCTCATCTGTTGTTGAGTGCAGTTTGGGACTTTGGTGGTTGGGAAGTAACTACCAACTGAGGAATGTGGGTTCTGTATTTACATGTTTGTGTATATTTGTAATTCACCATTATTATTTGCGGGGTTTCTACAAGAAAACAGCCATGTACTGAACGAGCCATGTACAGGGGGGTGTTAATGAACTGACCTTGACTCTGAAGGTTGAGGAAGTCAGACAAGATGGTAACAAGACAAGAGGGAGTTGGCACGAAAAAATTGACCAAAGCAGCCTTATGTATTCTGCACGTGGACACTGCTGATTAACCAATTGTCTTAAAGGTCAGGAGCGTGATCAGCGCACGATAAACAATCACTGAATGCCATGTATCTAGTAAGACACACTGATTTGTATATAAACATAGTTGTTGAGGTTAATAAAAGAGATTTGCTTATCGATTATATTGGTCGTATTGGCATTTACTCTGAGCCTTCTCGTGACAATTATTATCCATTTAACCTATTTTAGTTTTTTCCAGCCTTAAAAAACTCTCTCCCTTATTCACCTATCTTTCCCTGGAAGGGTAGTTGGAGGATAACAGAAAGCACCTGTCCCTTGGCTATTGGCTAAAACAGTGACAATATTTCAGTCATAGGAGCCTAAAGTTAGGTGGTATGTGTTTGAGTCTGAACATCAAAAAGCTTTTTGATTTGTGTTTTGTGATTTTGCGAATTTTGCCAGAATTTTAAACTTTTGCAGAACTGCTACCAAAGCATAAAGGTATTTTTAAAATATAGTCACCTAAGAAATGGCAAATAGCAGAAGGAACACCTGCTTTTGAGTAGTGCTTGGGATAGCACCTTACATACATTTCTTGGGGTTCACTTAAGTGGATCATCTTCTGGTCAGCTTCACAGTAGACAATATCCCAATGGCATTCTGACAAGTTGCCAGTTTATGTTTTGTGGTGCCAGCAGTTTTGGGGATATGTAAACCAGGCTCCTTTTGGAGCTTCCCAGATCTCCCACTACCCAGGAAATTCCTCTAAGGACCAAGGGTCTCCCAAGATACTATTTGGTAACTCTATATTAGTCACTTTCCTGTTGCAGTTGTCTCACTTGGTATAAAACAATAGACCCATCCCATGAATTCACCAGTGAAACAACTGAGTCTCAATTTCAAGGTACAGTGAATATATATACCAATGCTGTAAGCTGAGCTAAAGACAGAAAAAATGTTAGTGTCCATTTTCATAGCTACCCACAGGTGTACATATATAACTTTGCCTCATCACCTTTCTCTTACACAGTAAGCATTTAATTTCTCTCTGCACATGATAAAAGCTCAATGAGCCCAATATAAAGATAATTATGTGAAAATGTCACTTTTTCCATATTTTGGAAGAAAATATTGGCTTGTGCATCCAATATCAGGAATAGTTCATCACTATGAATCAAAAGTGGAGGGATATACATCTCTGCAGCCAGTCAGTGCCCTTTATGAGTATTTACATGGCATATTGAACACAGAGTTATGTGCCTTTGCTGTTTTTCTGGGCTGCCCAGAAGCCTAGCAAAGTGACGTAGTGGCAAAACTACCTGACTAGAACCAGAGCTGTTCAGATTCAGACATGTAGCTTTCATTGAACTGATGATACATGGGTAGAACAAAGACTTCTGTTGTTTAATGTGCTATCCTAATAACCTTCTTTGAGTGGACATTAAAACAGGCTTAGATTCTTAACAGTTTCTAGAAGTTAGTTCAGTTCTTTCTTCGCATCATTTCCTTTCATGTATTCTGTAATTAAACATTTTGAGTTCTCTGTGCATCCAGACCAGGCACCTAGCTTAGAGCTCTGCCACTGTTAAGCAAAGTAACTAAAGGTCAGTTACTTCAGTGTCGAGCTTTCTGTTGTTTGAGTCCCTCCTCTTATTCCCCTCCTGCCTTTTTTTTACCCTTGCCCCAGTGATATAAATGTCAATGAATCATTTAACCATTTAAGCCAATGGGCTTATTTTAAAACTTACTTACATAGCTAACAATGTAACTGGATACCTACTGGATGAAAAGAGGTTTTCAATCAACCATGGGCAAGTAGCTCTAATCCTAAAGATTTATCATTCACAGAGACAACTACAACAAAAAAAATTCTCTCCTCCATGGACCTTCCCACTAAAGAAGAGGGTAAAAGAAGTTAAACAATAACTGTTCATCCTGTTCTATAAAAACTGATGTGTGACTCTTGATTGAGCTCCAGGCAGAAGAAAACCACAAGTATGAGTTGGAAAGATACATGACACTAAGGCTCTCTTCTGAACCTATTACTAGTCACAGGTTCTCACAGAGAAAAAGAAACATTAGCTTTTAATTAGACATATCTGACACTGCAGACATTGTGACCGTGTCTGCAAGGATTTCTCACCTCCTGAGAATATACTTTGGCTTTCAGAATAATTTTTCTTATGTAATTGGCAATACACAAACTGATACCAAACCTATACTGCAGCTAGTATCTCATCTGTTAATGTTTAAACCAATTTGAATATTCATTAATGCCTTTTGGTCTGAACAGGGGATGTCCACCTTGGCAACCGAGGGAAACTAGATGAATAGATGACCATTAAGTGGTTCATACAAAGGTGTTAGAGGAATTCTAGCTCAATTTGTTCTTTAAAACTTTTGAAAACTCTTAGTACACAATGTTGGAAATCCATGAAATCTATACATTTTCATTTTAATCTGCAAAAAACTAATGGTTGTAAAAGTATAGTAAGTTTTATTTGAGATATTTTAACAAAAATCTCCTTGTCTGCACTTTGGCCACAACAACCCCATGGGGAGCTCCAGGCTGGGCACAGAGTGGCTGGAGAGCAGCCAGACAGAGAGGGACCTGGGGGTTTGCATTGACAGGAAGCTGAACATGAGCCAGCAGTGTGCCCAGGTGGCCAAGAAGGCCAATGGCATCCTGGCCTGTATCAGGAACAGCGTGGCCAGCAGGTCCAGGGAAGTGATTCTGCCCCTGTACTCAGCGCTGGTGAGGCCACACCTCGAGTACTGTGTCCAGTTCTGGGCCCCTCAGTTCAGGAAGGAGATTGAGGTCCTGGAGCAGGTCCAAAGGAGGGCAACCAGGCTGGTGAAGGGACTCGAGCACAGATCCTGTGAGGAGAGGCTGAGGGAGCTGGGGGTGTTCAGCCTGGAGAAGAGGAGGCTCAGGGGAGACCTCATCACTCTCTACAACTCCCTGAAAGGAGGTTGAAGCCACATGGGGGTCAGTCAGTTAGTTTTAGGGCATAATTTNATACAGATATAACTTTGCCTCATCACCTTTCTCTTACACAGTAAGCATTTAATTTCTCTCTGCACATGATAAAAGCTCAATGAGCCCAATATAAAGATAATTATGTGAAAATGTCACTTTTTCCATATTTTGGAAGAAAATATTGGCTTGTGCATCCAATATCAGGAATAGTTCATCACTATGAATCAAAAGTGGAGGGATATACATCTCTGCAGCCAGTCAGTGCCCTTTATGAGTATTTACATGGCATATTGAACACAGAGTTATGTGCCTTTGCTGTTTTTCTGGGCTGCCCAGAAGCCTAGCAAAGTGACGTAGTGGCAAACTACCTGACTAGAACCAGAGCTGTTCAGATTCAGGCATGTAGCTTTCATTGAACTGATGATACATGGGTAGAACAAAGACTTCTCTTGTTTAATGTGCTATCCTAATAACCTTCTTTGAGTGGACATTAAAACAGGCTTAGATTCTTAACAGTTTTATAGTCCTTTTGTGCTAGATAGGGTGTTTATCATGCTGAATACTCCATGAGGGAGATAGCATTTACCCTGTTCTCTAGATGCTCTCCAAATATCTTGATATGATTCAAAGCACACTCTTGCTTAAACTGGGTCTTGGAGGTATAGTTCAGTCCTCTCAAAAGTGAATTGTTTTATGTTTCTTCAGTGACTAGTTTGTGAGAAAGAAAAACAAACCCAAAGAAATTAAACCCTGTATTTCTACCTTCTCAAAAACTTGAGTCTAAATTATAGATTATGTTTAATAGACTTAAAATCTTTGTGTGTTGTTTTGAATCTGAGTTTGAATCTCTTCCCATACAGGGTATTACTCTTCCTACACAGGGTTATGTTCAAAACCTATAATCAAATTTATGCTGACAAATACTTTTCAAAGACTTATTGCAAATCAAATTCACACTGATATCTTGATTTGAGAAACATGATGTAGGAAATAAAAATATGCAAAAACAGGAGGAGAAATATAGAGTTCATGATTGGTGGGAGTTCTCAACCTACCTACACAGTAGTCAAAAACATCTCTTTTCCTTTTTTCTTACAATATCCTTGACTGACTTCTCTGTTTTAGAAGTAAAACCTTCCTCAAGTGGCCTGAACTATTACTTGTCCAGGGAGCAAATTCATCTGTTTAAGTATAATCATGTAGCATCAAAAATAAGTTGCCCTACGATGAAAAACAGGAGGGAGAAGGATGGCATGGAAAACCAGAACTGTGTGAATTTAGTACTGTGACAGATCTTGAAGGTAGGTTTTTATATATGAGTTTGGAACATAAAGTAAAAATCTAGGAATGATATGATAACATCATATAATCTAGGAATGATATGATAACAAAGCAAAAATAAGTGAGATAATAAACTTAATTCTTTTATTTCCTAGTACTGGAATATTTTATTTCAAAGACAATCTCTCATTTTAAAGGTTTTATCAACAGTTAAGTGGGAAATTTTAAAATGGAAATTCATTTTGTATCAAAATGCAAAAGTTAGCTTTTTTTTCTAAATGTCTGAACAAACTGGAATGTTTTTACCTGAAAAACATCTTTAATTTGTTAAATAAATACTTTACATGAAAAGAAAACATTTTTGAAAAATATTTTTAATAGCCAACTCATCTACTGTGTAAACAAAATACCAAAAAAAAGAAAAAAAAAGAATGGTTTCGTAAAAATATTTCACCTTTTGATATATCAGTCATCTCAGCTCACTTCCTTGTGAATGTTTAGAAGATTTAATTTTTAATGCTCTCTTCAGGTTTATATTTTCTTTCAGGCCTAGTGAATGCATTCGGCTGAACACTGAAAGTCCACAGCACCCATCTCATTAATGCTTATTTGCTGCTGTCACCCTCTGCAGTTTTGCCCATATCTTTCTATGACATATTGTATCTTTAAAGACATAATCTTATCTGATAGAACGAGATTACTTCTATAAATCTTGTTCAACCTAATGGAAATTTTCCTTGAAGAAACTCTGGACAAATCAGCTAAACCAAGTATTTTGGTAAACTGAAACGTTTAGTTTTGTTCCTATTATCTCTCAGTGACTGGCTGATAATTCTCTGTTTCTGGGCAATGGCAAGCTGCTAATAACAAAGTTTAACACTGGATCTAAGTATGTAAGAAATCTATTCAGACATTATTTTGAACTATATACCAAAGACATCGAATTTTATTACCTGAATTTCTGAATTTTTGAACTCAAATTATGCCCTAAAACTAACTGACTGACCCCCATGTGGCTTCAACCTCCTTTCAGGGAGTTGTAGAGAGGGATGAGGTCTCCCCTGAGCCTCCTCTTCTCCAGACTGAACAGCCCCAGCTCCCTCAGCCTCTCCTCATAGGATCTGTGCTCGAGTCCCTTCACCAGCCTGGTTGCCCTCCTTTGGACCTGCTCCAGCACCTCAATCTCCTTCCTGAACTGAGGGGCCCAGAA
>JAAWXA010000001.1:61059340-61198307 GCA_038090715.1 Florisuga fusca
CCTATGAGGAGAGGCTGAGGGAGCTGGGGCTGTTCAGTCTGGAGAAGAGGAGGCTCAGGGGAGACCTCATCCCTCTCTACAACTCCCTGAAAGGAGGTTGAAGCCACATGGGGGTCAGTCAGTTAGTTTTAGGGCATAATTTGAGTTCAAAAATTCAGAAATTCAGGTAATAAAATTCGATGTCTTTGGTATATAGTTCAAAATAATGTCTGAATAGATTTCTTACATACTTAGATCCAGTGTTAAACTTTGTTATTAGCAGCTTGCCATTGCCCAGAAACAGAGAATTATCAGCCAGTCACTGAGAGATAATAGGAACAAAACTAAACGTTTCAGTTTACCAAAATACTTGGTTTAGCTGATTTGTCCAGAGTTTCTTCAAGGAAAATTTCCATTAGGTTGAACAAGATTTATAGAAGTAATCTCGTTCTATCAGATAAGATTATGTCTTTAAAGATACAATATGTCATAGAAAGATATGGGCAAAACTGCAGAGGGTGACAGCAGCAAATAAGCATTAATGAGATGGGTGCTGTGGACTTTCAGTGTTCAGCCGAATGCATTCACTAGGCCTGAAAGAAAATATAAACCTGAAGAGAGCATTAAAAATTAAATCTTCTAAACATTCACAAGGAAGTGAGCTGAGATGACTGATATATCAAAAGGTGAAATATTTTTACGAAACCATTCTTTTTTTTTCTTTTTTTTGGTATTTTGTTTACACAGTAGATGAGTTGGCTATTAAAAATATTTTTCAAAAATGTTTTCTTTTCATGTAAAGTATTTATTTAACAAATTAAAGATGTTTTTTCAGGTAAAAACATTCCAGTTTGTTCAGACATTTAGAAAAAAAAGCTAACTTTTGCATTTTGATACAAAATGAATTTCCATTTTAAAATTTCCCACTTAACTGTTGATAAAACCTTTAAAATGAGAGATTGTCTTTGAAATAAAATATTCCAGTACTAGGAAATAAAAGAATTAAGTTTATTATCTCACTTATTTTTGCTTTGTTATCATATCATTCCTAGATTATATGATGTTATCATATCATTCCTAGATTTTTACTTTATGTTCCAAACTCATATATAAAAACCTACCTTCAAGATCTGTCACAGTACTAAATTCACACAGCTCTGGTTTTCCATGCCATCCTTCTCCCTCCTGTTTTTCATCGTAGGGCAACTTATTTTTGATGCTACATGATTATACTTAAACAGATGAATTTGCTCCCTGGACAAGTAATAGTTCAGGCCACTTGAGGAAGGTTTTACTTCTAAAACAGAGAAGTCAGTCAAGGATATTGTAAGAAAAAAGGAAAAGAGATGTTTTTGACTACTGTGTAGGTAGGTTGAGAACTCCCACCAATCATGAACTCTATATTTCTCCTCCTGTTTTTGCATATTTTTATTTCCTACATCATGTTTCTCAAATCAAGATATCAGTGTGAATTTGATTTGCACTAAGTCTTTGAAAAGTATTTGTCAGCATAAATTTGATTATAGGTTTTGAACATAACCCTGTGTAGGAAGAGTAATACCCTGTATGGGAAGAGATTCAAACTCAGATTCAAAACAACACACAAAGATTTTAAGTCTATTAAACATAATCTATAATTTAGACTCAAGTTTTTGAGAAGGTAGAAATACAGGGTTTAATTTCTTTGGGTTTGTTTTTCTTTCTCACAAACTAGTCACTGAAGAAACATAAAACAATTCACTTTTGAGAGGACTGAACTATACCTGCAAGACCCAGTTTAAGCAAGAGTGTGCTTTGAATCATATCAAGATATTTGGAGAGCATCTAGAGAACAGGGTAAATGCTATCTCCCTCATGGAGTATTCAGCATGATAAACACCCTATCTAGCACAAAAGGACTATAAAACTGTTAAATGAGATATGAATATATATAGTAGTAAAAGTGATTATTCCTAACTAAATGTGATCAATTTACAGTGGCAGAGGTGTTTGTTATGGGATCATTAGCAATATCCTTCATTTATAGGACTTGTCTTCATATAAAATACATGTATGATAGGCATGTATTTGATATCTATATGTGTAAGGGCATAGTTGTTGCTGCACATACATCAGAAAAATGTATTTATTTATTATGTAAAAGTTTTATGGAGAAAACCAGCAATAATATCATTGCATCATGGTATTGTATGTAATATAGCCATGGGGAAAGGTGAGAGTAAGTGAAATGAATTGGTGCTTAGGATAATGAAAGTGAGGGACTAATGGGACCCAAATGAGGCAAGTAAAATACAGACAGATTCAGAGAAAGCTTCCTTCAGGCCCTCGGAGAGTAATTCTGCCTGGTTTTGACCAATAAAATACAACAGCCCTTCATTTCTAATCCCAGGCTTTTTATAAGCAGTTTGCCCACTCATACTAAATTGTGCAGAAGGAAAGTAGTGAGAGTTATAAGATCCACAAGGAATGATGGAAAATAATTGAATAGCTCCAAAGGAAAACAAGGGTTTGTGATTAGAACCACGGAAGGATGTTACAGTCCTTGTAGAATATAGGGTTGGAATTTATGAAAAAATATGAAATTTATGAGGAACGTCAGAGGAGAAATAAGACGACTCCTTTATGTCTACCTATCTACCTACATAAGATATTTTCCTCTGGACATATGCAAGTTACACGTTAGTTCATGCTAGAAGAATTAGGATATCTTTGCTTGACAGGGTCCCCATCCTCCAGGGCAAAAAAAATCTGTCACTGTTGTGGGTATGTGACTTCTGATGAGTAATAGCCCTGGAATTAATTTGAAAGTCAATTGAGTTCACATAAAATTATTTCTTATCTTCTGGGTTTTTTCCCCTATGTTATTTGTAATTTTCCCTAGCCTGAACTGACCTAGAAAAACAAAAAACCAAAACAAACCAAGCCAAAACAAACAAACAAACAAAACTCAAAACAAAACAATAAAAAAGAAAAAGTTATACCCCAGCATCTATGAAAAGTAAAAGAAGTCACATGAGAAATTTTTTAAAATGAGATCTGTAGGTCTTGGAAATTGACTGTTTGCTTTGGTTAAGCATCACTTAAAGTTAAATCTTAACTAAACCAGTCAGCCTTTCCAGATTCACCCACTACTACCTCCTGGCATTTAGTCTAAATAAGTAAGGTGAAATAATCAGTAGGCATGTAAAACTCCCCCACTTGTGAAAAATTTCATAGGCAAACTTGGTGTGAGAGTTTTTCTTTCCCCTTTGGTTAAACATACACAAACTATGTGCCTCATTGACATCTCATTTGCTTCACAGGAAGTGCACAATATCCAATCAGGAGTCACAAGTAGAACTCTTTTAGAGGCTACTTGTAGTCCTTTTAAACCCTGATAGCTGCATTAAGAGAACCTAAATTGGTTAGGATGAAATTCAAATCAAGGGTGTCTTGATTCAAACCACCCAACAATTTTCACATCCTTCAGGGAAGAGGGATATAGAAATGTAGGATATGAATAAAATTACATACTAGTGTAACAGATTAATGCCTACATTAATTACATACATATTTAATATCTATAAATATAAAATTCTTTCTTAATATATCAACATAGATTGGAATCTGAGATTAAAGGTTGTTCTTGGAGGTTGGTATAGATCTTTTTTTTTTTTTCTTTTTTTTTTTCATTCTGCCTTTCTCTTTAAGAAGGAATAGGAGTACCAAGCTAGAATTGGCTAAGCAAGCCATTAGTTGCTTGTATGTACCTTATCATTAAATGAGACATCTAAAAGGCTGGTGTACTGATGCTCTGGTCTAAAATTAAAACTCTCTGCTATTATTACAGTAACTCAAAAATCAAATAAATAATACGGCATTTAGGCATTTGAGGAAAATAATATTAGTGAAAAAGATTACAGCAAAATTAATATTAAATACACACAAATGAAATATGATCAACAGTTACACAGCACAGAAAATGACAAATAACTTCTGTAGGAGCACATTACAAAGATAAACCAGCCAGTTAAATTTTGAATAAATCACCTTTTATCCACTTGTGACTTACAGCCATGGAAATCGATAACTTCAGAACTCCAGGTCCCCATGAAAAATATCTTTTCCAGAGATGTCCTGTGTCTTAAATCAGATACTGCATGAAGATTACTTACTTTTTTTTTTTTACTTCCTCTCCATCCGCAGCTTGATAAGATTCCCTCGAAAATGTTAGTTTCACCTTGTAATGTGAGCAGATGGCAAAAAGCAGCGAGCATAGCAATTACAGGATAGTACACAGAAAACAGAGAACAAAAATACAATAAAGGAATTCTGGCCTTTTTTTTTCATTATGTGGTGTTTAAGCAGGGCACTTTTCCTGCAAAAGAGAAGGATTATCTCAAGGTTATTTGTTCTTTTACCAACAATCGACTAGGTTGAGATAGTTGAAATCCCTGGTATCCAGAGAGTTGGTAAGAGGCCTTATGCATATGTTCTACTTCATGTTGCTCATCTGCAAAACAATGAGGCTTGTAATGATGTGAAAGGTTTAATGGACTTTCTCCTGGTTTGTCCTCTATCCAAGCTGATTGTTATTTGTGTAGTGTAATCTTCTTAAGACTGTGGTTCCCACAGGGAGATGAGCAGACAACAACTGGGCTGTGGATGACAGCTCATGTTAGGGATCAAGGATCATGCAGTTAATAGTTTTACATTTAGAATTCACTAATATTTCTGGTTCTAAAGAGCCCATTGCTAACACCTACAGCTGGTTTCAGTTATTTTGCACAAAAAGAAATTCCTCTGTCACCTTTTAAAAATTACTTAAACGCTGATCAGAAAGTATTTTCAGTCAGTTAATTATTGTCTAAACTCAAGGAGGCTAAGGCAATGATGAAGGTACTTAGCACATTAGGAGGTCATTATGTTACCAAAAAAAAAAAAAAAAGCAATAAAGGCTGGTTATATTTAACAAAGCTATTCAGGAGAGGTGATATTGTGATGCATTGATTAAGATACAAATTCCTTAAAAGTTGAAGCTTAGCTGGCTCGTGTCTTTCAAATTAATAGGAATCAGGAGTTCAAATCCCATAAGCACCTTTGAAAGCCTAAACTTGAATATTTAACATTAACCACCTGAGGCATCAGTATTTTATTTTTAGTCTCTTTTTTGCTCTTAAAAAAATAGAAGGAAAACATAAGGGTAAAAAAATCATCTGTATAGTCTTTTCTTTGCATTTTCAGTTGTATGTGGAAACAAATAATTAGCAAGTGTGTGACTCCAGTATGTATTATGAAATAATTTTAAATAACATTACATAATTTAGCTAATATCTGACTGATGTTTTTTCACATACCATTGGCTGTGTCACTGAACTTTGTTTCTAAACTTATTTGTGGTCCCAAAGTTAAAGACCAAGTTAAGACCTCATTCAGTATCTGAGTAATTTCTCTGGGAACCAAGTCTTCTCATACATTTAGTGCCATCAAATGAAATCATGAGACTGTGATATTTCCCTTGGGAAATCTGTCACTTCGTAGAGAACTGGTTTAGTTCAGGATAGAGAAAACCAAACTGTTATGAGGAAGGAACAATTTGTCAAAGATAGACTCTGAAAAAAAACACAAAACATTAATAGATTCATACAGTGAAAGTCCAGAAGGGGCAACAACTTCACCTACTTTGACCTGCTCCAAACCACAGGACACTGTATTCAATCTGCTTAACTTTGTATGGAGACCAGTCACTTGCGTAGGACATAAGCAAAACTTGTGCTTAAGATAAAGGACGCTCCAGAAAACATGTAACTTTGAAATCAAAGTATCAAGAGAAGGATAATCCAATGCTTTTGTCAAGAATTTTCAACATTTTTTTCCTGACAACTAGTCCTCTTTATGTTAAAAATGTCATTTATTTTTTTAATGTCTTATATAGCTGCTATGCCCCTTGTTCTTATTATTTTATGAATATGTCATTATCATAGGATGTTAGAATAACCTAGGTTGGGAAGGAGTCAGGAGGTCATCTCATCCAACCCTCAACTCAAATAATGGACAAAATCAATATAAAACTAAATATATTTTTTATTTTATTTATTTTTAAGAGGGAAAACCATTGAAATGTATTTTCCTTTCCTCTTTTTGGAGATCTGGGAGGAATATGTTGTATCAATTTCATTCTATCAACATTTTAAAAAAATGTAAATAACAAATACACAAAAACATGTATGGGTCTATCAGTCCTATGTACATAGAAGTTTACAAAATATTGTCAGGCTTTTTTGCCACAACTCCACTCAAAGAACTTGTGTGCATTTAATTTTCCATTGAATTAAAAAAATATATTTTTAGAACAATGTTTTCCAGTATATATTTTTTCACGCACAAGTACATTTCTTTTCCTGCAATGGTATTTGTCTTATAAAAAAATTTACACAGGACCAGACACATGGGCTAGTGTGACTGCATGATCCAGATATTTTAGAGTTATTCTTTTGCCATCATTCTGATGTCTGTTCATTCAGAGGGATTTTCTCTTAACTTTCAGGAAAAAACTAATCCATATCTTCATACATACATTTGTATTTCTCATCTACCCTTTCTTCAGGGTGTCCCCCAGATATTACAACTGGATTTTCTTCTTTTGATCTATACCAGAACACTGGATGAAACGGTCCATAAACACTAATGCAACTTTCACCTTTAGGCAAACCACCTTTTGTAGCTCTAGCTCTGCTCCAAAGATTTGTTCCCTCCTTGAACAAAATCCTAATTAGTGGATGATTTTTTAAAATACAAGCTAAAAGTAGCAAAAACTTAGTTTGGGTTGTTTTGTTTTTTTTTTTTCCAACCAGTTCTTTCCTTTTCCTCTGAATAGCATCTGGCTATCCCTCACTACTGAAAACCATAATCATGTAAGACTTCTCAACTGAGAGATGTAATTGACTCCAAATTCTTTTTCTACTGTCAGATCTGGGTTGGAGCCAACTTTCTGTATGTCTTCTGCTTCCCTTCACAGGGTGTATATTTTCCTGTGCAGCTACCTAATAAAACTTTCATACAGGTTCTCATCATATTCACAGTGCTTCAGCAAATGATCATTTTCTAAGTTCATTGCTTTGATAATGACAGTACTCTGTGCTCCTCTTTCTGTTAATTCTGCTTTTATCATACCAAATGGAGATTATTTATTTTTACACCCAAGGTTCTTTGGAGTGTGGGTGTGCTCAGTCTTTCTTGCTTACCACTGCAATGTGAGATCGCACCTCTGCTTGGTGGTTTTTGTTCGTTTGTTTTTTGGTTTTGGTTTGGTTTGGTTTGGTTTTTTGTTGGGTTTTTTTTTCCTCTCAGTACATCCTCCCTTCTCTGTCACTCAGATTGCAGGTACTTCATGTCTTTTTTTCTTACAGTTAGACAGTTGGTTTATCCCAAGAGAAATTCTTGATCACTGTTTGCATTTACACAACTCATAGCACAAATGGGACCTGGCCTACTGAGTGGCTCATCAGCAACAGAAATCAAAGATTAACCTGGAGGCCAAAAGTCCCATTCCAAGTTCATAAACTTTTTTGTTTTCTGTTTGTTTGTTTCTTCACTTGCTTGGTTGGATTGTTTTTTTAAAGAAATGGGAAATGGTACCTGACTTTGTACTCCATAGAATGAAGATATATATATGTGTGGAAAAGTGAGCAGATGGATGTTCAAGAAAATAAAATAGAATAAATTGCTTCATTATATGGTTTAGGGGTTTTTTAGGTGAATGAAGATTAAAATTCATCATTAAAATGCAAACTTATTTTCTAATAAGACTGGAGGAAAAAGTCAAAATATTTCCCACTTTATTTTTTTCCTCCTTTATTTTTCCTCTTTTTTTATTCTAAAAAAGTCAGGACAGAAATGAAGGTACCAGTAGGAAAAATGGGAATAGTAGAAAGTGAAATGCCAGAAGAACCTCCCTCCCACCTATTTTTAAAATTTTTTTTGGTCACAAAACAGAAAATTAAGGAGCAAATTTTCTTAAAAATATATCATTAACCACACTTATAAGCTTTCTGAATAAAAGTTTCAAACCAAAAATGCTCTGCCTCATATAGTTGTATTTCTATTCATATTTATATTCATGATTATTTGAAAGGGTCTAAAAACTCCTAATTGTGAAATTGTTTTTTTATAGAACAACGGGATCTTCTCAAAGCTCTCTGCTCCGTTTCTAGTTCTCTACACACTGTAATTAGTTATACATTTCCACCATTTCATCTGTCTATACCTTTATTGCTCATATTTACAATTAGCAGCTCACATCACAGCTTTGTTTCACAATGCCATGAATGACCTGTAAATGATACTAAAATCATTTAACATATGCAGTAGGAAACATGCAATATTTGACCTTTGCCATCAAAAAGATCACTAATAACTGTTTAAAGTATTTGAATATATTTTCTGTGGAAGCTATATATTTTGAATGCACAAAAGAAAAAAAGATTCATTATTAGTGTTTTAAAAGTCCAGTAAGGAATCCTTGGCCTAGGAAACTACCCAGAGATTGTTTCCAGTGGAAAAAATAGAGAAATGTCTATATCAGTGTAGGAGATACCATGACACTCTTCAAATACTATACACAATTCTGGTCATACATTCTGGAGCAAAGCACATTCGAACTGAAGTAAATTTGGAAAAATCTTTGTTTTCTGACTAGAGGAAGGCAAGATACATCTTGAGAACATACCTTAAAATTATCCATTTGCTAAACTAGAGAACCAAAGACTGGAAGGCAATAAGATTTCATTCAATAAACATGTCAGGATAAAGGGAGCCAAGGAAAGGTGATGAGCTATTTGAGTGAACAGCTAATATGTGCATAAGTACAAAAATGGGCAACGTGTTCTGCTTAAATTTTGCACCAAAATTAGGAAATGCTTCCAAACCTCAGAAGAACAAAACACCACGGAGTCTGATGTCTGAGAAGTGTTAGAATATGGGGCAGATCTGAGCAATTCTAAGGTGGAAGTAGAAAAGGGCTTTTATGATGCACTTGCTCCTGGCAGGGATGTTTAAACAACACAGCCATGAAGGTTGACAGCAATGTTTGAAGTCCAGATCATCCACCATGTTAGAAGTGCCACATCCCACATTCCTATACAATAAATGGACAGAAATTGTTTCAGTGTTAAGCTAGGATCTGCTTAAGTGCTGAGAGTACGTTCATATGTTCCAAATTTTTATGGATGCTCAAGCTGAATGAAAATATGTAATGAAAAATAATCAGAAGACTCCTGTAAAAAAGAAACAAACTCTAGAACACATAAGGACTGTCAGGTTACTTTTAACCTAACTTATCCATCTATTGTTCTGCAAATTCTTGGTGTGTTTTTCTATACATGTAAGTATTCTAATCAGTATTTAGATTTCAACTGTTGCTCTTTAGGTGTGTATATATGTTCATTTGTACATATCAAAGTACAACTACATAACCCATACATATATATAGGTACAAATACTCATATCCTTTATCGTAAACTACTGTATAATGTCTCTAATAGAGAAAAGTATAAATGCGTGTTTACTGGAAGGCTGTAAATAGCATTAAACACATTTAGTGAAACACTTCAACGTTTCTCTGACATAATGCTTTGAAAAGGAGCAGGGTCAATACAAATGTAATATATGGAGGCTAAAAGAAAATTTGACAGAAAATTTGTTCAAAGAGTGCAGTAAGGTGGCATGTAAAAACAATAATGGGCCATTATGCTGTCTTATTAGAGAAATTAAAGCATTGCACACACTGCCTGACTCATAGTGTCTGGCTTTTCTGCTGAACAACTTGAAACCTGTGTTTTCACCTCAACTAGTGATTTTTAAAATGCAATTTCCTTTTCAACTCTAAATGATTAAAAATGTCAGATATCATGTACTTGTTTGTGAAATTCAAAAAGCAGAGAGCCACTGGACTCCTACAAATACTCTTTTGTTAGGCAAGCACTAAAGTTTGTATGCAAACAGGCTAAATTGAACCTTTGCAAGTATAAACAGTGATGTTTTATCTTTTGTACATTCACAGAAAGCTTCATCTTTTGCAAAGTTTCTTCATAGATACAGTTGTGTAGATAAAAATGTATCATATATATGTTAACACAAAGAAAATCCATATACTACACTGTATTTGAAATTTCAAATGGATCTGCAGCATTGAACTCAGTTTAAGGGATATGTCTACCTGGAAGACATGAGCATGCCACTAGCAAACCTTCCAAGCAACCTTTCTTCAGGAATGTGGAAATTTCTTCTGGTGTTGTAATATATGCTAATACATCAAACAAAATGTACTTTGGCAGACAAAGTCCCTGATACAACATTGATGTTATTACTTTTCACATTACAAAGACATTGAGAAAAACGCTTTTGTGAAGACAAAATACCTAGGCATGTTTCTTATACTGGCTACCAATAAACTTCAACTCTCCTGCACATTGCACTATAAAGATTTGCAGTTGTGATGTTAAGTATTGACTTGTAAAAATAAAAAATAATAATAATAACAAAAAAGTAATGAGAAATAAAAAAAGACAACCATATTTGAATTTGTTACATGGTGGGGGTTCAGAATCTGTCATCACAGAGACATAAAATGCACTTTTACATATATATATATATATATATGTATGATGTCTCTCTGTATTTGTCCTATTGGAAGTGACTGTATACAAACTGTATTCATTTGATAGCAGGCAAGAATCATAATTTTTCAAGAATGTCTTTGGAAACATTTAACAAATTAACTGGGTTAGATTCTTTACTTGGGATAAACAGAGAGCAACACAGAAGTCAAGGATATGACTCATTCATTAAACAATTTCTAGGGAGTGATGTTTGGATATTCAGATTATTTCTCTACACCTTCCTACTGCAGTAAATCTTTGCATTTCTCTGGAACACAAGCTCAGCATATTAGGGGGGGTAGAAGCAGTGAAAACCTATAGAAGTACAATCGTGTCAAGAGTCAAAACCATCGAGTTTTCTGCTTAAGCCAAAACACAAAGTCTGGAAATCAAGAATTTCCTGTGTGATGATCCAGCCACTGGGATTCAACAGCAAAACTCCCAACAGCACTGTTTTTTTTATTTCTCAGGAATATTCTCATACAAATGCTGAATGTTTCCACTACTTAGATATTTCAAAGCACTCACCATGGTTTGTCTGGGTTGGTTGTATTTGGTTGTATTCGGTTGTATTAAACATATCTTTAAGACTTTGTACCTTCAATTTGTGATGAAGATTGCCAAGTTTCCTTATTGAAGTTCTGACTGCCATTCAGTTAATGTGTCAGCATTTCTCCGTTCTGTCAAACCTTGCTGCATCAAAAATAAAGTTTCATATAAATCTGAATTAAACAGTAAACATTCCCAGAAAATATTTGAGGCTATGCAAGTTATAAATTTGAGTGCCTCTTTTCTTTATTTTTCTCTTTTCTTTTCTTTTCTTTTCTTTTCTTTTCTTTTCTTTTCTTTTCTTTTCTTCTCCTTTCTTTTCCTTTCTTTTCCTTTCTTTTCTTTTCTTTCTTATGGTATATATTACGATATAATTCAAATGCAACATAAATGGGATGAGAGAGAACTTTTACTTGATTCAACAACTACTGTGATATTTCCCAAAAGTCTCTGTGAAGAGTTAAAAAAAAAATTTACAAATACACCATAGCTATATTTACTAGTTGGTATTTCCTTCCTATTGAGAGACGTTTACTTGTACAGAGCAAAAGTGATACAGATTTAGGAAAATATCACCTTTATGTTCAACCAGTTTTGGAGGTACTCCATGTAAATAAGCTGGTGTCAATTAAAGCAGGATGAAAGGAGATCGCCTCCACATTCACTTTTTAAAACAGCATTACTTTTCAGCAGGGTAACCTGGGTCTAAGCGATGTCCATCACCCACGTGGACATCCAGAGACCAACTCAGACTTCCAAACAGAAAGACTTTTTGGTCACTTTGGATCACATAACACAGTATACTTGTGGGTATTGGCTTTTCACCACTGATAGGCCTGATGATCTCTCAGCAATTTTAGAGTGATTAAAAGCTACTTCCCACTTTCACATTGTGAAGAACCTGGGAGCACAGGAGCACATATGAAGTGTGGGCACTTTCTACCAAGTTTTAATATTTTTTTCCACAACATTAAATAGTTTTGGATACAGTTTTCAATATACCTTGTCTCAACTCTTATTAAAAAAAAATTGTTTTTATTTTCCACTTTTTGACTTTCAAGGAAAATTTATTTAAGTCCTCTTCCTTAATAAGCACTGCTTTTCCCTATAGTGAGCTCCAAAACAAACTTGCATTTCTTTTCTTCCTTTATTCAGGTGCCCCGCCAACACCACTCAGGATATAAAACATCTTGTTTGCTTCTAACCACGTCACTTGGGCTGCTGTCATACTATTTCAGAAATGAGCTGCAGCTAGCTACAGGTACCAAATGGAATCATAGAAAGGTAGAGGTTCTTGATTGAATTTATTTGTGTTTGAATCTGTCAGGGATAAAAGAGCCAGCAAATAATAAAATAGATTCAAGCCTCTGTAAGTCAGCAGCCACCTGCTACCTCTGGGCTATTATAGGGGCCCTCAGCATGACAACACAAATCCATGCTGGCAGGCCAATCACAGATTTAAAAAAGCCCTGCATCAGCTCAGCTCGTCAATTCAGTCAGCACAGTGACAGCAATGCTGAAATTTCATTTTTCCTTATATTAGTTGTGAATTGTTTCATCACATTTTTACTCTCACCTTCTCTTCGTCTTTTAAATGTTGATAGTGTTGATGGCTCTAAAATGCAGTCTATCCAGTTGCTCTTTTGAGAAACAGAGGATAGATTCTACTTATTTTTTGGATTTTTTTTTTTCCCAAATAGGATGAAACTCTTGTTTTATTTCTCTTCTTTCTATACATCTAAATCACTTAAATTATAGGGAGCAGTAAAAGCCAAAGTACTCATCTGAGGCACCATAATATTGATAATAATCTGTTCTTCAAAGTTAGAACTATTTCACATGCTATTCACTAATTTCATTCCCATTTAGAAAGTAAGTAAAAATCTGTGCTGACTTGCATCACCTGCAACTGAATTTAAATTGACCCTAAGGGTTTAGTACTTGGAAAAGAGATTTTATATATGATGGTATGCTGCTATTTAAAATGGTATCTTGCTTAATAATTTTATGCAAAGGACAGAGTAGAATACACCATTAGTAAATGGAGTGAATATTTAAGGCTGGGAAAAGAAATTGAATCAGTACAGAAGTCGGAGGTAAAATCTGGCATTTTTTTAAGCAACAATTCTTGGTCTGTCAGAAAATGTTTTGCCAATAACTTCCACTGGGATTTTACTTCTATAGACTGAATTTGAATGGAAGAGGAGGATTTATTTATTTATTTATTTATTTATTTATTTTGGCTTTGCGAATACAGTCCAAAGCATCCTGCCTGCACCAGAGGCTACGGAACTGATATTTAGAGATGAGGGAGAAGGGAGAAAACAAAACAAATCCTCTTTTCCTCTCTTTACCTCTTTTCCTTCTCTTGCTTATAATCACTTATAAGCTTACTGTATGGTCTCATTAATTTTTTTAGAAAGTCTGCATTACTGAACTGAATGTGTTAAGGAAGAGAATTCAATCTGAACCAAACAAAGTAAATGGTGAGGTTCCTCTGGGACATCATCAAAACCTGGATTTGGCGTTACTACAAGGAGTAATCACAGACAGGCAAATTTCAAATTCTCAGTTGTCACTGACCTGATTCTCTACATTCCTCATTATCACAATGAATATTAAGCAGAGGCCTAAAAATTATCCAGAAAGTTGGCTCTTTTTGAACCATGGGGAGTTACCTGTGAGAAGAAATGGCTCATGGGTTCAGATGTACAGTTAAATATACACCATGAGTGTATGAAGATATCCTAATTTGGACCTTGTTCTTTTTCTTCTCCGAAAATTCTAACACTGAGACAACAGCATTTGCTTTTGCAGTTCCTGCAACCTATCCTATTTATATTGTGTGGGTCTTTTGTTTGGTTTTTTGTTGTTGTTGTTGTTGTTGTTGTTTTAAATATTCTCTCGGAATTCCTTTTAGCAAACCCTTAGGGTGTTTTCTAATTCCTGTCCTGCAACTGTATTGTTTAACTATGAAACTTAAAAAAGAAATAAATAAACATGAGAAAGACTTTGCTTCTTAAAGTTACATTATATCATGTATCCTTTCACTCCTAGATTATACTAACCTGTGGCCTTGCTTACAGCACATGAGCACAGTTCAACTAATTTAGAAGTGCATAAACCTTTTTGCTTAAGTAACCAATATTGTGCTCCTTCTGCATCCACACTCCTACATATACCATAAGTATAATGAAATCCAGTAATGGCACAGTACAATGACTGTTGTACAAAAATGTTTTCTCATAAGCAAGAGCTGTCAGGTAAAATTCTTTGTAATTTTCTCTTGAAATAAATTTACCTTTTCTTTCTGCCTACATTATTCACAACTTGATATCACACAGAGCCAGAACAAAATTCAATAACCTTTAAAAACACCTTTCCTATCTACATGGTATAGTGGGTATTTTTGTAACCAGACTAATAATTCATACTGAGAAAACAATTATGTTTCCTGTGGGATTAACAAGACATTTACAAATGGAGTACTGCTACTAAGGGATATATTTTTCAGGAAATCTCTAGAGTTTCTAGAATGACAAAATAAAATTAGAATCTAGAAATCTATATTCTTCTTAAATCTGGGACTTCCTTTGTTATAATTCTGCCTTGAATGATATATTGAAATATGTAGCTTGTGTCATATTGTTCATCATCATGCCACATTGTATCATGTCATTTTATGTAGTTCTATATGACAGATGTATCTCTAAAGCAATGTGTCATCATGTCCCTTGGAATGAGGAGATGTGAAAATAAATGCATTCTTGTTTTGTTTACAGTAAACTGATTCCTGAAATAGAAAATTCATATTTAAAAAAAAAAAATAAATTGACACATGCTCAAAATCTGTAATTTCATCCTGTTCTCCCTGTGGTTTAAAGGATAGGAAGAAGGTGCCTATAAGCAAGCTGTAAACAATTGTTATATATTCTAGAGATAGTTAGGAAAATTATAGACTAAAAGACTGAACGCATAGTAAATTCCTGTGTTGTTGGTAACAGAAAAAGTTTATTTAATTATTCAAAATAAATATTAGTTAAAATTAAGGGTTAATTTATTTTCTCATTTGGTTTCCTTGAAACAAGTTTCACATTGTAATTATTTCCATATTATAATGAGTTGGCTCAGTGGGCAATACATTGGATTCACTGATATGTTCTCTTTGCTGTGAACTATTCTTGTGTTGAAATATGCTTCAAAAATACTTTAGCTGTCTGGGGAGGCCAGACACTGGCCTGTTTTGCATTACTGATATTTTGCAAAGCAGGTGGACTGCGGTGATAAATATGGCTCAGTGTTCATATAATTGTATATAGGAGGCCCAATTTACCACAGGCTACTTTAGTCCATTAGGGATGTAGTTCCAATGAGTCAAATTCACTCTTTCATAAAGCAGAAATGTGAGGAAAAAGGCAGTCTGTCACAGAGCACTATGGTTCCCTAATTGTCTGTTCAGGCCCCTTAATGGCTGCACCTAATGTCCCAGGTTAAAGTAGTTGGCAATGATGCGTCATTCACTGGTCACTGCACTCTTCCCCAGTACCAAGCTCCTTTTCTCTGTAATACATCCTCATTTGCTAAAGAACACAGTTCTAACCCCCTTCTCTGTTTTAAAATAGAACAGTCCTTCTTCATCCCACAGCCTTGACAAGGTCTTGGATATACACAAAGCAAAGATTCACAGAGCTGGAAAACAAGTGCTATGTCCCAGCACACAGAAGAACATGTTATGTTCAAATACAGAACCACAAAATGTTAGGGGTTGGAAGGGACCTTGAAAGATCACCCAGTCCAACCACACATGGAGAAGATTACTTGGTATTCTTAATCTATCCCTATCAATTTTGCTTTATCCTTATCCAAAGAGTCTATAACAAGTCTCATAGGGTATGTTGTTGCCATTTACCATGTTATAATGTCAGCTCCAAAATTTTGGGTAGTATTGTGTACTTCTGTTTAGTGACATTGTTGAATGATCACACAATTGGAACAGAGTGGGTCAAGAAAAAACTTGATCTGAACTTAATCTCAAAACACAGAGATAAAAGTCCCCATAACTGAGCTTCCACACTGAAAGCAGTTTGGTTTATTTCCCCTCCAAAAAACAATGATGATGTTATGCATCCTCAGTGTATGGTTTTTTTGGATGTGTGAGAACACTGATGAAGTATGCTGCAACAACCAACAATTCTGTCTTGGGGTGCTTGTCAGTCTTTCACCCTGAAAGATTTCACATCCATACCTATCTCTGCATTGCAAATTCTATGTTGTTATCTGTCTCTAATCTAAGTATTTAAAGCAGATTTGTGCTTGCAAACATGCACTCAATAGAAAAATTGTACTGTAGTGTGATATGTAGTTTACCTTAGTACATCAAAGGAAGTTAAAAAATAAATAAATTGAATAATCAATTAGAAAGCATCACTGAGAAAATCTCCCAATTTGTCCAGTAATCTTGGTGTAAAATATCAGTCATTCTTTAACAAGACAGGGACACTTCTGGTTTCCTCTTATTATCACATCCTTCAAGAATATTCCACATCAATCCACTATTTGTAAATGCTCATCTTGTCCCTCTCAGATTCATATTCTCCATGTCATGTCTTAAATGCAAAACAAGGACTTGACATAGAAAAAATGGGTAGTTCTTTTTAAGAACAAAAGTTTGCATCATTTTGCATGATGCTTCTCATGCTATTGAGATTGATTTCTCAGCTAGGATTTTATGCAGAACAGTTGTTCTGTTCACTCCTAATCTTCATGTTGCTCTCACAGAGAACTGACAGAAGACAAAGGTTTTGCATACAATGTAGTTAGATGGTTTTAATGACCATACTCAAGAAATTGAAGAGGAGGAGATTACAGGGGGGGGAAGAGATTCCTAAGTTTAGTTATTTGGATGAGGACTTATTTATGAAACTAGGTCTGTGACAATAGTATTGCTTTCTATTCTTGTTTCTTCTTTTCAAAATATTAATAGTTGTGTGCGATTATAGCTAGTAATTTATGGAAATAGATTTTTGCCTCTTCACTTAAATATGATTTTGCACATGAGGTAAATATTCTGTTGCCACTGTGGTGTTTAACTGAATCTATATTTTTTTATCTTTTTTCTATTAATCACTGGATTGATGGTTTTGCTCTCCTGTGCCATTCTACATTCTTATATGACAAATATTCTGATGACCAAATGTAACTCGTGTAAAAATCTAAAAAAATATTAAATACTTACATGCATGTTTTAATATGATATAATATATAATTTATTCATATTATTTATACATCATACTCAGTTATGCATTTATATGACAGTTATGCGCATATGATATAACATATTTTAAAGTATTAATATTATAAAATGTAATATAGATTAGTAATAATTATTTGTATTATATTTTACTTTAGTAAAGTGATTTTTTTTTCTTTTTTCCTAAATTGTTCAAAGTACTATAATCAAATATTGAGTCTGTATTATTAACATGTGTGTTCATGTGCAAGTATACCTAAGAGTATTTTTCAGTAGTAACTTTTGAAATTATTGGCTTGTGCCAGCTGATACTGAGGAAGAGAGCTAAAAACCAACGGATTCCACAAACTTTGTGAAAATAGATGACTGATTAGAAGAATGACTGATTAGATGACTTTTTCTATAGACAAGTTGTTAACTACTTTTTGCTTGACTTGGAAGAAAAATGAAAAAACATCTCACTGCAAGTCATGGAAAAGATCATGGAACAACAAGGTTTGGGGGGTTTCTTTTGTGGTTTTTAGACTGGTTTTTTTTGTTTGGTTTGGGGTTTGTATATAAGAAGGAAGAAATGGATGCAGAGGACAGTACAGATTACATTTGTTCCTATGGTCATAAATGTGCACTAACACCACCAACAAAACATGTATTAATACATTAGGGAGACAGCATTTCTATACTGCTGTTCCTCCTAAAGAATTTGAATATGTACTTTTTAGCATTATTTATCTACTTTGCTTTGTACAGTCAAAATAAAAGCCATTTGTCCAATGCCTTGCATGTGTATACTGACCTTTTCAGAAAGCTCTATTCCTTTTCCCTACAGTATTAAAAAACGAGCCTTACCAACATAACACCACATTGAATCAGACCTACAAAATTCCAAGGCATGGAAATAATTTTCCTTGTCTTCAGAAGGCGCCCATAAAAGAATTACTGTTTTGCTTATAAAGTTCTGGATACCTTAGTTGTATGTGCAAAGGTATGAATAATCTAAACTTAGGCAAAAGAGATGAATCTCTGGAAGCTGTTGATGGATTGCAGCCAGTGTAGCTCTGTGGAAAAAAAAACAAAAAAAAAAAAAACAGACAAAAAACTTACCAAAATAGAAGAGATGATACAAGTTCCATGCTCTAGAGACTTTCATATAAAGAAAAGAGAATTTCCCAGACTTCATGTTTTGGAAAAGGCTCTTGAAGTTCTGAAGGAGGATCCTACAGGATTCTGTGTGTGAGTTGACATTATCAGGATGAACTTACTAAATCTGCATTTGAAAATTCTGTCTAAAATTTACTATGCTTTCAATTCAAATAATATAAACTAAATAGATTGAAAAAAACTATATATATTCTAGGGGGATTCACATAAACCGGTTTATATATAAAGTAAAGTATTTTTATTAAGATGTTGGTTTAATTACCAGAACAGCACATTCCACTTCATCAAGACGTTTTCTGGTGGCATGAGATCTTGCATATGCCCATAAGGCTGGTTGAGTATGTGGTCCTCTCCTGCTAGGAACCTTATCTGCTTTTCAGAAAGATAAAGTGGTTCTTTGCACATAACTGAATTACCTTCCTAGGGTGCTCCTTTTTACCTTCTGTCACAGCCTCTTTGCCTGGAAAAAGAACCTGAAATATTTTTAACATTCAGAGGATTTTAAAAATTGATCTCAGTGGACCATGTGCAAGAGGAAAGATGCCCCCTTTGAAGGTCATGGATAGGATATCTGAATCTTTAGCTTTGTCATAAACAGATGGATTTGCTAAAAAGTCCTATGAAGGAGTTAAAAAAAAATCGAAAAATCACTCTTCTGTTAAAATGACAGTCTATATTATCAGAGCTTTAGATCCTTTGTCAAAGGCAAACACTTCTGTTGATGTGCAGTGCATGCTGGCTCTCTGGTGAGCTTCCCCAGGTGTACTACTGTCTGATTTCAGCAGTGCAAAATCTGGAGTGTTTAGGTCACAAATCTTTCAGTAGTTCTCGGATGACAAGTGCAAATGATCCAGCTTCCACCACCCAGTAATTATCTTGTTAATTTTGTTCACTGTCCAGCAGAATTTCATGCCTAATCTAAGGACTAGAGCCCTATTGTACTAGGTATTGTGCATACTGAGAAAACAAAAAGGAATTTCTTATTTCAAGTAGCTGCCAGACAGAGTGTAACACAAGAGGAAATAAATGCATTCAGATAAATGACGGGCTTACAAGAAATGAGAAAAAAATTATAGAAGCAATCAAGTTATTGCAAGATCATTCAGGCAGCAGGAGGTAGACAATCCTGTTGTTTGACAGCTATAGGTAGAAATATTCCCTTAATATTTATAATATTTTAATATCCCACAAAGGATATGAGAGAAGAAACTGGGGATCATACTGTTTAAAAATGAACCAAAGATTTAAAATTCAGATATAAAAATTTGAATTGAACCTGAATCCAGAACTGACAAAATGATGGTGTCCTTTTAGCAGAATGAGGTTTCTTTTAATACAGCAGATGTTGAAGTAAGATGTGAGAAAAAATCACAAATTTCTGGAAAAGAAATTTAACTTTAGAGTCCAAGAAAAATTACGTTATTTTACAGGTGGGTGAAGATTTATAATTCTTATAACAGTTAAACAGAACTTGAATAGCAAGACCTGTAGTTGTGCATGAGTTGGATTTAAACTGAGGTTCCAGCAGCAGTAGATGGCTTTATCCATCATGATCAAGAAATGGTGTAATGAAGAACACTATGAAGAAGAAAAGGAGGGACCTTTATGATCTAGGCAGGTTGAATCTGAGCTGCTAACTAAACAAGGAAGTGTCAGACCAGCTAAAAATTTACACAACCAACTGATTTTGCCATTGTTATTTCTACCTGGGAATGCTGTATAGCATCATAGAATCATAGAATCATCTTTGGACCTTAAGATCATTGAGTACAACCCTTAATGTTAGCACTGCCAAGTCTGCCACTAAACCTTGTTACTAAACACCAAATCTACAAGTCTTATGAATACCTCCAAGGGATAGTAACTCCGGCACTTCCCTGGGCAGCCTGTTCCAATGCTTGACAACACTTTTGATAAAGAAATTGTTCCCACTGTCCAATCTAAATATCTCCTGGCACAGCTTGAGGGCATTTCCTCTCATCTGATTTCTCACTACTTGGGAGAAGTCTGAAGACACTCACATCACTATAGCACCTTTTCAGATAGTTGCAGAACGCAATAAGATCTCCCCTGAGCCTC
Organism: Florisuga fusca; assembly: GCA_038090715.1. NCBI lineage: Eukaryota > Metazoa > Chordata > Aves > Apodiformes > Trochilidae > Florisuga > Florisuga fusca. Next base: position 61,079,993 of record JAAWXA010000001.1, read on the forward strand.
CTTTTCTCCAAATTAAACCATGCCAGTTCCCTCAGCCACATCTCATGAAACTTGTGCTCTAGACTCTCCACCAGATTCGTTGTTGTTCTCTGGAAATACTACAGTACTCCAATGTCCTTCTTGTAGTGAGAGGCCCAAAACTGACTGTCCTTCAGTCTGTGTTGATAGTGAGATAAATTTTTACACGAACACATATTTTCCTTGCCTTTCTATATACAATACGTAGTTTGGTTAAATCACAAACAATATTTCTCCTGAAGATGTTTTCTTTCCTGAGGAAAAAACAAAAGCACAAAACAATAGAGTGATATTGTGGTAATGAAGAGAAAATAGATGGAGCTAGCTGAGCTAGCACTTTAATCATTGGGAAGATTGCACATGAGAGGAGATGCAGAAAATACATAAAGTATGGTGGAAGACAGACAAATCCTCTGATGTGACTGGCTTTGTCCTAACAATTACATTATAGATGAGAAAAAAAATGTGGTCTACACATTTTAGACCAAATCACCAATAGCACATCAACAGATAAAAAGAAAATAAAAATAAAAATAAACCACACTTTTTTTATTTAATGTGTCTTTCCAGTCAGAACAAAATTATCCAGAACTGGATAACTACTTTAATATAAATTCTAATAATAAGATGTGCCAGCTAATGGTGGTCATGGTCAAATACAGTTTCTGTTTAACAAGCAGTATAGAATAATATGGCTTGTGATGAGACAACATTTGCTTATTATTTCATAATCATCAGGAAATAAGTTAACAAACTGTTTCATGGACACAAACCATGCTCCATTAAAACTATTGTGACGTGCCTACTAACAAATCATTTCTGATTTTTATTCATAGGATTCTTTCACCAGTAACAAGTTGGTAACAGATGTGTCGGAATCAATCATGTTTTAGATGTGCATGCAGTGAAGTGATAGGAAGAATCACTGGGTATCCCTGAAAAATTGCACTTTCCAGCAAACAATAGAAATAGTTTTCTCTTTAGTGTTGAAAATATCCTGCTATTTGGTTCAAATATCCTTGTGATACATACAGATAAAGACAAACATTTTTAGGGATTGTAAAACAGTAGGATTCTGTCAATCATGATATTTTTTTGATGCTGAATAATACCAAAGCTTTGGGTGGAATTTATTTTTACACGGATAATTCTATGAATTCTCTTGTTTTGTTTTTATGAAATAAGACAATTTGTGACCTATTACCAAAAGCTCATCTCTTTGTTATACTTAAGGTTCTTTTCTGACCACTTATATGACACAAAATCTTTCCTGGTTCATGTCTGAAAATTCCAAAACTTCCCTAGAATTTTCTTCATGAACACTCTTGATGTGAGTTCTTGTACGTATACACATTTATGAGATCATTTCGAAAGGAAATCTTGCCACGTTTCACATGTGACATCCTATTGCAGGACATAATTTAGAAAATATTTTTTTTAGCTTTTGTAATAAGTCACAACAATGCTTTCATGGTGTGAGCTTGCGCTCGTTGTCTGGTACAATCATCCACATTCGTTACTATGTTTCTTAAGAATATTTATTATTGACAATCATAGAGAAAAGTTCAATACTAAATGAAAGGTCCAATCAGGAGTTTTACTGTACTTGACAAAAAACAATTCAAAACTTAAAAGGAAATTAAAGGATTTTTCTGAACTAAAATTTATTTTTAAAAAAAGTGTTGCTGGATAAAGAATTTTGCAAAGCTATAAAGTAATTGCTGACCTCAGAAACAGTACTATCTCAAAATAAGAAGACAATTTTGTGCACTTTCTGTGGAAGTAATTGCACAGGTTAAGGAGTTAAGAATATTATTTTATCCTGCACTTTTTTAATTCTTCATGAAAAGTTGCTTCAAGATTTTTTCTCATTTCTCTGGCATAGATTCATAGCAGCCACTGAGCACAAGGTTCACAATAACAAAGATAAGTGAAGTGTAAGGTTTTCAGAATATCCTGAAAGCCAAAGAAATATAGTAGGTAAGGTCACTAAATATATGAGTGAGTGGTGGTCCCAAGGAGAAAGCTAGGAAATATTTTTGTGGTCATGCAACACTGTGAAAGAAAAGATAGATATCATCATTGAAAGGAAAAGAATCACATACTGGCATTAAGAATGATGTACTGAATGCCTTATTCCAAAAATATATGTAAACTTTTAGTAGCACATTTTAGTATAGGCAAGCTCTGAAAACAGATTGCTTACCTGTTAGACTAATATCACTAAGACAAGCAATCTGTTCTGCCAGGCTAAGAACAGCCAAGATAATTATTTTTGGGGAATTGAAAACATCCCCTTTTTATTATCATACAAATATAGTAAGAGAAAAATGAATATACATGGAATATCTGTTGTTGATTTTCAGCTACCTCAATCGATCAGAAGAAACTTGATTAGTCAGTACAAGTTTACAGCTCTGATCATCATTTATCAAATTCCACAGGGGAATATTATTCCCTTTATGATGTAAGTAAACTACACATAAAATAACGGATTTCTTCCTGTGTCTCTACAATAGATAAAAATCAAAAGCACTCTATAGGGCCATCTAAAGCTAAAGTTGTATCTTCTTCAAGTGAGGATCATTACTCAGTGTCATGTTTTAACCCCAGCTGGCATCCAATCCCCACACAGCCCCACGCTGGCTCACCACCCTTGTGGAATGGTGGAGAGAGTGAGAAGAGTAAAAGTGAGAAAACTCATAGGTTGAGATAAAGACAGCTGAATAGGTAAAGCAAAAGGTGCACACAGAAGCAAAGCAACATAAGGAATTAATTTACTACTTCCCATGGGCAGACAGGTGTTCAGCCATCTCTTGGAAAGCAGGGCTCCACCACGTATAACAGTGACATGTGAAGACAAACACCACCACTCCAGACGTTGACCTACTTTATCCTTCTTAGCCCAGCTTTATATATGCTGATCATGACATCATAAGGTATGGAATATCCCTTTGGTCAATTGGGGTTAGCTGGCCCAGTTGTGTCCCCTCCCAGCTTCTTGTACATCCACAGCCTACTTATTGGTCGTTTAGTGTGAGGGGTAGAAAAGGCTCTGTTTAAGCTCTGCTCAACATTAACTAAAATATCCCTGTGTTATCAACACTGTTTCCAGCACAAATCCCAACCATAACCATATACTCTCCACTATAAAGAAAATGAACTGTATCCCAGCCAAAAGCAGCACACTCAAACTGCAAAAGATCAGTGGATCTTTCATGTCTTTTGGTGTTGTTGTTTTTTGTTTTTCACTTGGTTGTTTTCTTTTTTCATTGTTGTTTGGCTTTTGGGTTTGGTTTGCTCGGTTTTGGTTTTGTTTTTTTTGTTTGTTTGTTTGTTTGTTTTGTTTTGTTTTTTTTTTTTTTTTTTTTTTTTTTTTCCTCATATTCCTGCTCAGATATGCCTTATTTTACTGTCTTTGCATGCTGAGGAAAATGGACCCTGTTTGTTTTGTGGATCCTCAGGAAGTATGACATCAGACAAAGGCATGTAGGTATAGAATATCTATGGACAATTTGGTCACTGTTGGTTTCATTAAATAAATTTTCATTCTTAGTCTTCAGAAAGTTAAACAATTATAGATTTCTATTTCATCAGCATTACAACAAAATTCCTTATGACTTGGTCCCTGTGACAGTCTCCTTTCTGTGTTAAACCCAGTGTTTAACAATATGTCACTTAAGACAAAGGACAATATTTCTGCAGCTTTATTTCTGTTCACCTTTACACAGAAGAAACTCCCACTGACTTCAGTGGGAATTAAAGAGTATGAAACTCAAAGGGAAATTTGATGATCTATGTGTATGTCCATGCAAGAATGGCCATCTGTTATAAACTGTAGTATTAATGGCCTTACCAGCTCATGTCTGGAAACTGAAAGGATGACAGAAATATTTCTACTTTTAACTATGTTCCTGTTGTTGTGTTGGGGTTTGTGTTGTGGTTTGGGTTTTTTACTTTTTTTTTTTTTCTAGTGGAGGAGAAAATGTCTCCTATTTCTTCTCTTGAAGAATGAGTAACACTGTTCCTTAACAATTCAAATCATTTTATTTTGGAACTCAGATGGGACACTTGAAAATAGCTGAAAGGGTTTCTCCTTGACCAGGAGAAATAAAGTTATTTCTTTTGTAATAGGAAACCAGTTGTTTAAGTCTGAGAAAAGATAAATTACTCACAGAGGCACCTAATTAGCTTCATATGATATCCTGAAAGTGCACTGGCTGGAATGGTATGCATGCCATTTAAGCGCTGCACTGGAACAGCTTTGTATTGGCTTGTTTGAGTTCAAGCACTTTAGTGGAAGTAAGGGAAGTATTTAATGGCCTTTGCCTCATCTGGAGACCTAGAATTGTTCATAGGAATTGCTCTTCCTAGAGTTAACAACTAATGGAGGTTCTTCTTTCATTCAACTGATGAGGTCAATGCTATCTGATACAAGGGTCTTCAGTTCAGTTTCTAGAATTCCTTATCCAGGAATTTCTGGCAGATTCCTTACACAGCATGCCACTTCCGATAATATCTTCATGAACATTTAAAACAGGAAAAAGTGTTTTTTACAAGTATCAAGGCTATATCCAAGCATTTGAAGACAAGAAACTCATGCCAATCACAAATACTTTGGAAAGTATAATTTGCTGTCCCAGAACAATGAACATCCTTGAAAATTCAGATCCATGACAGAGAACAGAAATTTGAGTTATATATTGAGATACTGTTAGATAAAATTGCTATTTCTGGAGAAAATAAAAACTAACAAAAGTTGAGAGGTAAACACAGAATCAAAAATCTAGTAGAAGTATTTTGTTGCATATCACTTGTAGCACAAGTACAGGTCGATATATTTAATAGAAGATATGCTGATTAAACAGACTTAAAATTTAAGCAAATTGCCACAGCAAATGCAGAATGAGTGACATGTAACAGTATCCCTGCAAATCATCCTCTCCTAGCTCATTTTCACAGCACTTCAACATATGTTGAATGTGAGGGTTAAGTTATAGTCACTACATAGCAGGTACGCTCAGTGGAAAAGCAAATTTAAACAAAGAGAATCAAGTTTTCTTCTGAATTTTTGCCTTACAGCTATGATATGTTTGAGCCAACATATGAAAGTTTCTGCAATTAGACCCCAAAGCACAAAAATACCAATTAATTATGATGATTAGATATGTCTTCATTAGCAGTCTATAAATAAATCATGCACAGCACTGCACAGTTGGTATTTCTGTTGCACTGTGAAGAAAAAAAATCTTTCAGTGCACTTTGTTAACTACCTAATTAATTTTAAATTTTGTTATAATTTGGCATTTGTACCATATTACAGAACCTTGAATATTTTCTTATGTTTATATAATCTTATATGTGTGTGTACCTACAGATTTTTGCTAGGATGTATAAAATGCCTGCTTCTGATGCATGAAATGCTTTATATTCAAGACCGTGTCTGAATTTGTTTTGATATTGCTATAAATGTTTACCTAGAGTAAATCTTTTTGTTAGCATGAAATATTTATGACTAAATTATTTCATCTTGATTTACTCTCCTCTTCTCCCTCTGATCTTTTTAAATGATATTGCATCCGTTTCTGGGTGGTGAAAGAAGAGCATATGGCACATCACGAAGCTGGTGGTTGAGTATGGTCTACATTAACAAGTAGGACAGACAAAAGGGAGTGAATATGAGGAGCTAAATAGCTGCTGATGAGGGGGAGTTAGTCTGGCACAGTTTTAATCTGATCCTGTGGGGTAGGCACTCAGCAGTTGGATAATATTACATGTGGTCCTGGAGTACATCTCCTGATTTAAGTCACTCCAAGAGAAATCTAGTTCATGAGCTCCGAGACCTTTCCATAGCATGAACTAGGGAGAAGGAAGAGGAGGCACAAGATGTCAGACCTTGAGAAAAAGGGGGTGCTAGAAATTCTCTTGAAAACCATGTTTCTACTTGTCTGTCAGTATTACTGTGTTTAACTTACAGTTTGTTCATCCCTACAGTCATCTGTTTAATATCCAACTTTTTGAACATGCCAATCACCATGATGTTTAGCTGTCATTAAGGTTTACAGCTTTTTTACAGAAAATGATACTTAGCTTGCCTACCTTTCAAAAACATCCTTGAATTTAGCCAATAACCCCAATAAATTTAACACTAAAAAATAAGTTCTTTGTCATTTGATTCAGATGCTAAATTTGTGCTGTATTCCAGGAAAAAATTCCAGACAATATGACAGTAAACAATCTCTAATCTCTCCCATCACGTTAGTAATTGTTTTCTGGTAAGACAAAATTTAATGCTCATTCATACTATTCCTCTATTCTACCACACAATTTTTTGCAAGAGGTGTCATTATTTTAGCCTTGATCACCCGTCAGTTCAAATTCTCCTTTCAGTCTTCTGTCTTACACTTCCTAAAAGCCTGTTCTACTTCCTTTATTGTCCTCCACAATGAACTTGACTTTGCTATATAGCAGCACAGTGTAACAAACCTTTTCTAGTTTCTGAATAATAAAATATCTTTTCTCCTGTTCCCTCCAATATATGCAACATTTGCCTTCTTTTTCTCAAAGTGGCAGGCTCTGAGAGCTGTTTACGTGCTTTGCCTTTTTGTGTTAAATTTTAAAGTTGTACATACTTTAAGATTAAGCTTTTTAGATGCCCAGTTTCAAATGTGATTAAAGTACATTTTTGTTTTTTAACATCTGAGGCATATCTTTTGACATCTGATGAAAGCTCATCAGCCAAGAAGGCCTTCTTTTCTATTTAGATAACAGTTCCCCACTAGCCAAAAACCTGAAAAAGATCTTCATTTGGTGAAAATAAACAAATAATAATTCAAGAGCATTTATGTCAAAACCAAGAATCCTGAAACTGCACTTTCAACTCTGGACTGACTGAGAATTGCCTAAACTGTGTAGATACACTAATGAGATGTTTGTTCATTCAACTGTTTGTTTACTTTAAAAATCTTTGGGTATTTCACATCATGTTTAAGCATGAAACCCACTCTAGGCTTGACAAGAGTTAGCAACTCTGTAAGTACTCCTAACTTATGTGAAAACTCAGTTCTGCATATAGAACAAAATGAGCATCATCTATTGAATATCTTGTCGGCTAAATCAAGACACTATATATTGCCCACAAATGCATACATAAAATAGTGGATAGGCAAAACATAATCCTTATTTTTTCCAGTTGAAAATACAGCATAAAATAACTCTCTTGATATTTTGAAAAGTCTGGATGCACTCAGTCCAATTGGCTTCTCTTCTTCTAACCTATTGATTCAGCCCACCCCACCTACAGGAGAATATTTAGCTCCTTCTCAGCATTCCTCAGCTAGAGGTCTCCTGTATAAATGTACTGTCCGCCTACTTGGGAATATGTTCTTCTGCCTAAAAACATATTCAAGAATTTCTTCTCTTTAAAACACACAAGTCAAAAAAGTACACTATTTCCTATAAGTATCCAAGAGAACATAACTTTACAATAATTTTAATCCCTTCATTCCCCTTGACAGCTGTTACACATTTACATAGGACCTTTAGCCACAATGATTTTTTCTAAAGGATAGTTCTGTAATGTTACAGAGATACTGTGAATTCTGTGTCTCATCCCTCTCTGTCTTAGGGTTAGGGTAATGTTTGGGCCTGTCCCACCTTGTGGGTATGAGTAAAATTAACCTTTTTTAACCACCCCTGGGGCAAGATTAACCTTCTTTGAGTTAATATCTTCTAAAAACCCAGCTGGAGTGATTAACCTCTTTTATTCTCTGCAGGCTACTCAGGAGTATTGACCATTAACCAGAAGGTTTAAACAAAAGACAACTATACTTAAAATTGAGAAAGGCTATAAAGACTGTCAAAACCCACACAACAATATTATTCTCAAAGCAATGGATTACAAATGGCAAAATTTAGGAAAATTGGAAATTATGTTACTCTTATGTTCCAAGAATGAGGTTAGAAACAGAGAAAGAAAAAGAGAGACAAAGAAAAAATGAACTGAAAAGATATCACCACCCATGAATCCAGCTATGATCTTGGCATGATGTTGTGGATGCTTGGATGGTGGGCACATGCACAAAATGTTCTAAGTCTACCTCTTTTATGGTACCTGGCCCCATCTCTCCTGGGTGAGGCTCTGCCTGCTTTGTGCACACTCTGTTGGGTTTTAGAATGGTTATGGAGAATGAGTATCCAGGTCCAGGTTAACTCTTGATATCCCCCAATAGGGCTGACCAAACTATGAACCTCATTTTCATACATGCATGTTGTCCTTAAACAGGAAAGTGGTCTTTCTCAAGAGGGCATTCTTCTTCCACAGGGTTTCACTTGCTTTCACTTGATTCCTTATCAAATAAGGACAGTATCCCATTTATCAAGTTGGCTACCAAATGAGGGACTTCACTTGCCCAAATACAGAGAACAGTGTCCAGAAGGCTTATTGAATGAGGACCCCATGCACACAAATACAGAGCACAATGTGGAGTTGTCAAGGCAGCTGTTTTGGGACAACTATTCATTTCAGGACCATACACTGTGTTTCAGTATGCTTCTTTTCTCTGGTCTGGGATTTACTATTACGTTGCTTTATTATAGAGGACCTATGTGCAGCATCATTCCATATCACCTAGACAATCACAAGCAATGTATACAGATGTTAGGTTACTGTTAGACTTTCATTTGAGACAGAGAAATAAACTTTGTCATTAATTTCAAATGAAAGAACATAATTCAAGAGCATTAAGATCCACAACTTTTAAAACACTTGAAAAAATACTGCAATGCAATCTTAATTTCAAATCATTTTAAAGCAACAAAATTATATTTCAAAGGAAATTTCTCTCTTTCATGAAACAATTTGGATAATTTTCAGTCCTTTACCTCTAAACTTCCATGAAGATATAAGTCAATTGCAAGAACAGAAAATATAATAACTGAAAGCATCCAGCAAGTCCAGTGACAACCCTTCTTACTACAATAGACCAGATTCCTGTCTGGTGAAAAATGGCCAAGCTCCATTACAGTCAATTGAGCTGTATCAAGATATACCAGTAGAAAATTTGGCACACTAAATACAGTATTTTTCCTCTGGATCCTGAGATCTGGCTTTATCTTTGTTTCTAACCTATAAGTTAGATGAAAAAGGGAAAAAAAATCACTGCAGCTAGGTTTCCTGCTGAAAGGATATACTATATCTCTATCCTCCAGCCTCTCCAATCAATTTTCATTAGGGCTTTCCTGACTGAATTTTTCTCTCCTATTTCTGCAGTTACCATTTAGTTCTTGAGAATACAATGCTATATACTGCCAGCACCATGCCACTAGGGATTGTGTAGGAGTCAAAATACAGCACCAACAGTTTATAACACTTTATGGTCATTTGTAACATACACAAACTTATTTCTCTAAACTGCTACTGATACCATTGAGAACAGATGGCATGACCCTGTTATCCAAGAACACTTGCCTTAGCAGCTTGACCTAGGGGACTATAACTATTATTACACAGTATTAGGGATTCTGTGTCTCCTGCTGTAGGTTAAGCTCCAGAGGAAAGCATAGCTGCCACTCCTGTTTAAATCTTAAACTGCAGTAGAAAGTATTACACATTTTTTTCAGTTAGACTCATAGATATATACATAGAAATGTAAGTTTGTGTGGGCAAAGACAAGGAGAATGACCTCGAGGGCATGTCATAAACCCTTCAGGTTTGGTTTCTGATAATTATGGATTTTCCAATATTTAGAAAATATATTTTTTTAAAAACAATAGTTTAAAATAGCATAAACCTGAGAGATGTATATATGAAGGGTCGCCAAAATCTTACTACTAGATAAAATCAGGCCTAGTGTAGGGCCTAATATGCTTCACAAGACATAGGAAATTAATGCTGGTTTTAGTCTGTTAAAGGTATTGCTTTTTTGTTTAGTACACTGGCTAAAATATTACAGAATGTGATTTTACCTGCTAATATATGTTCTTTTGAGGGGAAGGCAAAAAAAACATACAGACAAGAAAAAGAAGTTATAAGTAGGCTTCTATTTTTAAGTTAAACAAAACCTGTCTTACTACATAGAAGATTTTTTTCAAATTTTACATATAAACTTCAGAAAAATACATATTGTAAACACTTATTAGCAGTGATTTAAAGTACCAAACTGATATATTCCTGCTTTCTTAACAACTTGGCTGTTTCTAGCCAAGCCTAGGATGGATGCCTGGTGAATAAACATAAAAAGTCACTGGATAAGCACTAGAAATTACTAGGATATGAGACAGTCATATTTTGACAGTTTCGTTTATTAACTCTACTAATATTTCCTATTGTCTTAGACCATCATAAATCTTGTCTGGTTATGACTACACCTCTCCCCACAGATCTGTGTGAAAAGTTGCACATTCAAAACAATAAGAGATAAACTTACTTCTATGCCGGTGCCACAAAAAATTAAAAATATGTATTTTTGCACAGTGCCGTGTCAGGACTCTGCTGAGCAAAACTGACAGATTAGTGCTTTACAATTTGGAGGAAAACAGGAACTGTTACATTCAGGCTTATTTTCTCTAATCCCGAATAAGTCTGAAGACCTTTGATCTTCTTCACTTTGTCTGATTGGTACTATCGATACTGATATACATTTATGTGGTACCTTTTAGAACTGACAAGTTGCTATGCAGTAAGATGTCTCTTTGCTTGATTAATGTGATTCCTCTGCATTATCAGATAACTTCCGGGTGTCAGAAATTAATCCATTCTTGTTTTGCCTACACATAAATTGTATGATTTCTTCAACATTCAAAACCTCTGCCTTTCCCTGTGTTTTCCCTAAAGACAAGAGAATTAAAGAACATGAGTATTTTAACTAATACATAACACATTTATTTGTGGTGAATAAGTTTAGCACAAAAAAAACCTTCATCTGCAGCTGAAAAAGTACCTGAAAACAATAAACAATGGTGGCATTTTGATTAGAATTATGCTTAATGCTTGCCCCTACCCCCTACATGATTTTAACAGCTGTAACAGAAAAGTCAATTTCTGGTATACTTACTTTACAGAGGGAAGGAAAATGCCAAATTCATTTCAGTTCATCTGGTAGATTAGCTACTATATCTCACCCTTAAATCACAAAGATATTGCTCTTATTTCTTTAGAAAAATTAAGCTTCTTAAGGAACCACTTAATAATTTACTGAAGTCTCCTTGTAGTTACTTAAAATGCAGCATTTGACTAACTCACTTAGGTTGATTTCTTCAACATGACATGGGACTTCTTATGCAAGTACTCAATAATTTGGTTTCAAAACGTGGCTATTAGGAAGCATTCAAGACACTCCTCTCACTTAAAATAAAGCAAAAAAATATTTTAGAGATAAAAGGAAACCAAACTCATTATCCACTATCTCAACTTTTGAAGTTACTTGAGGCAAAAGGAAAAAAAAAAAATAATTGAAAGTGCTTCTCTCCTCAGAACTGTATGAGTCATCTCCCCACCATGAAAAAAAGTAATTTCTAGATAGAAGTAGATGTCTTGAACCCTGAGATGTCCTCAGTAACACGAAAAAAATTCATGTTGGAAAGGAAGGAACAATACAGAGTATTCTGTATCAAAATTCTGTGTTTAGACAGGTAGTTGTGTCTGTAGAAAAGCCTGCAAGGTCCCTATTACCCAAAGTCTTTGGATAACAGGGTCAATATGGTCTAGATCAAGATTCTCCACATCTCCAAAGCAAGATGGTTGACACAAACAGCAAAACAGGAACAGTCCCCAGAATATTTTACGTCCTGAGTTCTAACTATAAGTTGCCTGAGGGATTGTTAAATGGCATACGCAAAGCATTATTAACCATACTAACAAACAAACACAAAACTGAAACAAAGCAAAACAGTCCAAAAAAATCCAAACCACAAGTGTGATCTGAGATCTATGAGCACAAGTTTGGATTTTGAGATTCTGAGTTTATTCATACACTTCATCAAAATTTGTATGATCTGTGCTAGTATTTAGCCCATATTTTTCCATCTATCAAATAGGAGCATGGTGCTTATCTACATATCTGATAAAGATATTTTGAAATTTAATTACTTAATTTCTATACTGTGCTTTCAGTTGAAAAAATTATTTCTTGATACAGTATAAAATTTATATTTCCTTTCAATTAAAAATCTGTGTAAATGAAAATTTCAACAAAAGACATGATAACTGAAAGCTCAGGCCCTAGGATATTCAGCTCCACGTACGTCAATGGGATTTTATCAAAACTAAAATTTAGCACAGTTTTAGTGCTAACAATCAATGAAGTCTCTTCCTATTGAAAGCCTTCCTTCCTCCTTGTTCCTCAGGGCTATCTTTCAGTCTGTGATTTATTTATTTTTTTTAAGGTATTCAAAGAAAGATCAATAACTTTCCAAAGTTGAAACAAAGATTTCTGCCTCATATTGAAGTGTAAAGGAGCTCCTTTGTTATTTGGTAACTTGTGTCAAGCAGAGATGTTTTTGATGTTAACATTTCACACATCCTATCCACTCAGCCAAGTGCATCTTGCCTCACAATAACTAAGAGAAGATCCCATGGAATCTGAGAGTGCTGTATTTGTACTAGTTGTTGATTCTTACTTTTTTGTCCAGTCTTCATAGTAGTTTAATTGGATAGTATATTAAAGGACTCGGGCAATGGAATGTGGCATTCACTGTCTACAGATTTTATTTTTCAATAAACTGTTGCACTATTTTATTTATTTTTTCAATAAACTATTGCACAAGACTTTGCAAACAGAACTGAACAGGAAGTGTAGAAATGCTCTCACCATTCTGAAAGAAAAAAACCTCAAAAAACCCACCAAAAACCACAAAACCCCCCCACAAATAAACAAACAACAACAAAAACCCTAAAAACCCAAGAGCTTTCCCTGTGCATGCTGTGAATTATATGCACCGAATATATTTCAAAATGTTAAAGAATTCAGCTGTAGGAATCTGGAGCACGATCTAGAAAGAAAACAGAATATTTTAATTGAAGTGATATACCTCAGGCTCCTGCTTTTAATTTTAGTACCTATGTATACTGGGACTTCTTTGACTGGAGGTTTGACTCACACCCTAGCAAGCATGATATTCTGTACTTATTTGTACATAATATTTGTATTTATTTAATTATACTTATTTCCATATGTTCAGGCTTAGAAAGGTGACCAAGCTTCTTAGGTGGAGGTTCTGCCAAGGCTGCCAAGAGTACTGACCTGCAAGTGTTTCTAGACATATTTTACACCAGACAAGCATATATCTATGCACTCAGTTCACCAAACCATGGAGCAGAGATGGTCTTCAAAGTGGGGATGGCCTGCTTAGCCCCTACCTTCAAAAGCAACCTGTGATTTGTTTACATTGGCATTAAACACTAACATTAGTATCATTTTGGTGCACTGTGGTTTAAATGAAATTACTATTTCCTCTTTTTGGCATAGTTTCAGATTACTCCAGCTGGGCAGCTGCTTTGTTACTTTTGCTACTTTTCAGCTAATTTACTTTTTTTTTTTTTTCCTCTAATTTATTCTGTGTCCCCTCAAAGCTTCTACATTAATCAACACATCATGCAGGTGTGTTAGGAGACACAGTCAAATAGCAGGACACACATTCCTCAGAGAGATAAGTAATCTTTTAGAGACATTAGTAAGTAACATCAGATTAAATTACAATTGCCAATATGGCAGTGCAAAAGTGTCGTACTGTAACAATTCACTCTTTTCCAAACAAATTTAAAAATACATACATTTAGATTGTGAAATTTAAACAATAGCTTGCTGTTTTCTTGAGATGACAATCGAAGAGTTTGTCATTGAAACACCATACAAAGTTGTTTAATATGCAGCTCTACTCAGGAGGTAAAACAAGGATGTACAATGCCAAAGAATTATATTTCTTCATGAAAACACCATCATTATGTATTCTGTACTATGGGTTGTGTACTATGCATCACTTCCAATAAAATCAACTATGTTTACCTCAGGAAGGCTGGAGGCATGTACTGCACACTGGTTCCAGGTGTGAAAGTTCATTTAGCTTCCTGAGAAGTGCCAAAGAGAGAAGGTAACCAGCTAGACAGTCATTATGTCTTATTCATGCCTTCTTAGTCCTGAACAGCTCTATGATCCTGTTATTATTTAAAATTCTGTGGTGACCAGTCTGAAGAAAATAAATAAATTCAAAAAAATGGAGCCTTCTGTAGGATTTTGAGTCCTAGGGTAGTCTTGGGTTTCGTCAGCAGTGTCCAGGACACACTACTGTCTGTCAACTTGAGCTTACAAATGAACACACCACTTTGCAAGCAGTGTCCCTACACAAGTCTCTGCTATTCATGCATCTGAAAGGGCATGGGGCTGGAGAACTACATATTTTTTTATCCAGGAAACAGTTTCCAAGGCATTTAACTCCTATCTCCTAGTAAAATAACTGTTTAAAGTCAGTTCTCTCAAATTTTATTTCCCTTTATGTCAAACTGATAATAAATCCCGCCAGAGAAATTAAATAGAAGTGTTACAAATTGAAGCTGGATGTAAATTGACATAAAGATTAAACTTGTGCTAAGAATTTAGGTTGCATTTCATGTAATACTTCTTTTTATGGCAATTAATAATTAAGGAGAGCATTACACGACTCACAAAAAAAAGCAATAGTTGTTTATGTTACCATGAATTTTACATAAATATATCATGTATATTAATCTTTCCTGGCTATTGCTAGCTTTTAATTTATAAAAAATACAATTCTTAAATTACAGATGTGAGGTACAGTAGACATAGCTACAAAATGAAGCAGAAATAGCAGCTTTATCTACAATGTGTGAACATGCTCTACTACCCTTTTTTCTCCTTCAAGTTCTTCCAGCCAGCACCAACCAGCCCAAACCTTACTTTGCTTATATAAAGTGACATGACTGCAGCCCCTGGCAGTTCAGCAGCTTTCTTTTTACATTCATTGAAGCCTCAGGAAATGGAATGCAAGGAGCAAGGATGAAATCAGTGTCTCATCTATAAAATGTACACTTGAACCACTGAATTTCGAAGCACACCATGTCTTAGCAATACTTTACCTCCTAACACACAAACAAATATTCATCTCCTAAATGCACATGCATACATACACATACACATTGTCTTGTTTAAAAAACACTCCAGTAATGCAGTGGGCTTCAGATATTTCTGCCTTTACCTTCAAAATCATTAGGATTTAGTTTATAATTAATTTTTTTTGCACAGATTCTTTCTGACTTCGCCCATCATACATCTTGTAATGATGCAAATGGAAAGGAATTTATATTAATTTCATTTTAAAGTCCGGGCAGGGACGCAGGTGGCAGTGCCACCACTACTCACCTGTACACTGTCTAATAGACTGAGTTAGCATACAGGAATGTAGGGAATAAGATAACTTTTGTTCAGGGATCTTCAGACACACATCTTTATGATTTTTCTGCCCACATATTTTCAGAAGAGGAAGAAGAAAATATCTCACAGAAATACTTCAGCTGTGCAAATCATTTAAGCATCACTGAATCAAAAATTGTCTGCATGATCCTTTTTCTGCAGCCTATGGCTATGGAGGCAAGGTGGAGGGAAAGGAACACAGTGGGTGAAAAAGATTGATAGGGTCTGTTCCAGAGGTGCTTTTTTGTGGTTTACATTGAACAGCATGGACAAAGTTCAGAAATATGTCTTGGGGCATGGTCTGCAACCATTGTCTGCCCCTGAGGGCAGTTGTCTGCACATAGCTGCCCCTAGGTTTGTATCTCTACACACAAAAGGACTTTTGGTTTTAGAAGTGAAACACCTAAGAAGTTATATACAGGCTTCCAATCAGTGTTTAAATTTCTCTTAATATTGAATGAACTGCATGCCTTTATTTTCCTTTTTTCTCCCCATACATTCTTCTAGCATCTCTCTTGCACTCCCTTTTGCTCCATAAACTGTCTGTCACAACATCCTGTTTGCTTTTGGATAAGCCTGATAAACCACTCTGGCCATATTAAATGTTCCACAATAACATCGCTGAAGCCAATTTCAGCAGTTCATGACCCATTTCCTATCCCACACTGACACTCATTTCTGTCTCTGTCCTAGCCTTAAGTATTAATGGGCTCTGGTGGTGAAGGAAAATGGGTAAATCTGATGCATTTACAAAGGAACCGAGCAAAAGAAAAAACAAACAAACAATAAAAAAAAAAAAAAAAAAAAAAAAAAAAAAAAAAAAAAAAAAAAAAAAAAAAAAAAAAAACTTCTGCCAGCAGGGTCAGTTCCTAGTGCACACTCACAAGAATTGTTCTGCAGGTGAATATTAGGAGCCTGTGAAGGTATGAACAATGAACAGGAGCAAATGCTGGTGTTTTGCCTACTGCTTAACCTAGTACTGCTGAAGGAAAATATGCATATTGAATGGTGTCATATATATAAAAGTGCCATTGTGAAGCCAGGTTAGTTGATACTTGAAAGAATATCTGAATGACATAGAAATATAATATCCCCAATACGCAAGTGCAAGATTCTGTGACACTTGCTGCTAGATCTGTTAACAGTTTGTGTCAGATTCCCAGGAGAATTCCTAATAACTCCCCTGGATTTGACACTACACTTTTAACCTCTTACTAGCCAAACAAAAAAGACAATCTCAATATATATGTTGTGGTTGATATGGATTTCAATTATACAAGCTCATATTGGTCACAATAGCATGAACAAAGCCAACAGTAATTAATGGGTTAAAAATTAATATTAAAACCTATATAATTTAAATATATGTTTCATTATATCTAAGAATATATCTAATCCAATAATCTAAGAATGAACATCCCAATTCTTATGAGAGCATGATGCTCTGTAGGAGCAGACCTGTATCCCCTGCTGAAATCTGAAAATTGTAGGGATAGGTTGATATAAATAGGCTCCTGCTGGGATGCAGTTTCCTGAAGATATGTCTTCTACATCTAAACTTTTCACTGCTATTCTTCAGAAGGCTGTTAAATGCGTTTAAATAGCATGATTCCAAGGTTTCTTTTATTCCCCTCTTTACCTAAAGAACTATATTTGCAACATACAAATTACACAAATACTTGTTCTAAGAACTACAGAAGAAATAATTAGATTTTTGTCCTAACTGTTGTTTTATTATTGGTGGCTATTAAAGAGTAATATTTAGAACTATAAAGACCAGATAATATAATTATATTCTCAACTAAAAAAAAAAGCTATGCTTAATCAGGATATACTTTGTTCCTAGAAATTACTGTCCATTTTTAAAAATTAAAAATAATCCTTTGGAAATACAAAGTGAAAAATATCTGGATTCTAAAGGCCTATAGATCCTTACCTGAAAAGTTTCAGAAGTTCATCACTTTTCATACTTCTTCTGTTCAAGCAAAATGCACAGAAATAAAATGAAAGAAAGAAGAAAAGTTCATCTTCAAAGATGAGATTCGAGATGTCTAAATTTAATCACTTAGAAGGAAGATATAAAATGTATGTGTTTTGGCTTGTGATATCTAAGCAGTTAATAGAAATACGGTATTTCTAAAACGTTATTTATCTCTTTGTCTTACATATCACATTTAGGATGGGGCAAGTTGTAATCTGAAGGGCCTGTCTGTCCTTTCACTCTGTTGTATTAAACCTGGGAAGCTGAAGTGGTTTTTTTGTTCCAAATGGGTCTACTTTCCAGAACAGGTTACAATAGCTTTAGTTACAAGTTCCAGCAACCATAGTTGGAGGTCACCTGCAACAACAGAGAGGAAGGAGATTACAAAATTAACCCTAGATGAATTTTTCATTTGTGCTTGAAGCCAAAGCAAGGTGTAATCAGCAGCAACCCCAATTAATGATAAGAAAATTGATATAATTGCCATAACTGAAAATTGGTGGAACGTTTTCTATGGTTTGAAGATTGAAAACTTCTACAGCATTTTTGAGAACAACATAATGATTAAATGGGCAAAAGGAGCAAAAGATTCAGGAGGGTCTTTTGTCAATGCTTACTATAAATCAACAGCCCATATGAAAGGATTGCAAGAGTTATATCTGGACAATGGTCTTGGGTGCAGAAAACAAAACAGGGTATTATAGGGGAATTACCTAACACAGAGTCTGAAAGTGCAACATAGGCTAATAACACATTGTTAGATTTGCTGAAAATTATAAATTAGTATATTTTTTAAAATAAAACTTATCATACTCTTTGTACCCAAGAGCTAGTAAATGTACTTCAGGCTTCCTTTTTATTGATAAAGGTTAATTAACATAGTTATATTCCACACTGATATTTTGTGAAGTATATGCAGGCAAACAAAGGAAACTCCCAACCAGTAATATCTGTGATGTTTCAAAGTAAATAGTTTCCCAATGCTGAAGAAAACTCTTTGGGTTGGGAAAAACAAGAACAAAAAACCAAACCAAAACAAAAAAACCAGAAAACAAACAAACAGTAAAACCAAACCACAAGACACTAAAACCTAAAATAGTTATTAGTCAACTTATTTTACTATGAAGGTATGTAATTATTATGAAGTATAGGAAATGGATATATGAAGTTCAAACTAATAAACTCAGGATTATTGTAGCTGTCATTAAAAACATAGATTTTCAAAGACTGTTAAGAATAAAAGACCTCAGAATTTAACAATTAAAAAGAGCTATATATTTAAATAATTTTTAAAACTCCCAACTTTAAAATCATACAGAGACAGGAATATTCTAGTAAATGTTTCTGATGTATTTAAAAAGAAGCTGTCTGATAATCTTGTAAAAAATAAGATGATGAAGTAGTTTCCAGCCCATTAGTAACCAAGGCTTATGCTAATGGTTCTTCAGAGTAAACGTCTTTAAATCAGATGCACTGGAGAAAATATCCAAGTGGCTTAAAGAAAATATTGAGATGGATAACAAATGACATTTTAATAAATTTTTTCATATTAGAGAAACTCAAGCCAGTGTTCATACAGAATAAGAAAAACAGGTCAATAGAAAATGCCCTTCAGGAATTCATGACTTAAAATGATAGGTTATATTGTCTAGAGGCTGATAGATCTTCTGGGATTCAATTGAGCTGGATGAACTTTAGGGACTTGTGACATACGAATTAGAAGATTTAGTGATCCATTTTTTTAATTGAACTTTGTTTGTGGGAATTTACTTACAGCAAAAACTATTTTAAATGATATCATAGGGAACTGTAAGCAAAGAACAGGAGGTCTTATGAGAAGAACAGAGTCAATATGATTTCTATCCCTGAATTTGACTCCGTCCTTTATTTTTCTATAGTTATCCATTTCCATACAATCCACTTAAATGGCACCTCTCACAGTTACTTGATGTTCTTTTCCTCATTTTCTAGGTTGTTTAGTGAGGTCTAATTTTCAGAACTGGTAAGTGCTACTAAAACAGAAGCCTTTTCGAGATATTTTTTTACATAAAAATGTTGCACACAGCGCTTCGAAAAATCAAGTCAGGATTGTCTCTAGTTTTCAAACATGTTTTTTGCTTGCTTGGTTTTTTGCCTCAAATATCTGCAATGTCTTTTTTATCTTGAAAATAGGGTAAATATTTTTAAATTAGGTTGATAGATAAAAAGTTAGTGAATGTTTATGAAAACATGAAGTACAGATGACATTAAGTTGGGTGGGGGTGCTGATCTGCCTGAAGGTAGAAGGGCTCAACAGAGGGATCTGGACAGGCTGCATCGATGGTTCAAGGCCAGTTGTGTGAGGTTCAATAAGGCTCAGTGGTCAGTGAGTGCACTTATGTCACAACTCCATGAAACACTAGAGGCTTGGGGAAGAGTGGCTGGAAGGAAAAAAAAGACCTGGAGCTGCTGGTTGGCAGCTGGATGAACATAAGCCATCAGTGTTCCCAGTTGGCCAAGAAGGCCAACAACATCCTATCTTGTATCAGAAATAGTGTGTCCAGCAGGAGAAGGTAAGTGATTGTCTCCCCTTTCTCAGCACTGGTGAGACTGAACCTCAAGCACTGTGTTCATTTTTGAGCCCTTCACTACAAGAAGGACAGTAAGGTGCTGGAGTGAGTCCAGAGAAGGGCAAAAAAGTTGGTGAAAGGTTTGGAGAACATGTCACGTGTGGTGACAGGGGTTGTTAACCTGGAGAAAAGAAGGCTGAGAGGAGACCTTGTCTCTCTCTACAACTACCTGACATGAGGTTGTAATGAGGTGAAGGTCAGTCTCTTCTCCATAGTAGAAAGTGATAGGACAAGAGGAAACAGTGTCAAGTTGCACTGGCAAAGTATTAGATTGGATGATAGAATAAACTATTTCACTGCAAGGGTTATCAAACACTGGAACTGGCTGCCCAGGGAGATGGTGGAATCCCCATCCCTCCAGGTATTTAAAAGACGTGTAGATGTGGTGTTTATGAATATAGCCTAGTACTGGACTTGGTAAAGTTAGGTTGATGGTTGGACTCAATGATCTTAAAGGTCTTGGTTGGACTCAATGATCTCAAAGGTCTTTTCCAACCAGAATGGTTCTGGGATTCTGTACTTACCACTGATGGCACAGAAAAAGCCAACCCTGTTTCCACACCTGTGTTTGAACTGTGTGCAGGAAATATATAAGTACTCAAAATACCCACAAATCTTTGTAAATTCATCAATAACTAGCTGTTGCCCATTCTGCCCTGTGAATCAGAAGAGGTCATCTTGAAAATATGGTTTATGACCAAACCATTTAGGACTGTGTCATGTTAGGTATGCACTAATACCATGAACTGTATTTTTGCAGAGAGCACACTTACTAATATTTCCCAGGCATGTAACCTGTGACAACAAAGCTCTGGAAAGCAACAGGAAATTCAAGGAAGATACACAGGTGTTAAATATATTGCATCTTACACAAGGAAAGAAAAAGCTTATAACAAAGATATCTCTGGTTTACCATTGCCAAAAAAAAGCTGAGATCCCCAGTAGGACTTAGTGATAATAGTAGTTCATGATGTAACCAAATGTGGATTCTTCCATTATCCTTCCTCAACCTTCCAGCCATCCTGAAGCCACAACATGGGTATCACAGAAACCTTAAGGCTACAAGGACATTGTTCTGTAATATTACAACATATAGAATGCTCACCAGAGAAGAGCTGAATTCCCCTGTCTCATGAGGCTGACCATGACAGTCTGCCAAAAAGTTTGTTCCCCCATTATAGACAAGTAATTGTGATTATTAGTTCCTCATATTACACACTGATATTACCCTCTGATATTTTTTCAAAGGACAGGCTTTGCTGGATCCTTTTTCTGAAAAGGCTGAAAAAAGATTGAAAAGGCATAGTTGGACCATCATCAGTGGCAATCCATTGTCTTCAACCAGAGGATAAGGGAATAATGAAAAATGAACTGCCACAGACTTCTTTTCATGGTCAGTGATCCAAAAAATGCCAGAGATTTTCTGTAACTTTGACATATAGCAAATTATTCCTTTGTGAATTCCTTGTGAACTTAGGAGTGAGCAAATTTATGTAAAAAACCCCACTTTCTTCTAAATCACTTGCAGATCTGTACCTTCCCATCTCAATAAAAAATCTTAAGACCTTTATATCTCAAATCTTAAGAAGAAACCTTGCTATACAACTGTGTAATCTTTTCCCACAGATCTGTATTATGTTTTTCAGGTTTTGCTGATTACACTAGAAGTGTGAAAAAAAACACCTTTTGAGGATTTTATGTATGATTTATTCATCACACCAAGAAAATTAAAAATGCACCTTTCAGACAAGTAATATTTTTGGACATTCATTTTCATTCATTAATTCAGTTTGATTTAAATTATCATCAGGAAATTTAAACATTGCAAGATACTTTGTAAATAATCTGTTTCAGTACACGTTACAGCACTTGCTTGAAAAATTCCTGAAAATCTGTTTCAAACTAGTGAAAATTATCTTCAATTGGACAATCATTTCTTCTTTCCTTCACATTAAAATTAAAGGTTTATTTCAATCCCTAGTTTCTTCCCAGAACAATTTTATCTTATTTGAGAAACATCCTGTGTATAAGAAATCTTATCCTGAGTTATACGCATCTCTGTAGAATCACAGAATGGTTGAGGTGTGAAGGGACTTCTGGTAATTATCTAGTTCAACTCTCCTGCTTAAGCAGAATTACCTAGGGCAGGGGGTCCTGAGGCTTTTTTCGTCAAGTTATCAATACGTTATTTCCCCCCATCAGGTATTTATGCACATTGATAAGATCCTTCTTGGTTTTCTTTTCACCAGGATGAACATTCCCAGCTCTGTCAGCCTCATGTGAATGATAATTAAGTCTCTTAATTATCTACACAATCATTCACTAGATTCTCTCTAGTCAGCCCCTATCTTTCCTGTAATGGAGATCCCAGAACTGGACTTAACACTCCAGGTATGGCCACACCAGAGCTGAGTTAGCAGGGAAGGATCAGGTCTCTTGACCTGCTGGCATTGCTCCTCCTAATGAGGCCCAGGACACCGTTGTTCTTTCTAGCAGTTTGTCACGTCACACGCTCACTTCATGTCCACAAGCACCCTGGGGTCCTTTTCTGCAAAGTTTCTCTCCAGCTGTTCAGCCCTTGCCATGTACTGGTGCACAGTGTTATTCCTCCCCAGGTGCCGCACTTTTCATTTCCTTTTTTTGAATGTCATGAGGTTCCTGTCAGCCCATTTCTCCAGCCTGTCCGGGTCCGTCTGAATGGCAGCACAACCATATGGCATGTAAGCCACTCTTTCCCATTTTATCTGTAGACAGGTTGAGGGTGCAGTTACCCAGTTTTCCTGATCATTAATGAATACCTTGAGCAGGATTGACCCTGGCCCCTAATTGGACCTCATGTTTTTGATCACAGCTCTTTGATGCCAACAGTTCAGTGAATTTCCATTACATTTCATTGTTCTTTTATCTATCTAAATCAGTACTTCATAATTTTGTCTGTGAGGATATTATGGAAGAAAGTGTTGAAAGATTTAGTTGACAGTCAAGATGAACAGCTTCCATTGCTCTCCTATTATTCATCAGGCCAGCCACCTCACTGTAGGAGACTGTAACACTGATCAAGTATGATATGTCCTTCATAAATACATGCTGACATCTCTCCATTAACTTCTGTCATTCATATGTTTGGAGGTGGTTTCCAGGGTAATATGCTCCATCTCCATCCAAAGGAAAAACATGAGGTTTATCACCATCTTTAAAAGATAATCAAAGATGGCCTCAAAATAGCAGTCTCTCGAAGATCTAGACCAAGAAGATAAGACATCATTCAACATCTTGCAAGCTTCGAATTTTACATGATTGGGGTTTTTTTAATTGATTTTTTTAAAAAATAGATATCTTGTTTCATAAAGTAGTCTTTATTCGCTCTTGCTGAAACTCTTCTAAATGTTAACATCCTAAAGTAATGCCCAGGTATTATCTGGCTAAAGCAAAATGCAAAGATAGGTCAAGTCACTCTGTCAGTGCAGCCTTTGAAAGATTCGAATACATATTTAACTTCTCTCAAGCAAAAACTCCCAGTGGCTTCAGAATGACTACTTTCATGAGGAAGTACTCAGTAAGGATTGTACATTGCCTATATCTAATCATGTTTTCTTTCAGAAGAGAAAATCTGAAGATGAAAAAATATTAACAATAAACCAAATGCCTTTATTGCCACTTCTCATGAACTGACACCTGCAATGCAACACAAATGTTATTGTACAAACTGTTGTAATGTCAGAACAAGATCCCTAGGAAACAGAAATATAAGCAAGGTAACAAAATTGTGAATCTTTGGCCCTAATTTGTTGCAACACAGAAATACAGGCTAAAATAAACTTATAGTTGCGATGGGATCTCCAGAACCCTTCCTAGATACTGAGCATAACTGAAATATAACAAAATTAAAATCTTTAAAACCAGACAATTAGACATAATTCTAGCAATATTATTTACAGAAAAGACTTAAATGAAGAATATTATTTTTTTCTAATTCTTCTGCATTTGAAAATATCTTATATCCAAGAGCTTTGAAACAGTTTATTGTTTAGCCACATAGCTTCTAGATAAGGCACTATTGTAAAAACTGTCACAAACTCACTTTCTTGCTAAACTCAGTGGATAGAAAGAAATTAATTAGAAATGCTTCCAACCTTAAATAGCTTCCCACAGAAGATCAACAAACAACTTCAAACGTATATGGTTTTTATTATATCAAGGATCACTGAAACATGTGAATGAACACAGAAAATACAATATGAAAGCTCAGAAGAACTGCCCTAAGCACAAGTGAAGTCCAGTCTGCTTTGGCAGTCTACTGATTTTAGAACCATTTCATTGCACATATTTGCAGTGATTTTATGAAAAAAGATTACAGAAAAATATATTTTGTTACAAAGTATTTAATTGACTTACAGAGAGTAAACCTGGACTGCGAGTATGATCTCCCAGAAGAATCATTTGACCTCAAAAGTTTTTGTTGTGTTTTTTTTTAATTCAGGGGCAAAAGGAACAGCTGAAAGTGTAAGGTAATTTTCAGAATAGTCTGTTCATTTATGATCTCATTTTGAATACAATCATTTTAGGATTGTTTTGATAGATGTAATCTGAAGTTTTAACATGAGATAGGTTGACAAAGGAAGAAAGATTAAAAATTATAGGAGAGAAAACTGAGCTTTACAAAGGAACTTCAAGGAACTTCAGAATCTATTTTTCAGCCATACAAGGATTAGTTGGCCATTCAATGCTAAAAAAAAAAAAAAAAAACAAACAAAAAAACAAAACAAAACAAAAAACACAACCCAAAAAACCCCCAAACCAAAACAAAACAGGAAAAAAAAACACAAAACATGCTCTTGTTTTGTTATATTATCAGCCAAAAAGTTATGCAACAGCCTTTGCTCTTTTAGAAAAATAAAGAGCATGGAAAGAGGGAGAAAATAAAATTAAAAATGAAGCTTGTTATAGCTTTTTGAGCAATATATTTTCAAGCATTCACATGTGGACAGCTAAAAAAAATAAATATATATACATATATGTATATATGAAAGTTTTATATGTATATATATAAATACAGACATATAAATACGCTTATATTTTTATATACCACTGAAAATACTTTAAAAGCACTACTTGATATATCACCTTTTAGTTGATATATCACCTTTATACTCATCTATTCTTCTGTAGACATACATAAATATATAGATACATAGATAAGTACATTCATCCACACACAAACTTGCATGAGGCTGAATGTGTACACGTATATATCAAACATATACAGTGCTTTCCTTTGGACAGCCCCTCTATATTTTAGTAGTTGGATTGCAATTTAGGAATCCAGTAGCTTCCTCTATGGAGAAAAACTCTAAAAAGTGTGGTATGTATTGCTGATTTTCTGACACATGTCCTCATATGGTTCTTTTTTATGTCAGTGTAATTACACTGTGAAGTAATGAGGATTAAATGTACATATCATATTTATTTTAGCTATAGACTCATAGAATGGCTGAGATTGGAAGGTACCTTAGAGATCATCTACTCCAACCTGCCTACCATGGGCAGGGACACCTCTCATCTAGACAAGGTTGCTCAAAGCCATATCACACCTGCTCTTGAACACCTCCAGGGAGGGGAAAGCCACAACTTCTCTGGGCAATCTGTTACAGAGTCCCACCACCCTTGTACTAAAAAACCTCTTCCTAATATCCAGTACAAACCTATTTTTCTTCAGTTTAAAACCACTTCCCCTTGTCCTGTCATGGATACTCTTAAGAAAAGTCCCTCTCCAGCCTTCATGTATGTTTGCATACTCATATATGTATTCAATGCATTCCTGAGAATTGCAAAATATATAATCAAAGACATATATAAAGATATCTATACTTTTAAAATTATGATATAATCTCTATACCTATATAAATGTGAGGTCATTCAGTTCTGCTACAGACACATCTGCCTTTTTCATCTTGTCCAAATTAAAACCAAAACTAACCAATCAATTAAAAATATCAAGGGAGGTACACAGTCACTACCTACCAGGTAGTTGCTACCCATGACATACACACAAGAAGAAGATATAATTTTCTTAAATATTCATATCAAAGATCCTGAAAAAGCATATACATCTCCTTGAAGATGAGTCAAGGCCATAATTTTCATACTTCTGTTTTCCAGGCTGCTCCAGGAGACTGGTAGACCTCCAGTTTAGTCACCTCTGAAATTCTGTCTGATTTAGATATCCATACACCCTTACATCACTTATCTTGTTTTTATAAGTTCTTCTCTCTCCCTTCTTTAAAAGGTCTACAGAACACATCCATGAACTGGTCCGCACTACACTCCCATTAGGTTATCTCTCCTTCACAGAGACAATGTCTTTTCAGGTAGTGCTGACCCTTTTGTACAGAAAAACACAATCATAGAGGGAGCCAAGATCTTATGTCCTGTATTTTGTAATGGAGAAATCCAATTTCAGTAACAAATAGCCACTCATAATAAGTTGTTTTATACACACGTGAACATTCATGCTCAGTAAACAGATAGCAGTTGTAACAGTCTTATCTAAAAATTATTTTCAGTTTGACACAAATTAAGTTTATTCCATGATCTAGATCACACAGTTACATTTTACAATGTCTTACTTCAGAGTTATATTTATTAGTTTTGTTAATTAAGACACAAACTAGGCAGAGATAAATGAGCTTTATGGTTGTTGTTTTTTTTCAAATGTAAGAAAATTCCTGTACTTTTCTTTACTCATTGAAATTTAATTTTCTTTCTTTAATCAACAGTACTGGTCTCAAATTACCAAAGCAATTTTTCCAAATGTTTAGGCTTTTTTAATTTATTGTGCATTTTGTTGTCTTAATTTTTCCTTCTTTCAAATGCAATATTTTGCCTAATTAAGCTATCTTTAGGCATAGAAGCCTGGTAAATTATGTTTGTCAGGTGGGTTCTCAGAAGATTTCATCAAATAAGTGCAAACTGAAAACACACTGACAGAAACAAAGAAGTTTCAGATTCAACAGAGGCTTGACTGGCGATGATTAGACACAAGAATATACAGTTCTAGCTTGGAAAAATAATCATTAGTGATCAGTAACAAAATAAATGGTACAGTTAGCTGGAGCAATTACTATTGGGAAATTACGTAAGTATGTGAAAGAAAATTTCCTTCCTACCACATCTAAATACTTTGGGACAATGTAAAGCATTGCCATTTCTTATCTTTACTCAGGATCTACAATGAATGAGCTCAAGAGCACAAAAGATAAGGCACCACACTTCAGTGTCTATAATAGAAGTTATTTACACTAGCTAAAATGTTTCCTTTTGTCTCTGTTAAGTTGGTGGTGCTATCAAATGCCCTTCATTGACAGCTCTGGAGTCCTCAGTTCAGCTAAGACATGGATCTGTTGGAGTATGTCCAGATAAGGGTCACAAAAGTGATCAGAAGGATGAAGCACCTCTCCTGTGAGGAAAGGCTGAGTGAATTGGGTTTGTTCAGCCTGGAGAAGGCTCTGGGAAGACCTTATTGTGGCTTTTCAGTAGTTAAGTATGGTTTATAAGAAAAATGGTGGCAGACTTTTTAGTAGGGCCTGTTATGATAGCACAAGGGGTGATGGTTTAAACTAAAGAGAGGTACTGTCCCATCCCTAGAACCTCTCAAGGCCCGGTTGTATGGGGCTCTGAGCAACCTGATAGATTTGAAGATGTCATAGGATCATAGAATCATAGAATTGGCTATATTGGAAGGGACTTTTGAGATCATCAAGTCCAACCCTTGATCCACCACCGTTGTGGTTACCAGACCATGGCACTGAGTGCCACATCCAGTCTCTTTTTAAATATCTCCAGGGATGGATAATCCACTACTTCCCCGGGCAGCCCATTCCAATGTCTGATCACCCTCTCCATAAAGAAATTCTTTCTAATATCTAACCTAAACCTCCCCTGGCACAACTTAAGACCATGCCCTCTTGTCTTGCTGATAGTTGCCTGAGAAAAGAGACCAACCCCCACCTGTCTACAGCCTCCTTTCAGGTAGTTGTAGAGAGTGATGAGTTCTCCCCTGAGCCTGCTCTTCTCCAGACTGAACACCCCCAGCTCCCTCAGCCTCTCCTCACAGGATCTGTGCTTGAGTCCCTTCACCAGCCTGGTTGCCCTCCTTTGGACCTGCTCCAGCACCTCAATCTCCTTCCTGAACTGAGGGGCCCAGAACTGGACACAGTACTCGAGGTGTGGCCTCACCAGCGCTGAGTACAGGGGCAGAACCACTTCCTTGGACCTGCTGGCCACGCTGTTCCTGATACAGGCCAGGATGCCATTGACCTTTTTGGCCACCTGGGCACACTGCTGGCTCATGTTCAGCTTCTTGTCGATCCAAACTCCCAGGTCCCTCTCTGTCTGGCTGCTCTCCAGCCACTCTGTGCCCAGCCTGGAACTCCCCATGGGGTTGTTGTGGCCAAAGTGCAGGACCCGGCACTTGGCCGTGTTGAACCTCATCCCGTTGGAATCAGCCCAGCTCTCCAGTCTGTCCAGGTCCCTCTGCAGAGCCCTCCTGCCTTCCAGCTGATCCACACTCCCCCCCAGCTTAGTGTCATCTGCAAATTTGCTGATGATGGACTCAATCCCCTCATCTAAATCATCAATAAAGATATTAAACAGAACTGGGCCCAACACTGATCCCTGGGGGACACCACTAGTGACCGGCCGCCAACTGGATGCAGCCCCGTTCAGCACCACTCTCTGGGCCCGGCCCTCCAGCCAGTTCCTAACCCAGCACAGGGTGCTCCTGTCCAAGCTGTGGGCTGACAGCTTTTTCAGGAGAATGCTGTGGGAGACGGTGTCAAAGGCTTTGCTGAAGTCCAAGTAGACCACATCCACAGCCTTCCCCTCATCCAGCAGGCGGGTCACCCGATCATAAAGGAGATCAGGTTGGTCAGACAGGACCTGCCCTTCCTAACCCCGTGCTGGCTGGGTCTGATCCCTTGCCCATCCCGCAGGTGCTGTGTGATTGCACTGAGGATGATCTGTTCCATAACCCTGCCAGGCACTGAGGTTAGGCTGACAGGCCTGGAGTTTCCCGGGTCCTCCTTCCGGCCCATTTTGTGGATTGGCGCGACAGTCGCCAACTTCCAATCATCTGGGATGTTCCCAGTGAGCCAGGACTGTTGGTAGATGACAGAGAGAGGCTTGGCGAGCTCTTCTGCCAGCTCCCTCATCACCCTTGAGTGGATCCCATCTGGTCCCACAGACTTGTGGGGATCCAAGCAGTTCAGCAGGTCACTGACTGTTTCCTTCTGGATTACAGGGGGGCTGTTTAGATTCTTGTCACCTTCTATAAACTCCAGAAGCCAGCTGTCCTCAGGATAACCTGTCTTACTGTTGAAAACTGAGGCAAAGAAGGTGTTAAATACCTCAGCCTTTTCTTCATCTTTAACAACTATATTCCTGCCCATGTCCAGTAAAGAATGGAGGTTTTCCTTGCCCCTCCTTTTGCTATTGATGTATCTGTAGAAGGACTTTTTCTTATCCTTCACAGAGGTGGTGAGATTCAGTTCAAGTTGTGCCTTTGTCTCTCTAATTTTCTACACTACCTAACTATATTCCTAAATTCCTCCTGAGTAGTTATCCCTTTTTTCCATAATCAGTAGGCCCTCTTCTTTACCCTAATTTCTTTAAAAGTCTCCCTGTTCAGCCAGACCAGTCATCTTCCCCACCGGCTTGCCTTTCAGCACACCAGGACAGCCTGCTCCTGTGCTTTCAAAACTTGCTCCTTGAAGTACGTCCATCCCTCCTGGACCCCTTTGTTTTCAAGGGCTGTTTCCCAGGGTACACTCTAAACTTGTCTTCTGAATAGGCCAAAATCTGCCTTCCAGAAGTCCAGGGTAGAGGTTTTATTGACGACCCTCCTTGCATCCCTGAGTATTGAAAACTCTCTTATTTCATGATCACTGAGTCCCAGATGTCCACTGACCACTACATCTCCTGCCAGCCCTCTCTGTTTGTGAAAAGAAGGTCAAGTGGGGCTCCATCCCTGGTAGGCTCATTTACCATCTGGAGCAGGAAATTATCCTCTGTACACTCTAGGAATCTCCTAGACTGCCTCCTCCCTCCTGTGTGGAGTTCCCAGCAGACATCCGTCAGGTTAAAGTCACCCACAAGAACAAGGGCTGACGATTTTGAAACATCCGCCAACTGCTTGTAGAATAATTCATCACCTTCATCATCCTGATTGGGTGGTCTGTAACAGACTCCCACCAGGATATCAGCCTTGTTGGCCTTCCCCCTGATTCTGATCCCCAGGCACTCCACCTTGCTTGTTACAGGGGTTGGAGTAGATGACCTTGAATTGGGCACAGGTGGGCTTAACAGGAGCTCACGCCTTTCTCCTCATAACTGGCAACACCTGATTGCCTCTACAATTCTCTTTCCACTCACCTTCTCCATGCTTTATACCTCTTTTTGCTGCAACAAATTATCTCTGTTATCTATGCCAGCAAAACTGATTGCATGACGACATTATGAACTGGATCAGGGCATCACTCTAGTTTGGAAAATTCTATAAATAAATTAATAAATTCTCTCCATAGTTTCTGCACAAATGCAGATGGTGTCATAGCATCAATTAAGTATCAGTGGTTACTGAGAACACCTGAAAATGTTACAGCTGCCAAAGCCTTCATCATGTGAAGACACCACATCAAGTATCAGTGCATACAAGACCTGGTAGATGGTGTGTACCAGCTCAGACTGGGAAAAGTACTGCTATCTCCTTTTTCTGACTGGAAATTTTGACTTTTCTTTTTGTCTGTTTGTCCAGTATTTACTCATAGCCAGCAACCACATAATTTATTTTGCAAAATAAGTCCAATGTTTCTGTAAAATGCCAACCAAGACAAGGTGACTGCAGTGACAACAGGCTACTGAGGGTGGGAAATCTGAAGAATCACACAATATTGTGCAGGTGCTGCATCCATGACAGGAGGCTTAGCCAGATTTGTCCTGTGTTCCAGAACAGGTCTCCAGCACAGGGCCTCTCTGCCTGCCATTTAGAAGCATGCTCAACATCAAAGTAAGTGGGAAATCTCAATTTTTGATCACAGCAGTGAAAACACTCCTTGAGACAAATTTCTTCTTTCCCTGACCACTGTTTCCATTTCTCTGTGCATGTGTTGTGCATAACCAAATATTTTGGTTTCCATTGTGAGATGATGTGCCTCAGAAACAGAAACCATAGGAACAAAAATTGCCACCCTGCAAGCAGTTGTCCAAGGATACTTGAATATTAAAATTTAGAGAATCTGAGTATTACAACTAAGGGAAATACTGGGTTCAATCTTGTTTTATTCTCTTGAAGTGAAGGTATGAGTAAAACAGATTGCTAGTTACTGTGCTCAAAAATGACTGGTGAGAAGAACTCAATGAGAAAATTAAGAGATGAGAAAACATAATTTAGCCATTCAAATGCTACAGTAGTAATTTCTATTTTATATAATGCTCTTAATGGGATAATTGACACATATACCGATGTAATACCTTTAATATTGCAAATCCTGAGAAGAAATAGTATTCCGCATGACGATTCATTGGACAGAAGAATAGAATAGTGTTTTGGGATTTGTGTCTTTTCCAATGCTGTTTTACAGAGAATAGTCACAAATGTTCTCGGGCTCACTTCACCCTGAAACAATAGGTGGAAAATGCACTTTTGAGAATAAACAGGAATGTTTATCCAGTCACCTTCAGCTAACTGAATGCTGTTAACAGGTTCATCACATTGAGACTTCCTCTCTTGAACCTTGATTACTCAGAAAGCTTGATAAATCTAATACCTAGACTAAGGAGTTTTTTCAGGTTTGCTCTTACATGAAAGATACTGTGCATCTCCTTTCCATTTCCACTTGCCAAAGCTGGTTTTAATCTCCTGGCATTTCCAACTTGTGTTTTTATAACTGCACTGAAAGTGCAGTATTAACTACACTGAAAGTATTCCAGCTACTTTGAATTTACCTTTCTAAAAAGTGTAATTTTTTTTCTTTTTAAAGCATTTTCTGCATATTTCCTAATCATATACTTATTTCTCTGAGGCTCAAAGCTGATACTTATGCCAATGGGTGATTGCTCACAGCAGAGCTACAGTCACAGAGGATTTTCAAGGAATGGATCAACACGCTACAATTTGTTTTCTGTAGGAAGCCCCTCTTCTGTAATTGCTGAATCAACACATACTGATGTTTGGTCGCCAGCCACATATTTTCTCTAGACATTAACTTCTTTTTTTGTAAGGGGAACTTAATCTTCAGCTCACCATAAGACATTGACTTTTTTTCTATACTAAGTGTATCTTTTTTAAAAGAAAAATTAATTTAAGACATAGCTGATGAAATACAACACACAACTTGTTTTAATCTTAGCAGTCCTCTTACAGTCATTATTTTTAACTGATGATTCTTAATACCTTTTGTCCAGCAGTAGGGATTGGAGCATGGATGTTGCATGTTTCTACCCTGCTGTTATCTGTATTAATTCATAATCCTTAGCTTATTTTGCAGATTGCTGCCTATATGCCATGCCTCATGACCACTGCTCAGTTCTTAGCAGTAGATACCAGCATGTTACCTATGCCCCTGGCCTGATTTTTCTTCTAAAGATGGCCCTATCTTTACTTGGGTGCAGTAAATAGAGGTAAGAGGGGTGGGGGAGGATTGACCTGGAAGGCTTTACTGTAGGCCAGCCAGAGAAGTACCTCAGCACACTTGAAGATGAGCACTCCTGCCTTATAGCTCCTACTGAAATCTGAAATTAGTCAATGCTGCCAGCAATTGACACTGTGGGAAGCAACAGTTCTCCTCACTGAGAGGCTGAGTGGCACAGCCTCTCGTCCCCAGAGCTCAGCACCAAATGGCAGCAAATACATCTTGTAGTAACAAGCTGTTTCTCTTAATCCTGAACTCAGCAGGATCCGTTAGCCTCTGCCTCTCACTAAACCTTGGAATCTGCCAAATGAGAACCACAGCAGCACACAAAACATCTGTGGGGCAAGGGAAGAGGGGAAGGAGTAGGCAGGCAGAGTGAGAGAACCTGCATCAACCTGCAGGCAATGTCAGAAACAAAAGCAGAGGCACGGAATGCATGGCCACAGGTACCACCAAAACCACAAAGCAGACGAAGGAAAGATTAGGTTAGAGAGAATGGTTCTAAGAGTTACTATGATAGGAACAACAAATATAGTAAATATTTGGATCACACCAACTTCACATAACAGCAGACCTTTCTAGAAAGTTTGTCAGCCATACTATTCTGAAAGAGCATTACTTCTCTTTTAGGAGATGAAAGTTCACTAACAGTTTCTGAAATATTTCATTTGACTCCACTTTCATGGCTGTTTTAGTCCCTCAACAACATTTTATTCACTCTACCTGTTCATATTCATATAATTTTTATTAGAAACAACAAAGTGAAAGCAGAAAGATAACATGTGAAAAGGACCTTCAGGTGCTCTCAAAAAACATTGAAATGATGCATGTAATGGCCCTCATATTTTTTCAAGTTTTTCGTAAAAAAATACATGGTGTTTTACCTTTTAAAAAGGATCAGAGGAATTAAAAGATATGATTATATCATTTTAGAGTCAAAATGGTATTTTCAGATCTGCATAAGAGGTTTGCATGTTAGGGGTGTAACGACCAGCAATCCCTTTTTGTGAAAGTGGGTGTTCATATTTCCTATATACCTCTTAAACCCCATCTCAAATATTTAAAGTGCTACTTTATTCTGAATAGAAAGCACTTGGATAAAGCATATCTATAAATAAAATTTGCCTCTCAAGTCATGCAGCACTCTTACATGAGCTTCACACTTATCCAGTCTGCTCCTCTTTTTCAGTTTTCCTTAAAAATAGGCAGTTTGTTGGCATGATAGAAGAAAATGAAGAGAGAAGGAAAAAAGCCCACAAAGCAAAGCATATAAAACAAAATTATACTGATTTAGTATTTAATTATACAACATGATGTTGGTTAGGCCCCAAAGCCTTAATAGTCTCTGAGGTTTTGTGTTCTCCCTGCCCAGCTTTAAGATTTAATGATCCCAGAACAACATGTTTTTAAATGATCTCTCTCTCCCAGATAAAAATCCTCAAGAAATAATGTTGGCAAGGATAAATATTGTGAGCTGTTTTCCTAAAATTCTGTTGTACATGTTGAAATATGTAATACGGTTATTGCTGAAGGATTACAATCCCCAGAATAACTATAAAAGTAATCAATTGATTACAAAGTGTCATACTGTACTTTTTTATTTTATAATTTCCTTATGCTTCCCTTGCCCCCAATACACACAGCTGTCCTCTTCTGGCCCTTGTCCGTCATCACAAATAGAGAGCACCACTTTCATTTTGTTTGCTTGTTGGTTTATGGTTTTTTTTTTAAAGACAAAATCTTCCACAATAATCTTTGATCCTTCCCAGGGATCCTAACTTGGGAATGTAATTCCAATATATAGAGGTTTTTCTTATCCCTGATCTCTCTGAGTGTCTGATTCCACTCTCAGACTTCAACTCATATCCCCTGATTCCTCTTCTTTTATATGTCTTGCATCTGACCCAAAAAGAAAAGCTAAGGAAATGCAGTATTGAACCTATGGAATAAAACATATTCTGATATATAGCGTAGGGAAATATATATATATATAGCACAGCTTCTTTAGCTTCCAAATATCTATCTGACAAGACAAGTCCTGAGGATACAATTAGCCTGAACGAGGCCTCTGCAGTCTCCAGCATCACTTTGGAACCTCTGTACCAGTAGCTTTAGAGAGCTAGTTCCTCTTTTTACTACTTTAGCTTCTTTATGCTCCATTTTCCTCTGTGTTTTTCCTCCTAATTCTTTAGCTACACTCATTTCCCTTATTAAAAATTTGAACAAAGTGTTTGTAAATATGTTTATCATTTGAGTATATACGCCTAACAATATATATAAGCGCATGAACAGATAAGATTTTAGTTATGCTGGTGATTTTCTGACTTTTCCCACAGAAAAGGAAGACAGCTGATGTCTTTAATGTTCTATTTTAATTTCATACTTGTTATGATGTTTTATAGTTTTCTTGAGAGGCAGTAAATTGCTCATATAACAGAGGAGTATCACAAAGAGAATTTTATGGCAGAGAAGAGGATATATTTATACTCAGCAAAATAAGTAACACGTTATCAATGCTTTATGAATAGTTTACAAAATAATACAAAAGAATACTATGAAATGTGCAACATCTTTATATATAAGGTCTATTTTTTCTTAATTACAGTTTCTAAAAAATAACTTCTTATTTCTTGGGTTGAAATAAGACAGAATATAAAACTAATGACAAAAATTCAGTCCACTAAAATGATGAAAATGTTACCATTTCATGGGAGACAAGTGTGTATTTACATTTGTTTAGTCAGACAGTATATAATGACCAGTATTACTAAGAAAAAAAAATAATATTTTACAGAACAATTGCATATACCTTTCTAAAAGACATTTATGCCACTTCTGCAAAGCATTCTTACTAGACAGAATTACTTCTATTGATTTTTATACATGCTATGTATAAAATCAATAAAATCAATAAAAAATATTTGAGGTCTGTAAAATGATCTACTGTGCAACACTCAAAGAGCTCCTTCTCTTTTTCTCACTAACAAATAAGTTTAAAAAAAAGTGTTAAGGAGATCATTTTATCATAGTGAATAAGTAGCTGGATGGTGGGAAAAGACTACATATAAAAATTTTAAAGATCAAATTTGCATAGTATAATGAAAAATCATCTGTACAAGTTCATATGACTGACTTCACTAGAGAAAATCTGATACATGAAATTCTGTATAGAGAGTCCCACAACAGGTGAGTGTAAGTGATCTAACATGCCACAGAATTATAATTATTCAAGTGTGGTTTTTTAACATGTCAAAATATGTAAATAGACTTTCTTGTTCAGGAGATGTAAGAATGTACTTAGTGTTTACTCAGTTCCAATGAGAAATCGTGCAAGATGCCACATCAGTTCTATTTATTATTTGCAGGAGCACTTTAAAATTAAGGGAAATAATGTGCTTTCTCTTTACTGTTTTCCCATGATAAGAAACTGCAGATTAATTTAATTAAAATTATCAGGATTTATTTTTGTAGTTGTTTCTATCATGCCTCTTTATAGAACAGTTAACTTATCAGTCAAAATCACACCAAATCAATTAACAGATCTGTTGACAGAATAAAATTTATTACTGGCCCGTTAAAAATAACAATATCTCTGTGTTGACTATCAAGTAATCATTGAGGATGTTACATAATATTGAGGGAAAACCTAAAAAGAAATCTCAACTGAAGATAACTTACTGCATGCCATAGATAAAATGTGAGAATTCAGCTTCTGCTACTCTCTGGAATACTCTAAGTGTCTTGATTTAACATTGCCCAGTCCAAACATTTCAGAAATTTAGGGATCTCACCAGAAACCACAATCAAAGCAGACAGCGTGATGGGCTAGAGGCTGGAACTGAAGTTGTAGAAGCTCTCATTGGCTCAGCCTTTAAAAGACAATTCTAAACACCTTCACGTGTGTCTATGTTGCTATAAATTTACTTGACAGTGACACCAATGGAATGTGGTGCATTGCCTTTCAGAGAAAAATATTCCTATATTCCCTAGCCATGATCGTGGGTAGCAAGAGAAATGGAAAAGCAGTCACTGGGGGGAAAAGCAGTCACAGCCTGTACTGGCTGTGTAATTATATTTTACTGGAAACATGGGGGATGGGGAAAAGAGGCCTGCCTTTGGGAAAACTATTAGGACCCTTTTGAACAGAAAGAATAGAATGAAAAGATAATATTATTGCTTAACTGAGAAAACAACCAAAGATATATTTTCTCTGCAAGCTCTTAATTTCATTTAGGAAAGCAAATTAACTGGACTGGTCATTTTCCCATTCTGTCTCAAACTCTGTTCTTAAGTAGTAGTTCACTTGGCTTCATAAAAGTCATTTGCATCTATAGATTCAGCTGACAAAATATGATGTCCTTGCTTCAAAAGTCATATTACTTAGTGTGTCCTCAGCATGAAACAGCAACAGAGTTGTGTACTGGGTGGACTGGCTAACGCTTATCACTTCTTGCACTAGAAAAATAATAACAATAGCTTACATTCATAAATTATAAAAGCCTGCATATTGGTTATGACAAGGAAGGAAAAAAAAAACAAACCTTTCATACAAGAGAGAGAGACAAAAAGTAATAACATGCAAAGGAGGATTTTGATTCCTGATGGCTCAGCATTTAAAATAATAGCTAAGACTTGAATATAATAGGTCCTTACAAGATGTATGATTTGGCCTTGGAGAAGAAAACCCTGAAAAATTCTGTATCTAGATTTTGGTTCAGGTATGGATATAAAAATCTGTTCAGACTCCTGTTATATCCAGGTCTTTTTCTCTACATTTCTGAGAAGAAAGTGGTCTGAGAAGAAAACATCCCCTGATTTCTGGTGTTTGAAGGGGTTATTCACATGCGTTAGAGCTGAATGGTTTAATCCTCCCCATCTACCATCAGAAGTAAAACATTTCTTCTAGAAGTACAAAAGCTAAGATAGTGATCTGCCCAATCCTTACATTAAAGTTGGGCATATTTCCTCAATTAACAGGAAATGTTTTTCCACTCTGAAAGCAGCAGCTGACTGTCAGGAGTGCTACTTGCTTTGTCTGTGCCTCAGCACTAGAAAATTCAACTTCTGTGACTGCCAAGGTCACATCATTACTGCTTGGGGAGTAGCAGGAATGCTGTCCCTTTGGAGAAGCAGGAGCACTGTCTCTTCCAACCTTTCAAGGGAAAATGAAAGGAAGTCTTGTTCTGCAGAGTCCTTCCCACCCAGGACTTGGGTACCTGACTCCCATCCTCATATTTGGGTTTGCCAGCTGTGAACAGGCTCCCAGTAGGCTCTCTGCTTCTCCCTGCTTTCCAAGGCTTTGGAAAACTCTGTTTTGTCTGTATTGTTGAGAAGCTTGAGCCAGGCCTTGTTTTATAACATAAGCAATCCAAAGACATTTTTTCCACAGAAATCATTAAATTAAATCGTGTTTTGTCCAGCTTGTGTTTTTTAGATTCTGAAAATAATTTCTCTAGGACTATCCATGATACAAATTTGGAGGACTTTTCCTCAGTGAGTTAGTTCCTTCTGATAGAAGTGTTATGCAATGTAGCTGCAAAACCAGACTGCACTTTTCAGTTAATAACACATAAAAAGCCACAAGCCAACCATAAGAGATAAAACAGGCAAGCAGTCTCTATTGTATTTATACCAGCTCTAGGTGTAATTTTGGACAAGGTACTATTATTGCTAAAAATAATACCCTGCTTTGTTTTATGCTGCTTTTATGCTTGAGTCCTGACCTTGACATTAAACATAGCTTGTTGAGATCCTGAGGATTTTTTTTTTTATTAATCCAGTCACACCAAAGTTTTCAATTTATAGTTTCTACTACTAGCTTTTTTTCTTTACAAAGGTTATTTTTATTGTTGGTTTTATATAGCAAGTGCTATTATTTCTTATGATTGGTATTAGGATTTTAGAATGTCTTAAATTATAGCTTTCTGGAACTATAACTACTGATGGAAAATTAGTATAAAATGCCACAGTCTTTAACAACACTCTCCCTTACAAGTCTCCATCTCTTGACATTAAAATATTTAGCAGATTCTGAATACTTCCTGCAGCTTGGGGAAAATTCAACTTTTTGAGTTTGGAAACTAAAAAAATTGGTGGGAAAGTAGAAAGTAACTTAGCAAAATATCTCACAGGTCATTCTAAATAACAGCAATAAATGGCATGCAGCATCAGAAATTAGAAGAATTCAATAACGTCAATGGTCTATTTATGCGTAAATTGCTCCTCTGGGAATTTGTGTACTGACCAGGAAAAAGATATGACAAAAATGATCTTTTTATGTCCTTTTAAAATGATAAAAATAAGATAATCTCCAGGTGGTCTTTTTTTCACAAATCACTTTTAAGCTTAGTGGCTGCCCAGTGTTGTGTTCTGACATCTTGACAATAAAAAAGCTCTTATAATGCTCCTGCAGCGTTTGTTCTAAAGCCTTTCCCCACTGTTAAGCAGTAAATCAGTGACTGACAGGATTCCTAACCCACCTCCTCCTGCCAGGATGACGTTAAATTTACACTATACATTGTAATCTCCTTCCAGCTACCTAATAAAGACAAGAGAAAAGTCACTTCTAGGTATCCCAGGTCCAAAGCCTTGGATAGCTTCTCCACAAAACTGCACTAATGGACAACTCATCTCAAACTCTTGTGACAGTCTGTTAAGCTTACTCTGCCTTAATCAAAGATAGAAAAGGGTTTCAAATTCTAAACATATAAATTATTGTAGAACATAATATTCGCTTTTGCATATCTGGAGAAGAATACATCTGAAATTCTGAAGTGCTGTATCTGTGCATCTTTTCACCTAGTAGTATAGAAAATGAGGAGGGTTGAGTCATCTCAGGACTGATGCTGGGTGGAAGGGTTACCCCTAACTTTGTGGGAGTGGCTGTATTCAGAGCATGGCAGGTTGTTCCCTCCAGCAAACTGCCCTCTGATACTACTGAGGCATAAATAAAATCACTGGTAAATAAATAAATCACTGGTAAACACAGTTTTCACTGCAGTGCCTGTTTGCAGCTAGGAGTGGAATAGAAAGGAGAGAAGGGTTCAATACCTACACTAATGACACTGCCATGGCACAGCAGGAGTTCAGGGAGGGCTTCCAGCAGGTTTTCCTGGACAAATGATCATCTATTTTGTAATAGTACAAGATGAAAGAACAGCTGAGCTGGAAAGGGACTTTTGAGCATATCTATCCCCTTCTCAGAGGAGGATCAGCCAGAGAAGGTTACCCAGGACTATGTTCATTTTCTTTATTTCTCCCCAGTCAGGTATCTATATACATTGCTAAGATCCCCCTGAGCCTCCTTTTCTCCAGGACAAACAGTTCCAGATCTCTCAGCCTCTCTTTGTATGTCTAATAACCATCCTTGTGCTCCTTCACTGGATTTGCTTCAATATGCCTGTGGCTCTTGTACTGTAGAGCCCAGAGCTGGACCCAGCACCAAGTCAACAGGTAAGGATCATCTCTCTCGACCTTCTCCTTCTCATGCATCCCAGGGTGCTGATGGCCTTCTTTGCTTCAATAACACACTGTTACATCTCATGTTTAAATTGCTGAACACCTGGACTCCAGGTCTTTTTCTGCAAAATTGTTTTGCAGGCTGTTGGCCCCTGGCAGGTAGTGTTGCATGGGGTTACTCCTCCCTGGTAGCAGGACTTTCCACTTCCACTTGTTGAACTTGAGGTTCTTATCAGCAATTCTTCTAAAACAGAACTCAATGCATGGTTCTGTGGAAAATTATGTATCCAAACTAAACATTCCTTGCAGTTTTTAGGAGCAGGAAAGAGTATTATAAAGAGTGAAGCAGTCTCTCCTCTGTGACTTTCTCTGTTCTGTTGCAGAACCTTATTTGTACTGTACTGGAGCAATGGCATCAACTTCACTAATAATCAGGGTTTTTTTGGGCCAGCACAGACAATTTTTTAACAAGTTTTAGGAACAGAGTTGCAAACAGCAACACTTCTTGTTACTTTTATTTAATGACACTGAATATAAATTGTTACACCTCAACAGGCTCCAACTGACCCAGTCACCTTCACTTTGATAAATTTGTCCTCAAACAAATACCAAAGCTCAAAAGTCTAGGCCCTCATAAATAATTCATACAACAATTTTATGGTGTTATAAAAGAGAAGAATGAAGTGAGTATCTACTGTTTTAGTGACTATACAAATGCAGAAACATCCAGAAAGTGAAGAAAATCCATTACTTCTATTGCACAAGTAAACACACTAGAAAAGTATTTTCTGTATGAGCTGAATCCAGTTTCATAGAATCATAGAATGGGCTGGGTTGGAAGGGACCTCAGAGATCATCGAGTCCAACCCTTTAGATCCAGTTTAGATCCAGAGTTTAGATCCAGCTTTGCCAAATGCCAGTCAACACAGACTTGGTCTTAAGTCTAATGGTCTTATTTTATTTATACAGGATCCAACAGCAGTAATGTTAAAGTGAAAACTGGGCTTTGACTCTTTTTTTCATGCCATGCTCAGCAGATCAATTTACAAGGACTATTTTACAAGCAGGAATAGACTTCCATTCACTCACTCACGTCCAGGCTAGAGATTTCCTGGAATAAAGGTAAAAGAGCCTTAGATCTGTTGTGTTTTCAGGCAAGTGTCTATAGCCTGCCTAATCCTTCTGTTTTGTGCTAGGAAAAAAAAATAATTCACATCCAAGTCTCTTTAAAAAATTATACTGTTTAACTATACTTAATAATTACACTAGATAGGGATCCATCTTAATTCCAAACCTTTCAATATTGCCAGTTTCATTTTTTTCCTGCTAAAAATGTTTCCAGTTCTGATAGAAATCTTCAATAAATTATAACACTGATCTGTTCTTTGCAATTGAATATTAAAACTGTGAATGTACAACGTGTTTATGTGTGCACACATGTGTGAAATTACTGCATACATTCTCACTTTGGAATTCAGCCAGCTCCTAAGTAAGATTTTTCTTTACTTCAGTCAGGCTTATGAAAACACACATATTTTCTCCATACATGTGTAGATACATATGTGTATATACACACACAGAGAAAAATACACACTTTTATACCTGTCTATACCTATTCATACATATATATATATGTACACACACTATAGGTAGTGTACATATAGTTTATAACTGTACATATTTTCTAAATATAGAGATAAAAAGAGGGAGAGAGAGGAATAAAAGGAAAGAGGCAGAGAACTAGGTGAGTGAGAAAATAGAGAGAAGCCTTCATGGGTCCCAAGTTTCTCAACCTTCTAAGCCTTTACAGGGTAACTTAGGTTTAGATGAGCAATATGTTGAACTATTTATTTTCCCACCAGGACAACAACAGACTTTTGATGGATGTTTAAATCCTATTCTTCAACAGCAGCAGCAGCATCTGTGACATAAGATCTCTGGAGGAAGTGACTTTTGGAATTCACTCATACTTGTGTCCGTCTGTTCTTGCAATCTGATACCATACTGCATTTTATCTTCATCTGCAGTTCCCTCATGATTTTCTTCCATTTTTTTCTTCATCTTCCAGTTTGCTTTCCTCCTTTGTCCTTTTACAGCCTCCTTTCCCCTATAAATGTACAAACCATGGATTTTTTTTGTCTTTTTTTCCCTCTAAGTTCTGTACTCAAGAGCTTCAAAGGGAACTAAGCACAGCTATCAGTTATGCTCATTTCCCCATCTGAAAACAAAGGGCAGAGAAAACATGAGTGGAGGTCTCCCTTGAGACAGAACTATGAACCTGAATCATGAGATTAATGAGAATGTATGAATGTGGCCAGGAATAAAAAGTCCTGTCATTGAGTGAAGAACAGGGTTTTACAAGTTTAGAAAGTAGAGCATAGCACAGTCTCACTAGTATTTCAGGTGATTGGGGTTTTTTTATCCTCCTGGGATAATTTTTTTTTTTTTTGTAAACATTCAATCAGATCAAAGCAAGGCAAAATGTTTCCTGTTCTCTTTTTGAATGTAATCTAATTATTTATTAACTCAGAATTTTTTTGGATGCTTTATCCTTTTTTAAAATTTTCTTAAAGAACTATACCTTAGGGTGTCATAACTTTGAATATCTCTATTTTTTTATTATTGTAGAGATCATGCCTCCACAATCCTGATAGTATTTTAACATATTTTTATATACTTCTAGGGGAGTTTGTTCTCTAGAGTTAAAATCTTAGGCAAAAGCTTGCTGTGATCCTGATGAAAATCTGTCTGTTACTTTGTAAAAATTGACTGAAATTGCACTTTAAAGCCTAACACTTCAACTTTTAGAAAATATACCAATAGAGATCTTAAATGTAATATGTCATAATTTTAATGAAATCAGCTGCTCAGCACTTACATTTATGGAAATAAATACATATTTTAAACGTGCATTGGCTCTCTAGGCTAGCTTGTGATGGGTTTTTTGCTGCACTCAGTCACTGCAAATTCACGTCTCAGCTCTATGAGGTGGATCAGAACTTAATGAAATAGAGTGACAGTTTTCTGCATCTTAGGTTATATAAACTTGACAGAAAAATTTCTTTAGTTATCTATATGTCTGGAGATTATATAAATAAAGCGGAAAGAAAAATACTACGTTAAGTATCCTCCTGACCATTGATGATAAAGTCAATAACACTACATGCATACCTTTTCATTCAGTAGTATCTATCAGGAATGGAATTATTCATGATACAGATTAAAGAATGGAACAAAATAGATCCTAAAAAAATATTAAATGCACTAGAAATATTAACAGTGATATAATATCTTCCTTAGTTAATCCAATATTCTACAGTAACACTCATCTAGTATTTTTTTTAAGGAATTCAGCTTTATCTATACTTAATTCAATGTAAAGCCTATGCAAATATGAAACAAATCTAAAACAATTCTGCTACGCACATTTTTAAAAATGAAAACTTACATAAACAAAGCACTATTACAGTACAAGTATACAAACTGGCAGCACTAGAGATGATTGGGGAAAATAATATTTTTTGGTGGGTTGTTTTTTCTCCTTGTGACCTGAAATATAACAAGTAATCCTGTCTTGTCACTCCTGAGATATCTGGTAGGAATGCTCTTGAACTACTGTAAATAGCTGCCATTCCCAACAGCGAGAGGTGTAAAATTCAGTCTAAAATGCAGGC
Source organism: Florisuga fusca (assembly GCA_038090715.1). NCBI lineage: Eukaryota > Metazoa > Chordata > Aves > Apodiformes > Trochilidae > Florisuga > Florisuga fusca. The sequence goes on from JAAWXA010000001.1 coordinate 61,123,844, forward strand.
TTGTCCTTCTAGCCCTTCAAGAATTTGAGCAATAATAGTCTTCTCTCCCACTAAAGCACCATAAAAAGTATATTCAGTGAATTTTCAAAGTACCAAGGAAAGGGTTGATTTTGTTCATTTGAAATTTAGAGGTAATTAAAGTGTGAAATATTTTAGTTACAGCAATATCTCATATTATTATTATTTATTTAAGTTCTCCTAGAATTTAGAAGATGTAGTCACAGTCTAAGTGCCATATAAACATAGATAGAAAACAGCCCTTGCTCAAAAATGATAATTTTATTTCAGAGTGAGATGAATGAAGGAAGAAGAGAATTGTGGTGGAACATCCTTCACAGAGGCCTCAGTGTGCCAGAAGCCAAGCATTTGACAGGCTTCTTGTAAGCATTACAGGAAAGATGATATTTGATGGAGTTTTGTGAAAAGCTAATTTCTACAGAGTTGCAGATGTTTATGGAATATTCCCTAAAATATGCAGGTCAGCATTGAAGGAACTATAAATATATTTGTTCAAGAATGTCTTAAGTGAACAATACGGAGTTACAGCTGTATGTGGCTGTCAGTCTGAACAATAAAAGAGATTAAAGGCTGTGAGCAAGATACGTAACATAAATTTGATTTCAGAGGAAAGGCATAATTAGGGAAGGGATGTATAAATGATCCAGTCAAAGATATAGCCTGGGAAAATGAACCTGGATTACTATTTTAAAGTGAACTCTAAGGGGGGATAGTTTGCCTCTGGTAGGATCAAAAGGAAAGAAATTACAATGCTGAAGAGAGAAAGGGAAAAGGAGAAAAGATTGATTTCACCTAAATTTAGATATCTGCACTATGAATATTTACATATGAGTTAGTCCTTCAAGAGATATAGGAACATTTGGGGAAAAAACATTTTTAAAAATGGTTTGATTGGATGTCTATTTTAGTAAAAATTCCACTCTACAAGTAACTTGTTCTACACTGACTAAGAAGGAATCCAAAAAAAGAACACAGATGCAGATGTCTATACTGCACATAGGTGCTTGAAATCAAACAAGTACAATCCAAGAGAATTATATTATGGGGAGTAAGAATGAACAGAAAATCTGTGTCTGAAAGATATTGTACAAAAGGAGAGAACTAATTAAGCATAACATATACCGAAGGACTTAGAATGGATACCTAAGTTTGATGTGTTGAATGACAGGCACTTTCCCTTGCTTGGAGGTGTAGAAAGAGAAAATGCTCTTTCAATCTTCCTTAAAATATTTACTTAGCTGTGTTGTGCTAGATGGGGTGTCATGAGGAAATATTTCAGAAACAGTTCAAAATCTTGCTTTATACAGAATGAGATTGCTCTGCTGTGAAGAGGTAGAATGATGATTTTTATTTTTTTTTTTTAAGAGTGGGAAAAGGTAGAGCATTTTTGTAATGTAAGAAAAAAACAGCTGTCAGAGATATCATAAATGTCACAATGTGAAGTAAGGAGATGGGATAGGATTCTCTAGACTACTTTGTGGAATTAGAGAATAGTAGAATGAAAAGCTTCCTCATCCTGAACACTGAAGAAACATAAGAGATTGCAAAGGAAAAAAAAAAAAAAAAAGGAGCAGAGAAAGAGAACACACTTTTATCTCTTTTTTCTCAAAACAAATTGACAAGGTCCTCCGAGGAAAGAAAAATAGGTGCAGAAGGAGGTTGTGACGAATGAATTGAAGGAAATAGAAGCTGTGATTTTAGATATGGAAATCAATTAATTTGGAGAAGTTGATTTATTTAAGCAAGAAAAATATTAGTACTAACTAAAGAATGTAAAAGGTTTGGCAGTTCCTCCAAGAATTTGCTCCAGCAACTCTCATTCTGAGAGTATCAGTGGAAGAACTGAATGCTTATGGTTTTGCAGGGTAAGTAGTTCAAGAAGACTTTTGGGCAAGGTTGCTGGGTCATCCAGAATTTACTGTCCATCTGGTTGCATACTCTTCACAAGTGAATACAACAAAACTATCAAATGGGCTGTAAATATCCAAAGGAAGGTTGTATGACTGGGATTTTTTTTGCTTGTTTGGATTTTTTTTCTTTGCGGAGGCGTGTTTATTTGTTTGTTTGTTTGTTTTTTTATTCAGTTATCTCAGAAGGCAGATGGTCCTTTCTCATGCTACATTTCCTCTATTTGCTAAGTTTTCAGTATCTTTCTTTTCTTTTTTTTTCTTTCACTTTACACTCTAGAACTAATCTGAGCTAAGCACAGGTGTCTTGTCCAGGAAGGAATTGTCTCCCTCACCACAGTGTTGAGCTTCACCTGACCCAGAGTGGAGTAGCCAAGGCAAAGGCCTTTCTGACCAATCAGAAACTTTTACCAAAAACCAATATACTTCATAGATTATGTCAGCAAAGTGACTTGATGATTATGTTATTTATTACACTGAAGTGGGGGAAATAAAGGCAAAATGCTTATATGGATGGAAATTACTGATGGCCATTACTGATTGTGTCTTCCCAAACTGAGGTTCGGAGTCTCTCTTTTTCCTTTATATTTGTGCAGCTCAAACTACATGGATAACTTGATCTTTCATTTCCTTACTAGGACATAACTGGCATTTAGCATAATAATAATAGCCAGCCATTTCCTTTTCTAAATAATTAATAATACCTTGTTTCTTAGCTTTAATATTTAAGACAAGTACAGATAGCACCTAATGTTCCCTTTTCTTCAAGGAAGAAACTCCTTGATAGGGGAATAGACAGTAGTGTGAGAAAGTCACCGAGGATGAAAAGATGAAAAGGAGAAACCACACCGATCATATAACTACTGCACAGTGAGATATGAAGTATTTATTCTTGAAAAGGCAGTACTTTTTTGAGGCTAGTTTTTCACCATATATAAGAGGATATAAATATAGAGAAGTCTGTATGACTACTGAGTGGTTTGGTGAAAGGCCAGAGAATCAGGTGGTGCATGGACAAGCAGCCCCAAAGTGAGATTGCTTTGGTGTTTAGAATTTTCCTGGAAGCAAAATGCACTACTGAGCAGGAACCAGATTATAAGTTTCTGTTTTGCACCTTTCCCACCATGTGCTGGTTCTGCAAAACCTCACCCATAAATATTTGTCCTGATTTCATAGGCAGCTTGTTAACATCAGCAAAACTGTTTCAATAACAGCCACTGGCATTTGCAAAATCAATTCCAGATCACAAGGGGCATCATCCCAAAACCTCCTCCACCTTGCAAAAAACAGTAAGATTTAGGTTAGATTTAGATATTAGAATCAAATAGACTATATATACAGCAACAGACTAAACAGAACCTTGGGCTTTCTTTGATACTGAAGCCAACTGGCTCATCCTTCCTATTAAGATCTCCCGCTATCAAAAAACAGCTAGCAACATTCAAACTGTCTATTGGGAATGATTCCCACTCTGTGCTCATTTCCAGCACATGTCTGAGAATTTCCTTTAAGCACACTAGTTGGAACAAAGTGATATTGTGCCAGAGAGTGTACTAGCATTTTAGCAATACAGATGATCATTTTTTCAGCGCCTGTGCCTGTGCTCTGGAGTGAATCCACTAATGTAAATAAAAGTCTCAAAGGCATTGAATAACAGAACACAACTGGATGTTAGGTTATGCAACTTCAATCTCAATTCACAAATATTTTCCTTTTCTCCCCAGCCCCTTCTTCCTAAATATTTCTGTAAGCGGTAGCATCTAAAGTTGTCCTATGTCCATGTTTGATATTAAAGTTGTTAAATCTCTGGAAATCCACACTGTAGGCATGTAAAATACTGCCCATATCTTCAGCCTCCATCCCACTCTAATCCAGAAATGAGGATTTCTCTATGAATGTAATCTTCATGGACATTAGCAAGACAGAGGTTTCTAAAAATTGATATTTTTTTAAAGGATCATCAAATGAGGTGATTGTGCCACAAACCCTTTTTCTTTAAGGGCCTGGAGAATGAACTGGATTCAGTTCTGGCTCCAGCTGGAGGGAATTAAAATCTACATCCACCTCTCTGAAGTTTTCCCTAGCTGCTGGGACACAATTTTCTGGAAGAGAGAAAAAAAAACAAAAAACAAAAAACAAACAAAAAAACCCACCAAAACACACATATATGTAAAAAACTAGAGAGTATGTAACAGGGTAAAAATTATGAGGAATACAAACTTGCACAAAAACATAGTATTACTAATCACAGTATTCCTAATCTATGATAGTTACAAGATAGGAGAAATATGCTGGATTCAGATTTTAGAATGTAATACTTTTATCAATTTGTCTTTACTAATGGGATAAATTCTGCTTTCAGTTATCAAACCAAGAAACACATTCTAGCTAAAAGTTGTACTCATAAGTAACTTTCATTCATATGCAAGCAATATTCACAAAATCAATCCCTATGGATGTTCCTACAGAACAGAAAAAGAACTATGAAACATTCTATACAGCAGCTGATTAACAGAATTCCATATCAGAAATACATTGTTACTAAATTCTCGAGAGTTCTATATTAGGCTATGCTATGTATAGCAGAATTTTTGTGCAATATATTATAGCAATCCAAAGAATTTAATTAAACAATTGTGCATTATTTTCAAAATTATGTCCATTGAATCAATTTTTTATCACTAATACTTCTTAAATGGAATTAAAAATAAAAAGGTTGTAGAACTCCATTTCTTCAGGATTTACCAGGGAACTAAACTTGTAATTTAATTTTAAAATTTATTTTCACAAAGAAAAAGCTGAAGTCTGTAATCTGTTAATTTTTCTCTGAAATACTTAAATAGTTAAATAATTGATGTTAATGTTCAGTGTGTTTTATTTTCCTGTATTCAGTTGGTTATGAACTTTCCGAATTTTCAAAAAATAGAAAACTCAGGATTCTACTTTTTAAAAGTTCATGAAGAATCACAGAGTAAGAATATGATCCACTTCTTTGAGAGAACTAGTGAGTTTAATTTTACAAACCATGACTATAGTACATTTTTTTGTATTGTTGAGAACTGGCAGCTATAAAGGCCAAATTTCCAGAGGCAGCTATGTGCTAACATCTTAAGTATTTATCTGCACCCATAGTCACAGTGCAGGTGTTATTGCTGCATATATATGCCAGATGTCTAAAAAGATCAAGAGAATGGAGGGAAAAGGGCCAATAACATGGAAAATAACTTTTGGCCAAAAAAAAAAAAATGCTGGTATAAACCAACCAACAACATGAAGCAAGCTGAAAGGTAGAGCTAAGCCCTACTTGCTGCAGCCCATTGAGATGCTAAAACAGTTTTTCGAGGCAGTTGAGGAGTAAAACAGCAAGTTTGACAAACAATAAGTTTGTGGATTTCAAGTTCATTTATAAAAGAAATTGCCTGTCATGACATCTCTTTATAAAAGAAGAAAGGTCCTTGTTTGTTGTGTTTATGCATGTAAGATAGACATGGCCAGGAACACTGATGTTAGCTGTCAAGACATGCCCTTTGTCCCTATTTTGTATCTCTCCTGCCATCCAAAACACTGTAGCTGCTTCTAAACTCCTTAATTGTGCATACTGATGGGTTATCCTAACTCCCATACTGTGCCCAAGCATTGACTGAAAGATTGATACCTGACATGGGCCAAAGGGCTGCTGGGGTAATTCAGGCTCTCCAGCTCTTTAGGCAGCAAAAATTGAGTGGTGGGGCTGGCTTCATGGCACTGAGTAATAAATGGCTGCCCCATTATCAAGTATGCAGACATATCCATTGATTCAAGTGCCCTTCTTTCCTTCTTTTCCTATGGAAATCTTAGCTAACTGTTGGTAATTGACTCTGGCCCTGCAGTGGGTAAACAAGTGAAAATGCACCTACCACAGGCAACTGAATCCAACTCACTTAAAAGGGATGCCTACAAAGTTGCAAAGATTTCCCCATGAGATCTCCCTCAGTCAAGAATGAAGGACATAATTTCCAGTTATTCAAAGGGCACTATGAGGCATTAATTTCTTAAACACTGAGGAAAATCTTGTTACCTGACTTGTCAATCACTTTATGAAGTCCTGATCTGGCAGGCATTGAAGCTGGCAATACTGTAACACAAAATTTGTGTAGGACACCAGTCCATTGAGCCTGTTATGCAGTATCCAGAGATTCAGAAGAAGGCATTCCCAAAAACCTCCCAATAGGCACTCTGCATGAAAAATGGAATTTTACTAAAGCTTCCATGCTACTGAAATATCTTTGTCTCCACATCTTGTGACACAAAACCCCTCAATTACCATCAAAATCTTTACTTCTCTATTTCTCCCAGTTCAATTTTTTTTTTCCCCTGAAAAGACTACTAGTAAGTTACACTCTTCCACACACAGCCAGAAAGAAATCTGTAGCTCATCAGGGTTGTATATATGAATCTCCCTTCACTGTGTGTCGGATCCTCCTGTGTTTCCCTTGATATTTGCAGGTTCTCCTCCTGTTCCCTATGACACCCATTCTGTGAACAGCTTGTTTCTGAACCCTCTGTGGAAATGGAGCTGTGACATGACTACCTGAGACATCACTTCCTAGTATAGCATACAGTCCTTTCCCCAGGCCTTCTAATCAAACATTTCCCAGAACTGCACCTTTATGACTATTCCATCTTTATACTCAGTGACATGTAACAGCCAGAATTCCTCATACATACATGGCACACAAGAGTCTAAACCAATGTTTTTTTACTCAATACAAAAAATAATGTGTAGCTAAAATACACTGGAAAAAACTTGCCATAGTTTCACTTATCTATGTTTTGACAGCTTTGCCCAAGTAAAATTCCTCCTGCCAACAGACTTACTCAAAATGCTCATCTTTCCTACTACAAATATTGTTCATGTAGTTGAGTTATGGATATGAGTAACAGTCCCTTATCATCATTGGTCTGTGACTCAGGTGCCACAATACTGGCAGTTTCAGCAGGTTCTATTTGTACTCATGATTGTGGGATACAAAAACTCCCACAAGAATTTCTGAACTTTATGTAGATATCCCTCATTTCTATTCCTTTCTTGTACCTGAACATATTTCCTCATTTAAATGAATACTTTCCTTGAGGACCATAAAGCATGAATGAGAGCACTTAAATAAAGAGACACAGGAGCTCCTATTGTGGGAAACTCATGATCTTTTTCTGTTCTGAAGATTGCCTTCTTATTTTTATAGATTAAAATACATGGTTAATAAAGAAATAGAAAATTAAATGCAAAACAAATGTGATCTAGCACAGTTTCAACCTTTTAAAGAATAAATGAAATCATGTATCAAGCAAGTTTTAAGTAATTATTTCAATATGAGCAACTTATTCTGCAATTCCACTACTCTGATGGCATGCTAGCAGCAAACCACAAAAAGTGCCACGTCATCTTTGCTTTTTCCCAGGAATTCTGTAGGGGAAATAACATGGGAATGGAAGAAACCATGTAAGGCAAATATTTCTCTGAAAAAAGTGAGCTGCATAAATTTGACTGTATGCTCCATTATTGATATATTCAGGAACACATACAGAAAGCAAGCTGGGGATATTCAGCCCTGATCCCAGTTCTGCAGGTATTTTCACATGGGCGTTATAAAGCCTGGAACACAGCTGGATAACAACTACCCCAACTTTTCTTTGCATTCTTTGTCAGCTTTTCACACTGAACTGACCAGAATGAATTGGGTTTCCTGAGTGCCAAAGTAATTAGGTATCAAATAAGCCACCTGAATTTTTGCTAGTAACTGAAAGGGTGACTTTTGGCCCTTCTAGTAGTTTATAATAAAGGAAAAAAGACACCTAAAACTCAATATAACTATTCAGCAGTTTCTCAGTCAGAGAGAATAGTTAAGGCTGAGTATCAGTCTTTTGCTCATTTATTCACTAATGACTATTTAGAGCATTTCTGCCTAAGCATTTTCCTTTACTCTCATTGATAATCAAATTTGGAAGGTTTCAGGGAAGAGAACTTTTTAAAAATAAAATGACAAAAGGATGCTTAGCAAGTCTTCCAAACAGGAAATTACCACTCGTGTGTGTGTGTGTCACTATGTTCACGTGTCTGTTACAGAGAAAAGCCTAAAATAGGTTAGTAATGGTCAATAAGAGGCACTTGGAGTTGATGGGCATATAGGAAAGCAAGAGGCTGTATACTGTTCAGAATCAACAGCCTAGAGGAAGAAAGGTTCTTTGCTGGTAGTAAATCTAAAACTTGACTTGGTGTATGTCTAAACACAGTGCAATGATCACAGAATTGGGTACAGTCATTATCTAATACCCTGCAGCTGTGGAAACAGAAAATTGATCCACTGGCTCTTGTGGGACTGAGTAATATTGCTGTAACTATTGTACCTACAGTGGAGCTCAGCAATAACAAGGCAAGGGTGTTCAGGAGAATTTCCTGTCATTCAGTGAAACTGATGTCTCGTCTCTTCTCTTCTCTTCTCTTCTCTTCTCTTCTCTTCTCTTCTCTTCTCTTCTCTTCTCTTCTCTTCTCTTCTCTTCTCTTCTCTTCTTTTCTCTTCTCTTCTCTTCTCTTCTCTTCTCTTCTCTTCTCTTCTCTTCTCTCTCTCTCTTCTCTCTCTCTCTCTCTCTCTCTCTTCTCTCTCTCTCTCTCTCTCTCTCTCTCTCTCTCTCTCTTCTCTTCTCTTCTCTTCTCTTCTCTCTTCTCCTCTCCTCTCCTCTCCTCTCCTCTCCTCTCCTCTCCTCTCCTCTCCTCTCCTCTCCTCTCCTCTCCACTCCTCTCCTCTCCTCTCCTCTCCTCTCCTCTCCTCTCCTCTCCTCTCCTCTCCTCTCCTCTCCTCTCCTCTCCTCTCCTCTCCTCTCCTCTCCTCTCCTCTCCTCTCCTTATTGCAGTATTATGTTCATCTTGTAGATCTGTATTGACAATTAATGTTTAATATGCTTTCATATCATTTGAATTTTTTTCAGATCCATTGAAAGTTTCCTTTTTAGCATTTTCTTTTTAGCATTTTTAAATTGTCTAAGCTAAAAAAAATTCTCAAAGCAAAGATCAAAAATGTCTTGCTCCAGAAATATTAAAGTGTATATTGTCTGCACTGAAATGTCTCTAAACTACTGAAACTTAAGTTCTTCTCTAAAGTACTTTTAACAGTTTAGGCAAATATTTAAAAAATTAGAATTAGGAAGAGAAATCAGGTCCAAGCAATTTTCAGAGCTATTTTCCAGATGGGTATATGATATAAGTTCAACTCACTGTTGTCCTGTACGAAGTTATTTGCAAAAGTGCAGAGAAAATGTAAAGTGGCTATAAAAGACTGACATTTTCATGTGATAGGCTTTTATGTCCAGTTTCCACTGTCTTCACCTAAGTCCAAGACCCTCGGTGTTCTGCCTGTATCCTGGCTTCTCTTTTCTGTTATTTATTACTCAGTTTTGTGCCTTTTAACTTAAACTGTCCTTCCAGAAAACATAATTTCCATTTCAAAGACTTTATGAGCACTTTTCAGACAGCAGAGATATTTTTCTTCAATTTAAGGCAATTTATGAAAGGCTTTTGATATACAGGATATAGTGGAAGGGAAAATGATGTTATATTTTGAAAATTTTCTGTTGCTTTTATTTCAAAGTATTTTCTGTAAAAAAATTGTCTGACAAGATTTGCATTAGGGTCACCTAAATTGCCTTGAGAAGGCTTAAGACAAAGGACTACATATGAAAAACTGGGAACTTCATTAATGAATTCTCAATACTGAGTTGTTCTGTGAGTATTCAGCAGATTTTTTGCAGACCTTTTATGGAGTCCTTGACTAAACACTCACCATACAGGAGTACTATGCTTTTCAAGACGTTAAGGTCACTTTTAGATAGTTACTTCAGAAAAAGTATGGGGAGTGCAGTGTCTCACATGCATTCATTCCTTGCTTGTTTGTCACCATCAAAAGCCTGAAATCATTCAGACCTCCATGCTTTTTTGTGTGTATGCTCAACCTATACTGCCTTTGAGTACCTGCACATCCCTAAGCACAGACCAAAGCTTATTATTCCTAGTAGTACAGATAGGACAATTGTCTACATTAAAAATCTTGTTTCCCTCTGGCCATCTTAAAGTCAGGCAAACAAACTGCATATATGATCATTCCTAGACCTCCAGACTTATATAGACTGATAGAAAAAGCTTACAGGTTAAGTTACTTATGTGTTGAACAGGGTCTTACCACCATAAGCTGTGAGCATTTAACAGGTGAGAGGGTGGACGAAGTGAGAAAGGGGCAAAAAGTTTGTAATTTATATTAAGTTTCCAGTAATATATATTCTGGGAAAGAGTGTATCCCATAACTGTTTCTGAAATAACTAATCTAACTCCAACACCATGCAAAATATAAAGTAGGGAAAAAAAGTAATTTGAAAAAAAAGATTAAAATATTATTGGAATCAAAACAGAAAATTTCTTTATTTCCTTTTTTTTATTACAAAACTTACCTAAAAAACTTTGTGGCATAAAAATGACAACAAAATCGTTAGAAGAGAGAGACTGTGTACGTGAACATATGTGTGTGCATGCATGAGATTTTAATTAATTCAAAAGAAAATTTGATGCTAATGATTTTTTTTCATATTTTGAGATATAAACATAGCTTTGTCAGATGTTTCTGATAAGTTTATTATAGAATAATTTTGTTCTCTTTGACATAATGGGCTGTCAAATTTAGATTCTAAGCATAATAAACACTCCTGTCTTTCTCCTTCCAAATGCCATTCTTTCTTTTCAACTTTATTCTCAGTTTGACAAATTGCAGTGGTTGACTGGAAAATACAGATGCATTGAAAGTGGATGTTTATCCTTTTCTCCATTTTCATAGATTTTCCAAATTAATCAACTAAAATCCTATCAATATGCTAATTTGCTTTACATTGTCAGTAAATGTAAAAATATTTTGTGATAATACTAATACTAGGGAAACAACACACACTAGAGTTCAAGTTTGGGTTTCAAATCACATTAAACTTGGTGTATTTTAACTGGTTAAATCCATGTTACCCTTTTTTTCCCTTTGAATCTATATTTCCATTACCTTTCACAGAAAAAAATGTTTAATTTGGATTTTCAGGATTGTCACACATTTAAAAGGTAGCACTAAACTATCATAATTTATGTACTTCATAGGATATTACTGAGAAACACATTGCTTTAAGTACCAGGAGAATTAGTGAATGAAACCTCAAAATAGAATCTGAAGAGCTTGGAAACGCTGACACACACCTTGGCCACGGTTCTTAGGTTGATCTTTGGATTTCTCAACTCAGATCCTAATCCTCTATTCTTATATATTTATTTGTTTGCTTTTTTGTTTAATTATGCATACATTTATTTATTCTAAAAGCTGTAGCATACCTTTTTAGTGACTTCACAAACTCATAGTAAGAGACATGGAAGGTAGGCATGGTGTAAGAGTTCCTGTGTGCACAAGAAATCAAACAGGGACAGTCAAACCTCTAGCTTCTCTGACATCTTTTAGTGTGTAGAGGCAATCATGTAAGGACAATCAGGTGTTGCCAATTACCAGGTGAGAGGCATGAGCTCCTGTTAATCCCACCTGTGCCCAATTAGGGCTGGCCCCAACTGCGCATGAGCAGAACTGGGGGACCACTAAAAGGTGGGCTCCCAAAGGCAAGGGACTCAGTCCTGAGCAGTCTGAAGAGGAGGCTTGTTGAGTCTGGAGTGTTAGCACTGAGCTGGGCTACCTGAATCTAAAGGGGATGGGGGGAGTACTGTTTATACATCTTGGCAAGAACAGCTACTGGACCTTGAAGAGCTGTGGCCCTAGAAAGGTTTGTCTGCAACATTAGTGGATGGCTTTCTGAAAGCCAAACATAAGATATGGTTTTCACTTTGAGCAAAATAGATAATATTAATGGCCTTCTAATATGCAGGTGAATATAAAATGTGGAAACCGTGAACCCAAAGGAACAATTAGTATATCTAAGCAGTCCATGAAAGACTAACTGAGAAAAAGAAGTTTATTGCCCAGAGGCTTAAACTTCATGAAAAAAGCATCAAGAATCTTGAAATTAAAACAGAAAGCTATATATATTTGGAAGCAAAAAGAGAGTCTGTGCTCTAAAGTCAACTCAAACTATAGAAAGAATGATACTAATTATAAAAGGCTTCATGCTGGATGCATAATGTGTATGTTCAATGTAGATAGCAAGAGATCTAAACGGAGAAAAATGTTGTGTTTGCCTTTGACCAGAGAAAGTGACTGTGCCCTATCTAGTTTATATAAGACTTTTTCAGCCCCTTAAGATGTGACTTCTTTGTTTAATTCTACTTTAAATAGTTATTAATTTTCTGATTTTTCATAATGTAGCCAAAACTGACCTGATATGATTTGAAGTAATACCTTGGAAAATACTACTCTTTGGCTTATTGCCAGTTTTCAATACCTATAAAAGTGGAATAGTTTGAAAGAGTCATAAATGAAACCATTGCATATGTCACAAGTTGTATCAGTGACTGAGTTTAAAAGTGAATACTTTCTCTTCATCATAACATTACAGTCCATTAACACCAAAATCCTCAAACCACATCACAGTATGTCTGATATTATGACCTTCTAAATATGCTTTTTAGATATTTTTATGTTCTTTTGCCTCTATTCAGCTGGGGGGAGGCGAGAGGGAGATGGAAGCTTTGCTGGTCAACCCTGAAAACCCTCAAGTATATTTGATAACTAGAACCCTAGCTATTAAACTTTAAGGAAATGGCAGCCAGAAGGATAAAATTTGGGATAAATCAGTGACTGGACTTTTTATCTTCTAAATGTCTCTAGGATATAGTTTTTAAAATTCTCTTGAATTAGGTAGTAATTATATTTAAATGATTCTAGCATTTGATCTGTGATGGACACATCCAGAACATATGGCATTGCTGTCATCTCTTGAGAGTGAGATGGTTCTGCAGGTACCAATTGCCAGCTTTTCAAGGTCTCCAAGGAAGTTAGAGGATTTGTGCAAAGCATATAAGAGCACATGGTGTGACAGTTGTCTTGTTACTCTGAAAGCTATAGGACAATCCCTACCCTAAGACTGAGATGTAGGAACTCAAAAGGTTTTGGTGTTGGTACAAGTGATTCACTACTTGTTTTCTTGATTCCCGTGTACTTAATAAGCACTGTGCCCCAAACAACCTATTACTGGATTTCACCAAGGGCTTAATTATAAGTGGATCTTTGACCTCTTCTGTCTTCAAGCTCTTTTTTGTTTTCTTTCAGATTTAATGCACTTGTGCACAAAAAACCACGTAAATACACCTGCAGGTTAGCTTGTTCCTAACAACTGTGCGTTTATATTGGCCTCCTGAGAAACTCAAATTAATAAAATATCCTAGAAGCTATCTAAACTTGAAGTCTCTATTCATTATTTAAGCTATCAATAAATGAAAAGGCATGCATGTTTTCCTTACCTGGCCTGGAGGAAAAGCAACCAGTTTGTTCTATGCTTTCAGACACTGGAAACTATTAGAACAATTAAAGACATTAAAGTTCTAGGCCTGATTTGCTTAAACATATGCCTAGGCTTTGTTATCAACAAGATTTTACATTACATTGTTTGTTATCACTTTTTATGAAAAAAAAAAATCTTTTGTGACAGTGCTTGGAGACAGAAAAGAGTTAGAGTATTAGCTATGTTCTCATAAGATCAAATTATGCCTTTACTTTGATAAAATGTATAAAATCTATTTGTAAGAGAGCCACTCTTTAAATATTTCATTGCAAATTGACTTTACCGTGATTGTGACTGCTGAAGCTCCCCCTTCTGGAGTCAAGTATCCATGCGGCAATTTCATCTTCAGCCAAAAAGCACCCAGGCCCCCTTGGATGCAGATCACAGTCTTAAGATAATGCAGCTTGACTCTACAGGCAGCAAGTAAGGAAAATGGCCATTTGTTTTGAGACTTCTTAACTTAGAATTCAGTTTCACTTGTTCTGTTACTAACTTGCTCACAAGCTTCACATGCTTACTGGATTTAGTAATGTCACAGTATGATTATTTGTAGCAGGAGGTAAAAATTCAGAACTTTATATTGTCTGTGGTGTAGGGACCACAAACCCCTGATGTCAGTAGAAAGTTGGCATAGAAATCCTGGACAGGCTTTTATTTAATTGTCAAATTATTTTCTTGTCACATGTGTTACTCTCAGAGTTGTTTTTGTTTTTTGGTTTTTTTTTCCCCACCCTCCTCTTATAATTTCCTCTGTTCTTTTCCATTTTGAATCCTTAGTCTCCAAGCCAAATTGGTTTAAATCCCATCTTTTGGCCTGATTCCATGAACAGCGACTATATAGTAACTGTCAACAGCACCAAGACCTCAGTGGTTTTCAAAGCTGATATTCCAATCAGCTAAATAGAAACAGAGGAGTTCACTTCTCTGATTAATTGCTTCAGGATGCATTCACACTCAAGGAGGCATCCACTGCTATTTTAAAATGCTTTCTAAATGGATCCTCATATTCTTGAGAATTTGCTTATGCCATTTGGGCCACAGGAACATATTATTTAGCCTGTGAAACATGGGTTTTCAAGATGTCTTTTCCTAAGGTGAAGAAGGACTACATAACTATTTTAAGCCTTGCCATGATCAATTCACTTGGTCCATGACTTTGGGTAATACTTGCCCTCCTCTTCCCTATATCCCCCCCTGAGTAATATTTAATATTATGATCTTGAAGGTCTTTTCCAGCCAAGGTAATTCCATGATTCTTTTGATCAAGACATAACTCTCAACAGGCTGAGGTGCTTAACAAAAAAAGATCAGCAATGAGCAGGCAGCTGGGACAGTTAATCTGGGAGGTAGAATCCTGGTCTAGGATACAGGAAGGGGAGATCAGAGACCCCTTTAGACAAGGGAGACATCTGCAAGCATGTGAGACCATTGGCACAGGAAGAAATTTAAGAGCTGCCAGGAGTTTCTCTATGAGGAGAGAAGCAGTAGCCATTTTGATTTCATGCTCCCCATGTTACACTCTCATTAGCAAACAAGGGGTACATGCGCTGTATGGAATTAAATTATATTTGTACCAAAATTTCCATGTTAATCTGCTCAAAGATCAACTATCAATTCACTTTGAAACAGGAAGAATATATTGAGGTTGTGCATATTTTCTTCTGAGCCTAATGTTGATCAATGCTTTCCTTAATATTTGATTACATTTTCAGGTGACAAAAACATAACAGTGCTTTGGACAAGGTTAGAATTCAAAATGTTCATAATAAATAGACTAAAAAAGTTAAGGAGAAATTAATGAGGAACTATATGGACAGCAAATAAGACAGTGGTAATCAGCTCCACAAATGGAGAATAAACCAAATTTGAGGAGATAACAGCTCATTATATAACAGCTAATTGGGAAAAACAAAAATTAAAATGGGAGGCTATCAGGGATCCTAGTATGCCAAAAATATCTGTTAGTCGCAAAGAAATACAGACATTCTATGTGAATATGACAAGCAAATAAAAGTGCAAAACAGTCCTGTTCAGAGTTGGCAAGACTCCAGCTGCAACACTGAGCAGAATATTGGGCGTTCATTTCAAGCAAAATGTTGGCCAGAGGAGACAAAAAAATCATAAATCATAAATCTAAAAATCACAACTTCTTTGAAAGGAAATATTGAATTACTTGGCTTACCTTAACTCAAGAGTAAGGCTTAGGAATTGAGGGAAGAAGGAAGGATGGAAGCATATACGTGTATTTATATATAGTTATATGTATATTTTGTATGAGCATACTTGTATATGTGTGTGTAGATATAAGCTACTACAAAGTGAGTAGCTTTGCCTTCACAGTCAGAAGGACCAAAAGTCATACAGCAGAAAAAAAAATCAAATCATATATTAGTAAAAGAATTCTCATATTGTACAAACCAAAATAGACCAGTGATATTAAGTCTCCATTACTGACCATCTTAGAAAAAAGGTAGGGTAAACATATGTCAGAATTGACATAGGTTTAATCCTTTACATCTTTGGAAGCATAGCGATTTCTGTTGAGCATAGACATCTCCTTATAACCGGAGTTCAATGTGGCCTCTAATTTTCTATTGCTACCATGGCTGTCTCTTGGGAAAATTTATCTGTATTCATGCTAATTGTTTTTTGGATTAAACATTTTCAAGTATGAAAAATGGTAAGTTTGGTGTTTGCTGAGAATTAGAAAAACAAGCCAACAAAATACATATTGTTAGTATCTTGTTTAACTTGCCTTTAAAAATATTTACTTGGAATGGGAACAATAATAAAGTTCAGAAATAAAAAAAAAAACTGTAAAAAAAAAAAGTAAGTTTATAGCATTTAAATCTGAGTCTTGACCCTTAAAATATACGTCAACACGAACGATAAAGTCAGTTAACAAGTCATTAGTAGACCATGTGTACTAGAATAGGGAATGAAAATGATGTACAAGGATATTACATTACTAGAGCTATGATTATGCAGGTTTAAAGCTCAGATACCAAAAGTCAGAAAGTTGCAGAATTTTTGTTGCCATCTGCTCCAGCAGTCCAAATAATATCAAAGATGTCATCTTTTTCCTCACAAACTAAATTCTTCCCCTTTTTGCTCCATCCCCAACAAAAATTTCTTCTTTTTGCTACTTACTTTTGGACATAATTTTAATGTTTCTGAGATCACTAGTCCTCTAGCAAATTCCATTGACATTGCAATAGGTATTACAATAGTCAGCTGACATGTAGACTTTTTAGTACAATTTTACTGAAAAGAGACACAAATGTATGCCAAACGGAGCATGATTCTAAAGCATCCTTCCATTGGAAAAAACAGTTAAAAACAAAACTAGGTTCTCCACTTTTCAGTTTAAGAAATTCTTATGTCCCACCTACTTTATTATTGTGACATAAATAGTTTATAGTGTGAAATTCATACAGACAGAAAGTTATATTACAATTATATTTATTTAAGTGATGAGTGTAGAATACCTCAGCTTTTGTGTATATCAAATTTAATTAGCCTTTTCAGCAAAGGATATTTGCACATACCACATTGTTTTTCAGGCAATTCTCTGCACTGTTTAAGAAATTACTCTTCCCTCTGTAGCCTGGTGTCTCAGTTATTCAATGAGGCTTCACATGGGTTTGCATTTTTTCTTTGGAAGGATTCACATGATTTAGCAGAGACTAGGCATTTTCATGTCTTCTCTAGAAGAGAGTAAAGGGAAGGTTGCTGGGTGCATGCATGTAACTCTACTTTCTCTAAGTAGGGAACTTTTACATCACCTAAGTGCTACATCTGTGACTCTTGAATTCTCAGTGGCTGTGTAGATCTTAAGGAGATGATCTCATTCCAGAAGCAAAGAATTTTTGCCATTTATTTGTTCTTCTTGCAAATACCACTAGTAGATGAAGCTGTAAAACTTTTAATGTGTAAATCATAGTGGAAGCATTTCTACAGATTTTTTAACTATTATGAAATGTTTTTCTTTAGTCATGGAAATATTGACAATGAGAACTTCAGAAATACAAAAATGGATAATTGAAATCAGAAGGTAATTTCCTGTGTTCAATGCTCTTTATCAAATATTTCTCCTAACCATTTTAAACCAAAAGTCACAGTTGTCATCTGTCACCTGTTAAAATAAACAAAATAGTAATTGGAGAGGATATAATTTGAAGTAAAATTTTAAAAAACAATTTTAAAGTAAAAGTCAATCGGAAAGACTTTTTTTTTTTTTTTAAGTTCTATGAAGTAAAAATTTTCCTAGTCTTGTAAGTTATGAGTTAAAATGAAATCACCCTCTACCTATTGCTCTGTAATTAAAATCAGGACATCTCATTGTGCCAGTTTTACTTACCAGTCTTAGGGAAGCAAAAAGAGAGTTAAACAAGTGAAATGCTCTGTTCATAGTCACCGAAGAGGACAAACTAGAATATTGAAGTCAAAGTCAGAAATTTAGTTGCAATTACATTAGTTAGTAAAATCCTCAAAGTCTGTTACTTGTCCCTAAGTGAGAGTGGCATGGAACAGAGCATACCTTCACAGCTAAACTGTCTTATCAGCCAGTCTCTATGACCTCTTGGGAAAGATCCATGGACCATGCTATTTCCCAGACAGTGCTCAAGTATTACCAGTGTTTGTTGGCATGTAGCAGAAACTGAGATGAGGAGCATGGCATGCTTTTAGGCAAAACTGATGATCAATCACAGGGTAGTGCTGAAGGGTCTGAGTCTGTTTTTTAGTATTGTCATGGCCCTTGAATCCCAGAGCAAAGTGTTGTGTCTTAGGTGACCTTACCTCAGAAGTAATCTTATAAAGTTATAAAAATATCTAGTTCATGAATCAGAGTTTTGGTTTGTAACTAGAATTTGCAGGTACAAAGTATTATCTGACTTTAGATGTTTTCCTTACTTTAAGAAAGTTTCTTTGAACCTGGCTTTTATGTTGGACAAAATGTAATAGATATTTTCACTGGAAGTTTTTGATTTTACTTCCTCTCATTGTTCACTGATTACACTAAGGTAATATGACCATAGCACTTCTTGGATGACCAATGCCCTTGTGATGATGGTCACAGAAGCAGTGACCTTTGAACATGATGTTGGCTAATGAACCTGGAAAGCCAGCTTGATTATCTTCACAGCGTTTGTCCCATTAATCTTTTGTCTGTGATTTTTCTGTCTTGGTGTGTGCTTTCATTTTGTCTTGGTGTGATGTGGACATTGTATTTATCTCAGACTAATTTTATGCATGGCATTTGGCAAAGAAAACAAGTCTTGAGAGGTAGAAAGATCACGCAAAACATGATGGGAGATGGGCAGGAGTGGGGAGGGGAGGTAGAGGAGCAGGATGCTGCACCAGCTTGCTGGTTTAAGTTGAATGGACTATGTTACCAATAATAACTTTCAGAGACAGTGGTCCACTGAACATTTTCTATGACATTACTGAATTTATTCCACAGAGCAAAATTTGAACAGCTAAACTGAAAAGAGAGACCCCATGGAAAATTTTGATTTTTACATGGACCAGTAAAAGAGAGAAACATGGGGAAATCATAAACTGAACAAAATTTTTTTAACTCGGTAATACACATGAAGCAAAATATCAGATTTAGAATTATTAACACAAAATAAATTATTGAATTTGCTACTAAACATGTAACACTAGAGTCATTCTGGCAAACACTCCCAGCCAACACACAACAGAACTTTTCTTCAAAAGAAGTCATAGTAATTTCCCAAATAAAATGCATTATTACTAGGTAAAATTATTTTTTATTGTTTCATTTGCCTTATTGGATAACTTTAGACTGTACAGTTTTGTGAGGTGTACAATTTTTAGCACATTTTTAATTAAGATAGCTCAGCTTGCAAAACTAATGAGCATGGGACATGGCTAAGAGAAAGATGGGAAACCAAAGAGTCCTTCTGTTGTAGGTATCATCTGCAGTGTGATAGCACTGATGTAAATACAAACAGAAAACTGCTAAAAAAGGACAACCACACATTTAGAAATTAAATCCATACAGTTAAATCCATGCAGTCTTGAACAATGGATAAGTCTAAAATATAAATTGTAAATCTCAGGGGTGAAAACAGGAGGTATTTTCTTATTATCATTACCTGAGGTCACCCTGCTCCCAAAAAATGAGACAAGGAAACAAGCTGGTAATGTGTAAAAAGCTTAAAGGATATCATGCATAACGAAGAGAGTAGTTCACAGAAACAAATAATAAAGAAATGCTTAGAGTCAGTCAGTCAAAAGACAAATGAGTTAAAAATATCTAGAGGACATCGAGTTTAAGGAAAGATTGAGCAAGAATGTTGAAAACCAGCAGGGAGGACAAGGAGAAGGAAGGAGTATGGGTTACAAGATGCTGTTAGAGGCATTTCAGACGGCAGCTTTAGTGCATGGAAATGACAGGAACTGGTTTGGAAGTGATCCAGATCAACTTGGCAAAAAGAAATTTGAGACAACAGCTATAAGCTGAATGTTAAGTGAGCTTGGAACTGAAAGGCAAGGCATTCCAAAGAGGCAGGGATAAATCCAAAAGGGGAAAGCTTAGGGGAAAAGTATTTGAATATTAGAGGCCAAGAAACAGCAAGAAGGTCCAAATGAGCAGGAAGTGCAGTAAGACTGAACTGTGCAAGGGCAGAACTAAAGAGGTCTCAGGAAAAATTAGATATACCTTTTGGATTTAGTGTAAGTACAGAAGATTATGAGCTGACTTACATGAATTATTACTCTCTAATGTGAATGATTCATGAAGTTAAAAGTCCTTTTTTAGCATACATGGAGAAAAGATGAACTGGCATAATGAAGCAACATGAGGGGTACTAAGCTTTTTTCAGGACAAAGCACAGACCAACATAGCTGTCCTGTGACTGTAAAACAATCTCCTCTGAGACTGCACTAACTGCTAATTTAAAGCACATGACAGGTGGCTTCTTACTATTAAATATATGGTTTTTTTCTGTGCATCTAGATGAAACTATTCTTTTTCTAATTGATTTTTTTTCCTAGAAAGAACATGATAAATCTGCTGATAAAGATAGCATACTCCATTTGAGGGTAAGAGAGCCTCTATTACTGTGATTTGCCTGCATTTATTTGCTTTTCTGTGTGGTTTTTCAATAGCATTAATCAAATTAGTCAAAAGCTCTTTCTTCTGCATCGCTTGGAGGGAAATGTAGGAACACAGAAGGAAACACTGAGGCCCTGAGAACAGCAGGAGTAGGAACAGAGCTTACATAGCAGGTTACAAGGCCCCAGGAGTGTCTCCTCATGAGCGCAACATGGTTGGTATTAAGAAGGTTGAGAGGCTGCCAGCTTGAAGAAGGAATGAGCCCAGGGACAGTCACTTAAATCCTGGAGGGACCCTTAGCAGTAAAGCTCCCGAGTTTGTGCTGTCAGGTGTAAAGGAAGGATGGGAACTAATCCTTGCACAGATACCCTACAATCAGACCTTGATTTCCCATAGATCTTTTATGCTTTGCAGGCACTACTCCCTTGGTCTGCTCACTTACATTCTTCTCTTGACCTTCACCTCATTGCAAAATCTCTCTTTCAGAGCTGTGTAAGATCACACTGCTTGAGGAGTATTTAGAGGAGAAATAACACGTGTTGCAACAAGCTGTTTCCCCCCAGAAAACTAAATTATGTGTGCCACTTAGTGTTCTACAAAAATCCTTGTGAGTTGCATAAAGAGAGTATATAAAGGAAGAAGGGGTTAACGGTTATCTTGCTGAGATCATTATTCTGAAATACATTTTCTAATCAATTAACCAGTACAAAAGATGAAACTGTTAATCTGCAGGCGCCATTAGATAAAAATAATAATAATAGGACACTTTTGCTGTACTACACATTGTTATAGGGTCAGCTTACAACTTCAAGCACACATCTCAGTGTTTCTTGAAAATTTCCAACATAACCACAAGGCCATATGTTTAGAGGTCCACAGAAATACTCACTTGGAATTAGAATGTGATCCTTAATATCTCAAGTACGTCAAAGAAACTATGTTCATGGTGGCTAAATGCCATATAAAAATATATCTGAACTGAGGTAAGACTGTGTGAATAGAGCTTGCCCATATATTGGCATATGACAAACCTCTCACTGAGGGTATGCTTGTAGCATACCTGTGTCACTGTCTTCTGATTACAAAATAATGAGTTTTCACAAGCAATTTTCTGATGCAGCGAGAGTCAAAACTCAGTGATCATTCAAGCAAGTAATGGCTCACTGGCATGAGGGTGAGGTTTAGAAACTGACTTCTCTCTGTTAATTTCTGTTCGTTTGGCAAGAGCTAATGTGTGAAGTTTCACCAGCTTAAAATACTTTTACCATCAGTTTAAATAAATTTGCAATAAGTATCACTTCCTCCAACAAATAGTTTGAAAGATGCATTGTATTTTAGCTATGTGAAAAAGGTCATATTCTTAGGGGAAAATAAATAGGATTGCAGTAATTGCTAAGCTTGTCAGATAGAAAGGGTATATAACTCAAAAAGCTGTCTAAAGCAATGCCCAGTAATCTGTGTTCTGGGAAAGAGCATAAGAATTAGCCTTCCTGAGAATGGCCATTTCCTGGTATAGCATTTTAGCTTCCATCTAGACACAATTAGAGTCCCTTTTGCTTGTTCAATTACAAAACTAGAAGTCGTAATTAAAAACAATAAGAAGAAAATAGTTCCCTTGTTGTTTTTGGTTGGTTTTTTGTTAGTTTGCTGTGTTTTTTTTAATGGAACATGTCTTCAGAACACAGAATTAACCAATTAGACAAGTTTTACGTTTGCCTGTCCCTCCAAAAAAGATGGAAATTTGTATCTTTTGAAATTCTGTTTAATTTTTAAATCATTCTGACACAAACAGACATATTGACAATGAAATGGAAGTGTTATTCACTGTGTTATTTTCTGTGCTCCACTTCCTGTCATTCAACTGGGAAAATGTATGCAGCTCAGCTAGGGCCTTCAACTTGGAAAAAAATCTCAGAGTGGGAGATAGCAGGGAAATAGGAAGAAATTATATTTCTAACATAAATAAAATCTTACCAAGCCAATGAAAACATGAGAAGATTGACAATATTTTCTTTGTTTCTGTTAATTTAAATTTTGTAGCTACTGTAAATTTGGCAGTATAAAACAAGAGTGTATCTCTTAAATGTTCCAGTTCTATTTTCAGCATATTATATAAAAGATGTCTATCACTTCCACAAAAGCAAAGACTGTTCTCAAGGGCCTGGTATTGTTAAATATGCTCCTATAGGACATCTTCACCACTCTTTTTAGCCTTTGGTCACAGTGAGGTATAGGTACACACCTACAGGAATGAAGCGTCCAGTCTCTTCAGAAAAAAAAAGTCACAAAAATTTAAGATTTAATGCAGAGGCAACAAGACTTTAGGCAGTTAATTGAATGGGTTAGAAAAGGATTCTTTGGTCCAGGAAAGAAGATGACCTCCAGGAACCTCCAAGTGCCCCTTCCAGCCTCAATCATTCTGTGATTCTGATGAACCGACTGTGGGTAACAATTATAGACTTAAGGATGTTTTAGAAGTTTCAGTTGTTTTAAATGAGACAAATAACACACAGAGTCAAATTCTTTTTCCTACATTTGGCTATGTATCCATTTTTTTCCTAGAATGGAGATCTTTTCCATGTTCTGCCACACTCTTAAATATGCTACAATGTTACAAAAAGAGTAATAGACCCAACAGCCAATACAGAAGTTCGAAAGATGAATGTGAAAGCAACAGAGCCTTCAGATAATGACAGCACTTTAAGTGAGTCAAATTAGAAGATAAAAAAGGTACGCTGGATCAGCTACATAATCCAGCCAGAGGAAAAAAAATCTGCTTAACTACCTTTCTGCTGTATTTAACTTGCCATATTCTCAGCTAATGCCTTGCAAGGTGTGCTAACTGATCCTTGCAAGTGAAAAGCATCTCCACTGGGTGAAAGATGACTGCAATGCTAAGATTCTGTTTTTAAATATGGCAACTGCTCTTAGCAGTCTTATACAGATTTCATAATTTTCAGATATGAGGGAAAGAATTGTTAAGTTTAAATGTAGAGTTTTATCAATATTGTCAGCATCTACTAACTGATCCTTATTCAGTTATAGATCATATTTTAGTGACAACGCTACATTTCTACTTAGTTATGTCATGTTCTAGCAGACCTACAGGCAGAGGATACTTGTTCCAAAGAAACCATCTCTTTCAGCAATCAATATTTTCAGAGGGTTTAGGCTTTGCATCATTTTTCAGTCAATTGTTAATTATCAAAATGCAGTGACAAGTACTACTTAAAGGTAGTGATTTTTCATTCTAGAAAGGTCATGTAAACAAAACGTAATCCTGATTTTGTGTGATGCAGACTTCACTTTTGTGTTCCATTACATTTGAGACTGGAGAACGAATAAATAACACATACATATTTTGAATAAAATGCTAATATGATAAAAACAGAAAGACACTGTCATTAATGCAGAAATAATATTCAGAATGAATATTGATTATTTAATTGCTGAAGAAACAGTTAAATCCTAAGTACAGAGAACTACTTTTTATGTAACTTAAGACTGACATTTCTGAAGTGGATACAAAATTACTAATTAAATAACAGGATAAATTTGGAAAGCAAGAAGTACAATTTGCCAAGTAAGGGCATAAACATACAAATAGGATACTATGGAGAAATCACAGTTAATTTAAAGAAACATTCATCCTGCATAATGAATGTTTCTGAGCTGAGGTAAATCTGTTCTAAACCAAGAAACTTTACTTCAATTCCAGTGCAAGAGTGCTTAATACAAGGTAATATCTTCCAAGTGTAATCCTTCATTTCACACTGCTACTCTGAAGCATTTATCTCCAGTTTTTTGTTTTTAGATTCTCTGTTTTGTGTTATTTCACTGGTGTATCCGTGCCCTTGGTCTCAGTTTACAGAAATAATAATGTAAGAATTATTACTTAAAATAAGAAACTCACCAGTGGCTGATAGAGTGTATTATTGGATGCCATCAAGCTATAAAGTGTAATATCAATTATTCCACAGATTTGACATTATGTAAGTCTCAGGAGAAGCCCAGTACTTCAAATTTTCCTTTTTACATGGAGCTAATGCCTCAGATAATGAAGAATAACTGGAGTGCTTGATAGTAAGTAACTGCCAGACATCTGATTTCCTTACGTTATTACCCTGAATTTTAGTTAAACCTTACAGATCAAATCATTCTAAAGATTTAAAGGAGAGAACAGAAAACTCAGCAGGCTCTTAATGTTTTTTTTCATTTTGAAGTACCTTATTTTCATAATTTTTGCAGTGTACCAAATAGAAAAAAAACACTGATCCCCAGAGTTATGCTGCTGTGCACACATCTGAAAGTCATTTTTAAATTGTGAGATTGAGTGATGGAGGACAATTAAATAATTGTTTTTTATGATACCACACTGTCACCTCACAACAAGACAGCTTCCTGTAGAAATGTACATTGCATGTCCTGTCATGATAAAAGCCATTCTGTGTTTAATATTCTAGCTCTCCATGAGGACCCTATTTTTCAGTGACCATGAGTAATGTGCAAATGTCAAAAACTGTAAAGCAACTTTTACAATTTCAATTAGAGCATTTGACAATTTACATTTTTTTAAATCACCAAGTTCCTAGTTTTATTTTACTTCTAAAGCAAATAGACTGCCCATTACCAAAGTAAAAAGGGCTGAATTCCTAGTCATTCTCCAGTTTTTATATCTGGCTTACTATTGTGAACTCCTGGCAATTAATTCACTCACCTCAGCCAAATTAAGCTACTTTTCCCTACATCTCTTGGCTTGTTGCACAAGGCCCCCATGTGGTTCTGATTTCAAACATTCTTCTAATGAATTTAAATTATTTGTTGGGTTTTTTTCTTTTTTTCTTTCTCATCTCAGAATTTATCTTGCTTAAATTGGGACATTACATTGACTGTCCTCTCTGAATTATGTTTTCCCACTGTTAACTTCCCATGTCCATTAGGAAGCACTGTATTTCAGTGTTTCGAAGCACTGAAAATCATGAGATGAGCCAACTCCCAAAATACTAGATATCAGTACCAGAATTTTACTAACAAATTGTCATATCTTCTTTGATATTCAGAGATCCTGGCAGAATGTTTATGTACAACCAGCTGTAGGCATTGTTTTTCCCAGCCACATGGTTCACTGTGATAGGAAGTCTACAGTCTCTGCTCTCTACCCAGTATCTCTTGCTTCTGGAAAATCCCAGAGATTACAATAACATTAGCACAATCAGAAACCCTTACAATTGGTAATATCCAAGGAAGCACCTTCTGGAGAGTCTCCATCTTCTAGCACATGAAACTATCTCATTTTACTGTTCTTTAAACATACCAGCATTATCCACCCACCTCAACAACAGCCATCTACTCTAACCACAGTTATTTGATGGTCTTCTGCTGAGCCCCAGTCTAGAACAGGATGAATGTGTGTGTAGGTGGGGAAACTGATGACTCCTACCTGCGAGAATGATTCATTCAGGAGCTAGTTTTGTAGCCTAGATCTCATGGTTTTCTATTATGATCAGAAGACTAATCTGCCAAGTTTCACCTTCACAAAAATGTTTATGCATTTCATAGCTGCCTATCTGACAGATGCTGTGATTTCCCTAACTCCATCTGTTCCTGCTGCAGAACTCAACGCCCACTAGTGATGAGAGGTGTCAAGTTTCTCATCAGAGAAGTTGTTCTTACCACGGTATTATGCAGAAGCCAAATGGGATGAAATAAGCTGAAAACTTTTTTACTCTGATGCACAGAGCAATTATTCCAGGTATATAACCACCTTTCCTGAAAACAAACTTTGAAATTCATTCCTTTCCTGTAGAACTCGCATGTGAGTAGTAAGTAGTCTTACTACAGCAACTTGATATAGATGTAATATTATGTCATGTCAAGGTGATTGAGTAATTCACTGCAGATCTGGTTAACTGATTAATTTCACCATTTTTTGGAAAATAAGGTCAAAGCCTAATGATGCCACAATTGAAAGATAACACTAAATGTACGACTCATACTTTAAACATTGAAATTTAAAGTACATGGGTATATACCCAACTAAGGCAAAAGAATCCTATGTTAAATAAAAATAAAAAGAAAAGAAAAGAAAAACACCCCACAGTAAATAAAGCATTTAAACTTGTAGATCTTCTGTATGCAAGACAATGTATTATTTTATTAATCATTGGCATATGGGATAAAATCCAGATTCAGCAAAGGACTGAGACACCAAATATTATGTAGTTGCCCACTCTTCTTCCGGTGAAACACACCAAATAAACAAGTTGTTACAGCTAGTTTTGACCAGAAGAGAGACCAACATTCAACCAAATAATTGTAAAAAGGAAAAATATTTAAAAATAAATGAATGGAATTTTTTTCTGAAGGAGACAGAGGTATGAGGGAAGGAAAATTAGTATGGAAATTATTTGCATTCCAAATTAGCCTCCCATATTAAGATTATGCTTGAAGTTTGTTCAAGGAGATTTAATCAGTAAACCAAACTGGCAGCATACTAAAAAGAAATTTATTGCCATATTCTCTCTAAGAATCAAAGCTTTTTTTTTTTTATGAAAGAAATTTTTTAAAAGCAAAAAGCTGAAAATCTAGTTTTTAATGAGAAAAGAGGTATCCTAAGTGTTGCATGTTGCGACCAACTAATAGAAGCGATGTAAAAAGGACTTCCAAATTGTTTTCAGTTTACAAGGAAGATAATCAAGTAGTCTTGCCCTAAAATTTCAGTTACATTGATTTTTCACTTAGTTTGGAAACATCTGAGAAATTAAAATATTAAATATTAAATATGTTTATTCTACTGATCCCATAAAAAACTATATCACAAATAATTTGGTAAAAAATACAGTATAAAACTTAAAAATTCTAAAGACTGCTAACTGATTTCAAACAAGTTTCAATATAAATTTTGTAGCCAGTGAAAACTATGTAAAGTATTAAGCTCTCAATGACCTTAAATGGAAATATTGGACTTCAATACCACATAGTACTTTTCAATTTACTTTGTGGAATATGATTTCTGAGAGATATTTTATTATGAAGTCTTAAAGTTCTGTCCCTTCTTCCGTCCTTTGTTGCTCTCCTGCAATGTCTGGGAAGATAGAGATTTTGGATTTCATTATATTTTAGGGAGCAAATATCCACTGAAAGGACTTAAACATTTAGGGGAAGGTCAAATTGCACAAACTAAAATATGGAACAATTCACTTAAAAGAAAGCAAAAGAAAAAAGTTACTGTGTTTGATCAAACACTGAACAGGCTACCCAGAGATGAGGATGTGGAGTCTCCACCCTTGGAGATGCATAAGTTTAATTTCCCTTGCTACTGATCACATCAACTCTTCACCATTTAATCCCTGTGGACACAGAGAACAAGCTGTTTCCCTAAGCAATTTTTTTAACATATTTGTCTATTGCTATTCTTTCTCTCATGTCAAGACTTAATGATTCACTTGTTTCAGATTTTTCTTCCTCTAATTTTTCGTTTCTAACTTCTGATCATTCTAACTCTAGATATTGACACCATTTGCAGACAGTGGAAGGATTATTTTGTTTCTTGTTTTATTTCTCACTTTTGTTGTGCCATGGAATTATGGCTTTTGCAGCCATTATTGTTGACTGATGATCAAGTTTAAGAGGCAAAGTATCTCCCAGATTAAGTTTGAAAGAACTATCTAGACAGTCATTTCACATCTTGCAAGTGCAGATTATTCTTACTAAGTGTAGTACCTTGCCTTGTTTATCATTAATTTTTTTCCAATTTTTCAAGCATTTATACACCTTGTTGTGATCATTTTGTATTATATTCCTGTCCTCCAAAGTACTTGTAAGTTTTCCAGTTTATTGACATTAGAAAACATACTCCCAATTATCGTTAAAAAAAGAAACAGTAGACTCAGGACGGACATCTGCACAACTCAGCTTCTTAAAGTCTTTGATAAGAGACAGCACACAACAATACTTTCTTTGCTAGTGCTCTGTCCATCCACTTTAGAATAGTTTCATCTATATAATATTCAATCTACCTTGATCATAATGTCAACTAAAACTGTATTAGGAACCTTAGAGCCACCAAGAAAAACTGCACATTTCACTTTTCTCTCTTCCACAAGGAATAGTTGGAAATTTTATTGATTTAACATGATTGTTCTTAACAAATCTATGTTGGCTGTTACTTACTGCCTTTATTATCTTCTAAATGTTTATAAATATATTATTTTACTTTTATTCCAAAGTCTGAAATTCAGCATATGCATTTTGTATTACAACCTGAGGCACCATACAGTTTTCCAGTTCTCCGATGCTTCGGTTGTTTTTCTTCATTTACCAAAGATGACAGTTAGCCAGTCCGAAATTATTTTAGCCAAGGGAAAAGCCTATTCAAACTCTGGTTTATATAAGGATACTTTAACCTATAACTTTCCCTATTATAGCTTGAATTTTCACCTTTATATGATGGATGTTAATTGTTAGTCATATACCACAGTTAAACTTTACAAAAGAGAAAAAAATTACAAAAGACAATGGCAATTCTGTTGTCCTCAGTGTTTTTTCTTTAGTTTTACAACCTGTGGAATAATTGACCTATTGCTCTTACTTTAATGTACTGACTCAAATCGTTTTTATCTTCCTTTAGAATTCTGGTATGCTGTAACTTGCAAATTCTGAGTGCATTTCCATTTTGGATTTGAGCTTTTCCTCCTCATGGATAAAACCTTTTTATTCCCTAGACCTGTGTTGCTATATTAAAAGCAATGAGAGGATGAAGATTTTGTCCATAACACCATATTAATCTCACCTAATATTATCTATTGAGAATGTCATGCTACTCTAGGATAGTTCCGTATGTTCTTCCTACAATAAATGATGGGAAGTGGATTGGGATGAGAAGTTAATCGTATGACACATCCTGTCCTAAATTTGGTGTCCAAGATAGGGAGGATAAATTGTCCTTTGGAAACAGTCATCACTGTTGCTAGTTACAAAATGTGCTTAACACACCCACGACATTGTTCTGAACTTCAACAAATGTGAGGGATCCAGATCCAATGTTTTATTTC
This sequence comes from Florisuga fusca, assembly GCA_038090715.1. NCBI lineage: Eukaryota > Metazoa > Chordata > Aves > Apodiformes > Trochilidae > Florisuga > Florisuga fusca. Next base: position 61,153,408 of record JAAWXA010000001.1, read on the forward strand.
TGGGCTATCTATGCAGCTCTCATGAAATTATCTTAAAGTGCCTTACAAATATTAGTTAGCTTAGGTCACAATATTTCTGTGAAAGAAGGAATTGAAGACCAAAGAACCCATCTGTTCTCCATCATAAAACAATGCTACTCAGCAGTTTAGGACAAGAAATATTTTGCATCTAACTCAGTATGCAAATATAATACAGAATTGGGAGAAATGGTCAGAAAATGACTGGAAATAAAATTAGAAAGGCCTGAAATAAAATGTAATTATGATTTAAACTTCAATTACTCCCTTCTGAAAAATGTAATCTGTGATTTCTAATTCAAAACTATTTCTGGGATTTTATTTTTCTGCTGCTTCTTTAGCTAGGCAGTTCTAGACCTGTATAAGAAATTGCTATCCCTTTTTAAAATAATTTTCATCTTAAGGACTCTATTTTCATAGTTACTCGCTCCTTGTCACCGATAAAGAAATTAGAAACTGTCTACTTTGGTGTTCTTCCATTTTGGTTCACATAGACATGGGAAGATGTGAATACTCTACCACCAGTAAAAAATGTTGCCATAGCTGGATGATGTTTATGGAATCACCAGGCTTCAGACATCACATTTTGATTTTCAGAAACAAAGGAACAGAAAAGCAAGAGATTACAGTCTATTCCCAGCATTTCTGAATGTTCACTAGTAAAGTTACATAACACAATATTTCCTAAACAGGTACATTACAGAGTGTGACAGATTGCACAATTAATGATTCCCAAGTGTAGGACAAAGTACTCACAGCTGAGTGTTATGATGAAACTCCTGATATGAGGACCTAGTTGTTGCTGATGTAATGCCCTTTTCTAAGATAAGTTTTGATTAAAATGCACTATTTTTGTCTCTTCTGCTAATGAGTGGTGCTTTTGAAGACCTCATGCTTAGAAACTGGATATTTACAACAGAAAGACATGTTCATATATACTTTATAACCTATACAAGAACACACTTAAATATTTCCAGAAGGGGCCTCTTGCTATAGACTCAGGATAGCTTCAAATCCCTTCTTCTGGAGCCACCTGAGTCCAAGAACATCATGTCAAGGCAGGTTAAGCACCTGATATTGTTGAGAGCACAACTCTGGCTGTAGAAAAGAAAGGCTTGAGGCATCATGATTGGCAAGCCAGATCAGTCCAGAGTCAGATGGCAGTCAATTTGTATTGTCTTCAGGAAGATGGTGAGATTAAGGAAGACGAAAATGGTCTTGATATAACCTTCTGGACCTCACCCTCAATTAGGAGAAAGGGATAGGAGTCTTCATATTGTCAACGTGGGATGCAACTTAGTGGGGTATCTTCCATGGGGTACAGAGCAATCCTAGTCTTTCAATTATCCATACAAGGGGGCTGACTGGGTCTTACCCTAGCTTCCCTTGCTCCTGTCTCGTCCATATAATACAATTTTTGTTGGTGCGGTTCCCCACAGGCACCAGGCAGAAACAGATGCATCCCATGGCCAGTGACACTCCCTGTGTCTACACACTCTCATATGAGCACAAATCACAGGTGAATATCCTCAACTGCTGCAGCTGAATGCACTAGATCTCTTGGGCCAAAATTGTCCATTTCCACTTCTGTAAAATGAGATGATAAAACTCCCAAGTTTCTGATATGTTCTACAAGTCTCAGTCGTTGTTTGCAAAGTGTTTTGAGATACTATGATTTAAACAAAGATTCATATGCATTTTACTGTTATCTCAGTGAATTTTCTTACATTTTAGGCATGGGCATATTTTCTTGCAATCCTGGCAAAAATATTTAGAAAAACACAGATAAAAAATAATACATTTTAGAAATATAAACCAGTATTTAGAATTTAGAACATCAAGTGATCGCATAATTCAGAGTCTTCAACTTGAAGCTGATAAATATATGGAAAGATTTTTAGAAGGAAGTTTCATATTTCACAAATACTTAGATATCAAACCCAAATGAATAGAAAACACTGTTAACTGATTTCATATGCTACAATGATAGATCTGAAATGGGATGTGTCTGTCCGCCCACTACTGTACAGATACTCAAGGTACAAGTCATGAAACTTTTTTTACCATCATGAGCATGGTCTTTTAACCACCCACATTTGTCTTTTAGGTTCTTATCTGTCAGCGATGTAATTCACACCTTCACTTATAGCCCTGACCTAAATCCAAGAATAATATGAAAGTAACATTTCTTTTATTTCATTATTTCTCCTTTGCACTTATTTGCCTCTGCATTTTTTGAGAACATTTCTGTGAAATTATTCCTGCAACAACATTCTTAAGAAAGCCAAGATTTCTGAAAAAAATAAATTCCGTTTAAAATATTTCTTAGTAAGTAAACTTTATTTTGAGTTGCACACTGAAAGAAAGCAGATAATGTTTTTTTTTTTCCTTTTTACAGAATGGGTCCTATTTTGCACTGATTACGTACTGGGACTCTTCAAGAATGAAACTAGCTGCCTCACCCTAAAGGGTGTCCTTCTACTTTTCAGTGCATGGTAACTATCAGGATCCTTTGTTCTTTCATCCAAATTAATTTGATTTCCAACTGTTCCATTTGCCAAGTCTCTAGACAACCTCATATTCTGTATTTCCAGACATCTTTTTCATAGCTGTTCATCTGTCTTTCCAGTCGACTGAATACATTAGCCCAGAGGTAGGAAATTTTGTTAACATTTCCACAAAGGGATCATTAATTAGGAGAGACTTTTCTTGGAAAGAACTCTACTTGACAACTGCTCTCTAATTATTCTCTTGAACTTTGTCCTAGCCTTTCTGTCCTCAACACAGATATTCACAGGTTATGATACCATAAAGAACCATTGAGATTATCCAGTCTGGCCTAATGGTAGAAATCTTTCATTAATTCATTTTTGGAATAGAACAGCAGGTAGTAAGTGTAGTCTGAAAAGTGCTAATGGTCAACAAGACTAAATCAGGCCATTTAAAGAGGATTCTCAGATCGTATAGGTTATTTGAAGAAAAATAAATTTATATACAATGACATACTGCAACAGACAAGAAATCTGTCACTTGGCTATAAAAGCTCAAAAACTTCTGAACTGCAGTTTAAAAAAGCCTTGCTTTGAAAATTCAGTCATGCTGCATCTACTATAAAATTGAGAAAGTTAGTGCACTAGTCAGTTACTCCACTGATTTTTCTTGTTTCTAGTGTAAATTCATATAGGTTAAACTTCCAACCATAGGAGAAAAAATGATGATTTCTAATTATGTTAACTGTAGCAATCAGCTATAAGCATGTTTTCAAATTTCAAAGGATTTAATTCAGGTGTTCCAATAGAACGTGTGCCATTCTCTTTTTTGCTGAGTACCTGGGTAACTTGTGTAGAACTCTTAAATCTATCTCATTAATTTCTCTTACTATAAAACATTTTGAAGAGGCATTCGATTCTTTCCAGCTACTAAGAAGATACAGAGTTGTAACTGCTACAAACTTCTTCAGAAAAATATATTGCAGAACAAATTGCCATCTGGATTAATAGTGTGCTCTGTGGGTTCGCAGCCTTCACAGTAGGTTGGAGGCACCATTGCTCATCTAAATATAAGCATAGCAAGCATTGCATGTCGTTGCCTTCCTATCTAATATTTGTGAATTCTAAGGTGAATCCAAGCCATTACAAATGTTTTCCACATTGCACAAGATGTCCTGCTACGACCTTTATGCTGTGGTTGACTAACATCTATGAGAATCAACTTCTAACTGTATTACTTAGGGAGGAAGCAACTCACATAGTTGTCCTGCAGTGGCCAAGCACACCACAGTTTAAGAGGGGACAGCAATATGTCATAATATTAACTTGTTTCTAGTAACACCTGTGCAGCCGATGAGGAACTACATTTACTAATAGCAGCCCGAACACTTTGTCAATCACTGCATACAGAGGTATCCACAAATCTTGATGGTTCCATATCAACAGCAGTCCTTCAGAGAGGGCACATAAAGATTTGCTGTCACCATAAAAATATTTTTGCATGAATTACAAGCAATACTCTTACTTACTAGTCATTCATTGTTGTCTGGTGATTTGAGAAGTCTGTCCTTAAAGTCTGATGTGTGAAATATGAATACAGAAGGGAATACCCCTAAGAAGAATGTACAAACAACATGAATCTCGCATGCTATGAGCCCTCTACATGAGGACTTGTGGTGTGGATCCATGCATGCTTATGTCAGAGATAACGTAGTGCAGCTGAAATGTGGTGTGTCAGATTCAGTGCCTCAGTAGCCTGATATTTTGTGTTTTTAAAAGCAAGTTCAATAGCCCATTGGAAAAATGAACACTTCCACCTTTTCCAACCACACAAAAATACACTTCTATCACTGCAAAATGACAAGAAACTGAAATGACATGTTACATTTTACTTTTTCAAAAGCTATACCTCACCCAGCATACAATCCTATATGTGTTTAAGGACAGCATAAGCGATTTGCAGTTAAAACCTCATGAAAATATGTCCAAATAGTATTTTTAATACTTTCTTGCTCTATGGATGAGAGTTGTACTAGTATACAATTATCTAGACATATATAATTACGTATTTTGATTTCCCTCAAGCCTATTAATTACCTCTAAGATTTAAAATGCCTGACAGCTTCCCACAAAATCTGGCAGTCTCTATAAAGCACGTTGCAGCATGAATATCTCCTTTGGCACTTTTTTAATCTTCATTCGGCAGCTCCTATCCTGCTGCTACTGAGAATTCAGATGGAGAACACTCTTCCTTCATGGTCTGCCTCCACCAAGGACTCAGCCTAAGATTTAGTTCATCGAACTTTGACTAAAGTAACATTTGTTCTACCTTATTCAGTAAGGATCATTCTCAAGTCAGTCAGTCATGCAATCTTTTGGATCAGGACAGTGATATTAAGCCAATTTGAACCACCTACTGGTAATGCCTATTTCTCTATATTGAGATAAGATAGACAGTGGATGAGACGGCTAAGATTTATTGTATATACAAAAAAATTAATAAGACATGGACTATTTTCTGGCCCAAGTCCAACAGATATGGCACACTTTTGAATCATCCATTCAGTTACACACAAACTTTTGCCTGTCAAAACAGGCACTCAAACTGCTACTGGAACTATCCCTGGCCTAGGCTGTTCCCCAGTAGTGCCTGATAATGCCTGGGAAAATAACAACTAGCCTCAGAAAGAAACTGTGCAAGAATCTCAAAGGTGTGCTTACAGCTGGATGTTATAGATGATTGCATGCCAGTGGAGAAGCCCACATCTCAGATTTCTGTAGTTTAGCAGTAGGAGTGTTACCTAAATACAGGTAAGTATCTAACTTCTACCCAGATAAGTTAATCAAATTAATATGCATTTGACATTGAACATATCCTGTATTAAAAGAGGGGATTATGGTTAACGATTTTATTAGGCATGTAAGAAAAAGAATTATTGAAACCTCACTAACCAATTCACCCACTCTGCTAAAGACATCCCTTAAAGAGCATTTAGCCAAAAGTTAAATATCTGCCACTCTAATCATGCCAGTTACCAATAATGGCACTGTAATCATGCCAGATATCAAGACTGGTACTGATGCTACAGTAATTCTTTCATTCCTGACTGGCAAGCACTAAAAATAAAATTCTGTATCCCAGAAAAAATTAAGAATGTTCCTCTTACAGATGATTGAAAAGGAATAGGCTACTTGAATCTGTATAGGTATTCTATATTATATTATATTATATTATATTATATTAAAAAACTAATTGTAAGATGGCTTTGCATGCAAAAGGCAATTGTGATATAACAAAGCTTACTTACAAACTGTAATAAAATAAATGCTTTCTTTATTAGATTTTAATTTTTCTCATACACACCTACTGATTTTTTTCTTTTCCTCCTGATGCAGCTATAGATCCCTTCTCTGAATAACTCTTATGAAAATTATCTTTTCTGATTAACAGCTGTGTACCTTCCAATAACCTAAGAGCTCATTCTGTAATCACAGGAATAGTCTTTCTGAGTGCAATGGGGCTATTTGCATGAATAAAGACTTGCAGCCTCAGTCCCTAAATTTGTATTTATAGTATCTTTAAGTATAATAAAATTAAAATACAAATGAGTCGCTGATTAAGTATCCTTTCAAGTGCTATAAAATCTTGCATTGAGCTAGAGCTCCCTACTGTTCTTGCAACAAATAAGTGTTCAAAAAGATAACACTGGAAGGTTTGGTAGGCATGCAGACTGTGGGATTTGCTCTATCCCAGTTTTTGATTAAAAAAATGTTTTTTCAGATTTATATATCACCTGGAAAGATATTCAAGGGCACCAAACCTCGTCCTAGCTCCTCTTCTGACAGTGCAACTACAGCTGAGCTCTAGAGGAGGTCTAGAAGGATTTGAAGAGATCCATCCTCCTCTGGCACAAAATAGTGAACAGCGTGGCCAAGCCACAAGCCCCGCAGACATGACAGTCTCAGGACACCTTAGTTACAAAGTAATCTGGTGAGAAAAGAAAACTTCAAGAAGATTTAGGCATGATTGTGAAAACATCCCAACAGAAAAATAAGGTAGTCAGCAAGGATCATGATCCTATGCTGGAAGGGCTTCTTTTCAGTAACAGAATTGGTTATAGCACAGGTGCTCCCTAGTTTAATTTTTCTTTCATATCAACTTTCTCCCTTCAAGTATCTGTCTTTCCTGCTCTGAAAACAGTTGCTCATCTTTCCCATGTCTGAAACACTGCATGTTTCTCATTTCTTTTGTCCCACTCCAAAATATCTTTCTTTTCCCTCTCACCTAGTGAAATAAACAAAGAGATAGTTTTCCCAGCTACACTTTCCATTACCACTCAGCTTTTTTTTTTCCCTGGCCTCCAGCCAAAGCAGGATTTGGGGGAGGGAGGGAATGTTTGAACACAAGAAGGAAGGAAGTGTGTTTCATTCTTCTTACCCTTGCTTTCTCCTACTGGATGAACATCTGTCCCACACCCTCTAGACCATTCCCAGATGAGAAAACAGTTGTGTAAGTGGTGTTTTATTCTGTATTTAACAAAAACTTCTGGAGTTCCAATTTTTGTAACCTTAAACTATAGATGTGATTGGATCTTGTATTCAAAATGTATCATGTCCTGTATGATCAAATGGAAAAATCTCAGTTGCTTAGGGTCTCTGCACATTATAAGACCAAAAAAACCCAAAACAAAACAACAAAAAAACCCAACCAAACAAAAATCATAAACTTTGTTGTGAATTATGAAAAAAAAGTCGTGTCTCATATTAATTGAAAAAAACCCCAACCTGTTTCAAATGCTGAATATTAAGAAAAAAAAACTACACAATATAGAAAATATACAGAGTGCATACATAGGAAACATACATAAGCCAAGATAGAATCTTCTTTCCTTTTAGTTTGGACTCCTACAGCTTCAATAACAATACTAAGCTGAAATCTATAGATGGGTATTCTTGTTGGAGAGGAGAGCACTAGGGTGCCCTTATGAATCTCTTCAGTAAAAATCTAATTCAAGGCCTGTCATTATAATTTTAGAGTCTGTCAGCAATTTTAGTGGTATTTAGATAATGCTGCAAGAGCAGAAATTCTATATTAATTTAGTTCACTTCAGGATGTTGTGCAAATGATTAGTCATCACTTGCTGAAGTCCCACTGCCTTAAAAAGCACTTCTGTAGTAGCAGAGTTCTTAGATATAAAGGGGGTACTCCCAAAGCCTAGCAGGACTTTACACTGTCATTATTTAACTAGAAAAGGTAAGCAGGAAAGGTTAAAAAAACTAGTTTTCTGTGACTGATAATTGCTTTCCACTCCCAAAATTCAAGCAAGGTGAAAACAAGAGTGAAAGCTTCTGAACATCACACCTTAAATTTTACCTTGAATATCACTTCACTCCATCTTGAGGTTGACAGATGAGTTCAAATATATTCACCTTGTCTGGCTGAAGCAGTTTTTCCTTCCATTATTCACCTTGCCTCTTGTAGAGGAGGGCACTTGCAGCTGGGAAGGCTGGTCGATTCTAATGCTATTTCTTGGGCAGCTTACCACTGCTAGTAAGGCAAAAGGCCAACTGTAAAATGAGGCCATTCTGAAGCAGCCTCCCCTGGACCCAGCTGTCCTCACCAAGGAGACAGAATCCACAGAAAGAAGGGTAAGACAGAGTGCTCCAAGACATTTCAACCACCTGAGTTTGATATTCTTTGATCCTGTGGCTCTTCTTACTTCATTTACACACTAACGCTGTGTCCTGATCTAAAACTCTTTGAACATCCAATTCCTCTTGTGTTTTCACTTTCAGGCTTAGGGGGGTTCACAAAATTTATTCTCTGTTATTGAGTACTTCAACCTAGACAGCAGCTTGGCCAGAGAAAGGAACAGTCAGTGTTTTATTCACCATTAAACAAAGACACCTCTTAAACTGTTCACAGTGCATTTTTATTAAACAAGAGACATATTATTGGCTTAGAGCCATTTCACGTAAGTATTTCTTGGTCAAGATCTAATAATGTAAAACATCCTGAAAAATATTAAAAAATTGTATGACAAGATTTATATGTCAGATCACATAAAACTGAGAAATTTAAGGTTGATTAGCTGGAAATCATTGCACTGTAGGAACTCAATCAGCTGAAGTTGAATTCAGCAACTGTAGTTGCTGAAATCTATAAAATATATAACATTAATATAGAAGCAGAAGTTCTGATATCTGTTCCAGATGTATAATTTTGGATAGTTTCTTTGTGTAGTAAGGCTTATGCTACCATGCTGTCTGTCCTATACAAATAACTTGGAGTCACCCTCAAGTTTCAACCAATTTAATAAAGAAATTAATTTTCCAAAGTTAATATGACAACTAGAATCTGGATGAATAAAAGAGACCCAAATTATTGTCTTCTTTGAGGTAAAAGCAAATACAACTTATCCCTTTACCTCAGAGTAATCTGAGGAATCAGATTCAACAGAATCCAGATTTCAACACTGGCAAGCAATCATTACAAACAGGACACCAACCCACATATACCAAGTAATAAAAACTAAATGAAGTTAATGAAGTTAAGGAGAAGTTAAAGACTTCTCCTTAAAATGGAGACTAAATGAAGTTAAGGAGAAGGGAATTACCACCTGTGGAAAGCAAAAGAGGTAAAATTCACATGAAAAAAATCAAAAGAAAGAAAGCTTTGTTGCTTTCACTTTCTGTTGAATGATTTTTTCCTTCCAAATATTTTTTTTTTCTTTCATTAGACCCCATTAACATCTTTCATATTTCTTGTAAGTAGAAGGAGTTTTCATTTACAAGCTAATTAACAACAGCCACCAAATAAGATGTACAAGACTAGGGCCTTTTGTGTATATGTATATATGTCTTGCTGTGAGTTAGAGGAAGATACATGAAATTACATAGTATTGGAGATTAAAGGACTGTTAGAAATTAGAGAAACTAGAATGAGGTTCAGAACAACATTCATAGATACACTGAAATATGTTTTATTGGATCAAAATGTGAGGATGATCAAGTTAAAACATGGAATATTTTTCTCATGGAGATTATGAATGTCTAAGCCTTTCCAGTGTTTCAAGGAAAACCACCGAAGCTGTCTGCTTCACATTTGAGATACTTCCATTAATCACTCCTTAAAGTAAAAACATTAATCTCCACCTCTTCAGTGGCATAAATAATTAATTGCTTTCTAGTTCCACCATATAATATTTGGTACTTACCAGGTTTCATATGCTTCTACCAATAGCAGATGATCTTCTCCTTCTGCAGTTTGAGTAAAAGGCCTCAACAAAAAAGGCAGTCAAATGGGCTGAAAAGCAGGAAGTGAGTAATTGATCACTTGATTCTCCTTAAGTTTTATGTTCCAAAGAAAAATTAATGCTGGAAGCTGTGCTGGAGAACAGAACTAAGGAGGTACTATATGTACCTACATATAGACAGTCAGGGAAGTTAAGAGAAATAATTAACACCATAGTAGAAGGTGAATTTAAAACACATGAGCATGCCACACAAACATTTAGTGTGGACCTTTAATCTTTATCTATAGTACTAAATTCAGCTATGCCTGGCAATCTTTACAGATGCTGGAACACAACCGTCCATATGAGTAAATTCTTGCATGTCTATTGGTGCTAATCTGGCTTACACCAACTAGCATGGTCCACAGCATGCCCAGAGGCAATCCAGGAGCTTGTATGAGTTAACTCATTTCCACTAAACAGTTTAAGTGCAACAGCCTGTTCTGGAGCTAAAGCACTTTGCTTCACAAGGTGTGGGCCAGTTGGCCACAGCAACCAAAAGTTCCCTAGTTTACATGTAAGTAATTGTTGTAGACACAGCATTAGGGAGAACAACGAGAAATGCTGTGTGTAGTAACTAAGCTATCTTGAATACTGATTAGATACATATATATACTCAAAACATCAATTTCTCAAACCTTTGTTGTTTATGATTAAGAAGAGCTATGGAATGTCCTGCCAAATTCTTCAGCTACAACTGTACGGTAATGCTACAGAGTTAGTGTCTAACAAATGCATCTTCTGTACAAGTAGTAACTAGATAGACTAGAGCATCCTCAAAAATATACCAGATAGAGAACTCATTGTGTATGGCCATAATAGGAATTAATGAAGAGCAGACAGTCTTCCCATGCTAGATTCTTCCTCTATGTCCCAAAACTAAATAGTCCCCAAAAATAGTCTTGTCAGTGCACACCACTTGGAGCATACGCTGACATGCATTTTCTTGTATTTCAAGAGAAAAGTAGTAACCAAGGATTTTTATAGGATTTGTAATGAAAACTGGAGAAATCATTAAAAAATGTTCTACTAGCAATCAGTAAACATGAAAAAGTAAGGGTCATCCAGTAAATCAGTCAGTACAAGTTATTCTTCCACTCTGATATTAATGACTCAACATCTGCTTGGCAGAAGATATTAAGATGGGTCTCTCAGGGGTCTACTCTGGCTTTAATATCATTCAATATTTTCATTAATGACTTGGAGGCTAAAGTTGAGAATATGTTAATTTCATTTGTAGATAAAGACAGTGTTGAAAATAATCAAAATATTGTGGTGGTACAAGGCATGTAAATGGCAGAGCCTGTGTCTACCTCATGAGTATAGATTATGACAGAAGCTTGATAACTATGACCAGGGTTTCTGGCTATGACTGCCCTGACAATATAAAAAATTATCTATGATTATTACAAATACAATACAATTTCTGGAAAGAGTACAGAATCCAATGAGATTACACAAAGTATTCCTGATAGGAAGAAAAAAAAAAGATGCACACATATAAAATACGTGAATCAGTAACTTTCCAGTTAGAGAGAAAGATCTAGGTACTTTAGCAGAATTGCTAAAGCAGAATTGCATGATAAATTAAATGAGTCAACAACATGACATATTTCAAATACCATAAATGCTATCTGGGTTGTATTATTAGGACTGTCATGTTAAACAAGCAAGGCAATTATACTGCATTGCTTAGCAGTACATCAGTGCACTTCAGAGTACTATTTTCAGTTCCAGTTACTCCCAAAAAAAGAATAAAAATTTGAGCAGTTTTCCTAAGCAATGATTCAGTCAAATTTGGAAGAAAATCTCAAGTGGAGGGGTCTGAAAAACAGTAAAATATGTAGGTCTAAAAAATGTTAAGTTAAATAAATTGATTCTGTACATACTACATAGCTCAACTGTATTTGCATATTAACCAGAACTAAACATAATGTTATAGGAATAAATACAAGGTTTAAGATAAAAATCTGAGCATAAATATTTTGTAAAGCTTTACGGCTTCAAGTTGGCAATGAAAACAACTGCCAGCTGAGACAATGAAAACACTAATCACTGTGAGAAAACAGGTGCATTATGTGGGGTTAATGGGAAAATCATTCCTTTGCTACAGAATTTGGGAATACTGGAACAATAAACCAGATCTGTGTCTTTTCAGAAGAAGCCACAGCTGTTCCCCGCAGTAGGTCTAGAAAAAATATTACCTATGAATCTCATTGCTACTGGAAGTGTCCCTGGAGAAACTTCATTAACTAGTACAGTGAAAGAGATTTTGAGCCAAAATACATAGAGAAAAGCTTTGCAACACCAGTGAAGAAGGTACAACAGAAGCAGAGCAATCCAGGGGATTGCAACTAAATAAATAAATAAATACACACACACACACACACACACACACTCATATATATATATATATATATATATATATATACACACACACGTCCATGGTATCAAAGCATCTGAGTGTTTCATATACAGGATCAGAAGAAAGAGTGGGTGCTAAATAGGCAGTTTGGGAGAGGCAGTCTGGGAGAAGTGGCTGAGTACCCCAAGTCCTTTAAGAAGTTCCATAGATGAGAATTTCAGAATCAGGGACTACAGGGAAGGGAAGAGACAGGGTGGCAGTGCAAGAGTGGAGAATATCTTTAGTACAACAGATGGAGATTTTTGCATACGGAATGTTGTCTTTTGACAAAGATACTCCAAGTCAAGATGCAGGGAAGGGTTAAAATATCATGCCTGTGTATTTCTACAGGACTATGTGACCCATTTCAATTACAAATCTTTTTTCCTTCATTATATAGGACAAGGAGCTCTAGAACAAATGATCACGTGGTCTATTACAATGCAAAATAATGGATGTAAGCTCATTTCTTTTATCTTGTACCTGTTTTGAACACTATTTGACTAATACTGAAATTTATCTCTTTTTTTTGCTACCAATTAGGTATTTATTGTTAGTCAGTTGTCTGGATACCTCTCTAGTCAGCAAAGGAAAAATATACTCCCATAGGGCCTTCCCTCTCTTGTGCTCTTTTTCTCTCTTTCACTCCTTCCTTCTTTATCAGATTGTTTTTCCTTCTTTCTTCTTTTCTACCTTTCTTTTTTTATTTGGGATAGTTCTCTGAAAACTTTGTGTATAGAACTGGCTCCAGGTTGATCTGAGGAACACCACAGCTGGATGCAGTTGTTGAGTGAGAAGAAAAATGGGTAGGTATCTGCCAGAAGTTTGGAGCTGTCCATTGATTCCTACCCAACAGAAACTAATATCACTGTCTAAATAAAAGCTACTGTTTTTTTCTTTAAATATTCTCTCATTCTCTCCCCTCATTAACTAGAGAAAAACATTCATTGTTTTTTCTAATAGAGTCATTATGTTTTTTGTTGTTTGTTTGTTTTGTTTTTGTTTTTTTTTTTCCAGGCTGTCCTCTGCATATAATTTTGTCCCTAGACTGGAAATTCACTATCACAGACAGTTCACTATGTGGCACATGGGAAGGTCTTGCACGCATAATTATATGGTTTAATTAGTACTAAAGGGAATTACATGTATAAATACAACATACTTTCGGAACACTGTTTAATAAAAAGCTGGATGATTATTGAACATCTTTATTAAAACAGAAGAACTACTTCAAAAGCAAAAGTAGAAAGCTGTTTTTCATTAAATATGACAATTTTTACCTCTTGGTTGCATTCCTTTATTCAACAATCTGTACTAAAGTAATGATTCTATAAGAAAGAAAGAGACTTACCTTCCCTGCAGAACAGGTTATATTTTGCAGTTCTTGTCAAATTGTAAATTATTTCTTTTCTTTTTTTTTTTTAAAGCCATGGAAAACTGTGACTTACTAAATTAATAAACATGTACTTAAAAATCTTTATACTCCTATACAATTTTATGATTCGTACTTATTGCAATCAGAAACATAATTTATTGCTTATAGTATTTAGAAGTCATGATAGGGGAGAATGAGACAAAACTGAGTTGACAGAAACATCAATGTATTCCAAGTACAATTACAGTCTTGTATACCACAGACTAACAAAAAAGATTGATTAGTTATACCATAACATTTGAAATCTTTTTTGATCAACATAGAAAAGCAAAATAATATTAGTAAAAACAGTATAACTGTAAGCAACATCTGTCATGAATGATAGGGAGCAAGTCAGTTCTTCAGTGCTATGTGATCACTGACATGGAAATGTTAAAATTACCAAAGGAAAAATAATGCTCATATTTTTTATGCTTGCTTTTTAAAGCCAGAAGTTAGATATTAATCAGAAACACAAATATGTTCAATAACTGGTAAAGTCAGTTTCTTAACACTACTTACAAGATCAATCTCAATAGAGGAAAATGTATGAATTAGAAAAAAAAAATTCTGAAATAAAACAAGTCCTTTCATGAGTGATTGTACCTTAAGATCTCTTAATGAGCAACTACAGGAAGCAGCTGATATTGCAAAGTAACCCTTCTGTGTGTACCCCATAATCTACAAAAGGAAATGTTTGGACATATCACATAAAGATCCAATCTACCTAGCTATAGATGCTTTGTTAACTTTAATCACAGCACTCTCATACACAAATGTTTGCAAGATCAACACTCAAATAAGTGTTTAAAACTACAAGGACTGAAGCCATATGATTTTCAAACACAAATTACTTTTCCACTTACAAGTGTGGAATCCACATGCAATATTTTCTCAATTAATGTGGACAGCTCATTACTCTGGAAAAAAAAATTTGAAATGTCTTTCCCTTGTTTAAAGAAATATGAAGGAATTCAGCCCTGGAATTTCACTGAGCTTAATAGATAAGTGACATGGTTAAATCACACCTATCATTTTCCAGATGAAAGGATTTGCCAGGATGTGAATTGCAGCTATAAATCTTCTCTATATGAATAGGATAGTAGGCAGTCTCAGGTTCCGTTTTCTAAGCCATGATTTGTTGACAGTAATAGCCCTAGCAATTAGCAGCAAGTTTTTATAATATTTTAGCAGCAAACTTTGAGGATCACTGGTTTTAAATCAAATCTTAGGGTTATTTGAATTACCTTGTACTGTGGAATCAGAAGGCTGGCACCTCATAAATCCCCATGTAGTCTTAACTGGTATTGACAGGGCTCTGTTGCAGCATTACATGGCTTCTGATTTATTTTTTATGGGAAATGCGGCACTTGCCGTGGAAGTATTGCAATACTGGAAATTCTCAGAGGGTGGCTTTATTGTATTAATAGTGCAATGCAAATAGGGTTTAAATTGTCTATTGCTCCATAACTTGCAAAAGAGCACCTTGAAAGCACACAAAATGTTTCTTTATAACCAACATGGAGGAAAGCTTATTTTTATTACTACAGTCTGACAGCTAGATCCTGCATTATGAAAGCTACTTTTATAGAAGATCAGGCACAGTCAGGCAATAACAACTTTTTTTCTTCAGTGTTCAATACACACCAGAAACTGCTTCCTGCTACACAGACTTTTCATGGGGGCCTAGGTTCATCCATCTTAGCTTCAGAGAGAAAGCAGCCATTTCCAGAATTAAATAAATCCCTCTTTGATGATGCCTTTCCCTGCCTTTACTGGCTGTAAAGAGAGCCGTGCCTTATTTTATAAATGGGTGAAGTAGGGTGAATGGACTTCAGTCCATTCAGTCCACAAGGACTGCTAGTCTTAGCCTGAAGGTTTATCTAACTGACATTGTTGTTCCCAATAGTAAACGCCAATAAGGCCTATAAAATCTTTGGAGCAGCTATGCTCCCAGTTGTCACCAAAGAGGGGATTCTCATAACTTTTGTTGCACTAACCTTACATACTTCTATAGGTGGCAGAGATCCTCTTGACATATGGAAAAATGGTGATGCCTGGCACACAACATTCCCCATCTTCTACTCCAGAAAATGAGGGACACCTTGAATCTCTCGATCCCTTCATCGCTCTGGCAATCCTTGCAGGATTACTCCATGCACACGACTCTTGGCTATACAGGTCTTCTTATTGTCTTTCTGTCCTTGTACACCTTTCCAACAGCATGAGCACACCACAACCCCATATGAGCAGGTGCTGCAGTGACTCTGTCACTGTCTCTGTAGTGGGAAAGCTTTGCCTCACACACACAATCCTTTCACTCTGCTTCCTTGCTTTTGTGCTCCATGTAGGCATTAACTGATCAGCTCTGTAACTATCAAGAGGGTAAGATCTTTCTGTGGGGCAACATGCTACACATTTCAATGTAAAAGAGTGAAAAGCTGTCCACACATGGAGATATTCGTGGACATGTTCACGGGCACAGACCAGTTCCTGGTGTCTTCTGCAGCAAGAGGTCATCCTGATGCAAGTCTAGATCATGCACACCAACTGCAGTCCTTATTCCTCTTCCTTGAGAAGCCCTTGATTTTAACATTTTCTCCTTTTCCTTTTATTTATACCTGTGAGGTCTGAAGCCTTGCCATGCCCTGGCACCTCCTCATCACCTTTCTGCTGTCATTGGCCATTCATGGCCCCAGGAGAAGGAAGGTGCACAAAGAAAGGGGAGAACTGTGAGCTCTAACTCAGTTGCCTTGTCCTGTTACATCTGTATGCATCACATGAGCAGGCAGTGCCCATCTGCTCCTCGGATCATACATTCAAGGAGTGATGAGTACTTTCGGGGGACTCTGTTTCATGCCTTCTGCTGTTTCCCTGCCCTGGTGTTTATGAGCCTTTAATTCTTATGTTCCTGCCTTTTCTATTTATTATTTCCCTCACACACATTTTGCCCACTCCATATTTTTTGTCTTCCCCTTGAAACCAGGGTGTGAGTTTCAGAGGAAGACCTTTTGGCCAGAAATAAACCTGTTGATAAGAAAAAGAACCAACAGGAACATCAGCTGCTAATTTATGTTAAGGAATAGTATAAGAATAAGGTATACATAATCTTTCTTCTGGTGCTCTTTTCCTCTTTTCTGTCAAAGCTACCTCTTCTGCCTGCTACCTGGTTATCAGTTAGAGATTTTTAGATTTAACATCTGTGTTAACAAATTTAAAACTCTTAATTGAACTTCTCTTTATAGCTGTGACAAGTGTTTATAGCAAAAAGCAATACAATGTAACAATGCTTTTTGTACAAAAAAATCAACCTTTTTTTTTTTCTTGCTTTTTACTCACTGTCTGATAATATCATTGGTTTTGCCCTGACTGTTGCATTGTGATACTTGGTGAATAATAGCTTCTGATTTACTTTTGCTATACTGTGTATGATTTTACAGGCTTCCTTTGCATATGTTTCTTTATATACCATCCTCAGTTCCCAAAATTTATCTTCCAAATGAGGAATTTAAAAGTATTTAGTTCATTGCATGTGGTATTAATAGTCCAGGTGGATTTTTTTTTTCCAGATCGGAGAACTCTAGAAATGAATGTGTTATTAGTTTTGGAGTCTCATTAGTCATTTTTGCAATATATGATATTTCCTGTTTGTTTTCTTCCCTTCTCTGAATAATTACCCCCTTCTCATTCTAGCCTTTTCCCGAATAATCTCAATCACAGTTAACTCCTTGATTAATGTGAAGAGAGATGACCTTTGCATATAATCACTGTCCTATTGGTAGTGGTAGGGTAACTCTCCTATGTAATTATGGTAAAATTATAAACAAAATCATTCTGTGCCAGTGAAAGATACTTATTTGCCTTTCCATGCACTACACAAAGTGTTTTTAACCTTTTTGTGATATTTTCTCTTCTGTTCACTCCTTTATGTTCTGGGTTCTCTGTTTTATTTTTCTCTACTTATGGCCATATTTTGCACATTTGCTCAGAGTGAGTACTTGTACTGCACAAAATGTCACTTCTTAGTTCTTCAAATTTACTTCACTGGAGCACACGTCAGCAAGCAAATAATCATATGATCTGCTCCCTACACTGTAAGTCCAGGGACTCAAGCAAAGTATCTTACTCTACTTTTAAGTTATTATATCAGCTAGCAGAACTGTATGAAATAATAAGCACTACATTTTTTCAAAAATAAAAAATTTCATAAGTAGAAATAAAGGCCAATAAAATCACTAGTCCTTATCCTTATGGTTTAAAGAAAACAGCTTAAGACTAAACCATGATTCCTTTCTCTCACAAGCCAAAAATTCATGAAGTAGTATGCTGTATCCCCTGAAAGAATTTTAGAACATTTGCTTTCCTCTGGGGCATTGCAACTTCATACCACTTTCTTCCTCTGAGCTGTGCCTAAGTGGAATAATTGAACCCATAATTTGCAGTTACACTAGCGGGAATACAATTATAAAGATTCTCACTCCTAAAACACATCTTTTTTTCATTTGATTTAGGCACTTAGGATCCTAATTCCTATTGACTTTCAAATGTGATTTAGCCTCTTGTGCCAGATTTGTAAAGGTATTTAGGTTCCTAATTCCTGTAATCAATGGAAGATAGTAGCCTTTAAAAATCTGGCCCTGAGGTGCATAATTTCTATTGACTTTCCTAAGTGTCTAAGCCACTTTCAAACTTCTGAGTCACGCAGGTGTTTCTGAAAAGTCACTAAATAGTGTCTACCAGAACACCCTCTCCAGTCACTGGGTATGTAATAACTGCAGTTTCAGTGTGAATACTCTTAGCCTTTTATGGAGGGAGCTTACACTGCCTGCAGTTGGAGAGATGGCACAGAAATAAGTGATTCATTGATTGGATGCAATTGCTATATAAGGCACAACTCCCGGACTTATCTTGCTCATATACCATGATCACCATTATTGCTATTGCAGCTGATGACATTCATGTAAGCACCAACTTTCACCCTTGTCTGTTATACAGAAAAGAGAACTGGACTTTTAAGGCATCACTTATATTTTGCTGTAGCAAATTTAGTTCTTTGTCATCATTTTACTGTGTGCAAAATATTAGTTATTAGTGTCTCTGAATGCTCAGTGAAAACACAACTAAATCTTTCTAAGCAGAAATCCAGATTAAAAGAAAGATTTTAAAAAAACATTTGCTAAGTAAATTTATTACATTCTGCAGCTGGTGGAAGTACAAACCATGGGCTCTGTGTGTGTGTGTGTCCACCTTAAGAAAAGTGTGGGCAGAACACTTGTTTTCCACAAACTCTGGACCATATGCTAACTTTAGTGCATGTACTTCCACTGGTGTCAATTTGTGGGTTTTGATTCATATCTGAAGATGTCTGTGGCTCTTTACATGCAAATAGGAATAGGCAATGTCCATTTTTAAAATAAATTATGCCCAGATTGAGTTGGTATGCTTTGAAGCCATATGTGTCTACAGGCATTGGTGTACAGGCACATATTTCATAGCAATATGTTTGTAAGGGCCTACACAGAAGGCAGTGTGGATGGAAGGTTAGACTATAAGGCTTAATAGGCTTAAACTGATTCTGTGTAAAACATTGCATAATAAATGTGGTTCTGAGAACTGAACAAAAATTGCGTTTCAAACTCATGTCTCTCTTTTTTCAAATGAATAAAACCCAAACAAACAAAATCCCATGCGCACATGCACCAGAAAACAGCTGTGATTTTTATAATGAAATTTTGCAGACAATTAGCCTGGAATGTAAAATAATCAGTTTAAGTAATTTAAATTGGGCAAGATGCTGTGGTTTTAAATCAACTACTGCACATGCTCAGAAGCCACTTGCCATTGGGATGTTTACTTTGCATTGAGTGCTGCAGCTTCATAATATGTTCCCTGTACTATTGTTCCAACAGTGTGTCCCTGTTCAAAGAAGCCACCACCTTAATGCTGACAGTAACAAAAGTAGCAATTGGTTTTTGTATATATAAAAAAGATACTGATGGCAAAGTGTTCCCATGAGCTTGCTTTTGTAACTGCAGTGGGAGCTGTATATCCCCTATAGCTGTTTTAGATGATTGTGCACAGGCATTCGTACTACATGCAATAATGACCCTTGGGAAGAACATGAAAAATACATGTTATAGAAAATATGGGGATTAAAGAACCCTAAAAACCCGATGAATTTTAATAGAACATCCCTATGCTTATTTTTAATTTCTTTGATAAAAGTGATAAAATAAACAATAAATAATTACTGTAAAATTACATTGACAGGTATGATACATTTCCCACATGTGACTAAGAATACAAAATACATGATTTATTTTATTGATCTGTTTTCATAGTTAACTATTCTGATTGTAGTAGGACTGCCACATGTTCAGGTTTTTCCTGACATGTCCTTTTTTTCTTCCCAGAAATGGTGTCCAGGTGGAATTTGAGTATTCTGGACATTTTTTGAGAATTCCAGATGCCTGGCAGCTCAGTTGGTGGAGCAGCAGAGACATATCAGCTACATATGGGCAGGTCAATGCATCTGATTTTATGCACACATGCAGACCATCTGTATAGCTCAGGTGCAGCAAACCCAGTGCTTTCTGGATGTATTTCTTCTGGGAAATCCCACAAAGAAAGAAGGTAAACCTATAAATTACTCAGGCTGAAAGCATAGCTCCATTTATACTGAGTTAGAGATCTTCAGAATGAAGGACTAGGTCTTAAACAATGCTCTGGACTATTGCCATGCTGTGGAGCTCTTCACCAAATAAAGCTGAATTTGTCATCTCCTGCAGTGTTGCCTCTGCAGCCCTGTTGAGGTGCTTACAAAAAGATGAACAGTGTAGAACAGGGCCAAAAAAGCTGACCTGTGTAAAGCAGTGGATGGCCTTTTAAAGCCATCGCATCACAAAGACACAGCTGAAATAGCACCATAGATCAGACACAGGGCATACCCTCAACTGGTAATTCATTGTTGAGCTGCTTCACCGTATTACAGCATAGACTGAATACAATATACTACTATTCAAGAACACTTCAGTACTCTTTCACAACAGTGTGAGATAATTCTTTATAAAATATAACATCCACTGCCCCAAAGAAACCTAAGGTCATATAGAAAGCTAGGAATGCCTTTATTAACATTGACACCCTGTCCCAAATCTAGACTGAATTTTAATATTCCCGATCGTAGTGGGTCAAGTTAACACCAGCTTAACATAACGTTTTAACTTAGTGATTTAATAATGCTTGGGGTCTTCAGCTCCAAAATCAGCAACAGATGGTGAGGCGGGATTCATTCCCAGTCCTGAGGAGCACTTTGCTACACTTTCTTTGCTCAAAAAGTGATTGAGAATGCAGCCCAGAAATATAGGTATGCATATTACTTCTCAAAGGGAAAGCTTGGTTTGTGCAGAATCCCCTTAACCACTGTTGTGCCTCACTGTTTTCTAATGTATAAATCTAAGTTCAGTAAAGTTACGTATGAAAGTTAGGGAGGTAATTTCAAGCAATGTTACATGCTCCAGTCTTTCTATCTAATTCTGTGTCAGTAACATAAGTGCTCAGTGCAGCCACAGCACACCAAGAAATGCTCTAATGCATTGCTCTGAATAAAACACTTTTTAAGAATTAGCTGGCTGTGTGTTATATATAAATGCGTGGGAAGCAGAAGTAAGTATTTTTACTTTTTTTCATCTCTTTTGGTGGAATTTGTCCCAAATCCTTCCTGGTACCATAACAGAAAATCATTAGAATCCAAGAGGCTATTTTAAGGTAATCTGTGTTTGAAAGAAAAAGAAAATATATATACATAATTTTGAACCAGTATCCATACCAAATACAATCAGTTGAAATACAACACAACTTCCTACCTACCCTTCTTTCTACTATTCTGCCCTTCTGTTCACCTTTTGAATCATAGGTACCCTCCAATCCCATAAGCCTATCTTTCATTTTTTATTCTTTATTGTTATCCACAAGCTCTCAATTCCATTTTGTTTTTCTCCTAATGACAAAAGCATTTATCTTTCCACTAAAAAAATCAATCTCACTTTCTTCTGCTTTTGAGTTAATTGATCAGTATTTATAAAATCTTTCTTAATACTTTTCTCTAACCTAAACTCTCTGTTTTCCAGCTTTTCCCCTTATGTACAGTGAAACAATTTTTCTACAGTTTCTAATTACTCTTTTGTTTGCCAGACCCTTTATTATCTTAATCTCTCAGCTACTTTTGGTGTTACTGACTTTTCTTGAATCTTGTATCACTTAGTTTCTGTGTTGCTTTCCTGGATCCTCTCCTGCTTCTACTATCCTCTCAGTACCATTCATCAGAGAAACCTCAGCGTGGTGGATCTACACATCATGTTCTAGATTACCTTCTTCTACTTTCTTTCTTCCTCTGTCTTTAAAATGATTTTATTCTTTCTCTGCTTTGACAATTCACAGTTCCTCTTTGGCTAACCTGTCTTCTTCTGTACTAATCAAAATAACATTTCAGCTCTCATTCTTTAAAACATAGTCATCATCTCAGACTTCATATGACTAAAATAGGATCTTGTTCTTCCTTTTAAAGACTTCCTCCATTATTTCCTTTCTGAAGACAAAAGCAGCCAAAGACTTATCTATTAATCAGATCTATCACCTAGCCACCACAGGCATCAGTATAAACCATTAAAGCTGAGTAGACATTAAGACATCCTTAAGAGTTAATGAAGATTAATAGAAACTTCTAGGCCAATTTAGACTTTTCTCTAGATCTTTGTTTCCAGAATGTGTCTAAATCTTTTGAAATATTTGAACCCAAGTGGTGTTTCTATGCTTTCTGTCTATTTTAGCTGGTACTTGTCATCTGGCATTTCATTTAGCACAACATTCTTCTCCCAGGACCTAAGGCATGTCATCTTCCTCTTTTGTTACATTAAAAACGGTTCTGTAAACATCTTTTTGGTAGCTTGGCACTATGAACACCTCAGCCCATCCTTTTGCATCTTTCTCTTGGCTTTTCCTTCATTCTTGCACGGAATTCTGTCTACCTGTTTTCACATTCACGTAAGGGCCTTTCATGGCTTAGTGATTTTATTCATTCTGCTAGATGTGGTTATTTAATTTCTTTGTCAGACCCTTAACAGTTTCTTCTGTTTTTTTCTTACTCATTTTTGGAAAGGTATCCTTGTTAACATCTGCAATCCTAATTCACTATCTTCCTGAAGATTTAAAGAGTTAGTATTTAATCTCTCCTTTTCCCTGATGCCTTTAATACACTTCCCAACTGTTCAGCTGCTAGTGCTGAGACAAATGATTGCAGTGCTGACCAATACATCTTACTGTTTCCTTATTTTCCTATTGCAAAAATCTGAGCTGGAATATTTTCCCTGGTGCTGAGTTCAGTTGTTCAAAGGGATCAAAACTTCTTAAAACAACATACTCATTTTTTGAGGGAATGGGTGTGAAAGTGGAGAAAAAAATAACCTATTCAGATGACAAGGAATTTTAATAAATTTCAGTACCTATGTGAAGACTGGGCTAACTAAATACAAAAATTGTAAGACTAAAAATAAATGAACCAAAAGTAATACTATAAAAAAAGGGTGTAAATATTGAATGAAATAGTCTCAGATGTTATAGTACATCTGTAACCTCAGTTCTCAGAGTTTGAAAAGAAAATGTTTTCTGGTCAAATGGTTAGGGTTTATCATTATTGTCACCAAGACTCTTCCCTTCATTACTCATGATAGGCAGGATGTGAACACTAAGGATGTTCACACCTGACCAATGGTCCACACTGTTGCAAACACAGTAAAAAAGGTATATTCATCCTCTTCCATTCCTTCAGCACATTTCTATGTTTTTCTTGAATTCTTATTGGTGTCCTTCCTTTTCTCACTGTCTGTCTTTCTGCCTTCCAACCCTGAAAACAATGGTAATGGCAGGAGAAGAAGAAGGCCCAGATGTTTCAGCCTAGCCTCAGCAAGAGCAGTGAAGGACACAGCCCTGGCCAAATCAGTCACAAAACCTCCTGGAGTAGCTAGTGAGAGTTTGGAGCAGAAACGATGATACTACAACCGATTCATCCTCTGTCAAACAATTTGTGAAGGTCGATCTCTAAAAGATTTATTACACTCATTTTTTACTGTTTTTCTCTATTTCTTCAGTGTCTTTTCAAAATGGGAAAATAGGTATTATCACACCGATTAATTAAAAATTCACCAGCAGAGGCAATACTATGATTTCTATCATGAAATAACAAGGCTTACATATAACTGGATGAAGTTATTCACTCCAGAGAGCAATTTGTGGCCTGCAAACCAATTTGCACAGAGTGCCTCTCGTCCACCAAGCTGAAAGCTTTTTCTACAGTAGAATGTTTGATCTAGCAGGGTAACACAGCTTAAATGTCCTGTGGGGCCTAATTGATCTTCCTCAGAATGAACTGTGGAAAAAGTCATTCTTTTCCTCTCTTTTCGGTGTGAGGTTGGGTGATTTTTTGTTATTTTGAGTTTTTGTGTTTGAGGTTGTTTTTCCTGCCTCAAAGTGCTTTAAATAATGTAAAAACCTTATTTCACTGGTGATTTTGATAATATAAATCAACTGTGTTAGGTCTTTCCTAAACATGAAGTGCATGTTAAGTACATAATCCGGTGACTGTATTATGCTATCATACTTGATTTTCTGAGCCCTTTGACCTTTAAAATGAAACCAATAACTCCACTGGGCATTTTTTGTTGTTTCTTAGTTCTAGACCAAATACTACAGGTCTCTGAGCAACAGACATTCACTTATGGTCATGCAATGCCTAGCCATGGAAGTCCAGCTCCACAATAATTATAGATATTACAAATAGGAGTTCATGTTTATATCTGGTCTTGTTTATTCTGTTATAGGACTAATGTTAGTGGTATTGTCAGAGTTTGTGTGTTCTGTCCTTTACAAAAGCTCCAAACCCCATCACAGACAGCCAATGAGTTCTTCCCTGATGGAAAAGTCTTTCCATCTCTCCCCAGTAAGCAGAGACATACACAAAGCCAAGGCTACAAAGGAACGAGCTGAAAGAACCCCCTTGAGCTTAGCAGCCCCAGGTTAAGGAACAGGTGTTTCCAGGCATTAGGCATTGGGAAATGGAGGAAGAGGTGAGTTCATTTCCATGAAGGGAGTTTGCCCCAGGCATTCCTGTAACTCACTGTTGAAAGCTTTCTCAGGGGCTAGCCATCTGTCTATGGCTGACCTATGTCAGTCTGCTACAGAGCCAGGGCTGTAGCTGTTGAGGGTTTGCTTGTACAAACTAAAATAGAATTGCTGCATCTAACTCATCTGACTTCTTTTCCATAGGAAAAGGGAAACTTAAGGTTTCAGAACACTTTGAGGCCAAAAAATAGCTAAGATCATCTTTTTATATATTGCCAAAAGCAGATAAATCTATTAAGTAACTCTTGAACTTGACGATGCTATGTTATATAACCTTATTTTTAGTGTTGGGACGTTAGATAATTTGTATAGTTAAATCAGTGATAATACAATCAAACTCAGAGACAAATTAACACTCAGTTTGATCTAGAGGAACAAATATTTCCTTTAGGGCACGTGTTAGTCATTTCCTCTTACCATCTTCATTGTCTTAGAAGAATGTGAGTTCCTCAGTCACTGAGACATATATTTTTCTATGGCTTTTTTGGAACTGTTGCCCATTGTATAAATAATGAGCTATTCACTGGGCAGTGGAGAAAAAATTAAAATCTGGGACCTGCTAGAAGATGAGATATTCCAGCAGAGCTTCATCTCACCGAGCCTTGACATTCTTGCATAAATACTAGGTATAGAGGTAATGTTCTACCTAATATTTATTATTATAAATACATCATATTTAGGTAATATTTTTAACTTCTTTTACCATCAGCAGAGAGAGATATTCACAGCTCAAATTGATACTCTGATAACTCTTAAGACTGCTTTTCCAACCTGTTATTGACTACAGGAGGATACTAGAAGATGGTTTAAACAAATCGCCTGCTGTTTAGCTGGCTACAACTAAGACACTCAAAACTTGCTCTTAAATTGTAGTTTGTGTCTTGATAATTTCAGTGCTATTTACAAAACAGAAAAGCTGTGACAACTGGAGAAAGAGCAACAGATTGCCAATATCCAAAAAAAACACCACAGAGAAGGCTTCAGCAGCAGGAAGCAGAAGCAAGTATCACCAGTTCTGCCATAAAGGAATCCTATGTACTATTTACGTGACACTTCTTTTTTCCTTACTTCAACAAATACTATTTTTTAAACTAAATGCAATGCTGAAATGTTTTACAACATCCAAATATTTTACTTTTTATTAGAGAAAAAGATCCACTAAAATACTTTCACATACCTCTGAAAATAATGTGCCAAATATAACTGAGAGAGTATGAAAAATGTCTTCTCTCTTGGAGACTTTCCACTATCCAAGTGAAAATGTGGAGACAACATCTAAAATTATATTTCTTGTCCTCTCCCCTTAAAAAAGATCATTTTCCCTTATTTTGATGCACAAATGGTAGCATTTTGTTGGTTTGTATTCTTTTTTACATTTTGAACCATAGGAGTTTAAAAAAACCTGTTATTCCTTTGATTCTTGTCCATGAAAGAGGTTGAATTATTCCCTATGACATTGGGCAAAAGACTTGCAGATAGGTGAACTAGAATTTGGACAGTGCTAACAACAAAGTGCAATCTGAACACAAGTCAGTTAAACAATCCTCAGGAGAAGCAGACCATATCCAGAGCCCTGCTCAGTGACTGTTAGCTCAGTAATCCCAAATTTGGAATATCATCTTTTATATTCTCATAATCCTGTCATAATCTATCACATTAACTTTCTCAATGTCATGACATATGGTTCAATATTTCTGTAAGAGAAGTCAGGATTTCCAAAGTACCATCTCTTATTTAAGGTTGAATGTGCTAAAATAATTATTTTTTTTTAATTTTAGTATTGTATCCTATTTATCTTACGCATTCAGCTGGTAACAAGTAAGCTATTTTTCTCTGCCTTTTTCTTTGTCCTTCTTTTGCAAATCTCAGTTAAACAGTGTTTCCTCTTTCATAGCTGAGAACCCTGTCCAATGACATGGCCGAAGTTAAAACTAGTTGAAAGGGAGTGAGAGCTTTTGTTGGGATCTAGCTGGAAATCATTGCTTAGTGGAAGGCAAAAGTGCTCTTACTTTTTCCACAAATACTTTACAAGGCAAAGGACTTTAAAGAGGAATGACAGCAAAAACTATTGGAAGATTAATGAGGATCCCTGCAGCCTGGTCTTTTATGGATCACCAGCTTTTCTTTCATCAGCTATATTTACTCAGCAAGTAAATCTACAGCTGAAAAATATGAAAAGCTCTTCCACAAGCCTGCTTAAAGGTAAGAGACCCTAAACAAAAGAGTTAACAGCATTCTACCAACAAAGAAAGCCCTGAGGGTGGGAAGGGAGAAAAAAACCCTTAGGGAAACCTTCATTTTGCCTGTCAATTAGTCATTTTGCTATTCACTGCCGTTCAGCTCCTGAACTATCTTTTTTCACAAATGGAAAGAAAGCAACACAGGGTGGTTAATCATATTACTGCATTGATCTTTTATTAAGCAATATGCTGAACCTCTTGGACTGTTATTAAAACTAAAATGCATTTATGACATAGAGCATGTATATCTAGCCTTTTGGATCAAAGAATTTCCTAGCACTGTCACATAGTAATGAGGGGAGTTGAGCCTAGCAAACTTTACATTTATCAGGGGAAACAAAATTGTGTGTATTATGCATTTTTAATGACTTGTCTCAGTCCTGATGTTAACTCATAATAAATTACATTTGTAACTTATTACAGCAAATACAATTTGTAATGATATAAAATAGTCCATGGAAATAGCATTCTATTGACAGAATTTTTTCATACATTCTTGCTATATTCTTGATGACAGGTTGGTGATTCACACTCTATTAAAACTGATCATTCAAAACAGACCAGTCCTATTTCAGGCCAAAGTCTCTTTCCAGTGCTCTGCTCATCAGCAGTGATGCTCCCCAACATGAGAAAAGCTCTCTAATCACTAAGGATCAAAACCAGCAGGTAAATTAGTTTCATGTTGAATTTTTAGCAGAAGTCTAGTCGTTTTGCTACATCTTTATCAAGAAATGAAGCAGGGCCAGGCACTGAGATAGGGCTGTCCAGAGCTGGCCCACATTAGCTCAAACTACCCTGGGGCAGAATCTGGGTGGATGGGACTGTTTGCAGGAGTCAGCAAATCCACCCTCTCTTAGGTGGGAGGTGATACAAACATCGTTGTGACCCTTGATTTCAGGAGTAAAGAATAAGCCATGGCCCATTTTATACATTATTTTGCTTTTTTTTAAAACAAAACTTCTTTATAATAATTAATAATTAAGCAGATAAACACTTTCATGGTATCTTGGTAAAAAAATACTGGATTTTATTTTTCTCATTTCTCTTTGCAAGAAAATAAAATCCGACCACCTTCAAAACACTTCAAATATAAAAATATTTCCATTTTTTCTTTTGAGTATTCCAACATATGAGAAATTTGAAAATGTAGAATTTTCAGCACAAATAAAAGCTCTATTATCATGTACAACCATCAGCCAGGTGCCTTGGGAGACAAGAAATCCTACAGAGTTCCAGGTTCTCTGCAAGTATGCCACCATAAAATACAAAAGTATGTTACTGTCTAGGTCTCATGGTCTGTTACAGAGGACAGCCCATAATGCTAACAGAAAATCAGACAATGTGAGATAATCAAATGAATAGAGTTTATACTATAACTTCTTTGGTTATATGGCATGGTTGGTGGGGCTCATGCGAAAGCTGTGGTGATTGAAACGTCTTTTCTGTTGTTCAAAATATTCAACAGAAGGGAATTTCAGACAATCTGTATTTTCTTCAAAGGCACCTCAGAACTTCTTCAGAACCTCTTCTATAAACTGCCTTCAGTCTGCACCATACAGCACTGCATCCATAGATGTGTAACTTAGAGTAGGTGATCCTGCTCTGGCAGGAGGGTTGGACTCGATGATCTTTCAGGATCCCTTCCAACCCCTAACATTCTGTGATTCTGTGATATGCACAAGTGTGTGTATGGAAGAGTGGCAAATCAAGCACAGCCAGCTATTTATGCATCAAAATCATCTGGAACCAGATATTCTCACATGATGCTGTCATGCTTTGCTATCATCCCAAGCTACCCTGCAGGGATGTCTTCATTCCAGTTTTTGCTCCTAACTTTATTCCTATTCATAGGCCAGAAATCCTTTACATATGTTTGTTGATGTTTTCAGTCAGAGGCAGCAAGCCTGAGGAATATTACAGGTAAAGCTTTAAGCAAACAAGTCTGCGGCCACTCATAGAACCAAGCTGGAAACATTCTGATGTGGTGAAGTCTGCTGATTCCCCAGGGTCCTACAGTGTTCTGTGTAAGTCTATGAGAAAGCAACAATTTCTCCATCAGTATTTCCGGGGCATTTATGTTTCCATCCCCAAAGGCTATCACAGACACCTAGTACTGGGCCAACCCTGGCAATTCAGATGCTATGACTATGTAATATACAGTTTCAGTCAGGCTGGGCTAATCAAAAAAGAGTAATCCAAATGCTGCATATTGAAACACTGAAGTGAAAGAATGAGCCAAATGACCTTTTTGATAGCATTTGCAGGTGAGTCATTAGGAGGCTGCAGTGCTTAGGAGGAACTGCTTAGTAATTCCTTTTCATTTCTGCTGATTAGACTACTGGTTAACAGTGCTCTGCATACATGTTTTGGCTAATGTATCACTAACTGTTTTTGTTAAAGTTTAGATGGATCAATATTTTTCAGCACAGAAGGGATGTGTGTGAACCTCACCCATGTTATGAAGTCACTTCTATTAGTCAATACTGTCAATAAGTGGCTGGTCACCTAAGTCCCACCGTATTGATTCTAGTCCAAGATAGACACAGTAGAAATAACAGAATAAAGGGAAATAATCCTTCTTTTTTTAGGAATACTTACATGTGTTAAAATATATGTAATTTCTGAAGTCAGTAAGGATCTGCACAAAATAAATTTTACACCATAATACTTTATTTTAGTGCACAGTAACTTATCACATCTTCCAGACTCAGAAATCATCAGCAATCACATTAGCATACCTGTGAATGTTTATGAAAAGTCAGTTTGACCAATCTGCTTCTGGTTACCCCTTAAAACACAGAAGAGACTCAGTACATGATGCAGCAGGCCTGTATTTTAACTTTTGCAGATGTTCAGTAGGTTTATTTTCTTAATATAGTACCACTTTTTAAATGTCTGGAAAAGAAGACAAGACTTGCTAAAGAAAATTCTATTAAATACTTATCAGTATGTTCACTCAACCCACTTCCCCTTAATACCATTTTATTTGCTTTCACCTCTTTGATTTACTTTTTATATTTTCAGATGATAACATCATATTTCAGATAGTGTCTGCTGTCATCAGCATGGCCAATGTTGTATAAAGACAAACAGCAAATGAGAATAAAATAACACAACATAATTACTCCCCATCTGCAGACAAAATGAAATATTAAGTACTCCTGCACAAAAGAGAAAGTTTTATTTTCCATTTCCTCACAACATCATAAGCCTCAAAGTGTCCAAATGAACCAAGTTATCAGTCTAGTCATTAGTTCTCACAAATACTGTTTCTTGAATAAAGTAAAATGCAAGATCATGCATCATTCTGTTCTTCACATCTTCTGTTTTCTACAAGAAACAACAGTTTGTAATTTTCAGCACAGCAATGCCATCAACAATAATGTATTTTTAATAGCTTCCTTCAGTGAGCATTCTTTTTCTTTTTTTTTCCTCTTTTTTTTTTCTTTACTACCTATTTAAATCTAGTTTCTTGATAATTCAGCTTTAATTTTGGCTCTAAGGTTCCTATTTCTCATCAGCCAGCCAACCTTCCACACAAGAAGGGAGTGGTGTTGTTAATGGAAGCACATTCCTTATTGTCATACCCATATATCACAAGGGGCAGGCTCTTCTTCTGTCACTGAGAGGACTGTGGGGTTCACTTGCAGTAGCTGGCAGGTTAATTTGCTAGGTAGCAGCCAGTATTCTTCAGCATGCACCTATTCCAAGGCTACTACTATGAAAAGAACAGTTTTTCAGTAGTAGTGGGTGAAAGACTACCTTATTTTTCTCTTATGAAAGCACAGCCAGGACAGCCAGATGAATACTGTAGTTTTTTTTTAACAGTTTTTTTTTAAACTGTAGGGTTTTTTTAACTGCTAATATAGAAGGAATTTGTCAGATATATGTTGTGTAGTTATCAGTGTATGTCTATGCACCAGCCATTCAAGGCTCCCATCTCTACAGCTAAGGTCACTTTTGTCAGCTTGAAGGTCTGGCCCTCCGAATCCGGATTTGCTATTGAAAAATTTCACTTTGACTGTAGATTTCAGTTCAGCCTATACCAAACTCTACTTTGTCTGCCTTGTTAGTTTGGATGGCCTCAAATTAATAAATAAAACAACATTGGGGAATGTTGTCAAACACAGATTACTTGCACTATTAGAGCAGAATCTGTCCAGACTGGTTAGCACAAAATGATTCTAAGTGATTTCTGGGCATGGGGAGGTGCAGTTTCCCACGGGCAGACTGGACGTGGTTACCTGATCTGGTGGTTCAGCCAGGTGAGTAGTGGGGTATAGAATCACTTGTACCAGACAAGCAGTGCCAAACAACAGTCACAGATGTGACTTACTAAGGCAGACTCGGTGAAAGTGGCTAAAAACACTGCCAGATCCTGGAAAGCTGGGATATCTTTACTGTGTTTTCCATATGTTGTGGGTAGTCACAGGTAGGGAGCAGTAACAAAGGACACCTGCATCACCTCTCACATCCTTGATAGCAAGTATGTGCTCAAGGGTCTCACAACATGGTTCTGATTCCTCCTCAAAATGCCCTTAAGGAATTCTCACCATCTCTGTCAGAGAGTTGGAAAGCATAACTGGACATCTACCTTCCTGAGCCATAATACTGGAGAACCACTTCAGCACTTCTGAGCTTTAAGCTTGTTGGACTTTCTAGCAATACTTATTTTGCACCCTGTAGAATAGCTTCAACTTTCAAAAGGAACAGACATGAAAAAAAGGTTATTTAATCAAACCATCAAGAATTGCTAACTTTAGTTCAGATCATCAGCTATGCATAAATAGTAGAGAGACTTCTTCAAAACTCTATGTGATTCTGGTGTCAGAACATGTTCTGGGCTAGCATAGATTGGGTAAGAAGGAAAACAGGTGTCAAACCCCTGATTAGTAACAAAATTGGAATATGTAACCCAAAGGAGTTACAAGGCTGAGGGAAGAACTTCAGAACACTTAAAACAGGTGAACAGGAAAAAAAAATAAATTATTCTCTTCATGCCATTGAAACATTATTCTCCCGATCTATTAAATGGAGTCCTCATTTAAAGTTACAAACAAATAAATAAATTAATCATCCCAAACTTCTAATTTCTGGTCCCTTTGCAGCCTTCCAACTCAAAAAGGTAAAATAATTTTTCTTAAAGTTTTATGAGGAAAATATGATTTTTGTGTATTTGTGTAAACATCAAATTTTATCCCAGACTTAATTTTTATAGCCCCTTTATAAAATTTTGAAATTTTGGTTTGTAAGGAAAATACTGACAGACCCTTAGCAATAGTGCTACTATAATAAGTCAACATGTCTGATTAATTGAGGACAGTCTAAAAACATTTTTTTCTAAAAGCATCTTCTTTCCCTCTGCTTTATTTCCCACCGAGCTATATCATAAAAAAAAAGTTCCTCGATTTTGTCAAGTGCCAGAGACATTCTGCTTATTTACCCTTAATGATAACCCAAGCTTCTGACACATAATAATTTCCTGTGTGTTACTTCAATCAAACTGATTTATTGAAAACCCACAGAAGCAGGATTTAGTAATCTGCAATCATTTAAATAACGCATTTTAAATTGCTACATTGTTTTTAAATCTGTAAAATAGAACCGGATTTTAAATAAATATGTGCCTAATTACATAACTGAACTAAGAATACAAACCAAAAAATATTGGTTGGCTGAAGACTACTTAAGAAAAAGTTTAATTCTAAATGTTTCACATAGTCCATTAATACCACTTTGTAAATGCAGAAATGCAGTTCATTTACTCAAGTGTAACTGAATTTGCCCGCTAATCTGTTTCCAAAAGGTGTTTATAGATACAGCTGTACAAGCAAATGGAATCTTAAAAAAAATGAATATTGATGAAGATCCAGATTTCCTTACTCCCAAAGGAATGTTAAAATTTTACTTTAAATCTTTAAAAAGATTTTTTATCTTGCTTCTTGTGTATATTAGTGATGTGGGCTGCTTATTAATCAATGTTTAACAATGTAATTACAGCTGGTTTTAGTCCTACCAGATAACACAGATTAATAAACGACCTGCAACTAGTGAAGTGTGTAGAAAGGGTAATGAATTCCTTCCATCAGCACATTAATTTATTAGTAATAAACAAAGAGCATGATGAATTAGAAGAATTTGTAGAGTTTCTGAATATTGCAACGAAATTTCCAGATGAAAGCATTTAATCATGGAGTTTTCATTCATTTATTTCACTTTGCATGCTATACTGTGCTGGAGTTTGCTTTTCTGAGCTGCAATAAGCAGTCCATTGAAAGCGAGGTTTCCAGATTTTTGTATCAGTTCACATTGATTCAGATCATACTGCTACACACCAGTTTTACCTATCATTGATGGTGCAGTAACTTTGATGTGAACTAATTAAATTCTTTCTATGTAGCAAAGCAACTTAATGCAGCTGAGCAAAGCACTGCTGAATTATCCCTCCCTCTAACACTGGTCATAAATGTGTGGAATTCCTTTGGAGAACAATATCCAGTTGCAGATAGAAAGAAGTAGTTATAGAAGCAGCCTGATTAATGTGACCTAACTGTCAGTTAAGGGGGGTTATCATACATATCTGCATACTAGAGAGACACAACAGTTAAAACCATAAGCAAATGTCATTTTAAAATAATCTTGTTATTTTAGCCTCCCTGTGAACTCTTCTGGCTTTCCATTATTTGGATACAGACACCTTTTGAAATCAAGTTGCACCTTTCTAAGAACTGGATAATTCTCTATTAAAAGTAAAACTGGAGGTGAGAAATGAAAGTAAGGCATAGATAATGCACCATATCCAATGGCATAATCAGAAATTACATCACATAGTAAGTAAATTGTTTAGGTGACTACCACAGTATCCACAGTGATAATCCAATATATCTTTCTGCACAGCAGCCTCCCTAAATGTACTTTCCTCATGCTACTCTCCTTCCCTAAGCTGTCCCTATCCTAATTTCAGTAGAGAGAAGGTGGAGGTAGAGGCAAGCTGTACTCTTCTCTCACTTCTCTTATTTATCTAGCACAGTCCTGAAACTGAGCCAGAACAGTGAGCAAGTGGAATCCCATAGATCTGCTCAGCCCTTAGATGAGAGAGAGTGCTTCCCAGGGACAGGCAGTTCTCTGTCTCAAGGAGAAAAACAGTTCTAACATCTCCAATCCCACTGTAGATTACTATCCCAACTGCATGGCAGAGTTCCTAAGGAGAAAGTTCCAGCCTCAAATTAAAATCATACTGGTGGAAACCAGAATGGGAGAAAAGGTAGAGAGAGCTCTACATTTCCACAAAAACTTTGACAGACACTTGATATTGTAGATTTTGTTAATGTCTATTTAAGCACAAATTTGAAAGATTTGAATGGTGTAACATCATGGGGCAGAAATCTTAACAAGTGCATAAAGACTGATTCCAGAGGCTCACATCAGGTAAGGCTGAGGGTTACAACACTAAGTAATAAGGAACAAGTGCAGAGAACTCTAAAAAAACCTCCAAAACTACAGTGCTTTGGCCAACATCCAGAACTATTACTTGTATGCATCTAATTCCTGCACTGATTTCTGTGAGAACTGCATAGATGGAAGAATTGCAGCAGTGACTCTCAAAGTGATGCAGTGACAGAAGCATATCCAGGGGAAACCCGAGGGCATGTACAATGAGAATTCACAAGCAAAAATCACTGGGACTGTGCAAGCTATGCCTAAAAATATGCAGATTTCAGTAGGTTAGAATATGCTGTAATGAATTATGTAACCAGCATGAATTCTTGCCAAAAAGCCCCGACTAGCATAATGTTGTTGCAATTATGTCAATTCACAGGAGATAAGCGACTGGCCCTCTGTACACAGTATTGCATGCATGAAACTATATTATCTCCACATTCCCTTTATCTATGTCTATTAAATTTATGAGGAAATTACATATGTAGATACATACATACGCATATTTTACAAACAAATGTTCCAAAAAGTCTCAGTCTTAACAGATACAGTACAGTACTTGTTTTGAAAGAAAAGTATCTTAAATTAATCTCCCAGTGAATTTGAATTCAGATGAAGCTCTTGCCAGCTGACAGCAGTTACTCCCAGGTACAGTAGAGGCAGTGCAGACTTAAAGCTATGTACTGATTTCAGCTGGAAGGAATGTGCCAAACTATGTTATTTTGCTGAGCCTGATTAAGCACCTCAAATCTAGCTTAATTATGCTACAGCTGGTTATATACAAGGACCATTATAAGGCAGGACAAAGAGGCTGGAAGAGCATTAAAGCTCTACAATCACTGTTTCTGTTGGAGAAAGGAAAGCCTTTACATAAGCATGCTAGAAGACAGCCTTCAAAGCAAAGCATCTTCCTACAAATCAGAGAAAGAAGCAAATCTATGGACTAGAGGGAGGAGGGAATTGTTGGCTGGGACAGGGCTGCAGAAGGTAGAAACTGAAACTTATCCTGCAGTGCCCCAGGCAGCCTTAGGAGTGGGCCATCATCTTACAGCCCCCTGGAAAAATTTTTGGTACACTGTGGGCATTTTCAGCTTACCGAATCAGAAGGACAAGAAGATGACTTAATACTCTCTCAGCCTGGCACGCCCTTTCATTGTAAATTGTTAGAGTCACTATGGTTTTGTTGAGTTTTTTTGTGGAGCAACTTCCATTGAGAACTCTGTACCCATTTTGGGGAAAAACAAATTCCCACTAACCATATGGGATGATTAGGGAGATATATGTTAACACTGAAGAAGGAAAAAATAGTGTAGGCTTTTTGTTCTTGAATTCAGGAATGATTTCCGCTGAAATGTCCATGGTAGGTTCCCTGGTCTAGAAGACTACCTCTCTCTTTTTTTTTTTTTTTTTTTTTTTTTTTGTCTTAACACTGGAAGTTCAGTTAGGTAAGTGCATTTCACAATGTGTACTGTAACACATCACTAATAGAAATTTGCCTGGTAGTTTGCATATTATTAAAATAGGTGAAAAAAAAAATTATATTCCCTGACAAATAACTTTTTTTTTTTTTTTTTGGTTCAGTCTGCCATCTATTAATTTCCTTAATTTCCTTCCAGGAAATGTTATTTGAATATTTAGTTATATTTGAAAATGGGATGAATAAAATTAAAAAGCAGAAGGAAATAGACAATAATGTTAATTCATGTATTACAGTTGCCTTCATTTTTGTGTTTTGGATTGTAATACTAAAAAGGGGAAAAAAACCTTTCAAATAAAATTACACAAGATAGTCTGTTGAGTCTCCCCAAAGATGACTGTTAAGATCTAAGTAATTACAGACTGTGAGGTAGACATCTGTCAAGAATTACAGTCTGGCTATGAAATGGAAAACAAAGTGCATTAACAAATAAATGGTTGATTTCATCATAAAAGCAAGCAAATTATAGGATGCTTCAAGATACGTTCTGTGAGTAGCATAGCTTAATGTATTTATTACCTGTTGTAGAAGCCATAGACAGCAATGGGGCAAAATATTATTCAGTTTAGGCAGGATTAAGAAAGGTTATGCCGTAGATTAGAAATACTACCTCCAAGCAACTGAGCAATGCAATGATAGATGAATTATTGTAGACACCTGCCATTTTATTCACCAGGAGAACAGAAGAAAAAAACCCTATTCAGTCACATTGAGGGGTTTAAATATAGTGCAATCACTTCAAAGAACAACCTAGATGTCACTGTCAACACTACAGCTCAGTGACAATCACTGGGGAAAAAAAACCAAAACAAAACCACAAACCCAACCCAAACAGAAAAACCAACCAACCAAACAAATGAAAAAAACCTCATAAAACCTTAAAAACCCCAGCAAACAACAAAAAAACTCTACACCAAAAACCTGAAAAGAGTCAGTTACGATCCTGAAAAAAATCAGTATACAAAAAATCACCCTCACCACATCAGTTTACTCTTCTTACTGCTTACAGTTCAGATCACTTCCTCAAGAAAAGCATGTACAATACGACCATAAAGAATTTCTTGAAATGAAGTGTTTTCCATCTGAAGGAGCTTTAAAGATACTTAGTGGTTACCTAAGAGTGTCACTCTCCTTCAGCTTGAGTAGCACCTAGCTCTCACCTAGATCAATGGGACCACTTACAAGAGGAAAACATTATCTGAATAGAGGCTTCAGACAGGAGAAAACTAAGAAATTACTTGATAAGTGTATGCAAAATAATAATAATTAAAGAAAAGGACCTACTTAGTGGTGGCTGGGTTGAAACTATGCTTTTTGTGATGCACATTATCAGGGGTACAGAGGTACAATCTGGTTGCATGAGAGGCTGTAGGGGTCCAGGCGCAATGTTGCAATATTGTGGTTTATTTCTCAGGCTACATTTACTGATCCAGAAAGGTGTTAGCTTGCCCTTTTGGGGCTCAATATAGCAAAACCTTTTTTCTTCATTATACAGTAATGTAGTTTAATTTTACTGAGGATCTGCATCATCCGTGCATTTGTATTACCAAAATTGACTGTATAAATCCAGTTTGTTAGGTACTTCTATTAACCTTTGCCACACTACACTAAATACTAAAGAAATCACATCCTGAAACTACAGTTGGGAAATTCAATCCAAAAGTAAATGTGTTCTGAGTACAGCATTACTTACCCATATTTGAGGGAAATAAAATAAAATACATAAAGCCCTGTGATTTAGCGTATCTGCTATGCATCAAGTATCTTAGGATAAAAAAAACCCAACCAAATTTCCACAAACTGGTCTGTGCATTATTTGTCAGAAATCTGGTTTACTTGCAGTGAATAGTGAGAGCTCAGTTTTGGGGGGAATCAAACCTACAGACTAGGATAGAAGTGGCAGTATATGTACATGGAAACTTGATGAAGTATGAGAGTGTGTGTAAGATGGCAAAGAGGGAAATCTGCAAATGGTTATAGTCCTGAGGGATGCAGTTCTGAAATTATTCTACTTCAAGGAACACCTTCTCCCATACGCTTTGGCACCTTTTCTGTCAGTAGTGATGCTCCACATCACTACACTTCCTGGATCTAGGGATGAAAGCACTGGAACTCCTACCAGTGCAATCTGTAGTTTATCTTTCAGAACTAAATAAAGGTTATTGCATCTGTTCTTTCATTTTCCCCCCTTCTATATCCTAACACAGAAGGGAGATTGAGATTTTTTTCTTTTTTCTTTTTTTTTTTTCTTTTTTTCTTTTTTTCTCCCTTCCATGCTCTGTCACAGATCCATAAGAAAATTGAGAGACTGAGAGTGACTGTAGAAGGAGATAATATATGCAAACAGGAAACCTACTGGATCTAATTCTTCACCTCAGTTAGGCTGAGAGAATCTAGGACTGTCACAGATGGAAGTGATCAGATGTCATTTTTGCTGAAGAAGAGCAGGAAGATACTAATGTCACTGGAGCATATTGCTAGAGTTTATCTACTACTTATAACTAATTAACTAAAAGAAGAGCTAGCTACCCTTATCATCAGGCTCTTCTGTGTGCAATCTTTAATATGACAAACTCCTTCAAAAAATCGAAACTTTGAATTTTCTGGAGTATTGAAGTCAAAAACGTGCTTATGTGAGGTTACTTCTTGCTGCACCTGGGCTCAAAGACGTTGCCTTAATTCATAGTTGAGCAATGGAAATTATCTCCTTTCGGAGTATCTCTGGCTGCTATAAATTGCAGGATGATGGCAACAGCTTGCCCTGCTCAGGTTTCCCAAGGGAAGGTCCACAGCACAACAAGACACGCTAGCAGGCTCTGAAGAGTGATTAACATGGTGACTGTATATTCTCTGGAAGTTCTTGGTTCTCAGTTTTCAAATTCAGATTTTTCAGGGGAAACATTCTTACAGGACCCAGGTGCAACATATTTTTGGACCCTGTACAACTCTTTGCTACTGTTTCCGGAGGAAGGTGGAGGCACTTCATGATCACATCTGTATTTAACTTGCATTTAATTTTTATTGTTCTACAGAATGCATTTCATTTCCATTAAATGGTGAGATGATACACCATCTTATCTTCATTTATGTATTGTGTTTTGCAAATGGATTGAAGATGCATAGATTTAAAAGGCAGAATCTGAGCATCTACTTAGCACAGCGTGTAGCTTTAAATCCCCTGAGAGAAAACTTGTCAGTGAATTGTTATTACCATTCTGATGTATGAGAAGATTTTATAGCGTAAAGCTTTATTGTACTATTTTTATTTCTGCTAACTAAAATAGTGTAAAAAAACCAACAACGAACAAACTGAAATTTCAACCAGAGAAAGGACTTTTTATATGAGCATGCTTTTCAAAAAAGCCAGTCCCAGTTCTCTACACTTTCTTTATGAACCAGTAATATTTATTTAATGTGTTACTTCTTTACTATAATAGAGCTACTCTGACTTACAAATCCACCAGAGGATCTGAAATTGCCACCATACAGACACCATCATCTCTGGTCCAGATTTGGAATGTCAGTGCCTCTACATCTGGAAGACTAAATGCAAAGTCTCATATGATGATTTATGATACACATATTACTTAAATGTCATGATTCCACTGCATTTTTATGCAAAAATTCAGCAAGAATCTTTAAAAAAAAAAAAATCAGCAAGAATCTTACAGAAATGTGTACCACATACTTCAGAGAAAATCTTGTGCACAGGTAAAGGACTGCTTAGGGATTGTTTAGATTATGACCACAAGTGACCGATTTCAGGGTTTAAAAAATCTTCTGTTATCTAAGCCTAATTTCTACTTACACTACTATAAACAGACTTTGTGGTTTTTTTGGTCAAAATCAGCTTTATAACTGCTTGTGCTGGTTGGAATGTGCTTTAAAGATCATTCTTGTGTGGACAGAACTGAGACAATATTATTTTCATAAACTATGTCTGAGGCTACCTTCAACACCTTTTTTGAAGCTGTGCCTATTTTGTCTCAACCCTGCTCAGAGTAGCCAAGAAAGAACGTGTAAATTTTATAAAAAATAATTTGTGAAAAAAAAAAAATTATAGCTCCTTTCAAACCCTGTTCATTTTCTTTATGTGTGCTTGCATAGCCTTAGAATCTATCCCATATTTATTGCATCACACTTTCAGATCAAGTTACATGGTCGAGATAGGCAGTTTTAAGGAAAAAATACTTTAAACATTTTCCCAAACTCTTAGACCATTGCAATTCTTTATAGGTAAGCCTGGCTAATATCAAGATAGTATTAGTTAAGGGATCCTAGGTAAAATAAAGAAAGCCATTCTAACCACACACAAGTCTAAATAGACAGAATTTGGCCTACAGATTTTGAGTAAGCAAAAAGGGAAAAACAGTAAAAAAACAACATTTGTATCTTTTTCCAGTTAACCATTTACTTTATGGTGTCTGAATTGTAGCACATTGAGTTGAAATTCCCCGTTTTTCTTCCATCAGAGATTTTTGGTACCAAATTTAACAGTTATGGTCCATTTAGCTTGAGTATTTTGGATCAGTTGTAATATTTCTCTTTTCTGTTTTTGTTCACAGGAGATCCAATGCTCAGCTGGATGAGATGTAATACTGGGTTGAGCACACTGAAGAATAAAATGAAGTATCAAAAAATACTACAAAGAAGGAAAGGAAAAAAATAAAATCCACTGGAAAAGATTTCACATTCTGAGTCAATTGACAAAGATTTAATGTGTAAGAAGCATAATTAAAACAAAAAACAAAACAAAAAATCCCAAAACAACCAAACAAAAAACAAAACAAAAAAACCCCAAAACCACATTGCAATATAACCTCTCAATATATATGGATTGTTTTGGTGTAATCGTGAATACACCCATGACTGCTTTAAGGAAGCAGTACATACAACATGTCAACTTTAGTTCAGTTTACTATTATCAGAAAGACAGGGCATTTAAAATTAGTTGATCAGAAAGAAATATGCACCTTTTTTTTTAAAATCTCATATTTAATCTCCTTATACATTCAGTCATGTCTACATATATTTTTTTGTGATTAATATATTCAGATAATTTTAAATATCCTTATCTGTGTACAGACTCTGTACACGTATTGTATACATACAATATTAGATTGTACAAAGCAGTCTGTATAAATGCAGATCATGATGAAAATAAGTGTCTGGCCTAATATTACATGCAGGACATGGGTATATTGCATCACCCTGGAAGTGTTTCTCCTGTCACTTTGTTCATTTAGTAAGTTCCTGACTTTGTGTGAACACAGTCATTCAAAGTCTAATCACCTTTTATTTTTAATACATTCAGAGGATTAAAAATGCCTTTTGGGGTTAAGCATGTTGTAGTGGAA
Source organism: Florisuga fusca (assembly GCA_038090715.1). Lineage (NCBI taxonomy): Eukaryota > Metazoa > Chordata > Aves > Apodiformes > Trochilidae > Florisuga > Florisuga fusca. Next base: position 61,194,717 of record JAAWXA010000001.1, read on the forward strand.
TGCTTGCACCTTATGCCAGGAGTAGAGAACTAACTAGGTGAGGACTTCCCATGTTTGTTTTAATCACTGTTAGAACATCCGCAACATGAAAACTAACTTTACCTATGAAAATTTGCAAGGAAGCTACAAAATGCATGCATGTAAGTAACTAAAACAAAATAGTCTTTTAAAAAGAAGAGAAGCAAACTCAATGTTCGGTACAGCTACCCTTTCTGGGTACACACGTATGAGGATGGGAATGACAGATGAGACAGGATGAGAGAATCAAGAGCACGTACTTTGCCTACACTCATCATGGTATCCACAGTATCAGAACAGCATTCTCAATGAAACGCAGAAAGTGTCAGATTCTAAGCCGTGAATATCAGTTATTCAGCAAGTGAAAGGAATACGGTGTATTTTTGAGGCAACCTCCACCCATTCTCAGAAGTAACGAGGAGACTATAGGGAAAGTGCTCAAAGCCCGGAGTATAGTGGCTGTTTATCCGACAATGCTGAATATAATTACTACTACTACTACTAATATAATTCTAATTTTGCTTCATCTGCCTAAAGGTCTCATAAACACACACACGCACACCCACCCCAACTTAAATTTCCATTTATGGCGTAACATTTTCTGTCTCAGCGTCCCCATTTGAGCTCGGACTGCCACCGAACTGCATTTTACACCCCCTGCGCTTCGCTGCCTTCGCCTGCTACCACGACAAGAACCACTTACTCCCTTTTGCATCGCATTTTATCCTCCGAAAGGACACGGCGATGCACTTTTAACGGAGCTGCACAAGACCCGTTCCGCGCCGCGCAGCATCAGCCGCGGAAAGGTGCACTGGGTAGAGTTAGAGGCAGGGGCCGAGCGGCGGCTTCGCAGAGACCGGAGCCGGGACCGGGACCAGGACGGGGGCCGGGACCGGGACCGGGACCGGGACCGGTACCTCCCGCTGCCGGGGCTGTACGGCCCCGGTCCCGGTGGAGCGACGAGCGCTCCCGAGAGGCAGGCGGGAAACACGGTGACCGCCGCAGCACTCCGCGGCCTCTCCCGAGGTACAGTGAGGTTTTGTGTCGCGCTGATTTCTTTACTAGTTGAGGAGGTAAGGGAGAGTTTGGGGAAGGGAAAAAACGAGAGGCCGGGGCTAAATGGGTCTCCGGGAAAATCACTGCCAGGCCCGATGGGTGAGCGCTGACAAACGAGGTTTGGCAAGTTCCTCTCTTCCTCAGGTTTTTTTTTTGGTGTTTTTCTTTTTCTTTTTCTTTTCTTTTCTTTCTTCCTCCCCCCTCCTATTTAAATTGTCTCATTGTTAACGGATTACCCTAGCTTCAGGTTACACCTGACGAGGACTGAGGGAAAGCAACCTCCCCTTCCTTCCCCCAAAAAAGACCTGTATTTTCATTAACCTGTTCTTCGTATTTGGGGAACATCGGAGGCGGGGGGATGAAAAAATCCAATAAACCAAAGGGAATGGAGCCCGGCTGATGTCAAACCCGAGGAGCCTGTCTTTTGTCAGAGGAGTGCCTCGGGGCACCATCCCGCAGCTCCTACTGAAGTTTCCCTCTCCGTGGCCGCAGCCCAAGGTGCTCGCTCAGCACGGCCAGAACCGGACACCGCGCCGGAGGCAGCACCGCGCCCCGCCGGNGGGAGGGAGGGAGCGAGCAAGAGAGCGAGCGCCGAGCCAGAGACTAGCAGAGCAAATTCTCCACCGTCCTCTAGCACCCACCAAGCGGCGGCAGCGGCAGTGTCTAGAAATATATAGCTAGAAATATAAATTCACCCCGCTCCTGCACCATGGTTTTCCAAAGTAGGCTCCCTTCTTGGATTATTTTGTGCTCCATCTGGCTGTTCCGCTTTGCACACACGGGGGAAGCACAGGCTGCAAAAGAAGGTAAGGTGATGCGGAAAAACAAAAGTTTGGGCTTATTTATTGCTTTTGCACACGAAGTCTGTGGTGGCTGAGCGGAGAACCTGCCTGCCACCGCCAGCTGCTTTTTATTATTATTTTTTTTAATTGAAGTGGAAGAGAGGAAAAAGCGAGGCATTCACTGTGGGCTGGTGGGTGTGTATGTGTGAGAGACCGGGACAACTGCTTTTGCTCTCAGGAATGAGGTTTGGGAGGCATTTGCACGTGACGAAAAGGTTCGGGTCTGGGGAGACAGCCCCCGGCCCGGGGATGCGTGCGGAGGAGCTTCACTCTCCTCTGGCAGCCTCAATCCTCCCGAGGAGGTGCAGGGAGGGCGGGTAACCTCGCTACTCTCCGAGCAAGGGCTGCAGGGGTTGACGGCCGAGTTTTAGGGCTCGGGACGTTTCGGGGGCAGGCACGGCACAGAGCGGGGTAGAGGCTACGGGGTAACCCCTTCTCCACTGCCCGTCGGGGGCCTGTGGTGCTCCGGCCCCCGCGGGGCCGTGCACAGAGCGTGGGATGGAGCATCGGGGTGCAGTTTTGCAACCCCCTGCCATACAGATTGGGCACGCTTTGAAGGGGTACAAGGTGTTGTGTCTCTGCAGCGTGTATGCTTTCTCTCGGCATCGATGGAAAGGCGAGGTTTAGGGATGGATGTTTTACACGATGTTGCATATCACAACGGGGCTTCCCGATTCCCATCAATCCAACACCGGTTATCTGTGTATTGCGAACCCCGGACATTTGCTTCCCTCGCGCACAGAGAGAAAACAGGCACTTTTCTATCAGAGGCTGATGAATGTGTATAAAATCAATTCACAAAGTCCATCTGGGAATCTCTTTTTCTCACGCTGAGAAAAAATCCCAATGATTTAAAGGAGTGCCCTGCTCGCGTTTTGACAGCCAAAGGCGAAGGTCCGTCTCCATCTTCGGGGGGTGCGGGGTAGGGGGGGGAAGGACAGTTGGCTGTCACGAGGACGATAGGGAAGGGGGAGTCAGGGGTTTTTCGGTGTCGGTGCATATGTATGCGTTTGGGGCTTCCCCCCCTCGCTCAGCTGCATACGTCAATATTTTTCATCAAACCGTTGGCATGCAGTAAATACCATTTCAAGCCTGTAGCTGCAGCTTAAAAAAAAAAAAAATCCTTCAATTAAAATGTCCTCTGCCCTTAAGAGAAGGCGGCGATGCTGAGGTTAGAGGGAGAAAGAGGAGAGAGCTTGTCCTTAGCAGAATTTCGAAAGTTTATTTGGAGGAGCTGTAAAGCACAGAGACCCCCATACGGGGAGTGCTAACGCGTGGCTGTGGGGGGGAGAGCAGGGAGGCAGGCGGGAGGGCGGGTGCGGGCTGCCTGCCCCGCTCTGCCCTGCAGATTGCTCCGCTACCGGAGCTGCGCGGTTGCTCTTCGGCAGTAGTTCTCCTCGTGTTTGTGTATGTAATAACTGTATGGATGCGTATATATATATATATATCAATCTGTACCTATAAGCGTGTGTGTCTAATGTGCGTATGTTTGGAAAAAAATCAACCTAGCCAAAGGAGAGTCAGGAGGGGGCGAGCGGCAGACAGGGATTGATAGTGGCTACCTGCTTCAAGCGCAGAAACTCCAGCAAAGAAGGAGCTACGGGAGAAGAAAAAAAAAAAAAAAAGAAAGAAAAAAAAAAAAAAAAAAAAAAAAAAAAAAAAAAAAAAAAAAAAA
>JAAWXA010000001.1:61198327-61361220 GCA_038090715.1 Florisuga fusca
GGAGCAAGGCGCCGTCACCCCTTCCCCGCGTCGCTTCCCAGGCAGGGAGCCGCGCAGCAGCCCTTGGCTTGGAAAGCTTTACTCCAGCAACTTTCGGTGCCAGGCGGAAACGCCAGGTTTTCTTTGCGAGGGGTGTTTGCGGAGCAGGGCTTTATGTTTGTTTGTTTGCTTGCTTGATGCTGCCTTTTCTTGCCTGGGATGTGTCCACCCGTTGCTATGTAATGGAGTATTGTCGAGAAATAAAAAGCGGAATGAATTGCAGTCATGAGATATTGTTCTGGCGCTGAAACGGTTAAATTGTTCGTGTTACCGTTTTGTTTTTTGTTTTGTTTTGTTTTTCTTTCATCTTTTTTTTTCCTTTTCTTTTTCTTTTCCAGGAGTATTATAAATGTTCTTGTTTGACAAACCACCCCATACACCACCTGCTTTTCTATAGAGTGTTACAAAGTAAAGCCCCTTGAATCCAAGCTTAATGAAATAAGCAGATAATCTTTCTAGAGAGAGGCTATCAAACTTCCTTAATTAGTAGTTCTACCTTTATTACTGAAATACAGGCCTGGAAGCTAGTATTTTATGTTCAGCTCACATTCCAGATATTACTGTATGAACCTGTAAATAACTTTTTAAGTCATCTCATCTTTTGAGTAATTTGCTGAAATTTAATGTTAAATTCTAGTAGGAGAAAGGGCCAAAGCCAGAATTACAACCATTTCAAAAGACCAGACAAAAGTTGCTTCAAGTTACAGCCTTAAATCATGCATTGAAATACCAGTAGTTAAATTCTGTGTATAGTTATAAATAGCTTCATAGCTAAAAATACACGGAATAGATTTAAATTAGAAGTGTTACTTTTTATTTAGTCAAATAAAAGTATGAAGTTAAATTTGCAGATTTGAAGAACAAACCTTCAAAGTGTAGCAAACTATAGGTATATGGTTGATCACTCTCGCTTTGACTGCTTGATTATAGGTATCAAAACAAGTTATTGCACTTCCCCTCCTTCACAGACATCACAGGTTAACATTTGTACATTTGAAACCCTTACAGAAACTTACATATTGTAAGAGAGAAGCTTATAGCTATAGTTGAAACATAAGGCATACATAGAAATGTATGTCTGGAGGCAACAAAATGTCAGTAATATAACCTCCAAATATGTATTGTACAGTATGTAAGAGTTTGTTTATTAGGCTGTGATTAACCACTTTCAAAGACAGAGTTACCTTTAGCTAAAAATAATCGTGATGCTATTAGAACTGATGTCTTTCTGTGTTGTAGTGTCACTGGCATTTAATGTCAGGAAGATTTAAGTAAGCCATTACCATAAAGTGAATTAGTCTGATTTTGTGTGTGAAGTATCTTGTGTATGCAAAGAGTGAGGTAATTGCAAAGTCATTCATTTTTTTGTATTCCTGGTTGTCATTTCTTATTGAATTACTGCTTTATCATTTAAGGAACAATTTTTTTTTTTCTTTCACACTCAAAAAGATCATTGTTTTGGCAATGCAACTCATGGTAAGATATAAACTATCCCTGTCTAAACTGGTGTGTAAAAGTTTTGAAATGCTAGTGTGTATTAAGCTTACTGTAACAAACAGAATATACAAAATGTCCTTTTTATGACAAAAAAAGATAAAAGGAGCATACATCTTAATGTCTGATCAGTAACACTGAGGCACTGAGAAAAACAAGATACTTTGATTTAAGTAGTGAAATTGTTAAGATAATGTATATTTGCTTATACATGGATGTACATAATAATTTTATAATATACTTAAAAGCATATGCATAGTTGCAGAAAAAATTTTAATAGTATGAAAAAAATAATTTGAACAAAAATCTTATTTTTATAACTTTTTAAAATTCAGGCTTTTATATTTGTTTTATTATTATTATTCCACTTGTTACATTTAAGAAGCTATGAAAATTATTTTTATTTCTCTTTCAGTAATATTGCTGGACTCTAAAGCACAACAGACAGAGTTAGAATGGATTTCCTCTCCTCCCAATGGGGTAAGTACTCCAGGCAAAAATTAAGATCTTAAAGATGACTTGTTACTTTATGAAAGCAATCGAAAGACTTGTTTTAAACTAACTTGCTCCCTTATTTCTCTCAGTAGTCATACAAAGTGTTTACATCTTTTTCATTTTCAGAACAGAAAGAAGCATACCTCAGGTTACAGTGTACAAATGTACAGGAAGAGTGTCTATAGAAATTCACCTAAATGTTCTCAGTAGCTTTATGCTTTGTAATATAATCTTTTGTGCTGTATCAGAAAGCTCTTTATAACACCATATTTTAAAATACTTTTTCTTCCTTTCTTTAGAAACAGCAGAATTACTTCTGTGTGGAAACTTACTAAAAATATGTTTTTAATTTTTGTATAGTGGGTGATCATAAATTTGTTTACGATGTTTTCTTTGTAACTGAATAGCACAGACTGAAGTGCTCTGAAGTAAAAACATTTATACTGCAGATGTGTTTGAAATGACATTCCAAACTCGAAACATCCCCAAGTCTTGAAGTTTGGTATCTGGAACTAAGCATGAATCATGTGGTTAAGGCCACCTCCAGCTTGGTTACAGATTAATCTCCATGAAATGTACCATTGTAAAGTACATTCTTATGAAACCCAAGAATTTTAGAAACGTCAGTGTTATTGTCTTACTTATTCTATATGTGAAGCTGAGAAATGCTGCTTTCAGTCTGAATTCAAAGTGGCATAAAAACCTCTTCTTCCTTAAGCCTTGAAGAAGAATGTTTTCAGGAAGGTCTAATGCATATACTGCTGTACTTGGGCTTCATCCTGCCTTAACTCAGTCTGACAAAACATAAATTATAAGAACGGTTCTTACCCATGGAAGCAGGTTTGCTGAATTAACTTCAACTCACATGAACGAGGATCAGGCCCTTAATCTTCGGCCCAATCTGGAGCCAGAAAAGCGTGAAGTGTGAGGGGGGGATATAAAAGTGTAACAAATCCTTTAAATAAGAAGAATGAAAATCTGAAAGTGTCTTTCTTTAAAAGCAAGATCGTAAAATCAATACAAGCATAAACTGGAAACAAGTCTAAGGACTTCAGAAGAAATGTAATGTGAGCTCAACATGTATCATGGCTAATAACCTCGGCATTAGTGTTTCGCACTGATTGAAGCCTTTACCAGAGGTGTTTGAAAGATTAACTTGGTGGCAATTGTGTTAGGCTAACCTGTAGATAATGAAAGGTATGTCAACGTGTTACACATAACAGCATGCTTGAAGATGAAAGTTGAGTAAAATTCAGCAAATATTAAAAGACAACTTTTAGAGGTAGAAGCCAATTTCTATCAGGAATTAAAACCAAAGCACAACTAATGACCAGAACTGTATGCATGACAATGCTCAGAAATAGTTGCCTGTATACTAATATAAAAGTGTTATTTAAATAGTGTAATTCTGAAAATAAGTATTTTTTTTAGTGTGAATTTTCTACTGTGCAATGATGTCTTTATGGGAATAAATGCAGAAAATTTTGAGAGAAACTACTGCATCATCATAGTACAGAATACATCATCCAGGCACTTGTTAAATGCCTCATTCAGTTGTAAATTTTACATTCAACAATGATCTCAAACATTGCTAAGGTAACTAAGAACTTAAAATACCTTACACTGAAACCAATCAAACAGTACACATTCAGATTTTCTTGCTGTAAAAACTATCACAGGACTGGTTATTTTATGAAGATTTTAGTGAAATGTGACCTCATATGGCATAGGTGAAAACATATCCTGATGTATATTTTTTCCTCTGCAGAAAAGCAGGTACATCTCCAGTGGACTAATTGAAATAGTAGCTTGCCAAATAGGTTACACAATTGAATTTCCTTTATTTTTTTAGGAAAATCATATTCCATGGCTTTCGGAAAATATGGAAAGCTAGACTTCAGCATTTAATGCTAGGGATAGTGTATAGTAGGACTTCTCTGAATTTAGTATTTCATGTTGTTTTCTTTGACTGTAGCATGACAATGTCCTATGTCTTAGCTAGCTGCATGTAGTAGGCTTTTGACTCCAAGTTTTGTTGTATTACACAATAGTCCCAATTATGTTGTATTACAAAAAAATGATGGTGTTAAATGTAGGTTTTTATTTTGTTTGTTTGGGTTTTTTAAATTATTTTTTTGTTCATTTTACTTTCCGGATTGTTGATTTTTTCGGAGGGCATTTGCTTTTATAGAGCAGTCCACATCAAAACCCAGGGTGTCAGATTCTGTGGTGAAGTGCATTAGCATTGCTTTCACTTAGGTGATTGGACACATCATCTATCTGTAATATCTCATTGCAGAACCTTGTTCTGGTGTTTTGAGGGAGGACTGCTTATGCAACATAAAAAATAAATCAAACAAAAAAACCCCCAAACCAACTCAAACCAAGAACACCAAACATTATCTCATGTGAAAAGGAGAATATAAAAATCAATGACATGTTAGACTTAGTGCCTTTTTTGTCACTTTCTGGGGTTTTTGATTGGTGTGGGGTTTTTGGTTTTGTTTTGTTTGTTTGTTGTTGTTGTTTCCCATTTTTATTTCTTTTTCCTTCCTCAGTGTGACAGAGCCAAAAGCCCCTTTCTTCCTTTCCTCATTAATACCGAGTCTTATAGGGGGGAGGAGAAATCACATTTAATAAATCTGTTACAAAGACAGACCTTCTTCTGGTTTGATACAGTTCCATATGCAATCAGTTCACTTAACTTCATGAGCATTTAGTAATGTATATATACTATATAATACCATACACATCATGTCTAGATGAACCACAGGTCTTTGAAACGGGCTTTGATATTTACAACTTCTGTGCATTTCAGCATCTGCAGCCATGATACATAAGTTCCAGCATAATTTCAGCCACATCTGCTTTTTCTTGGAGCAGTAGACCAACATAAAATTATCTCATTTGCTGTCAAACAGGCTTGCAAAGTACCATATACTGCATGGCTTCTAGTCTGGGAAACCAGTATTTTCTATTCTTGGTTACCAGTATAAGCAATGTCAATGGGTGCTCTACCCTGCAGAGGTGCTGAGCATGCTAGTCCCACAAAGCACTTAAGCACATGCTTACCATTAAGCTCATAAGTACTGTCATTGATCTTAAGCGTGAGCTTAAGTGCATTATTGACACAGGGCCAAAGGGCTAAGTGCCATATCGAGAAGTCATGGTTGACTGTATCATCAGGTGAGGATAGCTCAAAAAAACCCCAAACCCTAATTTATTTTATCTGTGGTTTCTGCGGTGAGTTAAATGTTACAAGAAATGTGAAAAAAGAAAAAAAGGTGGGAGACGGATCTTGTTTTGGTTACACCTGAGCAGATCCTCCTGGCTGATTTCAGTAGCAGGTTTGCTATGGCTGGAGTGCAAATTTCCGCATCACCAGCAGCACTAAAAGGCTATGAGGCAGTTACACAGTTGTTATCCTAAAGAGCGAACAAAACAAAAATGAGTCTTTGAACCATTGAACTTTAAGTCATGTGAGCTGTCCTTAACTATGTATGTAATCTCATGGTTCATCTGAACTCCCAACTACATGAAGTTTGCTCTGTTTAACATGGATTCAGCCACTGAGCTCCTTCTTACCTTCTTTGGTTTGTAAGTAGAACAGAAAGTGGACTGAACAAAAAGGGGAAAACCAAAATCTTTTCTTGCTGTCAGTTTTTTAAATCTGTACATTTTCTCTTGCCTTGTCTCTATGTGCCACTTTCATCATGTAGGAGTAACAAAATCGTATGATTAACAAATTTCAGGACCTGATCCCACGCTTTTCATGCATCTGAAGGTTTAACTGGAAGTTTTATGTAGACAGGTTTTATGTACTGTAACACTAGGCAATTTCAGTTCCTAAGACTTCACTGATTTTAGGTTTCTCCGGAAGCAAATCTTCCTCCCTCCTTTTGGTCTTTGCTTACACAAAACTGTTACGATCTTAATGAAGTGTGGGAGAGCCAAGAGCGTAATCAGGACTGGTATGTTGAAGAACCTTCTCTGAAGCTTCCCCTTTACAACTGTAAACTCATGACATGACATGACATGACAGTGATTTTTAGATATTACTTGTATGTGGGAAAGATACGGAGGGAGAAAAAGCCTGCAGCTGTGTTAATTTGCTTTTTTTTTTTTTTCATTTGGGTGCTTAAGAGTATTTGAACAATAACCTATTTTTATGAAGTCATACTGTAAAGAAGGAGACTTGAGTTGTGTAAAGCCTTTTAAAATACACAATAGTCACACGTGGTGGTGTACTTGTTTTGTGTTGCTGACTGTTTGTTATTGTTTCAGTGGGAAGAAATAAGTGGACTGGATGAAAACTACACTCCTATCCGAACATACCAGGTATGCCAGGTGATGGAATCAAACCAAAACAACTGGCTTCGGACTAACTGGATTGCAAAAAGCAATGCACAAAGGATTTTTGTAGAACTGAAATTCACTCTGAGGGATTGTAACAGTCTTCCTGGAGTTCTGGGGACTTGTAAAGAAACTTTTAACTTGTATTATTATGAAACAGACTACGACATTGGCAGGAATATCCGAGAAAATCAATATGTAAAAATAGACACTATTGCAGCAGATGAAAGTTTTACCCAGGGTGATCTTGGGGAGAGAAAAATGAAACTTAACACAGAGGTGAGAGAAATTGGACCTTTGTCCAAAAAAGGATTCTATCTTGCATTTCAGGATGTAGGGGCCTGTATTGCTTTGGTCTCTGTCAAAGTCTACTACAAGAAGTGCTGGTCCATCATTGAGAACTTAGCTATTTTTCCTGACACAGTGACTGGCTCAGAGTTTTCCTCTTTAGTTGAAGTACGAGGAACTTGTGTCAGCAGTGCAGAGGAGGAAGCAGAGAACTCACCGAAGATGCACTGCAGCGCAGAGGGAGAGTGGTTAGTGCCTATTGGAAAATGTATCTGCAAAGCAGGATACCAGCAAAAAGGAGACACGTGTGAACGTAAGTAAGCATAAAACTTGTTGCAATATATACATTACAGTTCATGTTCCACCAGCGTGTGTTTTTTTTGTTTTGTTTTTTCTTTTTTTTCTTTTTTTTTAATTGTTTATTTCAAGAGAAATACATCCTCAGTCTGCTTTTAAAATTTCTGCATCTTTAATCTGTAAACTTCACACTCTCAGAGCATTCAGCTCTTCTGGATGTGGAAATCAGCATTTACATACTGCATTTTAAAATTTAAACAAGGAAATTTAAAGTTGTATGAAGTACAAATATAGATTCAGGATTAACATTTAAAACCGGTTAAGGTTATGTTTCTTGTACCTCTTGCTGAGCAAGTCATACCAATCACAGAACATTGTATTAATAGTCTCAGATATGAGTAGCTAAACAATTTGTTCTTTCACATTGTCTGTGACAGGATTATAAGGAAACTTAAACTGAGAAAGAATGAGTTGTGGTTAGTAATGGAAAGAATATATACACAATGAAACCTGAGGGTAGAGATTTGTGTCGTAAGTGCATACAAATTCACAACAAAGAGTACAGTTTTGGATCTTTCAAACTGAATATCAAATTTCAAGAGTAAAGTATGTTTTCCTTTCTATAATATCTTTTTGCGTAAAACTAACTCTACAATATCTTTTTGCATAAAACTAACTCTAAATTTCTGGCTTGCCATGGAATCATCGTGATTAATTTACAATACTAGCAAGTCAGGGACTACTGAGTTGTACTTTCTGGCTCAGACTGGTTGAGTTACCCATCTCCATGGAGTAATACTTACCCTTAGCTTTACTGTCACTGGGGCTACACGTGGAAGATGCTTCTTTTTAGTGCAAGAAAGGATATTTCATTGTCTTTGCTTACAGTAAAGTTAAGAGAACAGGCAGTTTGTTTGAAGACAGGTATTTTTACAAGGTCTATTAATTTTGTCATAAGATGACACAAGGAGTTATGTATCACCATATTTTCACTGTAAGATAGGCAGACATTTGCTGGTAAGAAATGTTATCAAAGACTGGAAAAAAACCCCCACAAATCTGTGAAGAGGAGAAACCTACAGAATCTCAAAAACAAAGCTGGCAGCAGTCACTGAGTCCGAGAAGTCTGTGTGATGATTTCAAAATCCCCTACAGAACGTTGAGTATCCTAAAAGAAAAATTAATATATCTCATTATTAATAATTTGTCCTCAGAAAAAAAGCGGATTGTGTTCTTGATGTGGTTTTATGAGGAAATTTGGTACGAGGTGAAGAGAGTGGAGTTGATCTGATGCCTTTGTAGCCTTGCACAAATCTTTCATTGTTCTGTTGGGAAGGAATGAGAACTCATATGCTGCAGAGGGTGATTTCATTAGGAGTAACTCTAATATGAACAACTGCCCCCACAAAAGCATTCAATAGGCCGAATTAAAGCTCTGTTAAAAATATTAAGCAGTGTCCCACAGAAGTCTGTTTTGAGGTTTTTGAATGTTTCTTTTGGAGCAGTTGACTTTTCTCCTCTCCGTAGTTAACTTGCTTTTGATTACACACCTAGCCATGGTTGATTTAATTAATACAGTAATTTTTTTTTTACTTCTAATAAAGTAGAGAGTATCCCAAGAAGAAAGCAGTGTGTGTTGGGAAGTGGGTGGGGGATGGGAGCTGAGTGCAGGGGGATGGACAAAGAAGCAAGTGGTGTTTGGTAACTGGAATTCAAGTAACCTGTTTATTAAACAGGCTTCTTAATTTCTAACCATTCTGATGTTGACAAAAGAATTAAATGATAACTTGTTCTCAAGTATAGTGGCATGCTCATTTGCAAGAATGCTTCCCATTTTTTGGCTTGCTTCCAAAGCAATCACTAAGAGAACGCACTACTCTGGAAACAGTCCAGAGGATCATTTATTTCTCCTTATGTATTTTTCCTCTTTTTCAGTGATCCTGTTCAAGAGTTTCAAAATAAACTTTGGCTCCATACTGAAGCAAGTTAACATTTTTTGAGAGGGGAAAAGGTGGGAGGCAGGCAGGCACTCTCCAGAAGCGTGCTGCTGGCAGCTGCCGGTCAGAACGATCTGGGTGAATGTGGCAGGCAATAGTAATTGCTGTCTGTGATAGTTGTTAGCCATGTCTGAGCTGGGAGATGTTATTAAGTATGATCAACTATGTAGTGACCGATAATACAGCTGGCACACTGATACAGCGTCTGTTTTTTGTGACAGATACTGAGAGAAACTTATCTGAACATTGACACTAATGCAACTGGGTATCTGCTACTGTCAAGCTGTGTAACAGATCAAGCAGAAGCAAGCTGGCGTGTGCTTCCTTAACCCAGAGCTTTTATAGCCCTGTCTGAGGGCTCACTTCTGCAAATACTTTGTACCTGGCACGCTGTGTGACTTCTTTGGGACTGCTCATGGCAGAATGCATTGTGCTCTGTGAGGGTGGTCAGAGAAGCCTGTGATTCCTCTCTCACACTTGCTATAACTCAGCTGAATTAACACAATAGGAAGGTCCTTTAAAGAAGCAGAATAATGCCTTCCCTGGTTGTGTTGTAGCAAAGGTAGGAGTAGATGGCCACATTGTAGTTTCAAATAGCTCTTCAGCTGGTAACTCACTGGATTTTCATTTGTGTTACACTGGCTTGACTGGCTGGCTGTGATTGAAGAATGTGTTCCTTTTGCATACAGCTTCTCTCTTCTGTGATATTTATTGAGTTCAGGAACTAAAACAGCTGACTTGTGATTTATACACAACTATGCATTGGATATGCTTCTGGAAGACTTTTTGTTGTTGTTGTTGCATGAATGTGAGTAGCAGTGCTGGGAAAGATGAGGAAGAAAACATTCACAAGTGGTGTAGCAGCCTGGAAACTGAGCTCCCAAGTGTTCCCTCTTCAGTGCTGGATCTTCTAAGCTGAAGTAATGTGTTTTGGGTTTTTTTGGTTGCACACTGATAACTTCTCACTATAGGTGTGCCAATAAGTCCGTGCCACCTCAGTGATCTGCCATGATAATGCATACATAAGAGAGGCAAATTCCATAGAGCACATAGTTGTCAGTTAAAGAAAATCTTAAAGCTGAGTGAAAAAAAACCATGAGAAAACTAGATAAGCCTTTGAACTCTGAATGGCAGATTCAGTGCTGATTGCATGTCTGCTGGTATGTGGCACTAGACTTAGGTGGGGAAGTTGTGCATTTTAAAGGACTGCCTGGAAAGGTATTGAGTAATCATACCAGACTGGTACATGGAAATACTCAGTTCTTCCAACATTGCACATTGCATCTCTTCTGACAAAAACCCAAACCCAACCACAAAAACACAATAAAATTCTCACTGACTGTAGTGGGCTCCCAATAGGTCTAACTCTGATTTTTTTTTTTTCTCACTGTGGAGTCCAGTCAATATGCTGTGTATGTAAGGGCCACGCTGTGATCAGTGATTGGTATTTGAAACACAAATAATTATTTTAGAACATGTAGTGTAATGTATTTTCCATCTGTTTCAAGTTAGTTGGAGGTGGAGAGGAAGCAAATTACATCTATTCGATTGGAGCAGTAGAGTGATATTTCAGAAGGTAGGAAGCATCCCTTAATGTGACTGAACTGAGAAATTAAATAGATGATTTGGCACAAAGTCAAAAAATTCAGATTTCTAGGGTAAGCCAAATGGGTGCATTTTACTGTTAAATATTTTATAGTGCCATGTGCATTAACAGTTGTTTTATTGGTCCCAAAATAGGGAAAGGATTATAGTTATTTGTACAATTTGTCTTGGTGTGGAAAAAAGGGAGATACAGGCTTTTCTTTCCAAACTTTGTCATGTGTTATATACTGTGCCAGACTTCAAGTGTCATCTGTTCTTTCTATCTTTTGTTTTGTTATGGTTTTGTTTTGTTTTGTTTTTTGTTTTGTTTTGTTCTTGGGACAAAGTTATATGTCATGACTTTCTGAAATATTATGTGATAACAGAACCAGAAACCAAACTGGCCTTATTCTTGCCACATTTGTGGTAAAGTATTGTGGGTTTTTCTTTATTTCATTATTTATTTTTTGTTCATTTGTTTTTTTTAATATTACTCCACTTAGGGACTGATGAGCTACAGGTTTACTAGTAGTGGGCAATGAATAAAAGGAGGAAGATGAATAAATAGTAATTTGAAAAATGGTACCATGTTTCTAAAAAGCTCAAGGTGCACATATTGTGAACCTGGTATAGGGTTAACTCAGGTAGTGGGTGAACTTGCAGCTTGAGTAACCTATGCTGACATTTCTGCATTTTCAACTCGAAAATGTTTTGCATTGTGAAGAAGGGCAAAAATGGTAGAAAACTTTCTCAATGGCATTTTTATCAGTAAGAGTCTAAAGATTTTCTTTTTTGAAGAAGAGTTACCTGTCTTTCATTTGCCTCTGAAATTACTCTAGGGAAGAGAATGTAATTATTCTCAGCAAATTGAACCAGCTCAGAGAATGAGGATATCTGAGTCCTGTAGTTTTCTCTGAAGGCAGTGAAAGTTCAACAGGAGAGTGTCTTCCTCCTTTCCCTTTTATCCCCTAACATATTAAATAATTTTTCTGTTCCGTTTTAAAGAAAGGCCATATGACCTGATATTGGGTCCCAGATACTGCTACATAGGAACTATTGGATTTAAAATAAATAAATAAATCATGTAAATATCTTTCCAAAGGATCCTATCAGTGTTCAGAAAAATGTACTAGATACTTTAAGAGACCATAAGACCTTCTAGCTAGATGGTCAAGAATACTGAAGGACTTTCTGGCATGAAATGCAGAGCTGTGATTTCTGCTTCTAGACCCCTTTGGAGCTTCTAGAAAGCTGTTTGTCCTGGCAGTCTTTCATCCTGGAGTCTTCTGACTGCCCTTTTTTCAGAGAGATGTGGTAGAAAGATAAGTTTTCTTGATTTGATTCTTTCAGAACAATCTAGTGATCATGAAGAGGATCACTTTCACAAATCTATCAATCTCTTTAACTCATTTGGGTTTCTTTGACCTAGTTTGTTCGTATTCTTCAGGCTTTTGGAGAAGAGCAGGAGAAAGGAGCTATGTGAAACACATCCTCTTTAATGAATTTTTTCCAAATTAAAAATCCTCAAAAATGGCTTGTGTGCTTAGTCGCCAGGGTAAACTATCTCCTGAAGGAACTGCTTCATAGCATTTGTTCACAGCCTTTTGACACTAAGGTACAATTTTGGTTTTGTAGTGTTCTTTTGTCCAAAGAGTCTGAATTAGTTTGATGAGTGACTATAGGCCAAAATCTGTTACAGATTTGGTGTTAACAGAAATCCTCTCTCAAGTGTGACATAAAGGTATGTGAGAAGTGAGGTGAAACTAAGTTGAAACGATGGGGTTGAGCCATTTGAAACCAGGTAGTTCTCATCCACGATTCCACCAGAATGATCCCCAAAATGAATTAACTGCAGAGCTAATGACATGTTTAGTTACCAGTGAACCAGCTGTTTTTCTCTAGCAGAGCTGACAAGAATAAAATAACACATGCAGGTGGACAGTTGGGAGCCCAGATCCTAGAACTGATACTGTTGGATGGTATAGTTGAATGTAGAGTTCTTTCCCTTCTACAGCCTCTCTTCTTCCTTCCACTCTTACTGCAACCCCATTCCTCTTCCCAGATTTTGTTGTCTTCAGGAATTTTAATTTTTCATTTTGCTAGAACTTTGCTGAATATTGCTTCCTTAAACTACATTTGTTTGGTTAGTTTTGTGTTGGTTTTTTTTTTATTTTTTGTCTGTGTGTGTTTTTGTTGTTTTGTTTTGTTTAGTTGTTTTTTTTTCAGATTCACTGCTGTGTATAGATTTTGAAATCAAAACAAAGCCAGCAATGAAAACTAGCAGGATTCTAGTAATTTCTCCTTTAGTTACAGAGGAAGTGCTAAAGCTGTCTTTTTCGGGTCTGGGATGCCACTGCTGAATTAGCTACAGTTGCTCAACAGCTGGGCTGTTAACTCCTTAGCCATAAACTCTATCTTCTGTTTATTCTAAATGAAGCTTTAGTTGGTATTTAGAAATGGAATCTCATCATGTGAAGTCTGTTGCCCAAAACTTGCTTCTGAAACAAACTTTTTTTGTCCAGGAATTCCCTGTGAAAGGTGCAAAAGGCATGTAATATCTTTGTATAATTTTCTAAGCATAAAAGGTTTTCCTAGATTTTCCATGGTTTCTTTTAAACTCTGTGAATTAAGCTGCTAAAAATACACTTAAATGTTCTTTCATTTCTGAGGACAAATGGGAAAAGTGACACACAATTCTTGTTAGGGGAATCTCAAGTGTACATCAATTCCATTAAATATGACTGTTACCTTTTTAAGAAGAAACAAAACAAAACAAAACATAACAAGAAACAACCACCTTCCATCCAGAAAACAAGGCTCCAGGAACGTAAAAAATGAGTTAGTAGGTTACAGAGAAACTAGAAGTAGAGATCATTTAGTGGAAGAAATTATTATAGAAAAGAGAGAAACGTTTCAAGTGTTTAATCTACTTCGTGTATCTGTAAGACATCTACAATATGGATGGTGAAATGCAGTTCAGTCTGGTTCAAACTATAAATTGTTCCCTGAAAACAAGAGCCTTAAATAAAGGTGTAAAATGGAGGTTTTTATTTGAGAAGTGTGACAGCCATGCAGAGAGATCCATGTTTGGAACTGATATTGAAAGAAAATTAAGATTCTGTGAGCAAAATGTTAGGTTTTGAATACTGCTGCATCCCAAACTTCCAGTGTTATCATGAAAATATTTGCCCTCCATACTCTCAGCAGTTTGTATCTATTAAGCAGTACTAAATCTGTAAGAATAACTTGCTGTTTTTACTTGGAAATCTGTGGAGACAGTTTTCTCTGTATGTGAGTGTTCATTTAATAACATGCTTATTACCACTTGAACTACAGTATAAAAATTAATATTTTCCTCTTTCCTTTAATGAAAAGTAACTTCCCTTTACAGGATGATAAATCTAATTTCTTCCATAATCTTGCATTATTGAGAAAACAACAGGACTAGCAAATAAATATAAGACATTTTTGATGAACAGTCATCTTCCTACTTAGAAAAGCTTTTATGCCTGTGCACTTCATAATATTTCTGTTGCCTTTATCTGTCACAGTGTATTTTCTTGTTCCTACTATTAGTGAATAATCGTTTGTGTATAAAAGTGAGTACAATCTTAGTTTCTTTTCCGTGGGAATCTCATATTACATTTCTTGTTCTCAGACCCATCAGCATTGTCTGGTGTCTTGGGTGAAGGTGTATGCATTCTTGTGTACTTTTCCATTAGTGGCTGTTTCCAACTTAAGTGTCACAGATAAATACAACATCGCAAGCATAATAGAGAGTGTTCAGTATTTAATTCTTTTTTCCTTACTTGTATTTTTCTTCATGAAGAAGATATTTTCCTTTTAGGAGAAAATATCTAGGATGCTATATGCATCTTTAGGGAATTTTTCTTAATATTAAGCTAATTTTTAAGTAAAATTCAGAGTAACAAAGACAACCAAGTATAAACATTGTGTGAGATAAGAAGTGGGCTGAATTATTATACTTCTAGAGTTCTGATCCTGTCAATGCATGTACCTGTATAACTTTATTTAGCTGGGTGGCCTAGATGCCTATCCTAGGAAGCATACAGTTGCTCACATCTGTAAGAAACGTTAGGTTTTTACCCAAGGTAAATTGATACTTTAACTTCTTAATTTCTGTGGTTTGGATTAGTTACAGGTGATTCTTGACAAGATACAGTTCTCCTGCAATAATATCAAGCATTTTTGTAATAAAAATCTAATTAAGTCTTAGTATTTTCTGACAGCTGACATACCTCCTGTGTGTGAGTTATGGGTAAAAAAGAAAGTACATGATTAAGAATTATAATTACTGTTAATTTGCAATATATTTCATATACGTAAATGCAAGGATCATTTCTTGCTCTAACTGTAAAATAAGTTAGAGGTTAAATTTTGAGAAGCTAGTGCAAGTCTACCTTGCTTGTTGGCTACTGTTTTGTTTTTGCTTTGAATAAAAAAATCCTGATAGGATGTTGTACCATAAATAAACCTGCTGTAGAAAGTGTAAAAATGGAGCTTCTCCTTTTCAGTAAACAAATTACAACTATTTAAGGAAGTAAAGCCTAACACAGAAAACTGTCTGTAGGACTGTGGGCTAGGGCCCTGGAATTTAATGGCAAGAATTTAATTCATCCCTGGAATTTAATGGCAAGAACCCTATTAATTTGATTAAAGTAACATACTCTTACCCCTTGCCCTTAATAGCGCTTATTTTTCTGAAATGACCATGCATATGATTTTTTTCAGTTCTTATGACATAGTGAATATGTGCATATTTTTCTGACCCCAGTGTAGAAGAGAGGAAGAATGTCTGAGTTCTCCATCCACTTCTGACAATCAATTTAAAAATCAAGAGTTGTCTGGAGCTTGGATTAATTACCTGAGACACTCCACCTGAAAAGCTAGTTCTGCCTGTGGCCTCCAACTTTCCAAATCCCTCAGTTTCTCAGATTATTAGCTAGTGTTTATTTATAGTAGTAAATATAGGTTGGGTTTTGTTTTGTTTGGTTTTTTTTGTTTTAACATTGAACTTTTGTATGGATAGGTTTTCAGAACAAATGAAACATTTCATGAATGTCTGAGTGTTGGCTGTTTGAATAAACATATTTGTGTCCACAGAGGGACACAGTTAATCTCATTTAATCTCTAATTTAAAATCTTTGAGTTTGTGCTTGAAAATGCTTGAAGAAAGTTGGCAGTTGAGATTCTATGAGTAAAGTTTATTGTATTCCTAAAAGTTTGGCAGTTTGTGTGCCAAACAGCCCAGCTCTGTTGGTGCTGGAACAAATTACACGTTCAAAACTTTGTCTGTGGAACATGGTCCAAGTGGGCAACATGCTGCTGTGATCACTAATCATATATACATGATCTCATTCAACTTAAGTTTTACAGACTTAGGTCAATTATTTTTCTTGCTTTGGAGAATGTGAAGTTGGATCTCTTGCTTCAAGCAGGTCATGCCAATTAACCAACATGCAGCCAGTCTTAAAAGGTTTTACTATCCCCTGCTGAAACTTGTTCTTCCCAGAGTCTAGCAGTTACAACCATTCATCTGGAGTGAGGGGTTTCAGTCTCTTAGGTTCTGAGCTTTCTCTTATATATAGACATATGCAATACATACACACATATATGTATAATGTATGTATTTGTGGAACATGTCCAGAGGAGAGCCACAAAAAAGATGAGAGGGCAGGAGCACCTATGAAGCCAGTCTGAGGAAGTTGGTGTTCAGCCTAGAGAACAGAAGGCTCCAAGGTGACCTTGTAGCAGTTTTCTAATATCTGAAGGGGGTCTAGATGAAAGCTGGAGTAGGGCTTTTTGCACAGGTATGTAGCAAGAGGACAAGGGACAATGGTTTCAAACTTGAAGAGGGGACATTCAGGTTAGGCATTATGCAAAAATTCTTTCTTGGGTGTTGAGGAACTGGAACAGGTTGCCAAGGGAAGTTGTGGCTGTCCCCTTGGAGGAAATGTTCAAGGTGAGATGGAGCCCTGAGCAACCTGATCTAGTGGGAGGTGTTCCTGCCCATGGAAGGAGGATTGGAACTATATGATCTTTCTGGTGCCCTCAAACCCTAGCCATTCTATGATTCTGTGATAATATAAAACATGACAGAATCACAGAATTATTGAGGCTGGAAAAGACTTCTGAGCTCGTCAAGTCCAGCCTATGAACTAACACTGAAATATCGGCCAGACCATGGCACTAAGTGCCACATCCAGCCTTTCCTTAAACATCTCCAGGGATAGTGGCTCCACCACTTCCCTGGGCAGGGACACTTCCCATTCCAATGCCTGATCTCCCTCTCCATGAGGAAGTGATTTCATTTAGTTTTAGATGTTTGAACTCCTGTGTTTCAAACTGTTAACATATTTTTGTCCTGATTAATTTTGCTTGCACTGTATGTATATATGGGTTTATATTTCTAGGTGAATGATAGAACTGGAGAAAACATTGTACTGATTTTTCATTGCTTATACAGGTGATTTTCTTTTTTATGTCAAAGAAAATGGAGATGTATTGAACTTTTTTCTTGTTTCTGTTACAATGTACTTTTGTTTGATGTCTTAAAATATAAAAGAAAACTAATTAGAAAAAAGATTATATGAAACAGATTTTTTTAAGATTATATTTGCTATTTATTTTTTAATTGCTTCATAGAGATAATTTTGGAATGTGATTGGAATCCTATTGAAGAGAGGGTATTCTTACTTGATGTAATTATGTTGGGTCAGGCCTATGATACAGTATCTTATCTGGAATCAAACACTGAATATTGGATGTTTGATTTCTCGTGTCAACATATTTTTTTCTCGATAATTTGTTTGCACAAATTTGCAAATAAATTAGATAATTCTTCATTTCATTTTTGTCCAAGTTATTGAAAAGATTTTTTTCGTACCAGCAGCTTTTCATTAAAAATTAACATTAATTATTTTCTTTCTTGAGTGTATTAATGGTAATGTTGTTTTGTGCTGATTGTGTAAGGATAAAATGTTTATACAGACAGATGGACAACTTTCAAAATATGGACAGTTTTATTGATGTTAAATAGAAAACAAAAGTACTCATAAAGTCTCTCCAAATCATGCCTAAAGGAAATGGACATTGTTTTAATTGTTAGCAAATCCCAAGGCTCCACATTGTCACCTAATTATCTCACCTATGGTAGTCTCAGACAGATTTAATCTGTAGCCTGCTGCTCATGAAAGTATCGTACTTAAATTCATAAGCAGGGTTGAAAATCATGTGTTCCAGTGCAGATTCAATAGAATATTCAGTCTGTGTTCTGTGACTCTCTACTGTTTGCTTATCATTAGTTGCCTATTACTTAATTTTCTGATTAAAAGGAGCAGTTCTCTGGCTTTAATATGTGTGTACTTGTCTGTCTGCTTTAGTTTGTCAGTTGAAGTAAGTCTCTGTTTGGCCTGTTATTAAAGAAGTCTTGTGAGTGGAGTTTCTAGTAGTTAATTCCAGTACCAAGGGAGAGAAATAACATTTTCAAAAAACACTTTTTCCTGGAGGAGTATGACAAAGGAGACAATGACATGCCTAGATTTGATCTTTCATCTTAAAGATTTTCTGTCATGTGTAGAGCTATACAGTCACTGTATTGTGTACTGCTGTTGTAAAAGTCGTGTATCCAGAAACATAATTCAAAATTGCATGACACAAGTAGAGATGAGTGATTTCTAGAAAGTAAAGCACATATACTGATAGTACAAATGATGTGCAAGCTGTAAATGATGAATTTTGTGTCTCTCCTTAATGCAAAGACTGAATGAAAATACAATCCCCATTCTCACCAAACAAACCCCATTCTTTAAATTCCACTGTTTAAAGACATTTTGTGTATTTAAGCAGTGACAAGGGTATTCATTTTTAATTAACATTCAGGAGATAACTGACTGTCAGTTGCCAGTCAAAGTGGAGCTTGGAAGAATGTTGACATTGATTAATGGACGTGTTCTGGGACTGTGCACAAACAGGCTGATCAGGTCATCTGAACACATAAAAACATTGCAAATCAGCTCCATGTAATGTTTTGCTCAGACTGTCTTTCTAAAGGGGGGACATCCTTCTATGTATTGTATACTAATTTGTTTTTTAAGTTAAATTGTAGCTTCCTCAGAACTATGTTCATCGGTGAAGAAGGGTCTGGTTTGATCTGATAAATGTGGGAAATGTCATTGTGTCATTTCTATCTGGGAGGGGACAAGGTGCTTAAACGTTCAGGTTGAAGCTATTTTTGAATGCTCCTTTTTAAAATGCTATAAATTACCTAGTAGATCTATACTAATGCAACTTCTTCTTTAGAAGGGAGAAAATTCCCAAACCCTAATTCTTATTGAAAAATGAAAATGAAAAGATGGAATGGCCATTTCAATCTTGCAATCTCTACAGTCTCTTCAGAAGTGAGTTTTGAATATCTGCCAGTTGTCCATACTGGCTCCATGTGAGTTGTCTACAGTCCTTTGAGGCAGTAGTGAATTTAGTCAGTGAAATGAAGATCCACCTTGTGCCTCCCTTACACCTCCTTTTCAAGAAGGCTATTTTGTATATCACATTGTTTACCACACAATGTGTATCACTTTGTGTATCACATACAAACTCCACTTGCCCTGAGCTGGGTAGCTTATTCCCCATAGGAAGAGTGGCTCAGTTCCTCCTGCTTCTTGTGGTGGCCATCTGATCAGACAAGAGTGGTACTAGTTACCTAAAGACATGCAGTATGGAGGTTTATGGGCAGTGTGACGCATATAGAGAGATGATACTTTTCTGTTGTGATGGTGAACTGTGGTCACCTTCAGTGTATGATAAGCACGTGCTTCACGGCTATTTATGTCTTAATTGTTTTCTTTATTTTAATTTTCAATGCTTACAAATATTTAATGATTGACTTGCATTTGTTGACTAAAGGAGATAGTGTTAACTAAAAGGTGATGGAAAAGGAGAGTATGTTCAGACTGAAGGCCTTTTCCTGTGTTTATCAGTGAAAACACTTGATTTTACACATCTCTGTAGGTTAAAAAATGTGTCTGCTTTTCCTCTTTAAAATCCTCCTAGCTGTCTGGTTTGGGAGACCCTGTAGTTCCACACAGTCCAGATGGAAGTAGTGTGCTGCTGGGGCTCCCTTGCCAATCTCTATCCCTGATAGCGGTTTCTAAAGCATGTTAGGGAAATCTGTTGAGAGCTGTCATCATTTCATACTTACATGCCAGTTTTCCCTCTTCCTGTTCCTTCCAAGTACCTGCAACTGGAGTTCCTTAACCCTTCCCTCGGGGCTTGAAGGGTGCAAGAAAGAGGCAGAGCTCCCTACTTTTATCTGGTGGAAAAGGGAACCACAAACATTTTTGCTGTAAACCTCTTTATTTTCCCTTGGGTAAAATCTCACTTTATTCAGAAAAAAAAAAACAAACAAAACACAAAACAAAATTAGTCCCTTGGGACTACTTTTGAGAAAAAGAAAAACAGGAATTCAACCCTTGTCATAACCATCTGTTGTTAACACAAAGAGCAAGGGCCCACTTTTGCAGCCTTGCTAAAAGCAGTTTGTTTAATAGGAATGACTACAAATATGAAAAATGTGTGTTTTCCTCATTACTGTGGCAATATTCCCTACCAGTAGTGTAAAAAAAAAAAAAAAGAAAAAAGAATAAGTCATCATGAGTCTAGGTGTGCAATCACACAATTGTGTTACTTTATATTGCAGTAGACTGTATGCAATAAACATCTCATTTCAAGAAATATATGTGTTGCTGTATTTTCAGAAGTCACTTCAACTACTATCATGCATATTTTTTCATAGTACCTCTTTCCAGTTTATGGCTGGGTTTGCTTTTCTGTTGTTTTTTATGACTGAGGTAAAGTTCCTTTTCGATCACAGCTGGTTTGAAAATGGTGCCATTCCCCCCCTCTCCTACAGCAGAAGAAAATATTTGCCTTTTTGCTTGCTGATTTCTCACTTCCTTTCCCTTCTCCCTCAACTGTAACTACAAGTATTATTGGAAAACAAATAATTTGATGCATCCTGCCCCACAGCTGCATGGCAGAGAGGTAGTTTTGATGGCTGATACTTGCATTCACCTTTACAGGCTGGCCTGCCAGGCTGGATTAAGTATTTTCCCCCACCTTTGTGACCTCCCCTCTATTTGGCATTTCTACTTTAATATGTGAGCATTATGCCATAATATTTACTACAAAGCCCATAGCTTTGTAAGAAGTCAGCTTTGGTGCCCCCTTGCCCATTTTGTTTTTTCTTTCCATCTGTTTTTATATGCATATTTTTCAGCTCATCCTTAGAGCTGTGCCAGACTCTGCTAGATAACCTGGGACATGGGTTTTGATAGGGTCATTTAATTCGCGATCCTTCACTTCTGGGGGTTT
Organism: Florisuga fusca; assembly: GCA_038090715.1. Classification (NCBI taxonomy): domain Eukaryota; kingdom Metazoa; phylum Chordata; class Aves; order Apodiformes; family Trochilidae; genus Florisuga; species Florisuga fusca. The sequence continues at coordinate 61,219,267 of JAAWXA010000001.1, forward strand.
TTAATAGGGTCATTTAATTCATGCTCCTTCACTTCTGGCTATGAACCTGTGTTAGACAGAGCAAGGGTTGTTATAATCCTGTTGTGATTGAACCTCAGTTGGAGACCAGTCCTCTGGCTCGCTATAATGCCTTTAAGGGTGGCTTTGCACAATCAGTCTGGCACAAAGCACATACAGCACAGCCCGGAATCAGGGAAAATACAGAAATTATGATAGGAGGCTGGGTGTTTCCATGGTGTATACAGAAAGACAGGAATTGCTTTATTGGATCAAACAAGTGGCTTGTCAAAGCCATTACTCTTTTGCCAGTAATGTGCAGTAGCAGATGTTTAAAAAACAAAACAAAACAAAAAAACAGGATAAAAGACCATCGGTTTTGCTTTTCTTCAATCCCAAAGAGTTCTATACAGCTCTGTTAGTTTCCTTTATATCCTTTCTCCAGTTACTCTGCCATTCAAACATTAGGAGGTGTCTGATTGTTTTCATTCTCTCTAATAGATATGTTCTAATCCATTTAAGCTCCTAATGCATTTTTGTGATCTTTATTAAGTTTGTGACCTCAGATTTAAATAGACTGGAAATTCTATGGATGTTTACATTATTAACTAGTCAAGCCGTGTTATTTATAAAATATATGCTTTGAACTTGACTGCAAAGCCCCTTGAGGATCTGATATAGACACATACACAGTAACAGCACTAAACTGATTTAGAGATGTGCATTTCAAATGGTTTAACTGGAAAACCTGCTTCATTGTTTGTGAACTATGTGAAGGATAAATGCACTAGAATTTTATTACAGCAACGTTACAGCAGCTTCTTTTTTTGTATTTATTGACACTTTGAGCCACTGAGGGGTTAACACCCCCTCCACCCCCCAAACAGCATATCACTTTCCTTAAAATGCCATTGGGAAACTGAGATAAATGGTGAAGCATTTTCTGTGTTGACATGATGTTCGCCTGTCCGATTGCATCCTTCCCAACAGACAGCAGAGAAGCAATTACAAAAAAAGACATCTGTGCCAAGGTTGGGCTAGCCAGGGAGGGCAAGCTCTTGTGTTTAAGAGGTAGAGAATCCAATCGATGAAAATGTCTGGGCCTGTTAGCACCAGTAAAGCTGAAGGCCACTGGGAAGCTCAGAGAGGGTCTTTTGTTGTGGAGATAGAAAAGAGGCCGAAGCTGTGACACTTGGGGAGGAATAGGGTCAGCTAGTATGATCATCCATCTTCCTCAATGGCAGCTTTCTGTCAGTTTTTAACCCTGCTCAGCAGAGGATCTAAACCTCTATTGTTGGCACCAGCCAATTCTCAGCCAAGTGTAAATGAAGTTAATATTCACTGACCTTATGCATAGCCAATGAAGGCCCTTGATGTCATCCTGGAAATAATGTTATCTGACACTTCAAAAAGCAGATGTTGGCAGGTTGTTTGTGTTTTTTTGCTGAGCCAGTATGCAAAGACACATTGTTTCGCCACCTCGCATTTAAAGTGATTTCCATAATAACCACAAATAGGCCTTTTTGACCTTAAATTGACATAGTTATGGTTTTAGTTTGCATATCATTATACGCTGCTCACAAAGCTGGGCTAACCTGCACTAAATGATCTGGGAGAAGTAGCTTGGTTCACTCAGATAAGAAACATATGGGTCAATGAGCAAATTTTATTTATGCTGATGAAAAAGTGAGTAATTAAAATACTTTAAATAGTTCAAAGCAGACATTTTTAGAACACAATGAAGAATAGCGTTTATTTTGCAACATTACCTTTGTGAAAAGAAATGTATCACAGAAGCAAAAATATTATTGCTTTCATGGGTGTAGTTTTTATTTTGAAAGACCTAGTACAAGTAGTGGTTAAGGTCTTCCTTTGTCTCCATTAATATTTTGTCATGGTGAAACATGATTATTCTAATATTGGTTTAATTACAGAAAGTTTAACAGTTTTCATAGGTTCCACTTTGCCGGAAGATTCTCTAAGACAGAAGCATACTGATGATAACTGCATATTTACACAGTGTATCTCATCCAGAAATCTTACCCAACCTTCCACTTTTATGAACAGATCACATCTGCACTCCTCTTCTGTGAAAGCCAGTGTCAAATATCTGTTGTAACTCTGGTTTGACACACTACAGCTCTTTTCAAGGCACGGTGGTGTTTCTCAGCAGCCTGTGGTTCTGACTCAAGGAAGCACATAAGCACGTACCATGCCTGTGAAGTGAGAGGTAGTTTGATTTGGGTTTTTTTGTTGTAAATCAGCTGTAATTCTGGCTCACATGTGCTTACCTTATGAGAGATGAGCATAATGGCTTATGGTAATAGAGTGCAGATGCAGGATGAGTAGTCATTATTAATCAAAATCATCAGCTGTACATTTGCACAACCAGGTTTTTGCCCACTGTGTATAAAACACAGCAACATGTAACAAAAAAGCTAGAAAAATTGCTATTACTCTGCACTAAAATATGCTCAAATGATGATTTCAGTATAGTTTGCACATTTCAGGCTGCAACCCGTACCTGTTCTTCTGAAAAAGAACTGAAAGTGCCATAAGGGTTTTTGGTTGGTTGGTTGGTTGGTTGGTTGGTTTTTTGTGGTGTTTTGTTTGTTTTGTTTTGTTTTTGTTTTTTATTTCTCTTTTCAAAGAATGAGTTAATGCTTGAACTGAGAAAGCCTGGTCGTTGGAAGGTGCTTGGGAGGCAATTATCTGACATGCTGGCAAAGATGAGAAATACCAGAACAGATCTGCATCTAATTGAAAGCACTCAGATCTGATCTTATGATAAACAGTCCCAGGATTTTTGGAAACTATTATATTGATTGTGTTCTTCCCATCAATTGTGTTTGTTTGTACCTGTTAAAGGCATGAACATGTTTCCTGTGGTAACACATTCACTTAGCAACTAGAGATTTCTCTGTATGCAGTTGATTGACATTAATTCACATCAGAAAGGATTAAAAAAAAATCAGACAGAAATAAATTCAGCAGGTTTCAGGATGAAATTTTAAGAAATCAATGATTGATTTTGTTGGATATATAGCTCTGTATTTCATTAGCTTGTGGTTATTTGTGCATTGGCTGCAACATATTATGGTGCAGTCATGTAGCACAGATGATTAAAAGGCTACTTTTCGTTTGCACTGATTTTAATGAGGTATCTGGTAGGATTAATTTGTCCAGATAGATTAACTCAGTTTTTTTCCCCTTCCCTCACAAATCCTGTAGTCAGTCCATTCTACAGTCATTCTGAAATTGCCTGAATTTAAAAGAAATTTTCTGAAATACAGAATTATAGCCAGCTACTGAACAGTGTTGTGAAAGAGCAATGAGCCAAAGAGCATCGAAGCAATGAGGCACCTTAGTGGGCCTTTAACAAGCCCTAAGTCTGCTAAGCAAGCAAATAATTTTTATTTAAGACTTTACAAAGACCCATTTCTTCTTTAAGTTATTTAATCAATTAACTAGATTGACTTACATTTTCGTTTTACTACACTGCTGTAAATTGATACATTTCTGACTCAGTTTTGATAGTCTGTGCCTTTGTCAAGCTTGATTCTATGAAAAATGTGAAATGTCCCCCAAAAGCCACCAGACTGACCCAATTCTGCCCTCTCCTCAAGCAGAAATGAATACTGAAGTACTGAAGCTTATTTACCATTTCTGTGATTAGACTGTGAAAGAAAAATTTGCCTTTGTGAATTAAGCCATGGGCAGATTGATTCATTTCATCTTGGTGTTGCATATTGTTCCTATTTTAGTTGAAAGTTTGCAAAATGCTAGTTTTCCATGGGCAGGTTGCTGAGGAAGTGATCCAAAAATAATGTAAATTGAAAATGTTGGTTTAATGTCCTTTCCTGTTTGTGTGTTGTATTTTTTGTTCCTTTAAACAAGACAGAACAAAGAATATATGCTTTGGACTAAATGTCAGGAGAAGATTCATTAGGGCGGTAGTGACACAGCTAGCGGGGGTGTGAGGAGGTGGCTGGTGGTGTCTTTCTTTGCCATCTGAAGGCAAGAATAAGTCTGGCAGTACCAACAGCTTGTCTGCTGGTGACATTGTTGCCACATCTGGCTGTTCTTATGGAAGGAACCTGGCAGGTACCAGGAGAATCTGATGCTCTTGTTTGGAGCTAGGTTGATGTCGCTCTTGATTAATCTCATCTGTAAGGGATGAGGTCTTCAACAACAGATTTTTTTTTTTTGACAGTTCTGTTGTTTAGAATAATAGATAATTTTCACCTCTGGACTCTGGGCCTCTGCAGAAATAGTCTGTATGGATCCAAGTTCATTCTGTATTGTGTTGTCAGCATAGCTGTGATTTTCTTTGACAGTTACATCAGTGGGGAAGGGAAGAATGAAATTAGGTATGAAAAATTTATTCCTTCTTTGGAGTTTCTAGAAAAGGTCTTTGAAGCTGTAGTGTGAAATCTCTAGCACAGCTGCAGATGATTTATACTAATAAAGACTAGCCAGCAAAACTATGCTAGAGAAAATAATATTGGAAGAAAAAAAGCAAAAAAAAAAATCAATTGTACGCAAAGACAGAATATTTAGTACTTACTCATGTTCCTGATCAGTATGAAAGTGAGTTATATAACTAATAAAGAATCACCTCAAAGAGAACAGTTAAACCATGTACCATTTTGTTGGGCAGATCAGAAATACTGTAAATAACCTACCAGTAATAAAATACGTGATTTTATTACAAACAGAATTTGCCATATGGATAAAAAACGTCTCATTTAAATGTACTGCTTTATTGTTTTGTATTGACAAGGCTATGTAGTTGGCTTTTTTTGTTGCATTTTTTTTGTTGGTTATTTAAATTAATTTTTGGTTGGTTTATAATATATAATTTGCTTCACCCACACAAAGCATTGAACTGCTTAAAGCACCTGCTGTCAAACTGAAGCCTGGGGATATATCGTTGAGGAGAGGAAAAGGGAAGGTATGTTTATGAGGAGAACTGTGGACATGGGAGGAGAGGCAATCTGAGGGCATGGTTTTGGGCAGAAGCTGAGCTTTGGCCCTCTACTTCAGTTTTCCAGGCAGTGTAGGCAGGTGAATATGACTGTAAAGCAATTTTCATCACTGTGGTAGACCTGTCACTTAATGGTTTGCATACCACAGCAAAGTGATATCTAAATGCTGTGCAAATAGCCAGTGTCTCAGCCAGCATGTGGTGTGTGGCTGGGAGCTGCCATTGCTAATGACACAGGATCACACAGGCATCCTTGGTTTGCACAACAAGTTCTTTACTTAGGGCTTTGCCTTTGTTTCATAAAGTCAATAATGCAAATGCGTGAGAATAAAGGTGAGGCCTGCCCTTGTCCCCTTGAAGACTGAGAGATTGTCTTTCATGTGAGCTAAGGCCTGTTTCCTGCTTCTGACTTGTTTTTTTAAAATAGCAGTTTTCAAAGTGCCTTTCACACACACAGAAGTAACCATTTTAATAGTTCAAATATCCATGTTAAGTGTTGTTGGGAGTGCCTTTCATAAATAATAATATAAAAAAAAGGCTCATTTGTAAATGCCACTGTATTCTTATTTAGTGGAGAATAATGTGTGTTCTTCCTGTTACCTGCTTCATGCTACTTCTCTTTCTCCTCAAATGACAGAAGGTATGACAAATGTTAAGTTTTTGTGCTATGCATATGGAAGGCTTCACTGTGTTTCATCCTCATGGCAAGAGAGCCTGGAAATATGTAAGATCACTTTAGAAAAAAAGATGAAATTTAAATTTATGATCTGTACCTGAGGCAATTGTGAGGTCTGTACTTCTCATTAAACAAGCTGGAATGTCTCTTTTTTTTTCACCACCAACCCAAGGCACCTGAAAAACTGGAAATTAAAAGATGAGTTCTGTAGAAGAAGAAGAGTTCTGAATCTGAGAATTTACTCTCTGGGTGTTTTTTGTGTGGAATTAATTGGGTCTCCACAAAACCAGGAATGTCCAAAATCATCATTATTCTTTAATCTCTGTGTCTGTATCTGTTCTGTCTCTGAAAAGTAGTTGGGTTATCTTTATGCAAAACATATTTTATACTACTGCAAGGACTAGAAGCCATTTTTTCCTCAAGCTAGACTTTAGGTGGTCATTTGGAAAGAAAAAACCCATGTGAATGTTAGAATTGAAATTTAAAAGAGAATATCAATTGCTTTAGGATTAAGATTTTTATTTTTACAAAGAAAAAAAAGGAATTTCAAACTGTGATTCTGAAGCTCATGTTAAAACCCTCAGTTAAGACAACTGCAGAGTTCTTGTTTTATATTCAGTCAGATCAGTTTGGGATTCTTATGTTTGGGGGTTTTTTTAACATGCTTTAGTTCTGACTCTTGAAAGAATATGCCGAAGAACCTAGTTCATCTCATACACCAGTGACAGGACTTCTTAGGAAACTATGACAGCCTAATCATAATGTCTTCGGGTAGTTTTTACCTGTATATATATATATCAGAGGCAAAGTGTTCCAAAGCATGGGAGAATATGTATTTGTTGCATAGGTGTGTCAACGACTTACATTAACTTGTGGAAGGGTTGTTACCACTGATGAGAAATAGGGAGAAGGAAAGCCACTTGGGGCTTGGAAAATCCTTCGGTAAAGACTTGCAATTTCATGGCCGATGAATAGCAAAGACATCCTTTTTCTGGAAGACTGTATATTTGCTGCAGAATTCACCAAGCAGACTGTAAGCATGGACTGTTGTCTCTTTCCCACATGAACATTTGTTGAGGTCCTTTTGGAGTGAAATCTTGCTACAGCGTGCTTGTGTAAAATACCCTCCATGGCCAGACTTGGGAGACAACATTGAGCACGTGAGGTCTGGCTCTTTGACAGTTCCTTGCATTTGGCACATCAGGGAACACAGGACTTGCATTCCAATGTCTGTGTAATTGGAGTCTCCCTATAGGCAAAATTTAGGTTAAGATCAATGAAATACCCTTCTATGCTGAGCAGCAGAATGTTTCTAGCCAGGAAACACTTGTACCTCCATGATGAAGACTGCAGGATAAAACAGGAATCATTGGTCAAGAACAAGTATGTCAAGGGGAATCTAGTTTTTGGGGTTTGTTTTTGTTTTACTTTTTTTTCAAGTGATTTAAACTAAACAGGAACAAGTCTTACTCTGTTTGCCTAGATTTAATTAGGAACAACTGCATGTGAAGACTGCAGTGATCCTCAGCTTGCAAATCAGATGTTTAGCTATGTGTTGCTATGTCTGGTCTCTTTATTACTGACTGCTAAATGGGAATAAATTGTTGCATATGCAATACTAATCTCATAATTTACAAACTGTATTTCACTTCATTGTCTACTTTGTGTGTAATTTTTAACTTCCACTTAAGTAATGCACAGTATTCTCAATATACACCCCTAAAAGTTAACAGCCTTGCTGCTGCTTCTCATTTGGATTATGACATCTAAACTCCTTGGAATGATCAGCTCTTGCTCTGCTATATGAATGCTTTTTCTTGGTGATACCCCATCATTTACTGAATTCTTTGCTACACTGGGAAGAAATCTTAAGGGTGACTTTTAATACTGTGCTAAAAATAAAGTATAGGAATTCAGTAAAGTAATGCTGGACAATAAAATAAGTCTGGATTCACCTCGTTGAGTGAAGTGCCTCTCACCAGCTCTTGTGGTGTTATCATAAGCTTTATGCCTGCTTGCTGCTGTACAGTATCAGTTCCTGCAGAAATATAGTTCAGTTTTCTTTTCTTCCATTTTTTAAAGGGTAAGCTGTCAAACACTTCTAGTGTTTGACAAATGTGTAGTTAGTTAAGAGCGTTAAAATAAGATAATAAGTGATAAAAGACAATGAAAAAAGGGAAATGGAAATGGACTTATTTTAAAAAACCTAGTGCAAGTAAGTAAAGATTGACCTCCTGATATTCCCATTGTTCATTAGACAGGGAGTTTAAAGTTTTTTGTTGAGATGCATTTTTTAGATGTCGGCTATTTGTTTGGGGCTGTGTGAGAGTCCAAAGTAATCTGCTAACTCTAGAGGAAGAAAGTAATGCCTTTTAGGGAGTATTCTTTTAGGACTGACAGAATGTCTTTCTATTTTTGTCGCAAAGCTATCACCTACAGTGCACTTCAGGTCAGAAGAGGATCATCTGGATGGAGAAAAAACGTGGTTGTTCTTTTATTAGTAAAACACAATGTATTCTGGTTGTGACTGTCCTTGCTGATACACAGAAGTATCCCATATAGTGTCATTAAAAGCTCATTGATACATTTTTTCTCACCACAATGCACTATTAGCATTCAAAGCCATTAGGAGCTGGTTTGCAAATTGCAAAAATTTTTGCAAATTGCAAAAATTTACAATGCTGGGTCAGCATACATGCTAACTTTTCTGTGATAAATGAGCAATATTAACATATGAGGCCGGAAACGTATTGAAAATAGTTACAGTGTCAGCTTGCTGTCTTATATGTTCCTTTGATTTTTTTTTTCTTTTTTTCTCTTGCTACATTTCTGAGGCAGGTGCTAATTAGCGTATCGTATTTTACATTATTGTTTTCCATTTGAAATCATGATTAAACATAGTTTGACAAGCTAGCAAAATGAAACGATGCTAACCCTCTGCCATGATAAAAAGTCTAATACTTTTCCTTGCTGCCTCAGTAAGCACAAAGAGTTAAGAAAAATCTCACAACACATTTTCAGAAATTCTCAACAAAACAAAATTATGTGTAATTCAGGCACAAAATAAATTTCTGTCTTTGACTAGAACAACTTTTAATTTGGCTGCTGAGACAACTGGTAAGTTCCTAAAAGTCATAAGCTTTGTGTGGAAGACATTACTTTCTACAAAATATTCCAATGTGTGCATTTTTTTTCCGGCCCCATATCTTACTTACATGAGATAGGTTCATCCATGTTTCCATGAAGATAAATGCTAAACCTCCAACTGAATTTATTTATCAAATGTTGCATAACAACTGGATGCCATGTTCTGTTATTCACGCTGGGGTTTCACTGGCAGAAGTTAAAAGGTGAAATTTTGGCTTTGCTGAAGTGAATGGCATGAATCTTAGTTTAAGTAGACCAGGAGTTGAACCAAAGTATTCTGCTTAATATCTTATATTTATTTCTGTGACAGCTAATTGTGATGTCACAAGGCAGAAGCATTGTGACTAAGACAGAAATTAAGAGGGAGTACGTTAGGAAGCAACATAGATAATGGTCTATTTTACACGTCCTGTAATAAGAGAAAATAAATTGTTGAGAATCAGTGATGTTTAAAGGCGTTTCAAACTTGCTATTAGAAAAAGTTGATATTTTTATTAGGCATGGTGAAAATGGAAAGAAAGATTATAAATTTCTCCATGATTTTTAGCATAATTGCAATGGATATTTACATGCACTACTTTGCTGTACTAAATTTTGATCTGAACGATGTGCAGGATACTGACCAATACAGGATCAAGGTTTCTATTTTGATTCCATAAGTGCTGTCCATTGTCATGGGAGATGTGAATTTTACCAGACGTGACTTGACTTCACATCTGCACAGGAGGTTATCTCTTGTAAAAGGGTAGACTTGTGAATGAAACCTTTGTCTTTAGCTTTCGTGTAATCCTGCAGTACAGTTCAACATGTTAGCTCAGTTGGAATAATGTGCTGATTTTCTAAAGATGAAAAAGAATTTAAACCTCTTTCCTCTTTTTAAGGTCTCAATTCTGTACTTGCTTAGATTTCACACTACCTGCCTTGGTTTTAGCAACTCTGATTTCAGTCTGCCACCTTCCCTGGCTAAATATAAAAAATTATACACTCCTCTCCTTGAAGAAGAATATTCAAGAAATGCAATCCCAGTGAGAGTGCTGTTTTGTAGCAGCAGGGATTCTTTTTTCCTGTCATTTGCTTAATTTGGTCTCTGTTTCAAATCTTTATCAGCACCTGTCCTTTTAAGGAAACAGATTAAAATGTGTGAGGGTAAATGAAGGATTGATTTGGTGTGAACATACAGCTTCTGTGCTTTTATTGTACATGCCGTTATGAAAAGGAATTCCACATACTTTAACATTCTTACTGACTCTTAACTGTTTTGCTTCCCTGCCTTTGTGCATGCTGAATCTGGTTGTCCTTGCAGCTTTTTAGGCATAAATTAAAAGCATATTTGAAAAAAAATGACTTTTTTTTTCTTGTTTCTTAGTTTAGAAAAGGAAATGTGAGGCTGTTTTATTAGATTTGTTAAATGTTAGATCATCCAGTCAGTGCTGTTAGGAAACTATGGAGGTAAATTAAAAGGAGCTAAATACTAAGGATATTTGGTTTAATGAAATTATAACAATATTCTGAAATATTATGAAATATATTGCTATAGCTCAAATATGTTGATGACTGTGTGACTAGGTTAGAGATAAAAACATAGGCATTCATTTGCTTTGTTTGCCCTCGTTTCATTTCATCATAGTGAGTCACATAGGCATCAAGATTTATATGCGTCTCATAAGTAGTTGGGATAGGGCACTAATGATGGTTTTAATGCTTTCTAGAATTCTGTTTCTTCTGACTTTGGTTGACATTGTGACTCTAAATACTTCAGACTGTGTAAATTAGAAAATGGAAGACAGAGGAAGGGAGAACCTGCCTCAGAATTCACACCCTATTTGTCACTATTTAGTCATCCATAAGTTGATGTTTTTAAATTTGTTTTTTGTTTTTTTTTTTTCCTTGTGTGTCTGGACAGGCAGAATGCACAGTACTCCTCAGGGAATATTTATCAGAATGGAGTGTGCATTTATCAGGAGAAATCAAAGGAAAGTGAGGCATAAAGCATGCTGAGATTTTTGTACATACAAGGAACTTACAACATTTATCCTCAATTCCAAGGAAATCCTTTTTATCAGTGTTCAGTGCAAAATGGAGAGAATTGGCTGAATCTCACTGATTCACATGGGACAACTGTCTCTAGCACAATCTGTTTATGCTGATGGCCCTAGCACTGACACAACAGATGCTTGCAAAGCTGCTGTCTCTACTGCCACCGTTGTTGACACCATTGCAAAATTCTTAAAGGAAACTTGCAATGAGCTTTAGTTTGGTTAGAAAAAAAAGACCCAGAGTAAAAACAAGGCAGCCTTTTACAGGCTGATCCTATGGGATCTTTCTTGTAATCATGTGTTTTTGAATGGTCTTAACTATAGGTATTGTAGATTGAAGGTCTTTACTTCTCTAAGTGACTGTGATGTGGAATGATGGGAGAATTCAGAATATTGGTAAGTGTTTACACGTCTTACTATCTTCATTTATATGACTCAGGTGTCCGATGCTGTTATAGCAGTTGTCCTTGGAGGAACTGCTTTTCCAGGACATGAACAAAGACAGGAGTGATAGAATTGCAGCCAGAAAAAAACATGGAAAAAGATAGCTATGGGCAATTTCTGCAGTTCTTAATAAGTAGCAAGAGCTACTAGAGCACACAAAATCAATAAAAGCCCCGTGTCTGTATACACTCTTACCTCCTGAACCCTCTCCTGAAATCCCTAAATTTCAGGAATAAAATGTTTATCTTCACTATGCCTGTCTGTTAGGTATATCCTATGGCTGACAGCAAGACTTCATTCTACTTTATCATTTCACGTGTGTTTTGGTGGAGTTGTAGAGAAGAGAGTCAGTTTTTCCATTTAAGAAATCGTTTTTTCTTCTCTTTTGTTATCTGTTCAAAAGTATTCTCTGTCCTGGTGATATTTTCCTTTGAGCAGTTAAAGTTCTTCTGAAACTGCGAAGATTTTACTGAAAATCTGTGGTTGCTCTTTAGTGTATTAATGCTGACATGTTTCAATCAGCCTCCAGAAGAGGAACCAGTTGATTCTGAGGTGCTCCTGTCTGTGCACTGAGAGGCAGTGTATCCCCCTTTGCTTCTGCTGTTCAATGTTTACTCAGAGTAGATAGAGAAAACAAGAGAAATTGAGTTGACTGGTCACAAACCTCTTAGATGCTTATGTGGGAAATGGATCTGAAACACAAATTATGACTTAGTACCCTTATTGCTGAGCAATGCTATTTCTAAATAATTCTATCCCATGAAGAGGACTACTTAGCCTGCCAAACTGGCCAGATACCTACTGTAGTATGAAATAAAATCAGATATGGATTTGATCCATTTGTACCTTCTACCTCTGCTTGGAACAGAACAGAACAGAGGCCATAACAACTGAATTCTCAGCCTGTATTGTACCTTGTGATGACTAATGGAAGTTGAAACAGAATATCCACTTTTGTAGCTCTTCCCATCAAATCTACTCCCAGTTTGATGGTTATCATTGCAAAGGGAAGCATACAAAAATGGACATTAGAATTGTAGATAGTTGAATAAATTAATTTTGAAAAAAGACAGTATTTAGAGTTTATATTCAGAAGTATGTTGCCAGCTGGAGCAGTGTATGAAAAGAATGACTAAACTCCTCTTTTTAAGCACTTTTCATGATATGACATAAGGACATTGTGCATACATCGTTGTTGACTCATTCATTTCAGAGTAAGGGCATATGAAGACAAACCCATTGAAAAAGTATGTTATGTTCCCAAGTGAGGGAACAGTAATTTAAAATTGGCAGACAGATGCCGTGTACTCAGTGCCAGGATGTTAGACTGAAGAAGAGAAGGCAGTAAGATGCTGGAAAACCTGGAAGAACAGTATATATATACACTGGTGTAAAAATGAGAAGCTAAAAGAAATGAATTCTCACAATCTGGAGTTCTTCTTTCAAGGAATAGTTACTTCAATGGAAAATTCAAGTTCATTGAAAATGTAAAATAATTTTATTTGAAAATTATAATTTAAAGAAGTTTAAAAGTTAAAAAAAAGTTAAAAAAAAAGACAATGACTGCACTTTTAATATGGTTTTGATGCAGAGAGAAAATTAAGGAGAATACAGATGGATGGGTTGCCAAATGTGCTATTCTTTTATGCAGAAAAAAAAATGCCTTTTCCATCTCACTGAAATATTGAAGCATATCTACAGCCTTAATAAAATGAGCCTAAAATACAGAATTAAGGTAACTCTCCAAAAATTTAGGAAATAAAAGCAGAAGTTGGCATCACCTGTTTGACCTTCATGAGAACAGCAATGCAATCAGTCTTCTAAGTTGAACAGAACTGATATAAAACTTGAGCAGGAGACATAAATTTTGCTGCATATGCAAAGAGCTGCATGTAAATGGACTATATACCTGTCGAATCTTGAGCTGAACAATATAGACTGAGATAATACCGAAAGTCAATTCCTTCCTCAGGTTTTGTGTTATTGGATTTGATTTACTATTAAACCCACATAAACCCTACCTAATCTTCTTGCATTCTGAGTTTCTCTGAGGTTTTCTTTGTCCCCTGTTCTCTTCTGATTTTCTCATCTTAAAGAGATGCTTCACTTTTCATCTGGGTGGGGAGCTAATCGTCTACCAGCATAACTTGGCATTTGTTGTCTTTATTCTTAATGTTGTGAGATTTGTTTTTTTTATTTAAGCAGGACAGAATATATGAACTCCTGTTTCTGCACAAAATCTTAAGTCTGTCAACCTGTTACAGTGTTACAAAGAGAAAATGAGGATTTTATTTTCATGTGTCAGAGAATGTAAATAAAAATGCTATGTGTCCAGGCACTGTCAGGAACAATTTATATTAAGTTTTAGGATAATTACCATACAATCGATTAGACTATGGGCTTTGCTGCCAAAGGATATTGTAGAAACATCATCATGGAAAAGGTCAAGAATCTGTATTTCCAAATTGTACAGCAGTGGCCCTTAATTCTGCAAACCAGCTACAGCTGATGGAAAATTTTATAGCAGCTTCACTGAAAAAAAAAAGCAAAGGCTGTAAGCGAATTCAGTATTTAAAAAAAAAAAAAAAAAAGTAATCAGTACAACAGCCCTAGCATTACTTATTTTCACATTAAATTCTATTTCTTTTCCTACTAGCTCCCATTTTCAGACTTCGATGGAACAGTTTTTTGGTTGCTAATCCACAGTATGTGCTATGTTCAGGATTAGAGGGGACTGAAAATGCAGCACTGAGTAAGGGCTGTTTGAAACCTCTGGTACTTCTGGAAAAGCCTAAGTGCAAAGGACAGAAGGAAGGATACAGTGGTCTAAGTCCATCCAGAGGTACTTGTTGGGAACCTTAATGATTGAAAAGCAGTGTGTCTGCAGTGATGATCTGGAGTGAGTTGGCCTCATTCTTAAAAATACGTACAATAAAATCACCTTGTGTGACAGTGTTGTCAAATGAGTCGGTACACAGAATCAAAAACTCTTCCTGCATTTGAGGAAGATTCCAGTAAGTTTTAAATTTCTTTTACATCTTAGAGTTCCTTGCTCTGAACAGTATTTTGTTTTATTTTGAGAAAGTTACCACTAATTATTAAATATCTTAAAAGCTGCAGGCTACATGTAGAATAGTTTCAGCCACTTATGGGCTTTATGGGAAAGCAAACCAAAAGGACAAAAAAAGCACAAAAGTGGCTGATGAATTCAACATGAAAATTAGTGGCTGGGCAAAGGGGTTGTGGCACTCTTTGTGGTATGGGAAGTATAATGTTAATTAGGGATTCCCAGGTCCCCCAGAAGCGCCCATAATTATTTCTTGCTGTAGTTTCATTCATTTAGGGGCAAAAAGCCCAGTATATAGCTTTCGCATCTGATATTTCAGTGATGTCATATGTTAGTTTGTTCCAAAGTTTGAAGAAAGATGAGATATAGAGCGACATATAGAGAGCTTTTTTCTCCTTCTAAGAATCAATGTGTAGTTGATGAAGTCTAAACTCAGCTATCCACAGTCACTGATGATAAATGAGAATTTTTCCTTGTTCTTAACTTCACCCAAAACATTTGCTACTCCTAACATTCATTTTTTGGCTGCATAATGGGCCTCTAGAGAGGTTTGTATCATTGAAGTGTGAGTGCTTGTGAGGCATGCACATCAGTACACACACACACAAATATAGGCATGCTCACATTCATGTAGAAGTTAGATTTCTTCACATGTGTGTTCTATCTGTGCTGCTGCTGTAATGCAGCTGACATTTTCATTCATACCAAATTAATTTGCATAATCTTCCACATAAATGTCATAATGGCTTAACATATTCCTAAACAACTTACCTTCACTACTAATTTATTTTTAATTTAGATAACTAGTTACAGTACACTATTTCTCTACTTGAATAGATATGCCAGTCTCAGCTTGATACCTCGTACTCTGTAGGCATAAATTACTCAGTTCTGTTGCTGAGGGTTTGTGTGACAAGCTATGGAAAACTCTACAACCCTATCTGTATGGATCTGTTTGGTACTTGAAAGAAGCAGATCTGATAAGAGAATTGTGGCTATCTATTCTTCTTATTCCTCATCACTGCCCATATATCATAAACTACTTGCATATGAAAACAGGAAATACTTCTTGAGACTATGCAGTTGGTGCCTGGTTAAGAAACGTTAATTCTTGTAACTGGATGCTTTATATGTTGGCATGCCAAGACAAATAACTGAGAGGAGGATTTATTTTGAAGCTGTTGTCAGGAGAGTCATTCCACTGTAGGAGGCTGTAGGGTGGTTCATAAGCATTGTTTGCCTGGCTTTGAGGTGATGTAGAGTATACAAGATATGTATGGCTGCTGGCAGATGTGATACAGGAGTCATAGAAGATGTATGCTCTTATGGACCGCTAGCTAGGCATATGGCAGGGTAGCCTTTCTCAGACAGGACTAGAAAATTGCATTCAGGCAGCTTAGAACTCAGCCCTGGGTCTCCACATACTCCCATGAGAACATAGATACTCATTACACATGTTAGCACTAATATATTGACACTGAAATTTAGGTGTTGTAATCTTGGGAGAAATCACATTGTGAATATGTAACCTGTGACCTATTGTCAGCTAGGCAGTGAAGATCAAAGGATTAATTTGGGTGATTAATTGTCTAAAAAATATTCCTGTTCTGTATCACATTGCTGCAGTTTCTGTTGATGTTTCCCTCCCAATAGCCCCCTTTTTCCTGCTGAAGTCTTCAAGGCAGACTCAGGACGCCCAGGTCCCAGTCTGACTTTGAATTTAGATCCCGTGTTGGAGCTGGCCAACCTTTTCCCTTTGTGTAGCTTTCCTGTCAGTGTCTCAGAAGAGACCCAGTTGAGATCAGTAGGTCTGTTGGATTAAGTGTGCTTGCTGATGATAAGGAGCTGGGTTGTGTAATGGAAATTTGTCTGGCTGAGCAATTAGAAAAAGTTGGGAAGAGAAGGGGAGGAACTGAGACCTGATTGAGGAGTACATGCCTGCTTTGTTTCCCATTGCTGAGGCCTAGTCCTTGACTCCTAGTGGAATTTGCAGCCACTCTGCTCTCTGAATCTGTTCCATCTTTGTTTTTCTTATAAAATTAATTTTAATTAAAGTTTAATTGTATTTGTGCTTTTATAATTCAAAAGAACTATTAATATTTAACACAGAAAATTGCAAGGATGGGGAAGAAGGATGGTAGTACTGGAGGACCAGTATGGTTTTGGGTAATGTAGCAGAACTGAAGATGGAAATGTATTATTAGAGCCCAGGGAGATATTAGGGAATGCTTTCTCTCAGTGACAATACCTGCTGTCCCCCATGCCACTGCCATAACTTTCATGCCTTCTTGAGATATGTTTTATTTCTTCCTTGGCAGTCCATCTTTTTGAGAATGAATGAATGATTTTTGAATAAAGCTGCCTAACTGAAAGCCTTGAATTTCAGCCAAAGTGTAAAGCTGAATTCTGCCATGGGCTGTGAGAGCACTTCCCTAACATGGAGAGTATTTCTTCTGGGAGATGAATACATGTTATGTGAGGACATGCTGGTCCCCATTGCCTGTTACTTTATATACATTTACATTTTCTCCCTCCACTTCTGTAAACCAGGTTTTGTGGGGTTTTTTTATTAGTTTTTTTGGGGGTTTTTGTTAGTTAATTTTATTGTTTTATCCTAATTTTTAAATGACAATAACAGCATATTTCCTTCATTTTATTTCTTTCAGTGTCTTGTTATTTTTCAAAGAACAGTGAAGTTTCTTGAGCACTGAGGGATGAACATCTTTAAATTTGTCTTTTTAACAAGCTACACAGATCTGTTTGAAGAAGTACTTTCACAGAAAGAAAATCATTTGAGTTAAAAATTGTGCACAATTAGGGTGCTGAGTCAGTTCTACATGTGTCAGATAATTTATGTACTGATCTGTTGATCAAAGCCAACAATTAATGCTTTCGTCAAAAAAGAATTCATGTTTTCACCTTATGATGGAGTCACTAGCAAGGCACATGGAAAAATAGGAGTAAATCTGTAAAGCAAAAGATTTAGTCCTGAGGATTTGATGTCCACACTCAATAAATTTCTGTGGGGTTTATTTGGGGTAGATGTAGTATGATCCATTTGTACTTGGAGTGTACTAGTTTCACTCTTGGAGCACATTTTTTGAGCACATTTTCCTCTGGAAGCAAACCAGTTCATGTGTTCTGAGGTTATTCTCATGTGACTCAAAACATGATAAGCAGGGATGTCTGGGACATCGCTTCAAAAGTGCATTCTGGATCCAAACAAAAGTCCCAATGTGGATACATTCATGTTATATTGATATTCTTTCTCTTCCCTTTCAGTTTTTAAAAGTTGAAACCCAAGACACAAATAAATAATGATAACAAAAAGCATAAGGGGGAATTCAAAGTTTCCAAATCCTTGAAAGTTTAGTAAATGCCTTGGAATACCAGTATTCTTGGAAATACACCTGACAGCTTGCTAGGTGTGATGGAGATTGTTCATGTGTTAGTCCTGCATTTTCTGTTGTGACATACTGGATCTGTCTGTGTAGTCCCTGTAATGGTAGGTTTTTGAAACGTGCTATTTACTCAGCTTCTTAGGATTTTGAAAGCCCCACAGAGTTGTCTGCTTCTGTGGCATTAGTGTCAGCAGTACCCAGATTCAGTGTCAGCATGGCTGTATTTCTGCAAGCTATAGCTATGTAAGGAATTGTGCAGAAACATGCACTTGTAAGAATACTTTCTTACAAGAACTAAAGCAAGCTTCAGCATTCAGGTAAATAGTCACTTGGATGAACTCTGGTAGTTTATGAAAATCATTTGATAAATTCAGGAAGGAAAAGTTTGTCATGGGATGTTAAGCAAAGAGGTGGAGATGGCTGATAGCTCACGATTGTGAACACCTGGTTGTTGGATGCAGGAACCCTCTGCCTCTGCCCTGCTCTTTCTTTCCTTTTGTAGGCATCTGGCATAGGTCATGGCCAGAAACAAGCCAGTGGTCTAGGTAGACCATAGATCTTCCTCATTTTCCTTGTCTTTATTGTGTGATTCAGGTCATCCATTGTTCCAGACACCCATTACTTCAGTGGTTTTGGATCAAGCCCTTGGGGCTGTAATTGCTCAGCTGAGTAATGCCACTAAGTTTTCAGAAATTTACAGAGAACTTTGATTGCACACAGTTCCAATGAACCTGGGCATTGTACGTGCACAGAGCTGTTCTCTTAGGGGGTTTAAAGGATTAAAGGTTATGGTAGTGTACACTGAAACAGAATGTGTGATAATCTTAGTTAAAGAGCTTGACAAGGTGGCAGAAAGAGTGAGGAAGTTCACAGCATTTTCAGTGAAGAAAATCCTTTATATGGCTAGATGAATATCCTCTTGTCTTTAACAAAAAGCAAGTTCATGTTTTAACATTCCTCCCTGCTGGCTCCATAAACCTTCCTCGGGTATCTAGCTCCTTTGTTTTGCAGTGGCATTTAATCAGTTTCAGAAAATGCTTGTTGTGTCGTACGTTCTTCAACCATGCACGTTATCCCTTAATTATATACAGCTAAGCCCCTCTTGACTATAAGACATGTTGTTTGTTCAAATGCACTTACAAATCCATTATCTTATCAGTTCTTTGCTGAACATTTACACAAAGGGGTACTGTTTAAATATGAAAATAAATGTTTTTTTAAAAAAAAACTCGTTTGACCCACCCACCTGGCCTCCATCTGTGATTGTTCTGTCTCTGCAATCTGTTGTCTGCTTTTCCTCAGCATGTTCTTTATCTTTTTGGATGGCTGCTATCTTTGAGCGGCTTTATTGCCCCTCCCTATTTTCTCCATGCTTGGTAGAAAGTGACATTTCCAAATCATAAGGATCAGCCAGGCAGATTCAATACGCTCTCTGCTGTAAGACACACTTCTGCTCAGAGTATGCAATTAGTAAAGACAACTTCATTTCACAGTATCACAACTCAGGCTGTACTATTTGGAATTAAAGCACTGTGTGAATCTGGGGAGTTTTCTCATAAAAACTTGGTGAAGATATATCTGTCAGTGTTAGCAATATTTTTTATTACCACAAACTTACTGAAGCAAATCCAGAATAAGTTCATGTTTTATTTCAGTTAACTTTCATATCAGTGACTTACTGTAGTTATGCTTTTTCTTTATATTATTTTTTCATTTAAAGGGGTCTATGTGTTTATAATCTCTTAATAAACAAAACCTCTACTATTTAGATAAAGAATTTAAATCCATTTTTGTTCTGAAATATTATAGTGAAATAATTACAAAGACAGTCTAAATTTCCAGTCTATGATCTGATAGAATTTTGTTGGCTTCACTGAATCTAAAAGGGAACCCCTTCTTAAAAAAAATTAGAGAATAGTTTTTGCTTCCTTTCCAGAAGTATTTCTATTTCTTCCCACTCCAAGCCCAATTGAACAGTGAACAGTTGCTTTTTTGCATTAAAGTTCCTCTAAAAGCATTGTGATGGATTGATGGTCAGGAACATATTTTTCAAAGTAAGTAGGACCATCAACATTAAATGTAGGAATATTTGAGAGCAGAGTATGCAACTAAAATTATTTTTAGATTCTGTAGAACAATTGTGCAGAAGTGGAGTAATTTCTCTCTTGTGGATTCTTAGAAGCTTTTGTTTGAATGGATTTGCCTGCTGTATAATGATGGCCTTGAGGAATGTGTTACAGAAACCTGAAGCCTGGAATGGTAATGTTAGGTTATTGTCCAAAGAAAGCAAAAATGTGTTATTAAGTTATTTTAATTTAATTTCAATTGGAAAGCTTATAGAGATGCCTGCTTCTGTTCTGTTTTATGAGTAAGCCCTCCAGATCTATTTCTTGACAGCTTATTTTTAAGCACCACTGCAGTTAAATTAAATTAAACAGCCACATCAAGTTGATTCTTCTTCCTTTAGGAGGTCTATAGCAACAGATCTATTTGCACCACTTCCTTTGCAGAGAACCTCATCCTTGAACCATACGATCTAAAACTAACCCAAAAGACACCCTGTATTTCACAGGGCACAAAATGATTTTGTGAAAAGATTCCAAAAACTCTGAGGCCTTTATAGGAAATTAATAAACTGCCATTATATTTGTATCTGGACAGTTGTTGTAAGGCAGGATGTTGGGACATCATGAGGGAGATGTGTGTGAAGAAGGAATCTATAGCATAAACGAGTACACCTAGCACTGTTCTCTGCAAAATAGTGCAGAAAGCTACTTATGTTTTTTAAAACTTTATAGTTTATTAACGTGTCAGTTACGCATTGCTGCTGAAAGAAGTGGCTCCACCATTTCTTATCTCCCTGCTCCTCCTTATCTCACTGCCTTCACAGGCATTTAGTGAACTGCATTGAAGAACCAATTAAACTAACAGCATAAAGTTAGTTTTACAGTAGTACATCAGATGTTTCTGTAAATACAGCTTTAGTGACATGTAAATGATCACGTCTGTATAATAAAGTATTTTTTACATCTTGAAGTAGATTGGTATTGGGGAACATCTTTGTCAACATATGTGCATCTACATTGTATTTTGGACATCAGTGTTGAGCCTTTGAGCGAAACCAGACTGGCCGAGGTTCCAGGCTTTTAGAGACAAGTGTTAGGTGAGCTTCATGGCATGCTAGGAAGGAAAACTTAGTTTGCTATCTTCCAGCTGGCCTGAGCCAACACTATCCCACCCAGGCCTTTCCATTGTTGGGGGCAGGCAGGCAGATCAATGTGTGGAATCTCCTGGAAAGTCTGTGAGGGGCAGATCCAGTCTGTAGGCAGTCTGAGAAGTGCCTAGCTACTGGTTTCTGCTCTTCCTGGGGCAGCAAAGCTGTCTGTCCCCCAGGGCCAAGGAACTTGTGCATTAAGGAATGGCTCTGAAGGGTGAGAGGCAAGTTGGAAAGTTCAGTCTCTGAATACCTAGACCTTTTTGGCTGGCAGATCTAGCTGAAGTGTCTATAATAGGCCCAAACTTCCCTGTATTTATACTTTCCCTCTGATGATAATTTAGAAGCAGCTCCACAAGGAACACTATCATTAGTCTTCTCTTCACCAGTTCATGTTTCTTCCACTGGTATTTTCTTGATATTACTTTCAGGAAGGGAGGAAAGAGGCAGCTAGGGAGAGAGAGAGTTTTTGCAGATATTTGAAAACTGCCTTTGCATTTTTTGGTGAAAAAACACAGTGACTTCTTCATCAGAGGACTCTGATACCCAAACTGGCAAGACTAAGATTGTTCGTTTGACAAGACAGATGAGAGTGTCTGGGGGGGGGACTTAATAGGTGTTGGAGATGTTCATGTCAGAGGACAAGTCCAGTGCTCCATATAAAAGCTTGTCATCTCATAGTTGTGATGCAGCTATGTTGTGTAGTGAAGTAGCTATTTAGTGTGAGATGGTCTTTTTTTGTCAGTTTGATTTGAGGTCACGAGGCTAAAAGATTCTAAAATAATGGAGTTGCTTAAAAATCAATAAAAGAGGAAAAAATAACAGGCCCTATGTAGTAACCAGTACTTTTCAGGTTCCACTCTGTATTTCTACCTTTAATATTATAGAATCATAGTGTCATATTATCATTTAGGTTGGAAAAGGACTTTAAAATCATCAGGTCCAACCATTAACCTGACACTTCCAAGTCTTCCATTAAAACATGTCCCTAGGTGCCACATCTACACAGCTTTTAAATACATCCAGATGACTCAACCACTTTACTGGGCAGCCAATTCCAATGCTTGATAACGTTTTCAGGGAATAATTTTTTTCCTAATATCCAATCTAAACTACCAGACTGAACATCCCCAGTTCCCTCAACCACTTCTCATAGAACTTGTTCTCTACCTCCTTCACCAGCTTTGTTGTTCTCCTTTGGATAAACTATAGCACTTCTGTGTCTTCTTGTGAGGGACTGAAAACTGTATCTAACAGTCAATGTTAAAGATTTTTTTCATTAAGCCTAAAGGCTTTTACTTCATTAGAAGGTCAGGCAGGGAGACCATGGAAATCTCACTGACTTTAATATAAAATATATTTTTTCAAATTACTTTGTTTTTTTCCAAGGTATTTATTAATGATCAGATTTTACTGTATTTTTATGCAGGAAACAAACCAACCTAAAGTAATGCCCCTTCTGGCCCCTACTTCATTATTTTCATTACTGCTTGGAGCTTTTTTAAGTATTTTGTTCTGTTTAGAAAACAAAAGGAAACATTCCTTAAGACATGCTGAAAATCCCGAAGTCCAAATGTGCATTAAACACTTCAAAGAGCTCATTTGTGTATGGACAGAAAGTATGGCTGCAGAGAACCTTTGTGACATCAGAGGACTTATTACGCTGTTCCAGTACTTAAAGGTGGGCTACAAAGAAGATGCAGTATCCAGTATTTTTTTTTCTCTTTTCTTATGTCTGTTAGAGTTGAATTTTGTACCATTTAAAAAAAAACTACAAAGATATTAGCACACAAATGTGAAAAAGAGCATAAATTTTTCACACATCTGCTTAGGATCAAAAGCACCACCACTTAGGCTATATTTTGCAAAGCCTTTTTTTTTAATTGCAGCAATGTTTTTTTGAGGGACCTGGACAGACTAGAGAGTTGGGCCGACTCCAACGGGATGAGGTTCAACAAGGCCAAGTGCCGGGTCCTGCACTTTGGCCACAACAACCCCATGGGGAGCTCCAGTCTGGGGACGGAGTGGCTGGAGAGCAGCCAGACAGAGAGGGACCTGGGAGTCTGGATTGACAGGAAGCTGAACATGAGCCAGCAGTGTGCCCAGGTGGCCAAGAAGGCCAATGGCATCCTGGCCTGTATCAGAAACAGCATCACCAGCAGGTCCAGGGAGGTGATTCTTCCCCTGTACTCGGCGCTGGTTAGGCCACACCTCGAGTACTGTGTCCAGTTCTGGGCCCCTCAGTTTAAGAAGGATGTAGAGGTCCTGGAACAGGTCCAAAGGAGGGCAACCAGGCTGGTGAAGGGACTCGAGCACAGGCCCTATGAGGAGAGGCTGAGGGAGCTGGGGCTGTTCAGCCTGGAGAAGAGGAGGCTCAGGGGAGACCTCATTGCCGTCTACAACTCCCTGAAAGGAGGCTGTAGCGAGGTGGGAGCTGGACTCTNCAGAATAAGTTCATGTTTTATTTCAGTTAACTTTCATATCAGTGACTTACTGTAGTTATGCTTTTTCTTTATATTATTTTTTCATTTAAAGGGGTCTATGTGTTTATAATCTCTTAATAAACAAAACCCCAAAGATGCAGAAGCTATGAGCAAATCAAGTGTATTTTTCTATTAATTCTCTGACTGGTTGGAAGCCTCCTGAGGAAAACAGCTAAAATCACTACTGCTGACAAAATTTAAGGCATGGATTAATTTTTCTTGATGAACCTACACCACATCCTGCAAAGCGTGTAACATTTGCTCCCAATCTGGCTAATCCATCAAACTGTCACTCAAGTCTGCACAGAAGCTACTCAAGCACCTTGCAAACCTAATCTTGAGGGACGGGTATGATGGAAAAAAAGGGAAAGATTGAACGGGAAAGACAGAATATCTTTTTTCTTTTTGTTTCTCTCACCCACCTTTCACTTTTGAACTCCATTCAGCATTAGAGTCATATCTGTCTTAATTTTTTGTCTTTGTATCTCTCACATATTATGTTTCCCAGAATTTTCATGGTGGCTTTGTATTTGTGGTCCCAAGAAAGTTCATAAGAGGTACATGCCTAAGTCCTTGCACACTCTGAAAATGTAGAGAACCATGTCATAGCCTCATTGCTCAACTTTTAACTTACGCAGTTAATTAATTCTGCTCAGATTATGCTGGAATTTCTTTAAGTGCCATTTAAATGTAATCTTTTTTGTCCTTATTCAGAATCATTAGACTCAAAGAAATTTTGTTGTTACAGTATAGTGACATTGGGTATTCTTACATTTGTGGGATATGTTCTTTGACTTGATTGCTTTATCCTTGTGTATGAACTAGATGGGAAGACACCATAGAGTAATTCTTCGTTCCTATGTTCCTTTGCATTTAGACAATGTAAAAAGAGGCACATATGATGACATACTCAGTAATTTTTAAAGCAGCTTTGTAGAGAGGTAACCGTTTCACTTCATCCAGTGGAAAAATTGGAAAGAATTGCTATTATTTAGGAATAATAAGGAAGCAGTCTATCTCATCTTCTCTATTTGTGCGAGCAGCATTATGTGAACATCTCCCAAAAGTCATTAGCAGGACTTTGGACAACAAGGCTGTATTAGGTTTGGGAAATGAATACGAAGTCTGAGAGATTCCTGACAGGCAACAGCAAACATTCAGTGGACGATGGTATGCAGCTGTAGGACAGCCTTATTTAGATATGTCATTCACACTATAGCTGAGGCACCATTAAGAGTCTTAAGTTTACTCTGGCTAAACCATACAACATAATTCCTTGGTTGAAACATGAATAATGTTTAGATGCTATTGCAGTTTAAAAATCAAGCTAAAATAAACAATTTTTTCAGCCAGACATTTATCATTGCATAGTAGTTAGACAAATAAAATACTACAGTCTAAGCTCCTTATAAAACAATATATATTAGGTGCTGGAGAAGGCATAACAGATGCCATCTCTCACTATAAAAGTAATTTGCAGTTTCAAACATAGTCATGACTTGAACATACACAAATTATTAGAAGAGGAGATCAGGGGTTATAGTTTTCTTTTGTTACTGGATTTCTTATGTCTAATATTTCACACTGAAATCACACTTGTGAATGGTTTTATAATGGTCTGCTTTCGTTTTATCTAAACCTTTTCAGATATGTTGGCTAAAAAGTGCCTGTGGCTGACGTGATTTACCAGCCCAAGTATCTTTTAAGAGAGCAACGTCCCTCAAATAGTTTTCAAAATTTCAGTTTTGATACTGTGGATGATTAAACATTTTGTACTTCTGGTGTCTCCCATGCCAAATCGTCATATGTTTGTAGCAGGTTATTATAGAAGGGGGTTGACAAATCTTGCTATAATCACTACCCCATGTTGTTTTCATCCTCCTTGTCTGCTGCTCATTTTCGTTGTGAAAAACCCTAATATATCAGTGACAGGAGGTCTGGATTTGTGGCCGACTGTTATAATTACTCCCACTGAGGCACTGTCAATAGGATTAAAATAAAGATTCTGGACCTGTCCATTGTAGATGAGGTCAGCAACACTAGCAGTGGGAGTACTGTTTCTGCAAGCTGTGCTTTCAGTCCTGAGTTATGGAACCATAGACATTAATATGAAACAAATACTTGAAAGCTCCAGTGGAGAAAGACCAGCCTTTTTTTCTCAATTAGCTAAAATACCCATCTGTAATAAATAATCTAACAGCATCCATCTATGTCCTGACCATACATACATGTGTGTTAATTTTCAAATGTATCAGAGCTCCAGAGAGTTTCAATTACAGAACAATCCATTTTGCATTGTATAATTAATAAAGTCTTTGCAGCTGCATAACTTCATCCAGGAAACATCTGCACAAACCCCTTCTGTATACATAATTTCTGTGAAAAGGTGGTTAGGTGCATTGACTTGAATTTTCACAGGCTTGGGGAGGGTAGAAAGGTGGGGAGTGGGTTAAGATAGCACAAAACAAATCACAAAAATGGAGGCTTACGTCCACACAGATATAAAAGATTCAAAAAATGTAGGAAAAAAATGCAACATATAGAATCACTTTAACATGTAGTTAATCTGTGCAAGTGAGGTAGAGAGAGGAACCCAGGGGAAACCTTGAGCTGTCTTGAGGCGGACAGTCATTCTGCCATCGTTCTCAGTGGGACCAGGCTGTTACCCCAAGTTTGTAAGTATCCTGTTGTTGAAACTCTGCTATTACTTCTTTGCCATCATTTGACACGGGTTGTGAAAAAGCAGCATGTTCTTGAAACTATCCTTACTCATATTTGGCTAACTCAGGGAATGGTGAGCAAACCAAAATAAACAGACAAGCTCTCTCGCTCTGCTAGCATGGTATGTAATTTTTTTTTTATCCCCTCACACCAGTCTACTTTTTGTAATGGGATCAAACAGTAATTAGTGAAGTTAACTCCTTGCAACTCATTATGTTTCATTATGTTTCATTATTTCATTACAAACTCAAAAATTATTATCAAAAGTCATGTTTAATCACGTCTAGCAGCCTGAAACAATTGTGTGCCTTTTCAGTCTTGAGCTGATGTGCCACCTGAAGCCGTATACTTCTATAAATGGAGATTTCTTTTTTTTAACTTGTTAATATTATTTTAGTAGCAAATAATCTTCTCGATTAACGTGTCACTGCCCTACAACTGTTTACTCTTTTCTGATTTGGTTATATGAACATTTCTTGTTTCTCATAGCCCTTACCAGATTTTCCGTCATCCCTTCCAGTTTTAGTTCCTTAGCTCTCCTAATGTGAAAGGAATATCCACAGTATTTATAGTGAGAAGCTTGCCTAAAAATGAACAGTACTTAACACATCTCTTTTTTCCTCTTTTCATAGCCCACAAATGGGACTTCAGACTGCTGTATGCATCTGCTTTTGTTCCTTCTTCCAGAGTTTCTTGGAATTCTTTCTTTATTAATATGAAAACTGTACATTATTTGATCTCTACCAGGCCACTAAGGCATGTGATGCATTCACAGAAGAGAAGCTGCTATTTTTTCTACATATGCTGAAGTCAGCATCTCTAGCTATGACAGCAAATGCCTTTTTGTGCCACAGATGTGGCATCTTAGTTCTTAGTAATGTGTTTTAATTCTGTAATATTTATTTCTGGCTTTGCATTTTGCATTATTTACAGTGCTTGTGTAGGCCCTAAAACCACAACAAACACATTGGCTCATTTGCCAATTGCACTGAGATTAGGGGCATATGCTAAACATGTATTCGAGTGAGTACCATTCACTGGTGCTGCAACCTTGCCCATGATATGTTCTGGTTATGGCTGAGTGCTACTGGATGTGCAAGAAGAAAGCAACTTAGTCCAAGCTGAGAAAGGCTCCTAGTATCATCATCACCAGGGTCCTTCATCATATACAGACAGAATAGTGTAACTCTTTATCAGGGGCTTTCCAGGCAAGGAAGTCTAAATATGAAGCAACAATGACCTGCTCAGTTTCAAACTGCAGCTTAATGGTGTCAGGAGGCTCCCTCATCCAAGGGCCATTCGCATCATCTTTGTATGTCATGATGGAAATCTGCCAGCTTCTCAACAAATTAAACCCCTTTACTTCACAGATGAGGTGGGAAGATCTGCTCCAAAAAACATCCATGGCTACCACAGACAAGTATACAAATCCAAGGTGCCAGGTAGCCCTGGGGGGGTTGCTGATGGTCACTCCCTAACAGTTGTGAGCCTAAGATATAAAGCAAAAAATTGTATCTTGGCTGAAGCATAACTTTCTTCTGTATTTATTGCTGATTTTGTAGGATATGCAGAAAGAATTAGCAACTAGTTTTCAGGTTATTTGAAGACTGATTTAGGTTAGGCTGGAAGGTGTTATTTGGCGTCTTTGTGCTGCCTGTAAAGTCGACTGCTCTTGTTTTGAAACCTTTTCTTGGAACGTATAAGACTTCAGAACAGCTGTTTGAACAAAATAGCAGCTTTGTCTGGGAAGAACTGTTCTATTAAATTAGCAGCTGTAAATGACACACCACAGTGAATGGCAGCAAATGTATTTTGTGCTGGCTTTCTTTCCTTTCCTCCTTGCCCTTCATCTTTTCCAGTACCTCAGAATCCTTTTGGTAGCAAAACTGCTCCTGGATCTTAACTTGCTTGATTAAGATCAAACAAGTTCACATTCTACTCAGTTCAGCAACAAGGATTATGGCTACAACATCAGAGTGGTCCCTTGCCAGTTATACCATGCCTGCCTACTTCCACTTCCCATCATTTCTTGTTTTCTGTACCTTGATTTACAATATAGGTTCCCTTTACAGTGAAGAAGTGCTGTTGCTGACTGCTCTCCTATGCTAATGAATGGAAATATTAAGAAGGATGTGATTGGATGAAATTTGAATTGCTTCCATCTTTGCAATGAGATATTTTTGTGGAACAGTACCTGTGTTTATTACTTTTAAATTTGCATATATAGAGATCCAAATACTGTTTGGCTAATGTTTTTTTTCTGTTGCTCATGGAAGTGGTGTTAGTTGGGACTTTACCACCTGTCCCTGTGATCTTAAAAATATGAAATAAATAACTAAATTGAAACAAAGTAGGTGGACTAAAAATTGATTAGAACAAAAAATGTATTTAAATTACTTAAAATAAATAAGTAAAAAACTCACCACCATGGCATTTTGGCAAGATAAGACACGAGTATAGAAAAAAAGAGAGTCAGAAAAGTATTTTTTAGTGGTTCTTTTCCATCTGTGACCAGTAATAGATCAGTGACAAGTTATCACACCTTGATAAGTGGTGCATGCAATAGCATGTCTTGGTAGAGTTTTTAGTTCTGTGATTCTGGGCAAGGACAATCTTACATTTTAAAAACAGATAAAGTTTCATACCTCTTTAATATTTGAGCAAAAGAGTATTTCACTGCTTGGCTAAAAATACAGGTTTTTCATAAATCTAACATTAAGTTATTTCCCCATTTTTCTTTCTTAATTGTTTTACTCCAGTGAGTACTTTTAATTGTGATGTGAGCCCCTTTATTACTTTTAAAAACTGACAAAGTTTTTAAAAATCCTTTTTGAAAGCACTCTTTTTATAAGATTAAAAAAGTCATTGCTGGAGCATTCTGTCTCTTATGTTTATAGGGTATATAAGCTGAAGGGATGGTTATTAAATGTTGTCTCAAGCCTCTTTTCCCTATAAGATATGGAATGGTAGCATGGTACGGGTGCCTGAACCTTTCGTCTATGGTATGCTGTGTGAGAGAATAAATGGCTTTCAGTCATGTAAACAAGTCACAGACATTCACATCCTTTGAACTCTAATAAGAAACTCACCCTTACTTTAAATAGTAAGTGACTAAGCATATAAATGTCTTGATCAAGCAGTCAGAAAAAAATTGAGTAGGGGTTTTCTGTTTACATTTTGTTATTTCTGTCTGAAATCTCTATTTTACCCTCTGTGTCTTTGCTTTGTGCTGTTCCCTGCTGAGAGGGACAGACTGGAAGCACAGTGGGGATCTTCGCCTTTTAAGTTGCTCTTTGCTTTGCAGAGGGCTGCGTGCTGTAAGACCTGGTGTATTTGTCCAGTGTTTTGCTCGGTGTGAGAGGAACATGGCTCTTTAAGAAAGGCAGGAAACTATTATTTGGTAATTTTAGCTGCCTTTCAATTGCAAGTCCTGAAAGAGCAGGCAGAAGTTTAAATATATTTTCTCAAGGTACACGCATACAAACCCGTTCAGCTTTTGTGCTCTTTGGCTGTGGTCAGGAAATTCTGAAACAATCTTGAATGAAGGTGTAAAAGGATAATTCTAAGTTAAATTTGCCACAACTGTGAATTCATGGGTCATGTTTATCCAAAGCCTTTCTCCAAAATTCTTTCTGTCTTCTTTCCTAAATAGCATACATAACAGCTGCTTAAGTAGAATCAAACTCTAGAATGTTTTACAAGCAGGGCTAGATTTTTTTTCAAATGTAAACTCATGCTTCTTTGTCAAAGTCAAAGGATATGTGCTTTGCATGCTAATTTTCTCTGCCAGGTAAGGTAGCCTCTACCCACTGCTTTATTCAGCTTGGCAAACTCTAAATGCTGTGGTGATTTCTCTGCTTTCGTCATGTTTTTCTTTAGCAAGTTAGTGTGTTGAGAGAGAATAAAGGAAGGACAGAATTTCCTATCATTTTATGCTGATTTACCTAATAAATCAACTTCAACCTACGGTTATCTGCTTTCTTCCTTCTCAGTTGAATAAAATTCATCAGATTAATAAAAGTCATGTTGCTGTAGCTACACTGTGGGTCCTGTCCAGAGGCTGTTAAAGTCAGAGACACTCATCCTCAACTTCAGTGAGATTTGGGTAAAGCTCACTGTTTTCATGCTCTTTCCACCACTGCATTACCAGACAACTGAAATAACTGTTGCAAATATCAATGCCTTTGGATGCTTTGCATTTCTATTCTGAGAAAATATCCAAGCAAATATGAATATAACCAAAGTAAATTCTCTCTCTCTGAATTCAGAATGACTATTTAACTAGCTTTAATATTTTGATACCCAAAACTAAGTTTCACCCACTGTCCCTTTTCTTTGCATACAGGTGACGGCTTAAGAAGTTTAGACTGTTTGCCAGGGCTGGAAAAAAAGAATGAAATAGTGTGGTTGAAAAAGCGTCTGCTTTACTAGAAAGTTCTGGAGGACCATGGTGTTCTGTTTTTTATGATTTTAGCATTTGTAGGTTTGCCCCTAACCTCTATGATACTATGGTGTCTTAATCTGTTTTCACTTTTAGTGCTGTCTGATGCCCACTTCCTTCTTCTTCATCCCTTATAGCTCTCATAGTTTATCTGTTCTTAAGCTGGATGTCATGCTTGCAGTTCTCTGCTTGTAAGAATCATTATAGGTTTGTTTTATGGGTGCTTCTGCTGTGATAAAAGTATTGCTAAACAACAGGTTTGGAATACAACACATTTTTTACTTCCAGGACTTCACAGTGGACGAACCAAAGTCTAAAATGTTCTTATATGCATATTTCCAACTACCTACCTCTTAGCTTTCCTTTGAAAGTTTTAGTAAATTCATTGAAGCCTAGTTGTCCCTCTCTCTGAAACTGGGAAAAAAATTGTGCTGCTGACAGTGTCTGCCCTCCTCATTCTACTTGTTCCTATTGGTGTCATCTGTCCAACAAATGTTCACGCCTCGTTCTTTCCTTAGGATCAGGGTTTACTGGTGGGTTACAGCTTCTCTGGGTTTCTTAGATCAGAGAAGAGTAACCTTTGCTCCATTAATTCCAAATCAACTGGTTCAGATACCAGAAACACTTGAGTGGCCTCTAGGAGCAGAGCTATAGCAGACTGTTTTTCCCTTGTTTAGTCCTATTGCAAGCATCCAGCTGTTTCACACCATTATTTTACTCTTCTTTGGTGGAAAACAGATGCTTGTTATATTTCTGTGGTCTCCTGTGTTGAAATATTGTGCTGCCAACTGCTGAGGTATTGGTAGTGTATGCTTGAACTCATAAAAATGCCACAAAATCATTAACTGCATCAGCTGAAGAAAAAGAAATGCGATTTGTTTTGGTTTGTGCCAACATAATGGAATGGGTAGTTTAGACGTTTATGGGAATGTGTACCTCATGTGACAGTAAAAAAGATCAGAAGAGTCCGTGCCAATCTAAACCTCAATTTGCTTTGTTCTGCCTTAGCTTGTGGCCGCGGGTTCTACAAATCCTCTTCACAAGATCTCCAGTGCTCCCGCTGCCCTACTCACAGCTTCTCTGACAAGGAAGGATCTTCAAGATGTGACTGTGAAGATAGCTATTATAGAGCACCTTCTGATCCACCATATGTCGCATGCACAAGTGAGTCAGTCATGAATTTAATAGTAAAGGACATTGCTTAACCAACCAAGTGCAGCCACTTGTATCTTGTAGTTTCGCCTGGCTTTTCCTGTATTTGAAAAGTACATTTACAGCAGTAAATGAAATTGAAAGGCAGAGGGGGAAAGAAGTTGACAGTGAATTTAGAATCAGGACAAATGTAATTTTCATGTTTGCTTGATGTAACACTGGAAAAGACTGCATGTTGGCTAAGTGTGTAATCCATTGTAATAGGGAGAATACAGACATAGTTTTCCCATGGCTGTAAAATTGTTGTCAAGAATGTGCTTTGGATGATATAATACCAAAATGAGTAACATGAAAAATTAAAAGTAACCTGTGTGGATCTGATCTTTGGTTGAACTGTAATTTGATCAGGCTTAACCTCCTAACTGCAAATAGACCAGTCTACACAGATTGGTTGTTCAAATAGTGGAAGTCTCCTAAATCCAAAGCAGTGTTGATATCTCTATAAAACATATCAGGGACTAGATGCAGTTGATGCAGTGTGTTTGGAAGAGGTGAAAAAATCCTATACTTGGGAAAAGGCAAACTTTGAGGTGCATTAACCAATCCCTTTAATTGCACAGAAGAGAAATGGCTGAAGTCAGTTGCAGTAAATATACAGGCAATTGTTATTCTGATGCCTTAATGGAAAATAAATAAAGCTCTTGCCAAGTGAGTTCAGGGAAAATTTTATGCAGCTTGTAGTAAAAATAATGAAATGTTTATGTGAAGAAAAATGCTTGAACTATTTTCTGTCTCAGTAATTAAAATTCTAGCTACTCGTCCTACCTTGATTCCTTTGAGTTACCCTGGACTTTTCTGTTACATAGGACCTCCATCTGCCCCACAGAACCTCATTTTCAATATCAACCAGACTACTGTGAGTTTGGAGTGGAGTCCTCCTGCTGACAACGGGGGAAGAAATGATGTGACCTACCGCGTTTTGTGCAAGAGGTGCAGCTGGGAGCAGGGTGAATGTGTTCCCTGTGGGAGTAACATTGGATATATGCCCCAGCAAACTGGATTAGTAGATAATTATGTCACTGTCATGGACCTGCTAGCTCATGCTAACTACACGTTTGAAGTTGAAGCTGTGAATGGGGTTTCTGACTTGAGTCGTTCCCAGAGGCTTTTTGCAGCTGTCAGTATTACCACTGGTCAAGCAGGTAAGTTTTCATCACTTTTAAATCTCAGCACTTTGAGACTGACAGAATTTGGGAACATGCAAACTGCAGATGCAGTAAATCAGGAGTATGTTTAGTGTGTTCTGGCTCATTAATCTTTTCACCTTGCCAACTAGTTAATTTGCTTTTATATTATTTCATGATAACCTGTCCTGTTTCTTTGCTGACTTCAGGATTGCTTTCGTAAAGCATTCACGAATGACTTAAAAAAGACACATGGCCTTATTATCAAATAGGTTTGCTTAACTCTGCAGCTTTTTTTCTTTCTTCTTACATCACTGTAGGTCTTTCCCTAGTGTTTGAAGATTAAAAAACCAGATGTGGCCGTCCTATGCAGGCTTCCTTTCTGTATTTTTTAAACCTTTACTGTAGTCCTAGGTCACCAGATGATGTGGACATCTGATTGTGTTTTCAGGGTTCATGTTTTCCCTCAGGATAATGTTTCTAATTTATTTTATGTTTCTTGATACTTTATTATGAGATTCAGTGAGAATGTGATGATTATTCTTTGTTTCTTCTACTTATCATAATCTGACAGGTGAAATGTCAGGGAAAATAAAATCAAACTAGCATATCACCCCAGGGGAAAAAAAGGGGCTTTAGCTGTCTGCATGCTGAATGAAAAAAATGAATTCTATGATTTAGGTTTCTGAAATGATGAGTCGCTTGTCGATAAAAAATTTAGGCCGCTGAATCTACAGTAGTGCATGGTGGGCTTTAAGAGAGGATAGTAAAACTAATCTCTCATACAATGCACAGAAGATCTTAAAATGAACATTAATTGCAAGATCTGTCTTCCAAAGAAATGCATTAAAATAAAACATGAAGGGAATAACTGATGCTTGGTGTAAGAACAGCAAACCAGTGTTTTCAAGGGCACTTCAAATTTACATCTGGGGGGAAATTTTGACTGTGATCAAGCTATTCTATTCTTTAGTGCAGTAAAACTGTTACCCTACAGTCATGCATTGAACTGAGGACAAACTCACCATACAGGGGTAATGAACAAATAAAAAAACCTCCAGTTACTTGGCTCTTTAAAGATACTAATCTCAGAAAAATAAATAGCTAGAAATTTCCTTCAAAAATTCCCTCCCCCCACACCTAGGATGGCTTATATAGTTGTTAAAGTTAGGCTGGAATATTTATGGAATATATAATTTCCCCATGGGGCTTTCCTGTATACCAAATGCACAGTTTGAATTATTTTGGAACCAGCCCTGTGACTGAAAGGATTGGTTTCTGTGCTCATTCATTTCTTGGTGTTTATGATGGGATTTTGTGCACAAATAACAGCCTGAAACTATTTTTGCACCAGAGACTGTGTTATTTTGGCACATTGATTTTTCATCTTTAGAATAATTCTCTATAATTCTTCAAACATGCACAGGTGGACAGTGTTCTGCTCTCTGTTGATGTCTGTACAGAACTACCATGTGAAGAAGAGGATTTGGACTTTTTTCTACTTAGCTAAACCAAATCGGCTTTACTTTGTGTTTTGATGGTTCAGTGGCACACAGGATGAAGGAAGAGACATTGCAGTCTGGTGGCTAGTATCACATCTCAGTGATAATTAAAATTAAAAAGCCTTAATCAGAAGTTTGTTGTGTTACACCTAAGATAATTAATATAATTAATTCTCTTGTGTTCTCTTAGCCATAGAATTATAGGGTTTTTCAGGCCAGAAGTCATAACATCTTTAATCCTGTGTTTTAATTAACAAACTGTACAATTTTATGAAGTGATTCTCACATTAGGCCTAGAGCTGTTAGTGAAACTATAGATTGCGTATATATTAGAGACAAGATCTAAACTGGACCTACTGACTTCAAATAATGGAAGAAGCTTTATCGTCCTAGATAAAATTTGTCAGAGCATGCAGCATAAAGTGAGAGACCTGAATGTGTGTCTTCACTGCTTTCCACTTTGCTGTGGGATTTTGCACAGGCACTGTCACTGTTGAGTGAAGGGGTGCTAGTACAACTGAACTTTTGTGTGTTTAGCACTTCTGAGATCTGGTTTTTAAGGCTTCCAGTTTTGCAGCTAAAAGGAGCATACAGAGGAAACGGATTCTGAAAGTAATAATATAATAAAAATAAATAGAAAAGCTTCAAGCTGTCTTTGTTGACATTTTTTCTGTCTGTAAAACGAAGGTAACCCTTACCTTTCCTTGCCAGGCTCTATAAGATTTTCTGATTAAAAATACCATAAACATGCAGTGCCAGATAAATGTGATTTCTTTTTTCCACCTAAATAAAAAAAATTCATATTAATGAAAATACAGTTTTTCAGAAAAATGCATTCGCCAAAAGGAGAGACCTCTTTTACATTATTTTTGCAACAGCATGTTTTGGATCCTAATACTGATTTCTTTAGTTTCTCAAGGAGGAAAATATTTTAGGTGGAACAGATTGATGACTATAATTGAACAGAAAGACTGGTTGCTCAAAGGAGACTGTTATGCTTCTGTGCTCCTATTTTATTTTACCATGGAGAAAAAGAAAATGTTGGGTTTATTTATAGCCAAGTAAACTAGGATTCATGCAGCTTTCATTTGTAACTGAGTGACTGTTCTATACTTTTGGCAAAAATGACTTTTCCTTTGCCCATATTGCTTTTTATGTGTGAAAATGCATCTAACTAAGCCTTCTTCACATGTTATTATGCTAACACAATAGGTGGCTATATATAATTACTGGGTTCACCAGTTGCACAGAGTCTTGCAGTCAGATTTTCCCTTTGTACTTTTGGTTTAATTGAATTGATCCTTTGTGGTCATATTCACAAAATTCAAATCATTTTGTAATGATAACAGGAAATTATTGATAAAAGAATGGGGCTTTGGAATATATTCAGTGTTTCTTCACCCACACACAGCAAGCTTCTGATGAGACAAAGGGACCATGTCACAGAAAAGAACCAGGTGGTTGATAAAAAACTATTTATATTTGTGGAAATAGCACAGTAAACTAACTGCAAGTGGGTTGGTAGCCTTTCACATTGCTCACATGTATACATTATGACACAACGCTATTCATTCCTTATATTAAAAGACTTTGTGACTAGGCTATCAGTTATCATATGGCATAATTTTTATGCTGCAGCTAGAACTGTGAGGCTTTTTTTGTTTTGTTTTGTTTCATTTTTGACAAAAACATGAAAGAACTGAGCCAGAATCACAGGTAAAAGATAAAGTGCACTAAATCCCCCAAGAGTAAACCATCTTGTTTTATATCTTGCCCATCCAGCATTATATGGAGAATATAGGAAGTCATCCCAGTATTGCAAGCTGATCTGTGTGAACCCCTACATCCTTGTAGAATTCAGATTTAAATGTGACTAAGCCCCAGTTGCAATAGGTGAATATCCTCAAGTGTTGCAGCTGGCAGACAGCTGACAAACACTACCTTTGCAGGCTTATTGAATGGTTGTTTACCAAAGATAAAATTTGCCACTTCCCTAATAAGATATTCACCTTTCAGTGGTACTGGTAGTTCCTTTTGATTCATCAAATTCCTCTCTAAATTTTACATTTTTACGTTTTTTTACAACACTCAAAAGGCCAGTGGAATTGGGTAGGTTTTAGAGGAGATGAACAGTTGTCAGATTTTGCTATTTATGCACTTTCAAACCTGTATAAAAATGTTTTCCAGTAACAATTGAATTTTTCCCATGGCACTTTTGACAGTGTTTTTGATACTATCTTTCTACATCCTTTTCTCTGGAATGTAACTGGATGAAAAATGGACTGTTCTCTGGTGAAGGGTGATATTCACCTAACCTAGCCTGGGATTAGGAAAATTTAAGCATCTGTCCAGAACCAGTTAGGGTTATCATTATAGTCACTGGAAAGAAAAAGTCAGATCTAAGGGGACACTCATCATGTCTTATTACTGTAACCAAGCATGACAAAAGTTATCATGTAATGCCAATACCTGTTCCTAAATATACTCTCTGTTCTTACAAAGGAAGCACTTCCTAAAGCTTGCTGCTTCTTCACAGCAAGAGAAAGGTGCCACACAGCACTCTTCGGTCATGCTTTGCCTTCAGATGCACTTAATGCTGACAACTTGAAGTGGTTAAAAAACCCTGATTCAGTTATATAATAAAGGCTTACTCTTGGGAAACATTTTTAGTAACAGGTTTTTTTGGGGTAAGTCAATTTGGTTTTCCTTTTTTTTTAATGTCTTAGAGTTCAGTTTTGAGACCTTTCCTACAAAAAAACAGATCCCAAAATGAACAGCTAAAAAAAAAAAAGGGGGGGGGAGAGGAGTTAACTGAAGAGGTAACTGAATTTTTCAAGAAATTTGAACAGAAAAAACATTACATGCTATAAAATGATGACTATTAGCAGTACAATTGATTTATGTGGCAAGAAGAAATGAATGTGTAAAGAAAACATCCCTTAAGTAAAGCTCTGTGATGCGTTCTGCCTTTCTTAGGTTCTTCTGAAGTCTTTCTAAACAGGACAGATACTCCACAATCTCCCTTACTCCACATGGCCCTTTGGTTTTTGCTGCTCATAATTTTTCTTTTCTTTGCTTCTCTTCACATTTTCCCCAGCTCTCAATTCTCTCTACTAATTTTTTAAAGTCTCCTCTTTCATAGTGTCTGCACTATTGACCGTCTATTTTTCTCCTGTCCCTTGTCAATCTCACTTGATCATGACTTTTCTTTAGTAATGAGCTGTTCCACAGCAGAGGCAGCAAATCAAGAAAATTTATTCCTGTGACTTTCCCAGTTGCTTTGACTTCACTGTGGTAGTCTCGTGCCCTCTTCTTACCAGTCCATCTAAGTGTCTTCCCATTCTGTCCCCAAGTTGTTTTAATCTACCTTCATCTACACCTTCCACCCAGTGTTCTCTTTGAGCTCTGCTTCATGTTTTAGCTTTCAACTGCTGATCAGCTTTCTCACATTGATAGGGCTACAACATCTGCATGTGTATTTAAAAACAATGCTTCATATAAAAATAATTCTAATTACTTACAAAAATAATGCTTTCCTTTTCTTTTTGCCAACATGTTCCAGCCATTGAGCTGGGTAAGTTACTTCATATAAAAAAAGGCATCTTTCAAAACTAATTTTCCCTAACTCCTTTCATTACGCTGTGGTTTTTAGAAATGTGTATGTTATGATGACTGTACTTTGGGTTACCACTTCGCTTGTTTTATTTAATGAGAGCTACAAAGATGTAGGGCCTGTTATCAATAACATCTATATTTCATATACATATAAAATATCTTTATGTATTTATTATAATTTTAACTTTTTTTCTAGACCAGTAAGCAGACACCATAGTTCTGTAAGTGTTGATCAGCACTCCATGGCTACCAACTGGAAAGGCAGACAGTAATTACATGTGGTAGTTATTATTCTTCTAGCTTTTTATATTAGTATTATAGCTTTTACATGTCTTTTCAGTACATTTAAAAAATGGATTGGGTTATTTCTGCGGAGCTAAAACTGCTTATTGATCTGCAATCACATTACTCTGTGCTAGTATCACAGATATTTTGACAGGAGGTGGTAACTGAATTTATGCCTGATTTAAACTGATGGATAAAAACTTGATAAGAATTTCAGTTTCTGTATAGCAAATACCATCAGATTAGGGAGAGCAGTTTGTTCCTTCACTGATTGTATCAGTTTATGTTTTACT
Organism: Florisuga fusca; assembly: GCA_038090715.1. Classification (NCBI taxonomy): domain Eukaryota; kingdom Metazoa; phylum Chordata; class Aves; order Apodiformes; family Trochilidae; genus Florisuga; species Florisuga fusca. The sequence goes on from JAAWXA010000001.1 coordinate 61,257,912, forward strand.
GTATTGAAATCCACAAGGATACTGTAGAATTGCTAGATTGGCATATTATTGTAAGATTTATAAATGTTTTTGGGTTTTTCTTTTAAATTTTCACACAGGAAGAATTTATATAGCATTAAATATGGTATGGCATATTTCATAGTTGACAATTTTGATAATACTTTATCACATATACAGAGTGTATATGCATTTATAAATTTGAAATGAGAGACAATATGTTTTATAAGAAAATCTACCACAGAATAGCCGATTTATAGTAATTAGTGTTTTTTTGATATTTAGTTCTAATTTGTTCTAATATTTTTCATTGAAAGATAGGAGGGAAAGCAAGAAAGCAGATGTTAGCCGTGCTGCTTAGGGTCTGATCCTGCACCGCTGAAGTCAATGGAAATTTTGTCATTGACTTCAATAGGAGCAGGATTTGAACCTTATGCTATATCAGATCACACAAGAACCAAAGCAATGGGCACTCTGTCATCCTGAAAGGAAACTTTTAACTTCATATCACATTTGTATTCTGACTGTAGCAGACTTCTATACATCAGTTTGTGACTGAATGTCATTTGAATTATTGGGATTTTTTTAGTGTACTAAAAATATGGTATATTTTTCTCCAGATGGGTATTGAAACTCTTGCCTGTCCAGCTTTGCCATAAAAGCTTTTTAGAAATAGATGTAATAATTTTTGCCAAGAAACTAAGTTTTTTCTTGCAGAAGCTGTGATTTTTACAATATTTAGAAATAAAAATGGTGGGAAGCTATACTCCAGTGTAACTACACAAAGATAGACTAAAGCATCAGCTTCACAGAACTAAAGCTCTGAATTAGAAAAGGTTAGTTAAGCTCCTATGTATGTTAAATGTTTGGTAGCAACCTGCTAGGAGGAGCATGACTGCCACAGGGATGTTAAGCTTTCCCTGCACGGAAATAGGAGATTATGTCACTGCCATCTAATATACTCTACTAAAGAATAATTTCACCATCTACACAACAAGTAGCTATGTATTTGAGGAAGAAAAAGCATGATATATAGTACAATTTAGCCAAAGAAAGGGAAGATGGGTTTGCTAATGTGACACAAAGAACTAGGAGCCACCTTTTTTACTGATGTTGCAGACTTGGACTGGGTATCTCCTCAATGTTTATGAGTTACACAAATTGTCTGTTTAAAGGTAGAGATGAAAAATTAACACTGACCTTGAAAAGAAAATATGTGTGTTACCATGACATTGTCTTTGACCAGTCTCAGAAAGGTTTGTAAAATAAAAGAGCTCTTTTTGAGACTCCTTCTGGGTGGAGTTTTAGCCCCACATGAATACACCTGACTTCTTTCATTTCATACATAGTTCTGTTATTTCTCATTCCCAAAAGCCCCTTTGAACTGAGTAGAAACTAAATAGTACTCTAAGCTTTATTATACTCCTTGGGGACTCTCATACATAGTTCTGTGAAGACCTAGCCAACTTCAGAAACTTTCAAGATAACTTGAAGTATAAAGGCAAGAAATCACTTTCTGCATTTATACATGGTGATACAACTATTGTGACTAACTAACTCATATGGAAAGAAAGAACAATTCCATAGACCTTTGATTTTGACAACAAAAATGTATCTCCAGATCTTCCTTTTTCTGTATGAACGATATATGTTACTATTTTGGTATATCAGACGTATTATTCTCTTGCCAAAATGATGGCATTATAATGATTATGAAATATTAGCAAATATTTGTCTAGAAACATTGGAATTGCCATACAAAATAATTTTAGGTGCAATATCATCATGGTTATATTGAGATTCAAGAGTTAAAAAGAAATATAGTGTAGCAAAAAGAAGCACCTGTTCTGATTCTGCCATAACTTTTCCTATTATTTCTTTGGTTTGTTTGAACTTCCTCTTTCTTATTTGCAGTTAATAACAACACATAACTCATTCTCATAAAAGCGCAGGGAAGATTTGAGTTTCAGTATTTACAAATACAGATTTAAACTGCTTCAATGATCAAAACTGGTATTGGTAGGACAGAGTGCATAGCCAAAACGCACTGTGCTTGTGAGTTCTGAGTTCTTAACTTTGGTTTATGGAGTGTTAATGGCCCAAGAATGAATGTTCACTTCTGGTGGGTAAGGGTAAGGATAACCGAGATGAATTGGAAATTTAGGGTAAAATAAAGGTCTGCGAAGAGCTGGGCTTGATCTTTCCTTGATCTATCCTTTGCTGACTTACCCACTATGACATCTCCATGGCTGGCAGCAGATTTTTCAGGTTGTGGAATTTTCTGGAGAGTAATAAGCCTGGACATTTTTTGCCATTTCTGACATGTTGCTGCCCAATATAGTTTCTTCTGCTTTGCTTGTAATAGAACCAGCCTTGGCTCCATAGAGGAAATTCTTAATTGAGCAGGTTTAAGGGTTACTCTTCAGTGTATGAATTGTTTTGTATAATTTGGGATTTCTGTAGTCTTTATTAATATAGTCAAAACATACCACTGGATCTGTTTCTAGATGAAATTCTCAGGGCAATTTACTGAGGAAGCCATGGTCGAAGACTGCAAATTGACAACAATGAAAGTGTTATCCTGAGTTCAATAGTTAATGTTAAGTTAGGAGATGCTGATTATCTTTCTCTTTGCTTCATTAGTGATGAATGGAAGCAAATTTGATGCAGACAGCAATCTGGTGGAATGATGCAGAGCTATCTATGAAAACATCTGTACTAATCCACCAATGCAGTAAATTATAGCTACAAGCAAAAGACATTGATCCAAGAGGATCATTAACAGCTTTAACCAACTGATCCAAGTAATAGGGTAAATGAGAGAACATTATCAAGATCTGATTTTTACAGCTGTCAACTACAATTGCTAAAACGTGGTTGCTACTTTCTCTCCATTTCAACCATTTCCTGACTTAAGTTTAGTATATTCTATAGTGGGCAGCCAACAAGGATCAATTAAATGGTAAAATAATGCGGGAAAAAATTGCCCAGCTATCATGCACTCCATTTACCAGGAGGTCAGTAACAAAGGGAGAGATAATTGCTGCAAGCCAGCAAAATTAATCGTGGATGAGCCAGAAAGGATGATGTATGTTCTGTGACAAAGTACGTGACAGAGATGTACGCATCAACCTGTAGCTGCTTGCCTTGTTGAGGACACAAGGACGAGAGAAGGAGACCTGTGAAAAACAATTAGCATGGCTTCAGAGTGAGCAATTCTTAATTATCCATAACATGTCAACATCAGATAATTAGTGTCCCAATTTTTAACAATATTTGGTCATTAACTACAGTAGAATAGGGCAGATCAAGAACAGAGCCATTTGTCTGAGCTAAGTGTTACATAACAGTGGCTGCATGCGAATGTAAGTCAGCTAAATCACACTCACAATAATGATGTGGAAATCTGCTTATTGTGGGACCAGTATAGATGTCCTACATTTGAGCTTATAACAAGCTACGTTTTATGTTTCCACAAGGCAGTTTGTTTGTGATAGCAAGCTACAAAATAAAGCAAGCTTTAATGACAGCCATAGTTTAGACTTGCTGCTCATTCATCTGTGCATTTAAATTTTCAGGAAAATTTACACAGCAAACAGCGCCAGTCATTAGACTCAGGACATTTTCATATTAATTCTTGTTAAGAAAATGTTATTTTTAGCTCAGTTTTCTAAACATGCAAGGCTACATGAGTGTGCCAACTTCATGTCTCTTTGGGCAATTTTTTTTTCAGCTCTTTTGTCCTATGTCAACGTTTTTTGACCACTTTTAACTACTGTTGACAAAGAGGTAGAAATCTTAAACTCCTACATGAAATAAGCAGGCCAGTGAACACCTGTACCTTATGAACAAGCTTCATCATGTATCACACATAAGAGAATTCCCACCTGCAGAAGCACGGAAAACTGTAAGAGCTGCTTTTATTTTTCTAATGTTAATGAAAGGCATCTTAAAAGTGTAGAGTGGGGTGTTTCATATCTTGCTTCCCCCTTCTTTCTGCAACATAGGCACAGAGAAAGGAAAAGAGAGGAAGATGTGCACACACACGCACACACACAGACATATGTGTAGCTTAATTTCCTTTTAGTCTCACTTTTTTCTGTCCTGCTAGTGTATTTTTCAGAACTTCCAAGAGAATTTTGACTTCCTCTCAAGTGAGCATAGGACTCTGGGCGCAACGTTCTGTCCCTGTGATTCTAAGCCTTTCTTTTTACAGATGTCCCTCCTAAACTTTGACCTACTTTTCAACAGCTTGATGTACACAATTATCAATTGAATCCAGGGTTACTTCTAACATGTATGAATTTGCAGCATCAAACCCTCAGTTTCTCTATCTCCCATCTCATACCTGCAGATGGATCTGTTTACCATCTCTCCATTTGACCTTTTGTCTGTCTGTCATCTGAGGATTTTCTTTTTTGACTGCACCATTTCTGAATGCATCACAGAGCACTCTTTTTTTTTTTGCATAGGACCCAAAGCTCCTTCCAGGCAGTAGTGACTGAATCAGTAGTCCAGATTCATAGCTAGGAAACCCTGGTGCATATGTGCAGAAATGCCATTTACTTTGCTGAAGAGTCCACTTAAGTTCATAGAGCCTCTAATCATGGCTGTGAAATGAGGAATTGATGTTAATATTTCAGAGCCAATACTCTAATGATCTGTCTCTGCGGATCTCTTGTGGAATAATTCCAAATATTCCCTTGTGTAGCTGAGATCAAAATTTCACCCTGAGTTCTAATTTTTTGTATTATAGCTTGACTAATAATGAAGAGGGAAAAGTGTCATTGCTCTTTATATTGAGTAAAGTTAATCACATGAAGCATTTTAGGGCTAAATGTTCTGCTCTTTGATGTTGGCATTAAACATGAGCATTTAAATCTTCAGTGGATATTTACATTGTTGTAGTCAGTGGAGATTGATAGATTTCTTTAGGGAGTGATTTGGAACAGGAGCCAAATTCAGGAATTGTGCATTGACTTAATTACAGAGGAAGCTTTAGATTACCTTCCCTATTTAGCCACCTAAATTAACTGTCAAAAGTTGATGACATGAATGCCCTCTTCCTCCCACCCTGCCATATGCAAATGTTAATTTCTGCTACAGTGTTAACATCAAATATTTTCATTCTTTTTTATTTTCAAGATAATACTAAACAAGCAAGCAAATTCAAAAATCCTTTGTCTTCAGGATTTTAAAACTCCTTAAAAATAATATGCTAGTCTTACTAGTAATTCATGTTAAGACACTTTGAAGCCTTTTACCACTGGCTGAATTAACTGTGATATTTAGTGAGGTATGCGTATACAGGTGTGTATGAAAGTAGGGACATTTCACTTGATTGCAGTTTATAGCGTTAATGCTAAAATGTTAAAAAACCTAAAATACAATGCTGTGCTTTCTTGTTATTTAAATGCCAGTGTCCCCATTAGAAGGGCTGCAGGTGCCTTACAGTTTATCTTGCCTGCAATAATGCAGTGATGGCCACCCGTTAAGTGTTACATACTAAGAGTAAGCAATACTCAGCCATGCAGTGACACAGAATAATTACAAACAGATAACCTTCCACAAGCAATAAGCAGAGCAAGTCGAATCCTTCACCATCCTCCTAAGAGCAGTTTCTCAACCTTTGCCTTAGCACGTACCCCAGGCTTTCAGGGTATTATCATAATACTTTGGAGAGTAATTTCTAGATGCCAAAGAGGAAACTACCATTCAGACCTCTGCTGACTACAGCAGGGGTAAAGGATGGAGGTGATCTCTCAGGCAGACAAGTCTCATCCCATTTAGCAATGTATAGATCTAAATCAACAGCCTGAACTCCACTAGGATACTAGCAGACGAGGTGAGACTATAAAGAAGCTAATGTGTGTTCCCTGTTTACCCAAGCTTCCTATACAAAAAGGATCAAGGTCCATTCGCTGTTCCTGGCATGTCAAGGCTTGAGCTTGCAAAATTAAATTTTATCTTCCAAAAGAGTGTGCCCACACTGCAAATGTTACAACTATGCCGGACTAGCTAGCCACGTTAATGAATAAATAGTGTGGCCAAGCATGTGTGTCCATCCTCAACTCTACCAGTTAAGTTTACTAGATTAAGTCTGCCATGTTTACTGACCTGTATTTATAGATTAGGAGATCTGTAAAACATGACTTCTTAGATAATGTTGTGATAGGATAATCTCAAATTGGCAAAACTATGTGCAAAATCAGCACAACTTGATTTCTAGGAATAATGCCACAGCTGCCACCTGTGATGAAGGTGGCAAACTGGTACCATGCCTGCTCTTGTTACAGGGTCATATAAGCTTCTGTGATCATATAATGACTGGAACAGTCATGACCAGTATCAGAAATTGTGTTTTGAAAAAGAAATATGATTCCCAGTGAGCACACAGAAAGGACTTAATTTGGAGACTTAATTTGCATTTTTAAAAATTTACATCACTTCTCAGTACTACACTTTTCGTTTCCTGTACTCAACAAGAAACCTAGGGAGAGGAAAAACGGTCAGAGGATACAGGCAACAGTTTTGAAATTATTTATAAAACATGCAGAAATGTTGTTACAAAGTATAAATATGTTTTTTGGAGATACAATTATGTAAAGATTTTTTTTTTTAAATTGCCTTCTTGCATGTTTGTGTTCTGATTAAAAGTCTATGGTAAGTTTTCTTCTTTAACCCTGGTAGGCATCTAAGCCTTGAAAATGGCTTATTATTATTAAAGACAAAAAGCATGGCACAAAGTTACTTTCTATTTAAATTCCACTGAACAATATGAATTGTCCTAATATCACAACTTAGGGAGTTAGCATACATTAAAAAACCCATTGAGGGAAGGTGGCAACTATTCAGCTCCCCATTTTCATACATTTGAATAATCAGATGGTCCATCCAAAAGAAGGTTGTTTTGAAGTTTTCTGTAAAAATATGGGGATCTGGTAAATGCTTACCCATGTAAAGAGCTCTTCTGTTTTTTTTTTCTTTTCTTTTTTCTTTTTTCAAGTAGGGAATAAATACTTAGGAATTTGCATAAAGAAGCTGCAAAAAATTACGTGATCCTTTTTTTAGTATGTGGGGGTTTGGTTTGCGTTTTTTTGTTGTTGTTTTTTGTCCTGCATTCAGAAATGTATTTAGTCAAATGCTTTGAACTTAATCAGTACATCTCAAGGGGAGCTTTGGTGTAAAAAGAGCACAGTTTGACCCCTGTAGCTGTAGAAAGTAAGAGTCAGTGATCTCCATTAGACTATATATCCCGCTGGGTAGTATCAGTTGCCCTTTTGTTTTTGTAAGCTCTTTCTACTTTTACCATTTAAATAAATATATTGAAGCTAAAGAGTTAATGACAAATTCAGGAAGTCTTGACTTAACAGTGATGAAGTGAGACGCATTTTGTGCCATTCAATGTACGCAATTTATAACCCCGTTTGATTACCGCAGCATGTCTTCTGCCTGTAAGGATTGCACCCGGGGGACTAGTCAACTTATTAATTCATCACTTGCCTCCTTTTACGGTTGCAGTACCCCTTTATGGCATACAAGCAGAGAGCTAGTAATCCGAAGGCTGCCAGCCGACTGGTTCCACTCTGGCTGACCCTTTGTCTGCAGGCACAACGCTGATAACTTTTCTCGGGGTTCCTCTTTCTCAGAGGCAGCGTTACTCTCCTGCCTTTGGATTTTATGATGGCAGCAAGCAGCTGCGGTTACCTCGACTTCCAGGGAGGGACCACCTTCCACAAGTTAACCTGTAGCTTTTTAAAATGCCTTTTGATTTATCTGTCACCTGATCCATCAGCAATGAATAATTTTCATGGAAGCTGCACTTTAATTACCTTCCCATTTGACTAGCATTATCATGCCCTATCTAGGTAATTAATCTCACAAAGTATCCAATTTCAGTCTTTATTGCTGGCAGGCAGGCCTTCTGAATTATATGTGCTTGAATGGGCATCGGGTCTGTTGTTAAACCAAATAGGCCATGAAACAAATTTTGGGTGCCTCTTTTCTTATGTGTCTGTAAGGGTGTTGTGGTCTAGTTGCTTTTGACATAGTTGAGATTTGAACAATGTAAAGCAGGAAAGGGTGCTGATAGAAAATGTTGGCTGATACAAGAATAATTAAAATAGCACAGATAATAAAAGTCAATCAGTCTCTGAAGAAATTGTCACCAGGTTGTGAAGCTAGGTACAGAAAATAATCATCTTTTGCTCTTGAATAATGTGTCGCCTTTACAGTGTGAACTCTGTATGCCAAAGAGTTACTTTGTAGAGCTGGTGCATTCAGAAAATAAATTAGTAGTCCCCCTCCCAGTATCAGATTAGGGAGTTGCAATTGTATTCAGTTTTGTGTTTCATTGCTCTGTGAGTGAAAGACCTTTAAAAAGGTACTGTTGAACCAGCAGATTAAATAGCATGGTAATAAATCTGTAGGAGACACTGTTCTTTTTTCTTACGCTTGTCTTATTAAAAAATGGTGAAGAATTAAGGTATTTGGAAGGCTAAACAAAATGCTGTCTCCATGGGTAAAAATAAATAATAGCACACTAAGAATCTTTCATTCTACACGTTAGACATGCTATGTCTGTTTTTTAAATTCCTTTGTAATTTTTCTAAGAGTGTTTTTTCCTTCACTATTTCCTCTCAATTCCCATCCCATTTCCCCTCAAAATATTTTTAACAGGTTAAATTTCACAAAGGATTTGACAGAAACCTTTTACTTCAGATGCAGCTGAGATTCCTTGAGATTTTTCGTAAGTCCTTTTCTTGGAGATAAATTCACTCACATTATCACGGAAGAGGATAGGAGTATGTGTGTCAGTTAAGTTTCATGTTTTGACTACAGAACAGAATTGTTTGATGAGAAGGAAACAAACAAAAAAAAGTGTTAAGTATGAAGATTTGTGAAGAAAATTATGAAATCTTAAGATAAAGTGATTTTTCTTTGTTGTCATAGTTTTTAAGTTAGCCAAAGCAGGCTGTGTGATACCCTTAACTAAAATCCCTTAAAATGAGTAGATAGTTTTATAAAGGCATAATTGAACTTGTAACACTGTTCTTTTTTCTCTGTTGTTTGTGGAACTTCTTTAATATCAAAATCAGTATCAACATATCAAAATAAAAAATATATCAAAATATCAAAACCAAGAAGTTCTCCACACATGAGAAAAAATTGTATAATTGTGAGGTAACAATCTGAAAATATTTAACTGGATGAAAAGCGGAGGCAAGTGTGGTTAACCATGTAATTCTCACTTCTACCACTTTGAACTTCAGAAAATGAGAACAATGAACAGCATGGAGGTTGATCCTGGAATGCAGAATCTTTCACCTTTAGGTCACCAATTCAAATTCAGTTAACCCGAGCAGTGACCAAAAATTGTTACCATATGAAAGTTGTTTGTGAACTGTGTGGAATTTAAATGATGATCTCAGTTAATTTTCTTTCTCATAAACATCATCATAAGCGGTGCTTTTGGCAGTCACCCAAAAAAGAAGGTAAGATTAAAAGAGCATGACCTAGTAAACTTTTCACTTCTGATCACAGTCCCTTCAGGTGAATGGAGTGGCTGGAGAATTTTAGGTTGCTGATGTTAATTTTGCTTATTCTCTGGATAAAGGGAAAACTTCAGTAGTTTTTTTTCATTAAGACCATATTTTAATTATTTTGACTCTTTAGAGATAGGTACTGACCCCATGTGTTAGGCCGATCAGCTCATGCATTCTCCTGCAGCTTGAATTACATTCAAACCAAAACCATTCATTGAATATAAAAAGAAAACATTCTACTTCCTTTTGGTTTTTAAGCAGCTTTACCAAATAATAAACTGACCTCTTCAGTTTTGTTTGTAGTTTGCTAGGAAATTACATGTTTTGGTACTAAGTGAATGACTCCTGCCATTTATGCAGAAATCTGTGTTGCTAGCATAGTATTTATTTTCAGTTACAGGAATATAAAAAGCCTTGGAAAAAACTTGTAAAGGACTTCATTAAAGTATTGACTTCTGCAGAGCACAAAGGGTATTTGCCAGTTGCCAAGCTGCTGAGCTTTAGCTTTGCTGACGTCTTTGAAGAGAAATGTAATATTTGGTCTGAAATATATTTGTGTTCCAAAGTTTTACAGCTGATGTTCAGACAAGACACAGGGTGCTTAATTAAACTTTCTCAAAGTCTGTTGCTTTAACAACTTTCTTTAGAATGGTGATAGGGAAAAAAAAAACTATAAAAAATAGCCATTTTGAGAAGTCATTTAAGGTATTGTACAGCAGCTCTTGTCTGTTGAGAGGAGAATGGTCTACTGGTTCAGACTGGGGATCTGGAGATCCATGATAAATTACATAGGCATTCCCATAGGCATCTTCTGTTACGTTGGATAAATTACTTAATCTCTACATGAATGTTCTTTATGGGAAGAATGAGGATAATAGGACTTTTTTTGCATCAAAGGAGCATGGTTAAGAAAAGTCCGTTAGTGACTGTGAGGCATTTAGATAGTATTTTGCTAGTGGCTATATAAGTACTAGGATAGGTAGATAACTTGTGTTGTGTTGTTTTGTTTTCTTTTCTTATTAAAATGTGTGATAGAATTAAGCTTTTGTTTTCATGTTAATCTGGAGCTGTTGGTCTGCCTTCAGTACCATTCCTCTTGACTAGAATTCCTGTAAAACTCCTTTAACAGACATTTTGTCCCTATGTGTTTTCCCTAAGAACTGCAGTGCAAGAGGGTTTCTAAACAGGACTAGTCCAGTGTATCAACAGCAAATTAAAAAAGCTTGAGTCTCCTGCAGCTCTGCTGGATGCACTGGGTAACTGCCAGTGTTGCATATGAAAGAGAAACAAATCTCAGCAGGAATCGCCAAGTTTTCAGACAGTGAGCAGGTAGCAGGGTTAGCCCTTAAGGTTGTTTTAATAATACATTTTCTTATTAAAAAAAATCCTGAGATTGTGACCTTTCTGAAGTAGTTTGTTCTTACTGGAACTTTGCTTTTTATCACTAATCATTGTGACGTTTTTTTGGCAACATAACCCTTGTGAATCTTTCTGCAGTGTTCCAGGTAAGTGTCCCATGGGACAAAAGCAGGTCTTTAATATAGCAGTTTTTAAACTGTAACAGTGATGCATTCCTCCATCCCCTAATTGCACCTGAGAAGATCTGGTTCGTGTTGCAGTTAATAACCTGTTCACCCAGCACTCTAAAATAACAGGATTGGTCACATTAAAGTGCTTTTTCATGGCTCATGTTTTTTCTCACCCCACTACTCCCAAAGAGTTGAATAATTTTGTGTAGACCATCACCATTACTCTTTATCCTCAGTGTGGAAAAATCTTATGTTTGTTTTATACTGGAAGTGTTTTAAAACTTAAGTGCCACCTTTCTGCCACATTACAGTATCATTAAAGCCCAAGAGGTTGTATGGGCATACTTTTTTTTTTTAGTGTCTGTTCTAATGCCTGCAGGGCAGGCAGTTTTAAATCTGATAGTCTTCTAAGATCACACATAAGTAGGTATAAAGAATAATAGGATACTAAACTTTGTGGAGTAATTTTATTATTTTGATTTTGATTTAAAAGGTAATTAAAGTAATATAGAGTCTAGAAATAAAACTGCAGACCTTCAGCAAATTCAAGCCATTAATAAGGAAGTAATCACATAGCAAGTTTTAGATAGACACAAGAGAATAATTTGTCACAACACCAAATGATGGTAAGCAAAGGCAGAACAATTGCGTTCTGGCCTCCTGGCTCCTCTTCCACACTTTCTCGAAGCCACTGTCCTGCCTCATATATTTGCAGTATGATGCTGTGACTGCTTTACCACCTTCTTGCTCCACATTACATTTTGTTGCCTCAACAACCATAAGGGAATATGGAAGCTTAAATGCTCAGCTGAAACTTCTAGAGTACCAACTTTCTGGGTCTTGTGATGGAAGGACTTGCACACAGTGGTATATTCCCCTGTTCTGGCCAAGCACTACTTTTTTGCTTTTCTTCATGAGCGAGTAACTTAAATGATTCTCCCTAAGGGACACAGGGATCTTTAGAAAGCCATTTCTTTATTCATCTGAATTATTAAAAGTTTGAGTAAAAGGCTGAAGGAAGGGTACAATGTGTACTACCAAAGAAAGAAGTTAACTGATAAACAGAAGGAGAAGTAGGGAGAATTTTCTTTATTTATTGGATGCAGGGAGAAACATAGTGACCAAGGATTAGGAAAAGTCTGAGGTTTGCCTTCTTTGCCTCAGTCTTTTACAGTAGGACTAGTTGTTCCCTGGGTACCCAGCCCCCTGAGCTGGGAGACAGGGATGGGCAACAGAGTAAGAGCTCCATAATCCGAGAGAAAATGGTTAGTAACCTACTACATCCCTCAGATACACACAAGTCTATGGGCCAGATGGTGTACATCCTGGAGTGCTGAGGAAGTTGGCGGTTGTGCTCGCCAAGCCACACTCCATCATTTATGAGCAGTCCTGGCTAACTGGGGAGGTCCCAAGATGTTAGCAAATGTGACACCCCTCTTCAAGAAGGGTGGAAGAAGGATCTGGGGAATGGTGGTCACTCGTAACTAGAGACTGGATGAGGAGAAATGGCTTCAAGTTACTCCAGGGGAGGTTTAGGCTGGATGTTAGGAAGAACTGGAAGCACTGGAGTGGGCTGCCCTGGGAAGTGGTTGAATCACCATCCCTGAATGTGCTTAAAAATCATATGGATACAGTGCTTAGGGACATAGGTTATCAGTGGGTTGGTAGAACTAGGTGAGTAGAGTTACATTAAGGGTTGGACTGTGGATATTTCAACACTTATCCAATGTGAATGATTGTGTGTTTCCACTCAGAATCCGTTCTCTGGATTCTTGGTGAGGTGAAGGAAATTACAAGCATTTGGACTATAGGCTAGTAATATCTCTGACATAGCTGGATTTGTAGTAGTATAACCCCAAATATCTATTAAGAATAAATAAAGCCCTTAAATTAATGCCTTGTGTGCATTGCAGGAGTTTATAGAAAACTGCACTGTCCTGCCACCATGGTAATAAAGAGTCCTTGCACATATATGTCCTAATCTAAAGTTTCACTGGTGTTTTTCTAGTCCTCTTTCCTTTACTTTCTGTAGCCCTTCTTTCTCCTTCTCTTTTCTTTCTTTTGTCTCAGTGACAGCTTTGTTCTGTGAAATAACAGTGCACTGCAAGTGTGGCAGGTATTTTTCAATTACATTAAGTCGTCAATATTGCTCGGAAATTCAAACATCACAGTCCACTTACCAGTCAAATTCCAAAGGTTTTTTAAATTACTGTTATTGCTGTTGTAAATGAAAATTCTATATCACACCTCTATCAATTAATATAGTTCATGTTCATGTAAAGCAGTTAGGATTTATCTGAAATAAAAATTATATCTTCCTCATGGTTTTGAAATGAAGAATTGAATTTACCATACCAGTCTGGTAAATACCATATTTTTTAGAATTTCTACTACTGCAGTGAGAAAAGCCATTATTTTTAAAAAAGGAGACAGGAATTGTGGCCTCTTTATCTTTTCCTGTGCAGCACAAAAATGTATTCTGTTTAATGGAATGCCATAATGCACTCCTAAGCTGTCAGATTCCTAAATATGAGCCATACATCATGACAGTGCAGAACAATGTATTTTGTACTAAAGCAGTTCTATTACAGAAGGTGAAAATATGTTAATCCTACCTCAATCATCAGGGACCCATATGAATTTGCATTAGTCTTTTAACCTTGAAGTGAGCAGGTGATAAAAGTTTTGATTTTTAAACAAAAAATCTGTTCAAATGCAAACAATATTTTTTGACAATATTATTAGTTACCTCATAGATATATTTATTATTTGGACATATGCAAATGTTAAAATATTCAGAGAATCTTTTGTTACACCTTTCTAAATATTTTTCCAGGGGAACTCTCTGAGGGCTTCCCTTTTTTTGCTTGTAATTTTCATCCATTTTGAGTTTGAATACTAATTGTTTTATTGTGCTCTGTGAAGTCTGAACATAAAACTACTCACAATTTCTTGTTGCCCACAGATTGAACTGAAAGGTGTTATAAAATCTTGCCATAGCTCTGTTATATAGATTTATAGCTGACTTCATTGAGTTGTCTCAAATGTAATTTCACACTAGAAACACTTGAAATTACCATTTCAAAAATACTTCAGCCTTTTAGGAAATGATCCTGTTAGGTGACCAACATTAATTGTATTATTATATCCGTTTTGTGGGCGGAGTATGAAGAAAAAAAAAAAGAAAAAAGTGGTAAGGTAAGTTGATTAGAGGGTTACAGTAGATAGAATGCTTTTTGTGTGTGTGAGTTTGAAGTACTAACATGTCTTGTACTGCAAAATATGAAAGTAGTTAGATTTTGGTAACTTCTGAATTAAATGAAAGCCACTTTTACATCCTCATCACATGAAGCATCTTGGAGAATTTTGATTTGGTAGGGGTTTTTTGTTTGTTTTTGTCATGAACATACATATAGCAGAAGAGCTCAAGATAAATGTGGCTGTGGTACAGATTTAATATAGTGTAATATCTGCAGAGATTAACTGTGATAAAAAATGGAACAGAAGAGGCTCAGACTCCCATAAGAGTTGAAAGCAAATTCTTCACTTTTGTGGCATTAGGTGCTGTATTGTTTATTGCTTTCTTGTCTTCAACTGATCTAAAAAAAATAAAAATCAGTTTGAAATGTGAAGCTTGGTAATGGCTATATGATTAATGACAGCATACTACAGATCATTTTTTTCTAAAAAGAAAATAGAAATATTTTTTATTTAGTTACAAATAATTAGGTTTGGTTTCTTGTACTAAGTATGAAGTCATTTATATTTTAGGGTTTAACAAAACTATTTGTGTGTGGAAAGTTCAAGAGTGGCCACTTGGAAAATAACAGTCTTCAGTATGAATGAAATAATCTTCAGTATGAGTGGACTCATTAAAGATAACCCTCGTTTTTTTTTCAGGACTATGATTGCATGCGAGCCTGGGCAAACTTCAAACTGGTAGTTAGATTCAACATTAAGGAAGTAGTAATTACCTCCATTATCCAGGTGAAAAATAAAAGATAGCAAGTCTTGAAAGGTCTTGAAAGTCAAGTTCAGTTCCCTTCTTTAACTGATTAATTGAACTGTGCTTCTTCAATTTCTCTAGGAATATTCTAATTTTTAGGCCACAGAGTCATGTTTATGTGCAGTACTTTCTTTCATCCCATGTTGCCTTTCTTTCACATGACAGATTCAACAGGAACAAGGGAGACTCCTTACTGATGGAAACTTCACTAATATTCAGAAATAAACTGGGAGGGAAAGTGGGGAAAAAGTCATGAATGAAATGCCAGCTTTGTGGAATGACTAGTACTGATGTAAAAACAAGTGGTCAATATTGTAACATGAGATATTTCGGCTGGAAATGCTACTTTTTCTGTTCCTCAGAGCAGTGAGATCGTGGAGCTGCGTTTTGATGGGAGTAGGGGGAGATATAATCTGATTTTAAGATGGAGCTTGCTCATTCTTGTGGAAGGAATGACATCACATGGTTGCCTGAGACGGCAGGTGACTGGCCACAGTGATCCCAAAATATGCTTCCACTCCTACCTTCTTAATTAGGAAAATACTTAATGTTTTGTTATGTTCTCCAGTTTCTCAGAAATGTTTTACCTGTAATTTGGTGGTGGTATTTTTTGTTGCTTAAAAGAGGTTAAACATAGAAAAGAAAAATCTTTGTTGAAATTGCAGAAGTCTGGTAATTGATACGTGAACTGGTGATGATGAAATAGCTGCATGTAGGGTAAGAAACAAGGAGGACACTGTTCACATTGAAATGGCTGGAAGGGATGTATAAACAGTTATTGCAGTTTGTATAGCTGTTTAATACTGATGTCAAGACTGATAAAGCATAGAGTGCTGTTTCATTGGATAGCATACATTTAGAAGGCAAGCAACTACTTCTTCCCAGCTTGTTCACTTTTAAATGAAAGTTGCATTTCTTAGCCTTTTAGGGTCTGTAAATTCTACATCATCAATACTGAAAATACGTATAACTATATTCTTACTTCATTTTTCAATCAAAACACTTTTTTAAATTTTTTTAAAAAAATTATTTTATTGCAGGATAAATCAAGTAGTCAATAAATGAGTACTCCAAAATACTGTTTTACATTGGTGCTACAGTTAGAAAAAAATGATTATTCCATCAATTCAAACCCAGAAGACAAATTTATTATCCTTAATAGCAAATGATTCTTATGATACATTTTAAACAAATTTTGCCTTACTTTTTTTAGTGAGGGACATTTTTGAAGATCGTGTTTATTCTAGATTTTTTAGTGTTGTGTATTTAACATCTGAAAAGCTTCTGCTTTCAGATGTTGTGCTGCTAATAACTCAGCCCCTTACTGGCAGCAAAGCAAGAAGCATGTCATTCATAATCAAGGTGCTAAAATGAAGTTTTGAATCCCATTATAGGGAGGTACTTTGCAATGGGTCATTAACTCACTATATGGCATGAAATCCCCGGAGGAGATTCTTTAAGGTTGTGGATTATAAGTAATGACATAATTGCCTGATGATGTAGAAATACGACCAAGGTTTAAAAACGTGTTCTCTGGGAATGCTTTAAGTTCTAGATGCCCATGGCCTGATTTTCGGCAGTGATTACTGTGAGGAACTGTTTCTTTCAAAGTCTCAGGAAGGGAGATGTGGTGATAGGATACAAGTTCAGCTTGCATTGATTTGCTCAGTCAGGCTTCAGGGACACAACAAAGCAGACACCTGCCAGACTCCTTGGCAGGAGTACTTACTGCGTAATTGAAGTGCCACTGGACTTGTAGGCAATCAGCATCTCTGAAAATCATGACTTGAGGTACAAAACCCAAGCAATTGAAAAACAAAGGCTACTTCTGAAAAATTTGGGTAATGATATGAATCGTATACGTACTTTTTTTTTTTTTTTTTAAACTATGTGTCATTATTTGAAACTTAGATAAAAAAGAAAATGGATTTCTCCATTTCTGATCACAGTTAATTTATCAAAAAGTATAGCTTTGAAAGGAATTACATTTTAAAACATTGTGGGTTTTCAATCCATTTTTCTTCCTATAACAGATTGATCTGTCATTCTTGAAAGATCAGCAAAATCCCACAAAGATATAGTAGTTTTTGTACAGCTTTTGAATAGCATAAAATTGATTCTTCTGTATGTGTGAGAGACTACATTTATATGGGTGTTAATAACCTGCATTCCTCTAGTTACTATTCTTGTTTAACCTTAAAGTAACAACCTAGAAGTTTTCCAGGGTATGTTCTCCAGTGTTTAGTTCACTGTGTGTTGTTACTTAATTGTTAGTCAGTTGACAATGTTAAATTACATGAATATTTGACTCACGGTCACTGTAGCTATACTTTAGGCTGTTTCTCTTTACTTATCAAAATAAGTAGAGTGTTACTGGCTGTGCTAGTACTTAAATGGGATACTTGCAGTGAGAATCCAGATGTTGAAAGAAGTGCTAAGGATGATTTGAAAGGCAGTTTTTTCTCACTGTATTTTGCCGAGCTCATTGCCCCTTGTGGAAAAAAGAATTTCATGATTGGATTTGTAGTTTTTCAAATGAAATAAAAACCATGCAGTCTTGTCAGCTGTAGCCTTTGCACGATTTGTAGGAGGGGAGATGTTAACCTCAGTGTCCTGAGCAAATTCCAGTTTGACTAATTATCTCTCACATCCCTGTCATTCTCCCTGTTGCTACAGTTGGATCAGTTATTAATTTCCTGTCCCAAACCTTTGTGTAGCCTTTCCATGTGCTCTATAACAGTTTCCACATTTCACCCTTGAGCTAACTATAATCATCTTTCTTTGTCTGTTCCCACATACAGACATAGAGTAATTGTGAAACTCTTTGCAGGATCGTAGAGAAGCTAGCCAAAGGCCAACTGCATTAACTAAATTAGGATAAAATACTAGATCCAGAACAATCTGAATATAAACCAGGGGATGAAATGGCTTCAGTGGCATGTGTGAAAGGTAATCTACTCCTGTCAGTGGGAAGAGGACAGACATCTACTCTCATCACTTTTGACATAGCTGAATCATTCGACACGGTTGATCCTGAGATGGTACTTTCTTGCTTGAGAGAGGTATCAGAATCCAAAGTAATACACTAAAATGGTTGGCATTCTTCCCAGGCAAACACATACAACAAGAGGTCTGGGCAAACCACCTTTCTTTTCTTCATTTTGGTGTCCTTCAAGAATTAGTTTTACGGCTATCTCGTTTTGTCATCTGTATTCATCTGCTGTGTGAACAGGTCAGATCACATGCCTGAGAAATGCAGAACATACAAAATTTCTTTTGTACTTTGAGATCTGTAATCATTACAGCTTCACTGCAGTGGCAACTGATTGCAAGCAAACAGCACAGAGATAAAGAATAGGTGGTTGAAACTCAATGCAGATGAAGCAGAGATGATACTAGCAAGAATAAAATGACAAGTCAGAGTTTCCAAGGCCAGTGTAGTAGCTTCATCTTTTGATCATTGCAGTCCCTAATTTAGGAGCACTTCTGTATTCTGTGTTGACACTAAAGCTGCCACAGACTGACATCTGTATATAAAGCTGTCCATCTTTCCTCTTTGAGTAAGAGAGTTGATCTCATCCTGCTTTTTTTTCCCATCCCTGGTCAAGATCAGGTTGGATGAGACTCTGAGCAACCTGATCTATCTGAAGATGTCCCTTCTCCTGGTGGGGGGAGGTTGGACTAGATGACCTTTAAAGGTACCTTCCAACCCAAACTATTCTATGATTGTGATTTTGAACTGTCTGCAGTTATACATACATTTATGCCTTCTCCCTTGGATGATAACAGCACTGTGGACCTGAGCATAAAGCTCTCACTGGATAGGGAAGGTTATCTAATACAAAAGGCTGAAGCAACTCAGACTACCATGAGCACATCAGACTGCCTTACATTGGCTTTTCAGAGAATCAGGCTTAACTTCAGTCTCCACTCTTATCTTCAAGACTCTCTGGCCTGGGCTCAGATATCTAAAAGGCTATCTCAAGTCCCAGTGCTTGATAGCTGCACTGCTAGAAGTTCTCCAGTAGATTTCTTCAAAGCAAATATAAGGCTTATCTATAGGAGAGAGCATATAGCAGTACAGTTTACATCAAAGTCTCTGAGTTAATTCCCAAGGAATCTGATGACTATCGAAATATTGCCTGATTTCACTGTGTGATGCAAATTTTTTTGAACTTGCCTTTATCTCAATATAGTTCGACAGAAACAGATTTAGAGGAACAAAAGAGCAATTTTCAGATTACATGTTCAGTTACTTTTTCCTCTACTCCTTGAGAAAGGAGTATATTGATCTTATTTTTTTAATTATTCATAATTATATTTATTTTACAAAAACATGCTCTCCATTACTCTCTGACATGTTAATCGTACTTCTTTTGGAGAACTTCAAAATATAAAAGATACTAAAATGGATTATATACAGGTGGCTTTGCACATAACTTCATAATATTTGGCTTGTTACTGGAACTCGTCTCTCATAATTTCTTTTGAACTTTTTTTTTTTTTTTAATGGAATTTCTTCATAATGTTCCTTGAGTCAAAATCATGAAGGAAAAGAAAGATAGTTGTTTTCCACAGTTCATTCATTTTAACTTGTTGGATATAACAGTATTAAGTATTAGATTGCAGTGTGTTCATTTGTTAGAACTCTTAGATGATGAATTTATTCAATACAACAGTACATTTTTCCAGCCCAAACTCTTTTTTTTGCTGATACGTTTCTACTAATGCAGATAGACAAGGCACTCACTCATTCTGAGTGAACCAGAAAGGATAAAATGTACAAACCTAAATTGTTATGCAGAATTTGAATACCTTTATAATGAGTGTCTTTATTTATGTTATTTAATTTCACCAGTTGGAAAAACTTTATGGGTCTCCTACATCCTAGATTTCAGTAGGAAGAATGAACTCAGAATGAAGGAGAAATCTGAATCAGAAAAGCTCAGAAGTCTCTGATGTGGAGTCTAAGCTGTTAATTGCTTGGCACATCTACCTGAATCTCATTTCTGGGTGACATTTTTTTAATTAGATGAAATTATTAGGTGTAGTAAAATTTTTTCTCTGTCATTTTCATAAGGAACATATATAACAGAACAGAATAAGGTGTAATATCAATAGTACAATTTAATTTTCTAAAACAGAAATGTATTCAGTTGTTGAAAAGTATCTAGGAGCTAAATGAGTTTGATGTCTCTTTAGTATGAATATTTCAGTATGAAAATTTTGACATTACTCAATTCACTCCAATAACAGTACTCTTGTCTTTCATGAATGCAAGTTACAGAAGCATCACACTTTTTAATCCCCTTTGAGCCCCCACTAGGATGTCTTTGAATTTTAAACCACGGTATATATATAGTCTATTCATCCATAATTTTTGCTGGTTTCCTACTTCTTATGTCACTG
The DNA here is from genome assembly GCA_038090715.1 of Florisuga fusca. Taxonomy (NCBI): domain Eukaryota; kingdom Metazoa; phylum Chordata; class Aves; order Apodiformes; family Trochilidae; genus Florisuga; species Florisuga fusca. The sequence goes on from JAAWXA010000001.1 coordinate 61,278,398, forward strand.
CAGCTGTTTAAAAGCCCTAACTAAAGTGGGGAGTTTTTCTGGTTTTGCTTTTAAGATGACACTGTGCAAAAAAAATGCTGGTCTTAAATCAACTGGTCTTTCAAGTTAAATAAATGTGTATCCATTATTTCACCTTCATGTTTTTCATGAAGGTGTAAGATTATCTCAGGACTCTGGCATGTGCAGTTGAGGGCTCTCAAAAGGAGCAATTTACAGGCCCTAACAGGTATAGCAGGAAAAAAATTACTCGAGCTTCTTGTGGATAGGATTAATCTTCTCCTTCTGCTCAGCCATTGTAATCTCTGTTTCACAACAGCTGCTCAGGCTTTTCATGGTGACAGAACTGGGGCTGTCCCACACCTTCTGTCAGGGTCTTAGCAGGGGAGTGGAAAGTGAAAATCACTTGCTTAGTGCGATGTAAATCTCCCTCCTTGTTCAGACTCATTATATTAGGGTTATTGCCCTAGCACAAGACAGATACTGTTCCTCCCATTACCACACTGAACTTCCTAACATGATTTCTATGATTTTGACATTTGTAGCAAGAGCCACCTTCACAGTTTTGCTTTGCCTTTTCTTGAGGACCTTCTTTGCTCAAAAAGATGTGAATGTTCAACTGTGAAAAGTGGAGATTTAATGGTAGTGAGATAGATCTATATCTGACTTAAAGGCATGTACACAGCTGTCACTTCAGAGTGTGTTGCACACATGGAAGTCAGTTTGGACTAGCAGTACATCTTGGACTTCGTCAAGATACTGGCTTCGCTGCTCCTGCAGGTATCCCTGCTCACAAAAAAGTGGCATCTGTTGTTTTCATAAAAGGCTCTGAAACACTACAGCTGTCATACCTGTTTGCTGAAGAACCAATTTGAACTCTGAGTTTGTAGCTGCAGGGTTTAGTGAGCAGGATGACCAACACACCAGCCGTGCTTGCCTGCGGGCTGCTGCTGCTCATCCCAAGGGTGGAGCAGAGAGACCAGGAGTTATTTATAGGTGCCACTGCACATTGCTCAGGTCTCACAGTCTTGTAGGCATTCACTGTGACTCTGAAAGAGACAAAGTAGAGGCTTATCAGCTCTGGATTTCTGCTTTATTTATCTGTTCTTTTGCATTGCAGAAAGATCCATTGGATTTCGTGGGTTTGAGGCAGACTATAAATAGATGGCTTTGTTTCTTCTAAATATATTCATTAGAGGAACAGAAAAGTGAATGGCCACCTGGAGTTAAGATTTTAATATTTCAGTTGTAACAAATCAACTCCAAAAAATGTATTTTTTGTTTTTCCCCGGCAGATTTAGTGTGAAAATGTTTAGTTGAGCAGATGGAGCCACAGCTGGTAGTGTACATGTTTATCGGGATAGTTGGCATTTAGCTGCGTCCAAAACTGATGTCAGGCTGAAAGACGCTAAAAAGCAGGAGTGGCTGGAAGCTGAGTTGGTACTTTGTCAGATCATATAGGAAAAAAATTTCTTTAATTTTCAGTACTTTGGCCTCATAAGAATAGTTCTAATACATCTGGAAGTAAAACATTTAAAACTAAAATTTAAAGCTATGCCAAATTAGGTAAAAAATTGTGACTACTGTGCTTTAATTTATAGCCTGAGGAGTGCAGAAAAGAACTCAAAACCTACAGATGTTTAAGGCCTGGTTAGCAAGTAGCATGCATCTGCTGATGTTTAATTGTCATGTATGTGTTGCTGGCAGACTTCAGAATCTGCATAGTTCATATTTACCAACATATTTGCTCATTTCACGCATGAGAACGTTCAGCTGAAAGTTTGAGAGAGGAAAGGGCACATGAATAATAGTGGAAAACCAAAGAAACAGAACAGATATGTGTAAAATGATAATGTTTTTACAGTTGTGTCTAATGCACACAATGAGATTCCATGTCCCATTGTGACAGGCACTGTACAGGCAGCGGAGGTGAGTCCCTCTGCCAGGGAATCTGAAGGAAAAAGAGAAATCCAGACACTTGAAAACATAGTTTCAAGCAAGGGTTTCATCTTAAAGCTTGTTAGGACAATCTTAATATGAGGGAGTGACAGAAGTATATTCTTCTTGTTGCCCAGGCCATGCAGCAGCCTTATGACAGTATGGGATATTACTCTGTTTAGCTTAGTGGTATTGCATACATTTATACAAGAGATAAATTTGGACCCCCGATTTCAACAGTATTTCTGGAATCAGCTTTTTTAAAGGATGAAAAGTTTTGTAATTATCTTTTTCTTCCCTGTATGATTATCTTTATAGGTACAATTGTTCTCCTGGTGAAACTTATTCCTAAATATTGCAGACACATCTTGGACTCTAAAGAAAAATGGAAACTGTTTCTCTCATCTCCACAACACACAGCATTCATTAGCGCTAGCGTGGTAGAGATCTGTTCCAGTGGCACTCCTGTACAGATGAGATAACGTACAGAAAGTGATATTTATTCACATATATTTCCATCTTGAAGGTGGCAAAGAATTTTTGCCTCATTTTTACCTGTGGTGTTCTGAAGCAGAGTCCTTCATTTGTTGTCATTGCACAGGTAGCAGAGAAAAGTCTCTCTCCAGGCATATAAAATGGCTGCGTTATAAATGACAGTCTAAAGGGAACCAAACTGCTTTACTAGATGACCAGTGATGCCTGTCACCTCTTTGCCAGTGGGTTGTGCATGCACAGTGTACTAAAATGTAACAGTACCTTCAATAACAAAATAACAGCATGCGGCATTGTGCAAACCCTGAGCAATTCTGCTTACCTTAGGGCATCCTTGTAGTCTGCTATGATACAGAAAAGCCACCCTCAGCTGTCATCTCCTGGGGCTTGTTCCAATTTCCATCATAGTCTGGCCTGGGAAGCATGAAAAAGTGCCAGAAAGGCATCTTAATCTGCGTTTCACTGAGCTGGGCTTCTTAAAATTATAAACTTGTACAGAATTCAAGTGTTGTGTGTTCTTTATTGGAAGGTTGCATAATAAATAACAAATGTGTAATAATAAATAGTAGTAGCATTTAAAGATGGTTCAAACATAGATGGTATCTGAAAAATAAAAATTGGTCTCACACATTCAAGTGGGTGATGTCCCTTTTTAAAGCACATAGACACTCATGCTCTCCAGTGCACTCACAGCAGGGTAGGAGCATCAAATGAAGTTCTAATTATGCAAACTTAATCATGGTTAAACAATATGATTTTATGAGCCACGATGTTTCATAAGGCAATACCTTTGTTAAACATTTTTGACTCTTGCTAATTCCACAGGATGGAAGACACTGTATCTGTAAGGTATTGTGTATAGACACATGAAAACACTCTTACAAACAGGATTATCTCCTAGCAATGTCCAGATTCTTCTGGAGTTCTAGGAGTCAGTAAACTTATGCTTATCTCACCTTTTAGCTTTTTAAAGATCTGTCAGGAGTTTACTAATTGCGTTGGACCATACTTGCTCCAAAACACTAAGCATTAACATAAGCATGGAAACTTTAGTCAAAAAATATTTTTACACTGGCATTTATGCAGCTTAGTAAATTGTAAAGAAATATAATAACTGGGAAAAATATTCCACTTTTTTCCTTTCTATTATTTTTCAACTTGCGCTTTACATTGATTTTTACAGAACATATAGCCATTGTAGCACTTAGTTATGAAAATGATATTAGATGACATCTAATTATAGTGAAAATGTAAGGGCTCTGTTCATACCTTGTGTAATGATCCTGGACAAAAATGTTTTGTGTACTAATGACTGCACTCCTTTAAAAAAAGTTAATACAACCAGTCTTCATCCCCAGCGTAATACATAGAAATATAAAGCTCATCTTTAGGAATGCCTTTTCAATTGGAACATGGTAACAAAGATACATTTTCACCAAAGTTAGTGTATGCTTTTACTAAAATGTCATTATATCAGAGCAAACTTCCTCTAAGTTTCTAATGAAAACCAATATTTAATAAACCTGTATTTTTTGAGGGCAGGTGTGAAAAAAAGGCGTTTTCTAGTTTCAGCTGTATCTCTTTATTTTCATGGGCGATCATGGCATATGTCAAACTGAAATTTAGCAGATGGAGTTTCCACTAAATCCAGATGCAGTTTTCCATAACAACTGGTGATGAATATTAAAGTATACATAGGTAAGAAAACACATATCTGAGATTTAGGATCTTATCTTTCTTCATGTGCGCTTCTGTATGCAGCTTGCCAGCAGGATTTAGTCTTCAGTACGGTATCAAAATCAGAAGAGTATTCCAAAATAGTGCATGACAGGGATAATTAGGAATACGGTCATATTTAGATTAGATTCTCTCATTAGATTCTATGAATAAGTGGGGATGTTGGAGTGCTAATGAGTAAAATAGGCTAGAGTGATGAATGGCTTGGATGTTATAAACAGGGAAACAGTAGAAGTCTTTGCATAATCTGTTATGATTAGGTGCTGAAAATCAAAATGTAATATAAAAGTGCTCCAAGAAATTAATATTAATGTGTTCTGAGGAAGAAAATGCTTTACATAAAAAATATTATTTCCAGGGATGTCCTGGTGTAGACACAGCAATTTTTACAAACATGTACTGGTATAGTTGACTTATCATTGCTACCGGTACATTAATGAAACCACAAAGGGCTGTACCTGTAAAAAACCCAGTGCAAGTCAGTGGATTAAGTAAAAGGTCTACTAATTAAGTCTTAATGTATATCTGAACATGTTGCCAAAAAAAAAAAAAAAAAAAGAATCTTTTCCCTGTTGCCTGAACCTTGAGACGCTGTGTCTCCGTATCTATTGCTTTCTTCAAAGCAACCAGAGTTTGCATGTACTTCTTTTGAATGCAGGATAAACAGTATACTGCAGATCAGAGTGAGTGTTTATAGCTGCCTTCTCATTTTGAAGGCAAGCCTGTAGCAAGTTTGCAGTGTGTTTGCTTGTGTTGAAGGAAACTGAAGTCATAGACAGTTTTACTAGATATGGTCTGTGTGTTTATATTTGTTGTAGAAAAAAATAATATGTAATTTTAAAGATATTTTAAGCTAGTGTTCCTGTGTCTTGTTTCTTCAGTGCTGGTCACTCACTTTAGGCTAACGAACACTGATTTTGTCATAGTAATTTTATTGGACTGAATTTGAAACACAGTGTATTTTGCTATTGTACATGTCATCACACTCATTTGCAATGTAAAATATATCCATATACATAAAATGAAAGGTTAATGATTGTTTGAGTAAGTTGGGGAAGAATTCATGGAAGTTTCTTCTGCCATTCTGGTTAGCATAGTTTGCCTAGTTATGATAAAAAAAGACATAATTGTAAACAGTCTTTTCAAACCTACCGTTTGCTGTTTGCGGCATGATGGATTCATTCATTTGCAGATTCTGGAACCAGCTGCTCCTGTCTACTGCTGCTGCTATTACAAAATCAGTCTGTTAACATACAATTAATTTAATAAATCTCAAGCTTTCAGATTTACATATTTATTATCTACTACTCATGATAGAACCTATGGCTAATTTATTTTTTCAAATGCAAAATAATAATAATAAATAAATCAGAAGGATGTCTTGTATTACAAAGCAAGTCTTTTTCATGGTTGTCATCTCTGGAGAAGAAAAATTTCTGGTGAGTGCAGAGAGGCAAAGATAATCTCATTTCCTCACACACTGTTGCTAATACAAATGGCAGTAATAGTCTTATCTTTGCAAAAATGTTCTTATTAAATAGACAGAGTTGGGTCAGTGAATGACCTTTTTGTTTAATGCAATGATTACTTTATATTTTCATAGAAATATGCCTTGTAGGGCTCGTGTCCTAAGTACAGAAAAATCCCTAGGAAAACACAATGTACTCATTATTTTCTAATCTTCATCTGCATCATAAATAAGGGTAAGAATTATTATCCAATGTTGCAGTAGAAATTTCTGATGGAGGGATACTAAGTTTTACTGCAAATTTGACAGAAAATCATTAATGGAGCACAGAAAACCATACAGCCATCTCTACTCCAAGGTTTGTTCCTTAACTATTTAGTCATACTGATTGCTTAATATGAGTTTTGTGGCCAATTTATTAAGTAATTACTTTTTTATACAGCATTGTGTAGTAAAACTACACATACATACTGAATTCACTTAAACTATCACAAATGGGAAGACAATTTTGCTGATATCCACTTCATATTTTGGGATACATCTGGAAATACTGTACATTTTCTTTCCACAAAAATCCACAAGTATTTCTCTTTCTATTTTTCTTTCTTAATTCTGTTCTCTATCTTTTTTCTCACATGTTCTGAATAGTCTTATCTATTTTACCATTCAAACAGTGGAACAAGAGCTCCCTGGCAGCCAAGACCAAGCCAAGATCAACAAGGAAAAAGTTATGTGCTCAGACAAAGCAGCATTATTCCCTCTATCACTGCACTGATGTTGGCAGATGCTTGTTCTCCTCATAGGGCAGATTTTCCAAGGGAAACTCTCAGAGCTTGAATAGACTTCAGGAGCATCCTGGTTAGTTCAGGCCTGCAGATAGCATACCATGCAGAAAAAGGGAATTGTAATTTGCCTGGATATATTCCACCATTCTTCACCATTGAAAAAAGATTGTGTTGCCATAAACCAAGGCAGTAAGAAGAGAAAAAGAGTGAGACTGAATTAACTTCTTTGGCTTGTGTTACTTTAAACTCACCTTCAGCAGAACTGTGTCTATCAGTGGGTTGTCCAGAAAGCAGCTTTATAAGAATAGTTCTGTTTGGGCTATATCACATATCACAGTTGTTTGGGTCTTGTAAAGTTTTGATTTTACATTATTCTGCTTCCTTCATTTCTTTCCCCTACAACTGTCACTTCTACCTCCTACTCCTTCACCACAGCCCTTTTAGTGTCAGGCTTCCTAGGCAACAGTTCACTCCCACTCTAACTTTTCTGCTACCTAAAAGATTGTTTAGTGACTACTTTCTAAACATTTTAGGGATGTTAGATGCATTTTGCCTCACACAGATGAGGAAAAATGGAATACCTAGCATGTTTGGGAAAGGACAAGGATCTAGGAAATGGTTTAAGGTAACAATGCTTGTGTTACATATGCTATTTTCTATTAAAAAGGAGCAAACACACTCATACTTAGTATCTTCCTAACCCTACTACATAATTTTATCTACAGTGTAGTTAACAGAGCATTAAGTTTTGTGACCTGGAGGTCCCTTTAAAGTCCTACAAGCACTATGATTTGTCAGGATTTATTTTTTGACTCCAAGAAATTCCAAATATTGAACAAAATTCTACGTAATAGATGAAAGACACAAAGGATCTAGAAGTGTGCCAGGCAAACAGACATATCTCCAGATTATCTTAGCCTGTTTCATTAGAGATGGAGAACTTGCCAAATCGGTATATGTAAACCGAGCTGTGACTCTCAATCACAAATGCCACTCCCAAGTGGTATTTGTTAAAATGTTTATCCATGGTAATCAGAAACATCAATATTGCCTGCATTTTATAGGACATTACAAAAAAAAAAAATCTATTTTTCATTCATATGTTCAGCATCTCAGTGGAGATAGTTTACAATGAAGAACTAACCAAAGGTTGATAAGCATGTTATTGGTCAGGCTATGTGAACAAGTTAGCAGGAAAGGCACATTCATGCCTTCTGTCAAAAAGAATATGCTCGCTCCCTTTAAACTCATGGTTGAAGCTTCTGAGGCTTCTTAAATGACTCCTGATCTAAAGGAAAGTTAATTTTAGCTGAGTATACAAGTATTGCAATTGTTTTGAGACCCTGAGATATGATCCTAGCTATTCCTCAGTCTAAACCGTCCTGCTAAAATACCCACTCCATCCAAAGTGGCAGACAAGTTCCATTCTGGAGATAGAAAAATGTCTTTTGGTACGAGCTTCCTCATTTCTTCTTCTTTTATTCCTGTCTAGTTTTAGGACTGAGAGAGAATCTCAGTTCAAGAGACAAGACAACAATAGTAATGCAACCCCAGATTATTAATAATTATGAGAAAAGCCCTGGAAGGAGTATCAAGTATAAGATAATAATAAGTATCAGATAATTTGCAAGAGAATGGAATGTGGATAGAATGGATGATCCTTAGCTGGCAGGGGAAACTAGGGCTTGCCAGGGGAAAGAGCTTCACAGAGTACATGGGCCTCAAGGGTCATTTTCACATGGATTTAAACTTCAGATAATGCCATAAATTTACATCTTATATGACACAATAGAAAAGACAAGTTTAAGGAAACCTCTGTTACAGAATTTTCCTCTAACCCCAAACTAAAATAAATTCAGTATATCTATATTCTTACGAGAAGGATCTTAAACATTCCTTTGGGGTATTTGTTTTTTTTTCCCCTTCCCAGCATCTGAACAGTATATTTAATAGTCTTTTTCTGCTCTCTCAAATACTTTTCTTAATTTAAAGTCTATTTACTCCATAGATAATTTTTATTTGACATCACAGCAAGATAACTTTAGCTTCAACAATATCCTGAGAACATTATACTCAAGTATCAGAGGGCTCCAGTCATAATAGGGAAGGGGTTTTTAAATGTGCAACCATGCATCCTTCCTATAGAAATGTAGCAATTTGAGGGATGAAACAACATGATTGCTTCTTCAAGTGTTTGCATTATATGTATCTTTTTGAATGAATAGTGCAGAAATTTTTAAAAAAATTTGGTTTTGGTATAGCATCTGAGCCTGCATTGTGAGATGGGAGGCTGAGTGGTCATTTGTAGAAGAGTTTTGTGGCAAAGACAGGGAACATGGGAAGCAGTTGTGCATTATATGGAAGGCCATAAGTTGATGTGTGGGTGTTACTTTTCCTTTTCAACAGTATGAACTTTTTCAGTGTCTCTTGTATTCTTCTTTGTCCCATTTTTTGTTTGGTTGGTTGGTTGGGGTTTTTTTTCCCTTTAATGCAGAAACCTTGTTTGGGATATTGCAGCTCAGACCAATCCCTGTTTCTTGAGGTTAAAGGGGCAATGATCTTTGGAGTCAAGAGAAGTTTAGTAAATTTTTACTAAATAAATAATAATAATACTTATAATATTCTGGGGACATTGAGAAGGAGAAGTGAAGAACAGTTAATTAGAAGTGAATAACTAGATCTGTGTGTTTAGTTCAGCTCGTGAGTCATGTCTTCTGTGTGCAAACAACTGAAGACTCATCTTGCAAGAGATTTGGTATTTTAGTAGTTGAAATTTTCCGTATAAGAAGCACAGAACAAAGGAATTTTACAATTGAATTCCTTCTTGAATATCTTCTATTTCTCTCAAGAAGGAAGGTGAGAGAATTTAAAGATTGGTCAGAATCTTAAAATGAACTCAGTCAAGCAGTTCTCAGGGGTAGTAGCCCTGTTATCTCAAGACAGGGTCTTCTTACATGCTGTGTATACTGAATTAATAAAGAGATAGCCTGCTGCTTCACTAATACTCATGTGACTGTACTTACTCCCTTCTGAGTCTGAATGTCAGGTCTGACTTGGTTTCTTCAGGTAACTCAGAATAAAAACCTGTAAGACAATGAGTACAGAAGTGTAATTTCACAGTATAAAAATTCCTAGTGTTGATTTAATAATACTAATAATGTACAATATTATGACTTGAATTAAACTCATAACGTTACTGACAGTAACAATCGTAGGTCTTTATTATGATATCAGGCTTTTGTTGCATATCTTCTTGAGGACAGAACATGTCATGCTGCCAGAATGTGTTGGCTATGTGTTGGCTGAGGTCAGCCCCTGCAGGTTTGATTTTCAGCTCTTAAAAAAGCTAAACCCCTCAAAATTACATGTTATATTCTCTGGGAGTTTGTAATGAGAAATTAGACAACGTATTTCTTACAGGATAAGTTCTGCGCTTGATGAAATTTTCACATTTAAAAAAATCTTCATAGTCAAAGAAAAGGAAAGGAGAAGAATTAATTTGAACACAAACGGTAGAGGGTAAACCCAGGAATCTCAAAAGTATGCTTAAGATACAAGACTAACCAGTAAGATTTTCATGGCATGGATCTCTTCTTACACCGGATATTTATGTTGGTGAGCATTTATATATCTGAAGTGACAACCTCAGTTGTTTCAGTGCAGTTTGTTTATTTGGGTTTTGGTTGGTTTATGTCTTTACAGACACTGAGACACCTTGAGAACATGTAGAGATTTCAAAATAATTAAAAAGCTTACTGGGAGAGCAGAACAGTCCACCAGTCAGATAAATACAACTGGAAACATTATGCAACATGGACTTCATACAGACAACTGTTAAGACCTAACATGGATAATTATGTCATTATCTATGATTCCTTTATAGTATATTGTATTCTTGCAGAACTGGCTGTCTTTGTCTACAGAGTAGATCTTCCCAAAATAAGACTAATCTGACCACATTTTTAAGGACATTACACAGACTCTCTTGTTTTTTAGATAGGATTTGTAAATGGCGAGCTTTTTAATGAAAAGTTAATAGTTACCTTTGTAGGATTTCTGGTTTGCCCTAATCATTTCTTCCAAGGAATTTTTATGCGAAAGTGCTTCCAAGGCTCCAATCCTCTTCATTGCAAGGCCTGAGGCTTAAAAGGGAGGGTTAAGGAAGGATAAACCATGTGTGGCAACAGGTGTATTCACTTCTAGATGGATTCCCTCCTTATTGTTCCCTCCATAGCACATATGAGGCTGATGAGACATTAAGAAAACTGCAAGAAAGGATCTCTGAAGAATGAAGCAGAGTCCAGCAATGCCAGGTAGAGAACTTTCTACCAAGTGATCCAACATCTGTGTATAAACCTGGAGTAACTTCACTGAGAATTTGCCTGAGCACAATTTGCCTACCATTTATTACACATAATGAAAATACAGTTTCTTGCCCTTGTCTGCAAAGGAAAGGTTTCAAATATGAAGGATATTTGTCTGCTTTGTGTTCATTTTTAATGTAGTGAGAATATGTGAAGATAGTGGAATGAATTTAAATCAGGCAGTTGACTATTGTTGGATAATTTAGTTTGGACTTGATTCCACAAAATACCCCTTTTAACAAAATAGGTAAGCAAAAGTAGCATATTCTTAAATGTTATTGACTTTAATTGGCTGAACATTGAAATACAGGCTTTAAGAATTTACAGAGCTGAAGCTTGTCAAGGTATTCAATGAGAAATGGGGTTGTTTAAAATATGTTTACCTCTCCGACCTTTTTATTGCATAAGAGCAAATAATTTCAGAGTCAAATATGAAAATATTTGTTTAGAATTGTGTAAGTTTAAATATATGATTTATTTTCTATCAGTGCTATCCTTCAGGGAAAAAATAGTAACAAAGAAAGAAATGAAAAGCAGAAAATCCTTTCTCTGGCTTTGTAATTCATTTCAGGTAAATGATTGATTCATGGTAGCTCAGAATCAAATCTATTATAACCTGGAGTTGTATCAGGTTGAGTTTGGCTATAAAGTATTGCTTATTCCTGGAAGCCTTGTTAGCAAGCACTGATCCAACAAACAATCACTGTGATAGTTTGTATTAGAATTAGCATTTCAGCAAAGTCTCAAGGTTTATGTTGAAAAAAGGTGGTTTACTGTTTAGTTGTTCATTTATTCTTTACCCACACTAATCTGGGAGAGACAGTGAGTGTAATTCATCTTTCACTTTGTGTATCCACTCTCAATTCATTTGTTGAAATACAGAGCTAAAGCTGCTTTTTGGAACAGCTCATACTTTAGTGTATTGAAGACTTTCAGAAATTAAAGCTTTTCAAAATGTAATCTCTTCCAGGAGGCAGGGAGGGAAAGAATCTTGCCAGATGTTCATCTTGTTAAAGAATGACTGAATGATTTATAAAGTCACATTCAAACTGTTTTCATTGTTGAGGCTGGAGCAGATCACATCCTGAATTTATTGCAGATTGAGCTAGATTAATCTACTGGCCAGCATTTCCTAGCTACAGCTTTACTGATTTCACCTCCTCTCTCATCTCTCTTCCTCCTCTTCTATTGCCCCTTTCCCCTTTCTCCCATACATTTTTTTTCTTTTCAGCTTCAAAAAAAAAAGGATTAATTTTTATTTAGTTTGAAGGAATAAAGGAAGACACATTTTTCTTTCTAAAGCTTCCTGCTAATAAAGGGCAGTGCTTGAATATTTCTTTCTTTGGGTTTATTCAGAGCTCTCGCACTTGCCAGAGCAGGTGATGAAGAGTGCATGCAAGTTCAGTTCAGAGAGACACTGAAAAATAGGTTGTAGTTTTCAGGTGAAATAAAGGTTTGGCGTAGGTAGATTCTGAGATGGGGCTTTGAGTTATCATATGGCACATCACTCACTAGTGATTAAGCCTCAAAGGCTTCAAAACAGTGAGCATTTCATGGAAGATAAAGAATATATTGTATACTTGCACCTTCAACTTTCTTTGTGCCTTCAAATCTGTTTTCTTGTCTCTACTTTAAAACAGTATCTTTAGAAAGCTTCTCTCTCACTTTGTTTATGCTTTCTGAAATGAGATCCTACCACCCCCCAAATAAAATCATCCTTTAATTTCATAAGGAAAATTGCTGAGATTTAAGAGATATGAAAAGATTTTCAACATTTCCATATGAATACAAAGAATCTTCTTCCTCTTTAAAAAGAAATATTCTCCTCTGCATCTGTCAAAGTCCATAAATCTGCTTTGCTTTGCAGGTTTACCCTGATGGTAAACAGCAGAAAACTATTTAGAAGCTATGAGTATCTTTTTATATCTGTGTTTGCTAGAGTTGACTAGCATGACATTTCTTTTGAAGTAAAATCTGAACATGCCTTGCAAAATACTAAGTTTACACATGTAATGCTACTGCAGATGTTTTAATTTTGCCACATACCAATTTCCTTAGAGTCTTGCTTTGAATATTGACAGCTCAGAGAAATGTTGAAAACTAATAATATTTGAATTAAGTAAATACAAAAATGTATTTGTATGGTAGAAAAACCTCCTTGCTTTTTGTTTTTCCAATGTTGTGCTGTACCTAGAGGAAGGTAGGAACCAGGAGCGTAGTCCACTTGGCATCCCAGAGTCTGGGGCTCTCATTGCTGCTCCCCTCTTTGCAGGTGGAGGCAAGCAGACCACTGAACAGCAGCATTCTCAAAAGGCTGATTAAGCCTTTTTCATTCCCCTTCTTCATTGTGCTTCTCTTTTCCACATGGAAAAACACTCTATGCTATGGAGTCAAAACAAAGCATTTGTGCAGAAGTTTTGGCAGACGTAAAAATCAAAATCTTTCACCCCAGCCACAAAGCTTGGACGGAGAGAGGGAGACATTGATCCTCAGAAAGGTGTTGGAGCCACAGAGCTTATTAGGAGGACTGCTGGGGCATTTCCAGATTTCTCTTTGTTTAAAACTATGCCGGCATTTGAAATCTAGCTAATGTGAAGAGAATTCATAAAATGAGAGCACGGAGTGCTTCCCTTGTTAAGGGTTAATTATTATGCGTCTTTCCTTGCACCATATGGTGGACTTTTGTTTGCTCTAAAATACCTCTCCTTTCAACATCTCTGCAGATTAGGAAATAAAGCTCATTAGCTAACAAATGTTATCATTTTTACTTGTGATTTACATTGGTTTATATAATTTTACATACACTTGACTTATTGTCAACTATAACTAGATCCATTTAATTGAATTTTTTCTTTTTAATATATTTCTTTTTTTTATTTTTTATTTCTTTTTGTGTACTCTCTATACTAAGAAAAAAGGTTTTCCTTCTGTACCTAATTGGTGTGTTTGCAATTAAGTATGACCGTGGACCTATATACTCCTCACATGTCAAAAGCTTAAATCACTTGTTGCTGCAGGATCAATGCCAAGCATCTCCAGATAAAACTGGTTTTATGAAGCCAAGGCTGCCTTAAACATATTTAATTTCATAATAATCCTAGCCTAGATGAGGGTACAGATAGAACCAAGATAGACCAAAGGCACTTTGGCTTATAACTGAGTATGCATTTCCAATCCAGCTTTTAATTTTTGGCTAAATTTTTTTTCAGACTGATGAGACTTTTTTTTTTTTTTTTTTTTTTTTTTTTATTAATCTTTTGTATTAGGTGAACAGTGAAAGGCTGGAATGTTTGTGGTTGGTTTTTTTTTTATTACTTATAGATGCATATTTAGTTGAACCATACTTTCAGCAAAATAAGTTGAAATTTTGGCAAGGAAATATTCATGATTTATTTTATTTTTAATAGTTTTATGAAATTCTGTTTTGATCTGGCATAATCACAGGTCTTTGTATAGTACACATTTTGAATGCATATTTTATGGAGCTAAGCCTAATTGAGTGTTATGTAGATATAGATTCATGTTGATGAATACTGGCAAACAGGTTAATGGAAAATTTTAAATATTGCACATATGTTACCATGCCTTTTATATTGTTCATATAGTATTAAGCACACTTCAGGAGCTACTGGAAACAGTCATTATTGTAGTACTAAAATATATTCTCCATTGCTATCCTGGTAATGTTGCTGTCTGGATATACCACTGATATTATTGATTATTATCACTAGAATAAGAAAGGGAATTCTGCCAGTACATTATAAACATTCAGAGAAATTGAATATGAATTCTTGCTGCGTATTTGTGGTGCACAATTTTGGAAAACATGCCTTTACTAGAATGAGCTTTAAATGATTGTGTAGCCCATTTGCTGCTCCAAGTTCATATTTTTCTAGATATTTTTATGCTTTTTCTGCTTGTGGCCCATCTTTTCCTGGCTTATAGTTCAAAGAATCTTTACTCCAAAATCTGTGACAGGATCTGCTACACTAAAAATTATTTGTGATGCCATAAATCAACTTTATGGTTTCTCTGCAGAACCAAGTCCTGTTAACCAAGATGGAAACGGGGAGCCTATTGTGTTTCACACAGCTATTTCTGACAAAGGAAGAGAATGGCAATGGGTGTAAACAGCAAGGGTAGCAGATGTTATTTTTCTCTTATGAATTTGCCTTACTAAATCTGTAGGATCACTGGATTTTTTTACCTTGTTTCTTGAACGTGTACCTAAAATTATTTCTCATCTGCAAAGCCATACAAAATTTTGCTACCAAACTATCTGAAAGACAGCGTCATTATCAGGATTTTTTGCATACTGTTTTTTTTTTTCTTTTAGAATAGAGTTGAAAGGTTTCCATCAGACTTCAGACTGACTACATTAGTAATTAGGTACACATATAAAATCACATTCTCTAACTCAAAAGCTTTTACTCTATGTAACTATGGAGCGCTCTACCAAAGATAAGGTGAGATACTAATGCCCTATTTACCGCTCGCACCAGTCTATTGCATGGTGAAGTAGGCAAATGTCCCTGCTCTAAAGGACAGCTTTATGATTCTAATTTCTGGAACTTCCTGAGTAATTAGGACATGCTCATTTATTATGCCAATTTGCAATGGTTCTGTCTGGGAAACAATACAGATTCTTGAAATTTCTTTCCACCATTTTAGATGAAAATCTTTATCTGCCCATTCAACACACATTTCCCATGTCTTCTTTCCTAAATGTCATCCATAGTAGTACATAGAGTATTTTTTTTTTTATTAGGCATGACAAAGAAAATATTACACAGCTTTTAAGCTTTAGATTAGGAAAAGCCATCAAAAGATAGTTGTGTCTGCAAATTCATTTGAGGTGGAGTTGATGTATGCCTTATGTGAAATTTCTTAGGAAGGTTTAATCCAGCAAGTTTTTGTGATCTTGAATAGTTAAAATAACACTTCTCTGGAAGACTGATGAAGCACACATTTAACCAGACTTCAGATTAAAAACGTTACAGTAAAAACCAGAAAAATGTCTTTGTGCTCTCTGAACAACTCATTATGTTAGTCATTTATGGTTGTTATGATTTATTAAACAGTTCTAACATTAGAAATAGTTCTAATATTAAAATAGTAGAAATATTTACCAAGGAAATATTCTTATGACAATAAGAAATTTACTGAAAACAGATATATTGCAAAGGATTGTGTGGTACTTTTCCCTTAAGTTTTTTTTTTCTTTGGTTAGGTTTTGTGGGGAAATTTTTTGAGTGGGGAGCTAAAACTAACTAAATAAACAAGTAAATAAAAGCCATAAATAGTTAATAGAGATTTTTTTCAATATATTTGTAACTAGGCTATCCATTCCTGTATTTAAACATTTATAATTAATTACATATATTTATATAATATAGACAAAATAATGTCATAGAATAGATATTCATTGCTACATTGTCTCCAGTTGTAGTTATTTTTTAATCTTAATTTTATGAGTCATTTCACTTACATTAGTACAGAATTTTATTTTCAAATACATGTTTCAATGCATACATGTAACAGCTGTATGACTTACCTAAAAATGCTGAATTACTTTAGGTTTAAAAGAAACTAAAAAACATTTAAGTTACATTTCTGTATTTTAAAAAAAATTTATTCATATTAAAGAGAAGATAGTCTTAGGTAACATCAGGACACATGAACTTAAAATATTGTCTGAATTAGTCATTCAAGGCAGTTGTATAACAGTATGCTTAGTTTTTGGTCACTGTGCAGAAAAATAAAACAATTCACAGTTGTAATACTTACAAACAGAAATTAAGTTATAGTATTTTCTGGCACACTCCTGATTTGTGCCAGCTAAAAAGCTGACCTTATACACCCATAGCAGATGTCTGTACTAAAAGAAAAGAAGAGCAGAAAAAATATCCCATAAGTCATCACTTTAAAAATAAAACTATGGTAGCCACTTCTTCTGCCTCAAAAAAATCTCTTCTGTATTAGGTGGCTTGATGTCACAAGCAAGATTCATTTTTGGTGAATAAAGAGTTGTAATGACTGTAACTTAGGGAAGGTATTTCATGCTCAGCTGCAATACAGAAGTGTCAGGGCATCTCACCCACCCACTTACCTGATTCTTTAGATATTCCAGCTCCTCATGCTTTGTATCCACTCGTCTTTTTTTTTTTTTTTTTTTTTTTTTATTCTCACAGGCAGTACCAGTAATTGCTAAAACGTGTCATGTTTTCTTTGCGGTGCAGGACTGGTAGAGATTTTGTTATGAATGTGCTTTAACCTGTAAAAAGAAATAGCAAGATTAAGTGTGTGTAACTAATAAGTAAACCCCAGTCGTTTAATATTCAGCATTGTGTTGCATACCAGCAGTAAATGTTAGAATGACATTTCTGAGACAGTTTTCTTTGAATGGCAGAAATGTTTTCTTCTTCAGCTGTGGCCAAGCCGTAGATATGTGGAGGAGAAACTTAACTTGGAAGAGATACACAGCCAGCTCGCAATTTTGTTTTCCTGCATTTTGTTAGCATGTAATGATGTTTACACTTGAACAGACACAGCTTTTAGCAGAAACAGCAGTGTGAACTGAGTGCCCCGATTTGTCTTCTCACTTTGTTTTAAAAAGGGATGCCACCATTTCCACAGTTAAGAATGAAGGAGTAAGGAAATAAAAAATTGAGCAAGTAAGCACTGTTAATTCCAGTTTTAAATATCTTTTTGTTAGGCTGTTGTTCAGTATTTCTTTTTACTTTATTTTTTCCCACATACTAGCTTTGCTGACTTTTGTAGCAAGTTTTGACCAATCGAGATTGGAATGGCCCAGTAGATCATCTTTTGATCAAAAAAACTGCTTTTCTGGACTCCCCTGGGACAATATGTCTGTTTAAGTTCAGTCACATAAACTTTCTAGATAAAGACTCAGGCCTGGTTTTAATCCTTTTCGGTTTTGCACCTAACCAGAAGTCTGCATGCTGGTGATAAAAGTTTTTTCAAAAAACTCTCCTAAATCCAAGAGCAAGATGTAAGGGTATTAGATCAGAATGTGTCTTACTCTGAGAAGCCTTGTAGACTTTATTTTTCATTTTGGTGTGGCACTTAGTGCCTAAAATTGCATGATGATGAACCTTGCATTATGATGATTGGTTTTCTACCTAGAAAATGAGACACCTTCCTGTCACTGGTGTAGATGCTGTTGCTTAAAGTACTTTAGCCTCAGCTCCATTTTAGATGGAAATCTCTGACATCTAAGAAGGCCATATTTCTCTTTGCACTGAAGTTTCTTGCTTCCTGTACTTTTTTTACTCAACATACTTCTAAGGTAATATTTCACAGAACATTTTACTAGATGTTAATAAACAACATATTTTAAGTGGAATTATGTCTAAAGAAATAGAGAACCTATTTAAAATATATTAATACTTGCTGTCTGCCCTCTTTTGGTTTGCATTGGGTTTTTTGTTTGTTTGTTTTTGTGGTTTGGTTTTAATTTTTGTTTTCTTGGGGGTTTTTTTGTGGGTTTTTTTGTAAGGGAAACAATATAGTGATTAATTTTATTGTCAACATTATTTTGGTGGATTTTGTTAGTGTTAAGATATTTATTTTTGGTAGGTTTGGGGATGATAATTATCTCAGCAAATTCAGTTAGCTGTTCCTCATGAATAAAAGAACATTAAAATGAAAAATTACAGTGCTTTTCCAAGAACATCTCTATGTGTAATCAGAGATCGGTATCTAGCTCAAGAATTAATAGTATTCTCCCAGGATAGAAAGATTCATTAATTGGCAAAAATCAATGTCCTGGTAATATAGAAGTCCCACCAGCATTTATAAATATGCTGCCATTGCCTCTATAAGGATTTGATAATTAGAGGGTCACCAGTTTAAGATTTTTTTGTTTCTTTTATGTCATTAATGCACAAGTCATTTGTAGCATTGATTGTTTCTGATAAGCAGAATTATTTAACTGGTGCACAGTTAAAACAAAGGTGGATTTGCTTCTATTCATGGCCCATGTTGCAATGAATCAGGCCAGAAAATTAATAAACCAGCAAAACAAAAAAAGTGTCAGGTGATACGTCTTGAACAAAAGCCCATAGCACAGCTGTCATTGTGCAGTTTGAGTTAAAAAGCTGTATTCTGATGGATGCGTAGGTGAGGTTCTTGTTTACAGAGGGGCTGTGAAAGAATGCAAACAGCAAAATAAACTTAAAAAGAAAGATGGAAGCACCAAATCAGTAAATAAAAGTTTATGTCTGAGAGAGAAACGGTTTTATAGAGTACATTAAATAAACCTGTAAGGCAAGCAATTTCAAACAAACTGACCTGAAAAATGGAATCTCTTGAGAATTCAAAATTTAAAAGGGAAAAAAAATACACATAAATTTCAATTAGAGGGAAACTGGCTTTCAATAGTATGGGTAAAATGTCAGGAAGAAAAGGAATGAAGACAAAAATATTCTAGTCATATCTTTTTTAATTTCTTGCTGTGATTTAACACAGGGCAGGATGATTCCAGTGATTATAAGACATTTTTTTTTCCAGCCCTTGGCAGAATTCTGTTCTTGGGGCCTGTCTCCCAACTGGGTAAATACCACCTACTTTCCAGTCCAGTCCTTCCAGGAATGTACAGGCTATTAGTATAGATGCTGTCTGCTGGCTAGATTTAGGGCAAAACTGAGAGGGATGGAGAGTGATACCATGTCCTGTTTATAATTTTGAAGTTAATTCATCATTGACAGTTAAAAGGGTGGAAAATAAGCATAGGATGTAAATAAGGTCCCAGTTTGGACAACCTCCATTAAAACACAGTTGTCTCTTGAACAAACAACTCGACATCAGTGCACCCCTGTTTTACTTATGTAACTTTCCATGTTCAGTCTTAGGAGGCACTCATAGCAAAGAGATAATAGGATAACAGATACACAGAAGGAAGGCTGACGTTACTTCTTCTTTTGTCTGCATTATTTTTGAAAGAGAAAGAAAGGCTTGCCCTTCTCAATTTCCACTCAGAAAAGATTGTGGCTCCATCCAGGAAAAGGTGATGCAGGCCAATGCACATTTCTGAACCTCAAACTCATAAATTCGGTTTTCAAATGAAATTATTCTCTTCCAGAGACCTGATTCTTGGCAAAGGGACTTGGCTGTGGAGAGTAAGGAAGGGTTATTTACTCTGAGCCCCGGGATGACTGGGGCAAAAAGTGCTACTTAAGCAAAAAAAGTATTCCTGCAAAACTGTCGCTGCTGGGATAACCAGTGACAATCTAGAAATCTCTTTTTAGAGCAAAAGGTAGCACTATTGATCCACCATTCACTCTGCTGATTAATAACCTAATTAAGAGGTAGTGTGTTCCATTTGTTATAACCTGAGCGTTGCAGTGCCATGTTATAAAGCTCCAGTGATTAGACTGTTCTTCATTTCAGTTTACAAATAATACCACTGGATTTTTACAAAACGTCTTTTTTGTTTGTTATTTTATTTTTCCTTTATATTTTCCGCATTTGAGTTTTATTCTGTTAGATGTTTCATTAAGAATTAGTCACCCTTTAATGTGCTGAAGGCTTTAGGTACCTAGATGGTTCTCTGAAAAGGACTAAAGAACACCTGCAATGTCTTAAGGTAATAACCGTCAAACTGTCAGAGGCAAAAAAGTAACAAGCAAAAATATTTGCAACAAAAGAAAGGAGAAGACAGACGTTGGAAAGGGAAGCAAAATATATTTATAAAGCAGGTTGTAAAAACAGTTAATGCTTAACATGTGATGTTTATGCCAATGGAATGAGTCAGATATGATTTAAGTGAAATACTGTATTTTGAGCTGCTTAATGTCACCAGTGCCTGCAGGGATAGTTTGGTAACTCTCCATGAACACAGAGACAGTTCTTCAAAGTAATTTCAATTATGCAACAGTGCAGCTTTAAAGGCACCCTCCCGTATTGATCTTGTTTTTGCACGATTCGACTTGTCACGAACAAGATAAAGTTCCTCTGATAAACATTGATATTCTATAGGGAAGGAGAATTTCTTTAGTCTAACTAAAGTTCTTATTGTCATTGTATGTATCTATGCAGACAGCTTAACTTGCTTTGAGACTCTAATAAGTCGTTAAAATGTTGTTTTGGTTTGAGGGTTTTCTTGGTTTGTTTTTTTGTTTGTTTGTTTGGGGTTTTTTAATAGTTAAATTCCCTTTAAACTCAAGACAACTGCTTGTATTCCGGATCATCTGGAAGTACTGAGCCAGTACTCAAGACCAGCCATGGAACTACACTTGCTGTTACACAGTCAGGGCTGGGAAGGAGTTTTTTCCCAGATTTTGCTTTATTCATGTTAAAGTTAATCACACAGGTGCAGGCATATGATTTCTCAGAAGGAAAGCTTCCCATCCCCATCCCATCCCATCCCATCCCATGACTATACAGGAAAATATAGGGTTTAGTGATGATTTTAGGTGTTTAGCTGTTACACCTCACAAACGTGCATTAGTCACAATCCTGATTTATCATGTATATCTATGTATCTTTTGTGTAAGTTTGTTTGATAGAGTACAGTCTTGTGGAAATAATTTGCAGAAATTCTTAAGTTCTGTTTGTTTCTAGGGGTGAGAGGACTTTCTAGGGATCCTGCAGAAAAGTTAATGACTGCAGCAGGAAGCTGGGCAGGTAGTATACTCCCATCTGCTAAACTTTTCCTGTGCATTGTGTATTGAGACAAAATTAAATCTGTGAGTAAACCAACCCCTTTAAAGGACATGCCTCATTTACCTCTTGAAGAGTGGCAGATGCTTTCAAGCTCCCTCAGAGTGGAGTTTTGCCTCCCTAGTTGGATGCTGAGCTGTACCAGATAGGATGCCTCTTTGGAGGCCCTTTGGGGGAGCCCGTTTCCTTAATTAGATTTCTTCTTAGAGTTTTTTTTGTTAGGCGTCGACTACATAGACTCAAGAGTTAAAATTAGAGAGGCTAGTTTCCTACTTTTCTTAAGTTGACACAAATACCAGAAATTATCATCTCTGTATTTCTATCACAGACAGCAAACACTAGACTAACCACTTAAAAGTGAGTAATAATAATAATAATTTAAAAAATTTTAAACTCCAAACCCAAAATCTGCAAAAGATGTAGCATGAAAAAAGTCCTGGAGCAACAAAGTCTAACTGAAAGACCCACCTAAGACTTGCTTAATATAGTGTGTAAGTCACCAACAGAATCTTTCTCCAGTAACTAAAAGGAATTTAAGGAGGTTGGACTTGTATTTTTATATCTCAGGTGCAAAGTTAAATGGAAACTATCCAGGCAGGTATTGCACACTTGGGGGAAGGTGAAATTTGTCTTCAGGCTAGGAGAGTAGTATTTACTGATAAATTGCACACTAACTTAAGCACTGAAATGTATGCAGCCAATATATAGTAAAAGATCTTTTAATAAAGTTAAGCCAGTTTTGAACTCCACTCTTAAAATGTCTTTTCAGTCATGTCCATTTGAAGGTATCTGTCCCATTTATGAAGCTCTGATTGGTTCCTGTGCAAATGTTACTATAAAAGTGCCAGGAGTGCTTATGTTATCTGACTTTACAGGCGTATTTCATAAACCTTTAATTTAGTTTGGATTAGAGAAATTACAAGGTTAAACAAAGAAAAAATCCTTCAAGTAGAGATTTAAAATAAGACATGCCCTTATCATTGCCAGCTATATTTTATGACTAATTCAGCCACTGTTGGCTAATCAGAACAAAGGAGGGAATGTTTTTTTCTTCCTTTATTATCCCTGAGCATGTGTGCTGTACAGCTTTGATTAGTTAAGTAACCTTTCTACTATTCCACCTTTTTCATTGGGGTTCTCATAAAGAGACACAAAAACTCATATCTAGGTGATGAGTAGATTGAGTCTTTTTATTGTTGAATGATCACAAGAGGAGTTTCTAAATGTCTTAGCAGAGCTATTTTCTAAGGCAAGGTTTGCACATTTGAGGGAGAGTAATGAAAATTCGGTATATTTATGAGGATGGGAAGTCCCAATACCAATAATATTTTTTTTTCATTTAATAAAATAAGGAGTACTGAGACCATATACATTAAGGAAACAAGCTATAGATGTTCATTATTCTGATATATATCCATCTTAATATGTGTATTATAATACATTCATGAGTATAAATAATGACACCAGAGTTTTTTCAAATGAGTAAGGCATAGACTGATATTTAGATTATATAGTCCTGTTTATGTTTCTGTTTACATACTGTGCAACCCTGTGCATTCTTGTACTTAATTCACTATTGATCTAACTAATGGAATATTGTTTGGCTAATCTAAATATGAACCATATTGTATACTGTGCTCACTCATGCAAACTGAGTTGCTCTACTGGTGATGTGCTGTGGAATCACTAAATTTAAGTCTTGTTGAAGGTTAATGCATCTTTTGTGTTACCTGTATATATAGGTAGCAATAATTGCTACTGTGGACTTGGAGCCTCTCACAGGAAAATAATAATTGAAAAACAGTCTATGTAGGCTGTGTAGGAAAATAGTAATTTTCTTTAAAACACAGGATAGGGCTGTGGTTATGACTCAGGTTTAATTTCTTCTGTGACATTCTAGTTTTGTTGTGTCCTTAACAACCTGTAAGGGCTTGTAAGCTGTTCAGATGCCATTTTTCCACACATTTATTTAACAAGACAGTGTATGTTGCATCCAGTTTGAAAGAGAAACCATCCCTACACTCTCCCAATACCTTTGTTGTTGAGTAAAGGAATCAAGAATCAGATCTGAAGCTTACTATTTATGATAGATAGAACCATAATAAACTATTCAAGGAGGCTTATGCAATTTTGCTTATTTTTCCAATATATGTACTAACTGCTGTAAGACAGAAACAGCTTTGAATATATATATATATATTTTTTTTTTTTTTAAGCTTAACCTTTCTAACTAAAGATTGCTTGCCTGTGTTCTACTACAAAGTGCTCCATTTTTATCTCCTTCATACTGGATAAAGATCAATATCCATAATGAAATGCATCAGTGCAGTGTCTACATATTCACACCAATTAAAATTGAGAGTATCAAATCCAGAAGCTGTTGTTTGGGTTTTGTTGTGTTTGATTGTGGGGTTTTTTGTTTTATAAAAATTTTGGTTCACACTTCAGTCCCACTTAGGAATATTTTCAGCAATAAATTGGTTCCCTACAGTCATGAAGTTGGAGTTCTGTAAGTACTTAAAGTTTTTAGCTAGCAGCTTGCTAATTAGATTCATACTTTTGTATGTAGAGACCTGGATCTGACAAGATTTGGGTGAGAGGTAAGTCAGAGTGAACTCCAAACTAGTTATCTTAAGATGCTTTAGAGGTCAAGGAACACACCTCCCTAAATTCACAACAAAAATTTAGGAAGAAATTCTAGATAGTGTGAGACGAATATGGGGTGTGCCTCACATAAAAAACCTGTAAACATGCATGCCAGATTTATTTGATGTACTAGGTCATCTGTTTCTTCTAAAATTAGTGCCAAAATTCACTATGTAGTCAGTGGAGAAAGCTGATTTTCAAAGACCTTAAAATGAAGATGTTTCTGTATTTATGGGTCTTGGTTTAAACAGGCAAGATTTCTCTCTAGATCTTTAAGTGGATCTCTGGCACCTACCTGTTTGCCACAGGAAGAAAAGCTATCTGGGGGAACTTAAGACCTTAATTTAGGAAAGCTGAAGTGGCCTAAAGCACAGGTGCACCTGAGTTAGATTGTCTGGATCCCATCCAGAACTATTTCTAAAGTAGAGTAAAAAGCGAAAAAATAGAGTTAAAAAAGTAAACCATTTTTTAATTTTTTTTTTTCACAAAAAATTGTGAAAATGGCAAAGAAACTAACTTTTCCATTAAAAAATAAAAAAATAAAACATTACCAATTAATGGTGTAGCTACATTGCATGATCAGTAGTAGTAATTACATTTTTAATTACTTTACCCTTAGGACCTGATTCTGATCTTATTTGCATTGGTATAAAGCAAGGATAACTTAGATAAAATCAATGCAGCTGAACTAAAATATAATTGATGAGAGGTCAGAATTGAGGCCTTAATGCTATGCTAAAAGTGGAACTAATCACAAAGTTAAATGGGTTTATAATTTGTGCAATTGACATTTTCGTAATCTAAATCTCCAAGAAGTTAACCTTTGGATATAGAATCTGGGCTTCCCTTAAAGCCTGATAGCATTCAGGGAAGTGAAGCCACTAGAAAGTGTGTAAAAACATGGTGATTATGTACAGCTTTTAGAACTGTGTAGTAAATTGTTTCATTAAATGATTTATGTCTTTCCAGTTTAATAAGTTTCTGCATCAGACTAGTCTGTGCAGTTTTCTGGTGATCAGAAGCTGAAGAAGCATTGAACCGTAGCATGTTCTCAAATAACAAAAAAGGTGCCTCCAAATCGAAGGTTATTTTAAGCAGTAAGGAGATTTAAAACTAATGTTTACTCAAAGTCAAGAATATTGAAGGTCTTTTGGAAGTTTTGTTTGAAGCTTACTGTGTGCTGCACGGTTTCTGTAATAGATGGTAGGGACACATTTCTTAAAAATCATGCCAATTTATCATACATAGTTGCATAAGTCCTATAAATGTGTTATTCCTGTTAGAAGTTTTAATATTATGTATTGCAAAAAAAGAGAAAATATAAGCAAATAGAAGATATTTTCATACAAATCTTCTATATTTTATTATTAAGTAAATATGTGCATTATCTCTAAAATAATTGTTACTGTTTAATAGGCAAGTGTTAATTTATGTTGCATATTCAAATCAGTCAACTAACTTCACTTTACAAAATACGTTGCCCCTAAGATAAGGATTTTTCCTTCTACTTTTGCATGACAGTATTTTTTTAACAGCTTGTGCATGCTTTTGAAATTACATTCTTTGGGACAATCAGCATTGTATCAAATGGATTTTTTTCTTGGTTTTTAGAATGTATATGATTTTTTTAGACTTCAAAGGAAATTTTAAATAATGTATTTATGTGAGTGGCAGTTCTCCAAGGCAGTGATCTCACACTGGTCAGCAGTCATAGACTGACTGCTGTGCCTGACCTCCTTCTCATGGACATGGCTTTTGCCCCTGTGCATAGTAGCTAAATTCAGGCTTATTATTTCTGATGTTTATCACTGTAGCAGAGATTGCCAGACAGGTATTTATCTCTGTCCTTAAATTCTAGAGATGTAATGCTCTGTGGGAGAAGAATTATGGGCTCATAACATGCAAAAAATGCAGACTATTTTTTGCAAGAAATTCTTCCTGCATTCCCTGGGAATACCACCCATGCCCCTTGCAAAAATATGTAAAACATTAACAGTGCCATTGTAATGCATTTCACAGGAACTTGGAAGGCTTGAACAGAAGTTGTACACATTCTAGGAATGTTAGTAGAGTAAAATTTTCCCTCTCTGAACAATTATACCTTTGAAAATGTCAGTTTGATCAAACCTCTGGCACGGTGATAATTACTGGTTTGTGCTGACATCTTTATAGAATATTTATGTGCTTTTCTGTTATTATTTGATCAACTGTTTTTATTATTTTGGTGTGGCACTTTGTTTCCAGTTTGTTGTTGGCTATGTCTAAAACAAAATGCTTTGTTATGGGACTGGAAATCATTCCCTTGTCTCTTGGACATTCTATAGTAAATAAATACAGTGGTACTAATCTTTTGGCCTCCTAAGCCACAATTCTAATCACCTCACACCCTCCAGCAAAAACAACTTTTACTTATAAAGAAGTCAAGCTTGGCTAGTAATATTAGCTATACAGTAGCAATGATACTGTATTAAGGTTTTGTTATTTTTGTGTTTTGATTTGTTTTTTTCCCATGAGTAACATCCTTGAAGCTGACATCTTTTTGTGACTGAATAGATGACAGCATGAAATTCAATTACAGCAGACAGTCTCAGTCATTACACCTGTCTGTTTCCAGAGGAAAGTATTTGTAAATTGTGCTTTATCCTTCCATCCTCTAAAACCTGTGCCTGTAATTGACACTTGCCAGCAGAGATGACTGGAAACAGAAGGAGAACATAATGTGTCTGAGTAGTCCACCAGGGAAAAGAGTATCCTTGTCTTTGGGAGTTTTGTGCTGTTTTGTTTTCTTTAATGAAGAGTAATACCTATGTGCCTAGGATTTACTGCAAGGCTGGTGGCAGATGTTTCTGCTGAAAAAAAAAAAAAAAGTTATGAAAGATGAATCACAAAATAAGGCAGGACAAAAGAAAAATCTAATTAACATAGAAATATTTCTTCTGCAAAAGAAAACAAATGCGTCAGAAGAACAAAAGCCCCTCTCTGTTATTTGTCAGGCTGGTTTGTTACTGTAGCACATTTGTAAGAATCAGGTTTTTGCCTGACATGTCAAAATGTATTCACAAAGAAAGGGTTGTGGATACCTTGGGAGTTGATGTTGTCACTTGTTACGCAACTCAGCATCCGTTCATCACTGATTGATGCTCAAGTTGCCAGTTTTGGAAGAAATGGGATACAGACATGACAATAATATTTGTACCAAATGTCAGGCAGGAGAAACAGGGGAGCTCATAGAATGGATCTAGATGTAAACTGGCCAGAAAAAAAAACCACAAAACATGATAGACAAACTGTCAGACCTGATCTTTCTGATCAGGTCTTCGTGTTAAGTTCCTTTTATTTCTTTTTATCAGTTTCCCCTCCCAGAATTTTACCAGATTAGACAGCAGAAACTAATCCAGCTGGTGCATTTTGAACTTGATAAAAGGAATTACCAAACCATTAACAGTTTAAAATGCATCAGATATATAAAAGATACGGTCAATTACTAAGTCACTACATATTTGATAAGAAGCATATTCAAGCATAAGCTTGAAGCCATGATAGCAAGCATATTCAAGCATAATCTTTCTTAGAACTTCACTAATATTAGGGGAGATCAGAAGGTATTTTTTGATTTTCCTTGTTTTTTACTTATATTTATTGATTGATTTGCAAAAGTGTTGAGGTAACTACAGCTTCTGTTTCTCTCTATAGATCAGCGGGTAATTTGAGAGTTTCTCAACCACAAAAGCATTTAACAAAAAATGTAATGGACTAATGCAGTCAAGTACTGCTTGACTACATTGCCTATTACCACATACTTGGGACATCCCCAAGTGGCCCAGAGAGCCCAGAGATGTGTGTGCCTCTGCTCATGCCTAACAGGGCACCGTAAGCAGACTGTGCTACATTTATGAGCTGTAAAGTAAAGTGTGTCAGAGAGGAAGTTAAAATGGCTTCTCTGTAGGGTATTCCAAGTGTAAAATATCTGATTTATTTGTGTCTTTCTTTGAATGTTGCAGCTTGTAAACACAGTGGGGAATTTCTCTGTCATTGATCCAAAGCAATGGGTAATAATGGCATAATACTGTGGTGCTCAATAACCTTTTATCATGGGCTGCTTTGTCATGTGGAGACTTAACTGAGGGGTGAGAAATATCCTGTAACAAAAAAAAATCTTATTAATTTCCATCTATCTATTTAATAATGTTCTGTTTAAGAGCTATTGTATTGCTTTATGTTATATTTCTGCATGAAATATCATAAAAATAGCATGAAAATTATACATATTAATGTAAACAAGAAGAGAAATGTAGGATTTTTTCTCTACCATTCACAGGACAAGCTGTGGCTGATCTCTATCATGGCTTCAGAAGCACTGCCATGTTAAGATGCTCTGAAATTTTTATTTATTTTTTTTTAGATTATAATAAATATAATAACATAGATTTTTTTTTTTCACACAAAGCCTTATTATCGTTATAGAAAAAAAATAAACAAAAAAGGGAAAAAGTCTTAAAATTTGCTCAGTACTGGCAAACTTTTGTCAAGATTTTGTTTAAAGTGACGTCTATTTACATCAGACAGCACCTTAGAAGCAAGCAAGGACATACATCTGGAAGGCATGCTACTTCAGACCAGTATAAAAACCAGTGTGGTGCCACATGCCAGCCTCAGTCCTCTGGCAGCAATAGCCTCAAGGTGTAAAATCTGGTTGCCTACCACCCAGAGATAGTAATTTCAGCAATTCTGATGCCCAAGTTTCCTTTCAGAGATCATGGTGGGAGCCCAGGTTGTAACTTCATTTACATACTCTCTCTTGGGAGCAAATTAGTACACAAGCCAGTATGGAAGGGTGCCATTCAGGCAATCTTGGTGCAGAGTGTAGGGAGTTTTGTATTTTCTTCCTGAATGACCATTTAAGAGCTAACAATAATATAATTTTCTGCTACTTTTTTCATATATAAATTTATATATATGCATGGGTTCATTTTGTATTTCTTGTTGGTAAGATGCCAGATTCCAGTCTCACTTAAAATAGATGTAGAGTCAAAGCAACTCTGTTATCTAAAAATTTTTACCAAGAAAGGAGACAGCAAAGACATTTTTAAAAGAAATAATAGAGTAGGTTATAACCACTGGGATGCCGGTGTCTCTATATTTCCGTGGTTTGCATCTGTTAGCAATGTGACCTTCAGGCTGAACACTCAAAACACATCCCCCAACTGCTGTAGAACTCTGTTGCAGAAGAATGGTGTTAATGATTCACGTAATGTAAAACTTACACTGGGCCCTAAGATAGAGTTTTACAGGAATGTAAAACTTGGACCTCTTTGCTGCTGTTTGGAAAGCCAGTGTTTTTGAATGATGGCTGCATATCTTCATGATATGAATAGGGCAGAGGCTAAAAGCCAAGAGATATTGTCCTTTGGGAAGTACTGTAAGTACTATGATGGTGAGAATGTTACCGTCGATTTCAGCAAGTAGAAGACAAAGCTCAGATTAACTAAGCACATTATTGCTATTATGAGATACAGAAATATTAAAAAATTAAGGAAGACTGATAGCCCATTCATTCATTAGTTTTGATCTAGCAAATCATGAATCTGGAGTTGCAAATATAGACATGGTAGCATTTATTATCATAGAGTTTTGCCCTGCAACTCTAAACTTTCTGCAGCTCAGAAACTTTCTGCATGAAGTGGGACTGCAGGATTGAAACCCTTATTTCTGAGGGGCTTTAATACTTTATTTTATACACATGAAATACTAAACACCCAGGATGCTGCCTGTAGAGAGACTTTTTTGGAAATATCAGAATTAATGTTACAGATGGTTTTGAGCATTTGTGATTTCATGATTTGGTGCATCATGCCTATTTCCTCTTATATGTGAAAATCCCGCTTCACTTTTTCACTTTTTTATTGCTTTCTCTAGCATTTTGTACTTTTTTGTTAGTTGTGTTTAGTTTTTGGTTTTTTTGTTTTGGTTTGGTTTTTATGATACAAAGTGCAAAAGATTTAGTTTTGCATCTCTTTCTGACTTTTAGGAAGTACACTGTGTATCAAGGGAGGTGTTAGTCATGAGAACCAGAGAATAGTAAAAGATAGTGATTAAAGTCATGAGCAATATTACATTACAGAATTTTCAGAGGACTCTGGTCTAAAAGCTATGCCTTCCAAAACAATCACCACATTTCTCTAAACTTAAATATGTTCACATATTAATAGTATACTTGGCTTAGCAGTATGGATATAGAACATCAGTCTACCAGATGCAATAGTCTCTCTGGAACTGAGTATTTCCTTGGAATATCCTGCTCTTTTTGACACCTTAGTTTTAACTTTTTCTATAACTTGATCTGAAAATGATGACCAGCTTGAAATCTATATAACTTGAAGGCTTTATCAGTAAAGCCCAGCAGAGTTATATTTCTCTGTGGCTGTGATGTTGGAACTTGGTGAAAAATCAATTTTTCCTTTTGCTGAATGGTATATTTGAAACATCTAGAAAAGGTGAATGAGTGTGCTGACGGCCTGTCATTCTCAAACTGCTTTTTTATGCAGCATGTGTAGGTACATCTGCCTGTTAGTCCTGAGAGGCTGTGTGTGTTTGATGCATTGGATGTTGTGTCTGCAGGCAGGAGAAAAAGAAGAGTTGAGGTATATCAGAAAGAAGGTTGATAGCAAATGGGGTTTTGAACAGCCTGTATACCCCAGTGTAATATATTATGGAAATAATGATTCTGACAAGTGATGCTTCTTTGTAACTTGAAGTGATACAGTAGGGATTATACATGCTCAAGTCTTTCAGGCCTGGGTACTTAGTTGTCTAGAAATTCTGTAAGAAGTATCTTTATTGACAAAGACTTTGCTATAAATGCAGTGGCAAGAACTAGATTACTAAAGAGAAAAATACCTGAAATACTTGTTCACTGTTATTGTCATTACTGCTACTATTGCTGCTGTTCTTGTTGTTATTGTTTAGGTAGCAATGTAAATAAGGATGATATTTTTCAGTCTGGTGTAGTAGTTATCCTTTTTTTTTTTTTTTTTTTTTTTTTTTTTTTTTTTTTTTTTCTTTTTCTTTTTCTTTTTCTTTTTCTTTTTTTGTGTGTATGTAATTTAATACCATATTTTGTAGTTAGGGATGAACTGTGTGCTTTAACTACCATAGGTAGAGTGTTAGTTAATTAACATGGATAGGCAGTGAGAAGTGGGCTAAAGATTTAAAAATGAGCCATCAGGAATCCAGAACAAATAAAACATGAATGCAGAACAGTCTGT
Source organism: Florisuga fusca (assembly GCA_038090715.1). NCBI lineage: Eukaryota > Metazoa > Chordata > Aves > Apodiformes > Trochilidae > Florisuga > Florisuga fusca. The sequence goes on from JAAWXA010000001.1 coordinate 61,309,773, forward strand.
AAAAAAGACACAAAGGGAACAAGAAGGAAATTATTATACTAGAGTAAAGAACAAAATGCTTCTGAGCTGTACACTCTCATTAAGTACAGATCAAGAAAAGCAACCCAGAAGGCAGGATAAAGATAACATACACAACAGGCTTCTCACATTAATAGATTGGCTTAGGTGGTTGCTTTAGTTTTACAGAGTTTTTCTTGCAGTGACAACAGGTCCAGGTACCTGGACAGAGGAGGATACTCAGGCTTCAACCAATTTGATGATTTCCTTCTGACAAACATGGGAACACAAAATAAGCCTAGGTAACTTACTGCATTTTAGGAATAAATACTGGTATGGGAATTATATACAATAGAATTGTTTTCAGAGCTACCAACATATAAAGTATGCAAGGCTGGACTTTCTTCTTCCTGTGCTTCTTCTACCAATGAAAGTAGCACAAGGTTTTCAGTTAGAGGGGGAAAAAAAGCCTAAACAGAATAATAAAAAAAACCAACCCATAACCAACTTTTAAGATGACCCTTCTTGAATGAAAATAATATTAATTGACAGAAAATATATTTAAATATTCATTTATTTAAGAATTTTAAATGCTGTCTTACAATGTCAGAATATCACTAGATTTTTTTTTGAATAGAAATTCCTTAGGAATGGAATATGCTTGCTTGTGGTGCCCTTTGTGCAGATACTAAGTAGGAATCTTGCATTTCCCTAATTAAAATCTTCCCCCTTCTCTGTTCCTCCTTCTCTGCATTGCTGTTTCTTCCCCACATACGCAGTTAACTAATACCAGAGGAAGTGAGTTAATTTCGCTTCACTGCTTAAAAAAAATGAATGCTGCGACCAATGGATTGAAAAAATTTGATAAGCTAAAACAAAAGGCAGCAAATGTTGAGAACAAACTCCAGTGACCTAGGTAATTTGAAATTGTTTCAAGATAAGTATGAACATTAACAATGCTGGACATGCTGATGGGTCCCTTCCAAAATGACATATTCTATTCTATGATCAAAAAATGTAAAATTAGCAATTTGAAAACATTTATCCAGATGAGATAGAGTATTATACATGAAGCATAATGGCTTCTCTGAAATTCAGCCAGGATGCTGTGGTACTCATTTAGACAGTGAAGACAACTAGTTAATCACAGCAAAGAAAACTAGACAGAGTAAATTAGTTTGCTGCATTCCAGACTCTTAGCTACGAAAAGCATAGATCTCACTAATTAGAGAGAAAATACTCAAAGCTTTTAGAAAGAGCAAGAAGAATGAAAGAGGGAGATCCTGCCTTTGGAATGGTGTATCAAACTATGGTGCTCGCACATTACAATGTTATGATTTTGTCACTTAGGCAGCCTACATTAAGGGATCTTAAACTTTGATTATATTGGTTATATAGAACATAATCGTTCATAACGAAAATTACCATGCGTGCCTCCAACCCCTGTTTCTCACTGGACCCTCTAAAAAACATAGGTGAATTTAATTTAAAAACCTATATGAATATACATATAATAATTAGGCAATTCATAATTAAAAAAAGAAGTTAATAATCGAGTTTTATGTTTCTTAGAGGATTATTCTCATGAATGTGCTATAGATATTTTAACCTCATCATAACATTTTTATACTTATTACTACAGGACTGTGCATTCAAGAGGTTTTATTTCTGTGTTCTTTAAATTAAGTAGAGAAACGTGTATGTGCTAAAGAATATTATGATGGGAATTATTCTAATTCAACTCAAAGTTAGTGATAAAAGAGTAAGTGAAGGTTACCTGCTTGTTGCATGGGATAAGAATCCTGTTTTATCTGAAGAGTACAGAATTTTACATAGTGAAAGGTTTATATTCAGTTCTGAAATATTTTTTTAAAATAGAAAAAAAAAATTAGATTTTTTAATCAAGCACCCAAGTCCTAGATTTTGTGCTTGAAGAAGATAAAAATAAATTTCTCTCTAATTTGTAATTCTTTGTCTAAATATGCTTCCCAAATATGGCCAAGTTCTTTTATACGTAAATATCGTTCTGCTTCTAACTGCAAGGGGCTGAAGAGCAGGTCCCTTCTGTATCTGTCTTTTACATGATCCTGAATTATTTCCTCTGGATTGAAAGATAAGGTTCTTCATGGTTTCAGTAACTGGTTTTGTTTGCTTTGGGGTTGTTTTGTTTTTTTTAAAGCTATAGTTTTACAGGACTTCTGTGCTACATTCATATATGCAGTATGTATGTGTGAGGAAAAGTGTGGTGTCTGACTTTCTTTGGAACTTCATGTCAGAAAAAAATCTGCCATTTTTTTTTTATAAATATGAGATAAGCTATTGTAGCAAATTACATTTCCAGTCTCACTTTTTATTATATTATCTTTTAAAACATTTTTAAATGTGAGACAGTGGCTCTATAATGCTTACACACTGTTGTTGGGGTTTTTTTAATATCAAAAAATGCTTATTTGTTGGTGACATTTATTAGGAAACTGTGTATATGTGCACACATGCAATTTTGTATGGATGTATGCCTCTGTAGAATGAGATGGAGGTAGACAGTGTCTCCTTTATTTCATAACATCTGTTTAAATTGTTGCACACTTTCAGAAAATGCCAAGACGAAAAAAAAACAAACAAAACATTTTCTTTTCCATGCTCATTTCAGAAACATGCAATAAATATTTAAACTTAATTTACTACACATCAATCTAAAAATCCATCTTGCTATCTTATTCAGAATTAATTTGCTTAATTGTTACTCCTATCTCATGAATTTCAGTTTTTCTCTAACTTGAACAGTGCTGCTTTTTCCTATTTGTGCTTTAATTTGATTTCCATTCCGAGTTTATAAACAGTAATAGAGTCCTGCTTGAATATTCATTGGCTTTGAACAGCAAACTATGAAAAGGTGCTTTCTTTTACCTTAATGAATGTGGCTCAGCATGAGGTGGATCCATAATGACATTTGATTTTAGGCATCCGACAAATTTCCTTTTTATTTATTGACACATCTTGTCCAAACAGCTCCCTCGCAAGTTAGTGGAGTAATGAAAGAGAGAGTGCTGCAGAGGAGTGTGGAGCTTTCCTGGCAGGAACCAGAACATCCCAATGGAGTCATTACTGAATATGAAATCAAGTATTATGAGAAAGTAAGTGCTAAGATTATCTGTAATGTACAACAATGTGCTGTTTGCTTCATGTTGGCTTGCTGTGTTGCGGAACAATGTTAAAACCATCAGCTATTCACTGTCCTGTCTCTTCAAAGTCACAGTGATTTCGCTCATTTTTAATAACTATCAAATCTCTGCAATTATTATTGCTATCATATGTCTCATATATTGTATTTTGGTATCCTACAAATGAAATATCCACTTGAAAACTGCTTTTTTTGACTTTTTTTTAAAGTTGAACTTTGATATTTTACCATATTTTTCATTTTCCTATCTCTTCTATGTTGTATATAAAGCTTGTTTCATTTCCTTCTGTGTCACTGTAATTTCAGTCTTGAAAGGATATATCAAATACAACTCTTGACTGTATTTGATATTTCCTTATGAGCTGGGCAGCTTCGACTTGATGTCTGAAAACTTCCAAAGCACTTTCTACAGTTTCAGCTGATAAACATTCTTTATTTGTCCTTTTAAAATGTCCCAGCATTGTGAGATTTATTTTTCACTTGTTCTCTTAATACAATAATGAATTGAGGGCTGCTTTTCAATAGTAGAATGAAGCAATCTCTGTTTCTGGTAGAGTGAAATTGCAATCTTATTGATGTCAGTCGGAGTTTTGCCATTCATTTCAGTGTGTCTAGGACTTCATTCATGATAACTTTGAAGTACTCCAGAATAAAAAATTTCTGACAAGCATATAAGTAGGGCCACATGCAACCCGTGAGCCAGATAAAAGTGGAGTGAAGGCAGGTTGTACAGCTGCATGTTTGCCAAGGGACCCAGATTAATTCTGGCTTCTCCAGATTCCCTGGGAAATTTACTATAGCATGTAGCTTTATTTCTAATATTTATAAAATATTCAGGAGACGAAAAAAAGAACTAATTAAAATGCAAAGAAATTAACAAAGGAGCTCCTTTGTGATCACTTGTGAAGTCATTTCATCTCTGCAAAAAAGGTAGCAGTACTTCTGTGTCTAAAAGTGCATGTTAGCATGCTGGGTAACATAGACCTGGGTATGTTCAGACCCGACTGGTTTTAATACCAAATGTCCCATCTAATTTTCAGTGCTGAAGTACATGAATATACTTATCAAAAGATTTTTATATGATTTGGGAAGGGAATAAAATGTTTATTTGTTGATGCTGACTTCCAGTTTAAATTGTTAGCTTTAATGACTCATAATGAAGTTTAACAGGTATACAGACAGCAAAACAATTCTACTAAATTTAGCAGGTAATTTTTGCTACTCAAACATGCATGTGTGCGCACACACACATATAAACTCCATACATTTTAAAAAAATTACATATTTACCACAGGCTAAACTGTTCTACACACACACGCACACACACACACACTCACACAAAATGAACTAGGAAAAAAAAACAAAACAAAAAACCTTGGATTTTAATATGCAGAGTAATTTCTCATCTCCCATGGTAAAATAAATAATTTAAATAGGTAGTGGAAAATGAAAGAAGAACACTCAAGATACTATACTTTCATAAAATGCTAACTATTAGAATGGGGCATTTATTATTTTCTCTGAATATTCATGTTACTTCGCGTCAGCAGCAGGATCTCATTGCTGGTTTCATATGTGTGCAAAGACAAGAACTGATGATGTTAAACTTCTTTTGTACCACTTATTACTTATTGCAGTTAGATTAGTACAAAAGAAGCAGCAGCTCATCTTACAAACAGCTCTAGATAAACTGAACTATTTGTCTTTAATTTTGTCAGACATCCTCAACACAAAAATACATAGATGTATGCCTTCCTTCCAAAATACTTGTAGTTCAGCTTGAAAAATACTTCATATGCTACTTTCTCAGAATGAGGGGGGCAGTTTAAGTTTTTTTTCCATTAGCTTAAAAAAATATATCTGAACTTTCAGCTCCTTTTACAAGCAAATTAAATCATACATTTTTGTGGTTCTGAAATATTCTGTTAAGTGGTTTTTTCACCTCTCACTTCTGGCTATAGATGGAATGGAAACTGCCTGAAATCTCCCAAGTAAGTCTGTCCTGTGAGATTTCTAGTACGAGTTCTTTTTATTTCTTTGTAATTTATTTATTTTGAATGCAAGAAGTGTTGGCAATTCAGATAAGCCTCATTTATGCATCAAGACCCAAACTCTGAAATTCCAGTGTGGCTTTGGTTCCTGAAACTGACTGTTTATAGTTTCCTTATACTTGTTTCTCATCTCCTAAGCATTCATGGTTTTTTCTCACATACCAACATACATTCCACCATGTTCCTCACTTACAGATTACTTAAGACCTCTTGGAGAAGTTATGAAAAATTGTTGCTAACTGAGCCTGAGGGACTGCTCAAATGACATACTGGACAAGACCCAGAAGAAGCCATTACTGAATCTCAGAAAGAAATCATATATGTTGCTCTTAACCCTCTACTTCAGAAAAAGTCTTTGCTTCTTGACCAACTCCAAAGGGAAAAGTTCTGCATCATTTTTAGCTGGCAAAGTGCTATTGAAATGAGTTACAGATTTATTCCTTCCCTCTGTATCCATTTCATTAGCACTGCCTCGCATGGCTCATGCTTCTCTAGTCATGTGGTGCATTCAGACGGGTGGTTAATTCATCTCTTCTGCCCTTCAAATCAGGGTTGTATCTGCCACCGAAAATCAACAGGGCTGCACATATCTGTGCTGAAAGATAATCTGGATCAGTAAATGTGATGAATAAGTAGAGCTTTCTGAATACTGTAATGATCTGTGATACAGCTCTTGTAGTATTTGAAAGTGAGTTATTACTCATCGGGTTTGTAATCTTACAGCTTCCAATTTGGGTGGTGTCATGCTGAGCTGCTTTCTTGATGCCACAGAGTCAAAACCTGAGAAAATAGTAGAAGTCATAAAAAAAGAAAAAAAAAAAAAGAAAAAAGAAAAAAAGTTAAAACTGAGTTGAGGACCATAGATTTAGGTGCAAAATATGGCCAGTTATACATTAGCAGTACTGTATTCTTTAAAAAGTATTGGAAGGTAACAAGGGAAAACATTCTGACTCTGAAAGAACAGATTTCCTTGTCCTTGAATTTTTAGACCCCGATGATCCCTCTGGAAAGCTGTGGTCAAGCTATTTTCTCATCAAAATTGCACAAAATGTAATCAGAGCCAAGAAGCAATAATTTTCAGTCTTTATGTTTTATGAGTAAAAACATGAGCATCCCATTTAAATTTTATGTTACACTTAGAGCTCCTCATTGCACTGACAGTGTTTGGTAATATTCCACAGAGTATGTTTATTTCTTATGTTGGGAAAAAAAAAGCATTCAACAAATTGAAATAAACTACCCCGGCTGGCTGTCAGTTGGTGATGTGCAACCATGGTAAAATGTGACCTGTAAATGTCATTTAATCTTTTGTCTTATTGTTTCCAGGATCAAAGGGAAAGGACCTATTCAACAGTGAAAACCAAATCCACTTCAGCTTCTATTAATAACCTAAAGCCAGGAACAGTGTATGTTTTCCAGATCCGTGCTTTTACTGCTGCTGGTTATGGAAATTACAGCCCGAGGCTGGATGTTGCTACACTAGAAGAAGCCACAGGTAAACAATCAGATTTATATGAATATAACACTTTCAGTAGAATCAGTAAGTAAAGCAAGAAAGGAAAGAGTCATAGGCAATATTAATAAACTAGAAAAAAATAAATTTCATGTGAAGAAAGATTTTTTGCATTGCGTTTTGAAAGAGGAGCTTCAGTTTGCAGGTGCCCTTATTTGTCTAAAAATAACGCATACCACAAATCATGTAGGTATGTGTATGCATGCTTAGGGAAAAGTTTACACATTTTAAGTCATCCGAATGAAACTTTTCCATCACTGAGACCTGGCAGCAGTGAACCCATTCACTGCCTACTTCCCTGGCAGCTTCTCAGCTCTTCTGCAGATCCAAATTAGGTTACTCTCTTTTGGGTCATTTACTTCAGGTCGACATGCCTGACAGCAGGTCAGCTAGATTTGGATCTAAGTACACATAGCCTTACAGGCTCAAGAGGCATGGATGCCAGCTCTGCTTTCTGCACTTTATCTAGCATATCTAAGGTGTAGACACACACTACTGCATTTTATTAATTGCAGATCCATGTCACCTGAACAGTTTGTAGGTATTCTTCAAACACAGCTGTTAGGTCTTGGTTCCACATAGAACATGAGAACTATCAATAATACCACATTTCTAATACCTGTAATTGAAATACCAATTATCACAATGGCATAGTAACTGTTATTACTAATATCATTAGCTTTGTCTCTGCTAGAATGCTTTCCATCCATGGAGTTCTGCTTTAGGAAGAGTCAGTAGCAGAACACCCATTTTGCAGAATGGGAATCTGAGGTACTGCCAGAAGTCACTTCTTATTTTGAGTAGATTTTTGGAAAACAAATTAAAAATCTGTCAAAATCTGTCATATTTTTTTTGCTAATTATCTGGTTTATTTTCCACGGTGGTTTAAAATTAGTAGACTAAAACGTTTCCTGAACATTTCCTTAATTACCTGAATATTTTTTATGTACTGAATGCAACCATACTGGTACCCACTAAAATTAGCAACGATCATTTTAGAGGTAAACAATCTTGACTGGAGTTTGGAGAACATCTGAAAGATTAGGAAATCCTAGAATAAATGCATCACTGACCATGCTCATGTACCATTTTTCTGACCGAGGTGGTGAAAAATTGCATACAAACCAGTGACATACTTGGCTAGTATGCACAGCAGATTTTTCTCTTGTCAAAGGACAGCTTTTTGGTTTTTGTTGGGTTTTTTTTTTGACATCCCATGTAAATGTCCTGTGCTGTCATTAAAGAAAAATTTTAAAGTGGCTTATTTTCCATTATTTTGAGAGATATCTTGAAGTTATAGAATTTAATTCCCATCAAGAATAAACATCCTCAATTTTCTGCATATGGTTTTCAGAAATAACTATCGTACTGGTAAAAAGATAGTAAATTCCATTCAGTTATTCCAGAATTTTTTAATACAAAACTATTTGTTTCTCATATTTTATATGTAGTTTTATCAGAATTTGCAGGCTAAACAAATTAGTCCTTTGCTAACATTTTAAAGGGGGACGTTCACTGGCTCATTTTTAGGAAATATGCCTCAAATAAAATACTGTACAGGTGAGCAGTAAAACAGTGTTATGCTACAAGTTAAAAGGCATTGCCTTCTCAAGAGTCGAATGGATTTCTGAATGCAGCTTTTTAACATGTCAAGATATCAGGGTGCACTGGATGCCATCATCCAGGTCACTTATAAAGATATCAAAGATCTCTGGGCCCAAAATCAATACCTAAGGTACCCCACCTCTGACAGGTTGACAGTTTGAAAAGGAGCTATTTGCCACAACTCTGTGAGTGGGGCTGTCAGCTATTTCCCCACCCAGGACATGGACCATTTTATTACCTTGTTAAAAATCAGTTTCTCTAGCAGGAGTCTGTGGGGAACCATGCTGAAAGCCTTGGAGAAGTTCAGGTAGACAATGCCCACTGCTCCTCCCACATCAACTGAGCAGGTTACTTTGTTGTAGAAGGCTATCAGGCTTGCAAAGCACAATTTGCCCTTAGTGAATCTGTGCTGACTTTTCCCAATCATGTGCTTCACAGGACTTTTGACAGGCCCAGGAGGATTCATACCATAACTTTCTCAGGGACTAAAGTAAGACTGACAGGCATTTAATGTCCTGGATCCTCCTTTAAGTCATTCTTAGATGGGGCTGACAGCTTGTAGATGGGCCTTGTATTGTGCTCCAACTTACAAACTGTGATAGAAACTGCATGACTACTTTTCAATATTTGAGGAACTTTATCCATTATTTTAATATAATCTGATATGTAAAATATGTGTAGTTTATACCTGTATTTGCACATATTGTACATGTTGAGCATTGCATATATGTATTTCTGCTAAAGTTTCGAATTTATGAAGAAAAATTCTTCATATAAAAATAGCATATTTCTATTCTACGCTGTGTTTGCCACAGAGCAAAGTACTTTTTTGTTGAAATCATTGCTAGAGATGATCATGTGGTTTTTGTAGCTGAAGGAGTCTCCCAGGAGTTACAGTTCTCAGTGTTAAAGTAAAAGGATTCAGCACAGCCTAGTGTGAACACCACTTTTTCCTTTTGCCAGGAATAGATTTAAATCAAAGAAGCATAAAGTAATAAGCAGATGTAAAATTTATTCCTAATGTCTGAAATGACACTACCACAAAATTTTATAAGGCACAAAGAGTAATATTTAAGAAAGTAGTATCTGACCTACATGAAACCAAATTATCATTTAAACTTTCATGATGAACTTCATCAGGAATTCTTTTCTACAAATCATACATTTCAGGTTGCTTGCATGAGAAAATGTCACTGAAGGAGCAGCACAGCTTTTAGTGCTGATTTCCTGTTTTAAATGATTCAGGATGTTCAGACAGCCATTCCCCCACTCTTTCAGCTCTATCCTTAAAAGACAGTTTTAACTGGTTTAAATTAAGCATCATTCATGTGCAAATATCATAACACCAGATCAGTTATCACCGGTAGCTGATTGCCCAGGTGATACCAGGTCCCTGTCTCATCCTCTGACTCTGAGCACATGTTAAGCAGAGGTTAGGGCAGACTTCTAAGTCCTTCTTAGTGCTTCCCTGCCACCACCACTGTGGTAGCACCAGTGATGGGGAACCATGCCATGCATCCCCTGAACAGATCATCAGCACCCCAAAATCGTTCTGTTTCTGCCAGGCCACAGCAATCATTCCAGAAGGTGCATTCTCATTCACCCTTGCCCTAACAGACTGACTTCATCAAACAGAAGGGGAAACAGCACAGAGAACATCCTCAACCTGCTTCCAGAATGTGGCAGTACTCAAAATCTGTGAGGAAGTTATGCAGAGCAGCATGCTCACATATGTCAACCTATGTGCACTTAACTTGGCTGCTAGATTAGATGTCAGGCTGGGATGGGTATTTTTGCAAACTCTGTTAGATTGGTGCGGCCATGAGATAGTGGCCACTGATTTCCTAAAAATTACACAAATGTGATATAGGCTGGCTTGCAGTAGAATCCTTCTGACCTGAGTATATCAGAAACTTATAGCTACTGACAAATAAGCAGTTTTTCTTTTCAAAGACCAATACAAATAATGAGATCTTCCTTTCCTGCATTAGGTACAACATAGAAAAATGACAGTTTCCTCAGGAAATTAAACTTGAGGGAAGGGAAAGAAAATTTCTCCTCAATGCATGTTATTCCATATCTGTGTAGATTAGCAAGAGATTTGTTATTTTGGGGGGAAGAAACTGGTACAGGTCACTGAAAAATAAATCGTGTTGATTGGCTTATTTCTCCCAAGACAGAGCAATGAAAATTGCTGTTGTTTGTTTCTATGGGAACCTCTGAAGTCTGCAACAGGAACCTGATTCTGTGGAATTCATAAAATCTTCATGTAGACATTCCTGTTAAGTTACCACTACCTGCAGTCAAGCCAAACATATTAACATAGCATCTACAATTTAGTTAATCAGCTACCAGCTACCAGTTGGTTTTTCTTTCCTTTTTTTTTTTTTTTTTTTTTTTTTTTTCTCCTTTATCTCTTTGCTGCTTCCAGATGACTCACGTTTTCACAGTCCCTTGCTCAGCAGTACTGCCTGATGTCTCTTCCTTTATTCTCAGTCTCTTGGGCTGGATCCTCAGTTACAAACTATTCATAGAGTTGCATAGAGCTGTGCTCATTTAATGCAACCGAGTATATAGGGCCACTCTCATTAGATGTCGGTCAAGCAATGTATTTAACAAACCTTGAGGTTTCTCAGGCTAAATATTTACACCTTCGGTGTACATTAATGTGACGTGAATACATTTGCATATATTAATGGCATTGTCATATCTGAATAAAAAGAGCAATGACGTGTGGATATTTTAGCATGTAAATTCTCTGAAGCATGGAAAATTCCATTTTATATATCTGGAAGCACCTTTTTGTTGTTAACAGAAACAAATTATATGTAATAATAGCAATTCACAATGATTAATAGCAGTAAGATGTGGAAATATGCTAACTAGGAAATTTGTGCTAATAGATAGTGCTTCATCTCAAACATTCTTATAGTTAAAACACTATATCAACCAGTTCTAGGGGGACAGGCTAGGAGCAGGCTCTTCAGAGACTGTTCTCCTACTGTCCTTTCTTTCGTGAATATCCAGGTCTTTCCTTTTGGCAAAGAGTCAACCACTGAGCAAAGCAGAAGTGCAGCCATAGGAGGGAGTGGAAGTGGCCAACACTGGCTTTGGGCTAATGGTTGTAGCACGCTGACCAAGCTGATTCCAGCACAGCTCCTTTTTATACCCTGTAGACAAGCATGACCTCATTCAGCATTTTGATGAATTTCTGATGGAGTCCCTTCTTTAGACTAGCTTTATCGACTTAATATATTAAGGCAAATGCAAAGATAAACAGTCTGCAATTCATGAAGGTTTATGTAATTTTTTGCTAGCTTTGTAAGAAATAATATTAAACTAATCTGTGGCCTGTGCTCTGTTTGCAGCTACGGCTGTTTCCAGTGAACAGAATCCTGTTATTATCATAGCTGTGGTTGCTGTGGCAGGAACCATCATTCTGGTCTTCATGGTGTTTGGATTCATCATTGGTCGAAGGTATTGCACCTTGCCTAGGCATAAGCACATCTAACCCTATTCTTGTGAACTCTTGTGATATAGTCTAATTTGTGATGGTAATTTTCAAAACTGAAATGGAAGTCATTTTTATTAAGGACAATTTTCATTTAAATCTCTTTATCAATTACACAGTTTGTTCTCCTGGTTTGGCAAGACACAAAAAATCAAGATGTTCCTTTTGTCCTATGTAAATGTGCTGTAAAAGGAACCCCTAGTAGGTTCTTTACCTGTACTCCTCAAAATCCCTCTTTCTGTTCAGTTTTCTCACGTGGAGAAGTCTGACACTTTATCTGATCAGTCTTTAAATGACTTTACAAGAAAGAGAGGCACAGCAGTAAGTTTAAAAATACTTTAATGTAAAACTGTGTTCTACTTTCAAGTTCTTTAATCCTCTATTTTATCTGTGGAAACTTTTCAGCAGAACTAGAATTTTCTCTTTAGGACCTGTCCCAACTGGTATTTGATAAAAAAACCCTTTTGATTGGATCTGCTCATGATTTATTTAAAACTTTGCTGTCGAGAGAATTATAGCTGTAACTTTCAAAGGGTCTACAGGAGTTAGGTGTTCAGTGCCTGAAAACCACAGCCTGCAAAGCTGATGTTTTCAGGGCTTTAGATGTGAGGCAGTATCATTATTTACCAGTAAAACTGGTGTCTTTTTTTCAGGCATTGTGGCTATAGCAAAGCTGATCAAGAAGGGGATGAAGAACTTTATTTTCATTGTAAGTGTTTTGCTTTATTTTTTTCCCGCTTCCAAAATTTCCTAACTGCAATAGTGTAGACAATTGCAAAAAAACTACTAAAAAAACCCCACTTCATCTAAGACAAAGCCATTAGAAATTTAAAAATTCTCTGTAGATTGCAAATGGGAAGTTAAACACTGAAAAAGTATGACCTACACATAAGGAATGCAGATTAAAGTTAACATTGCTCACACGGATGGTTGTATTTCCACACACATGTATGATATACTGTTGTTTTCATTATGATTTTTGTTTTTTTGGTTGCTTTGAATACATGCTTCACACCTTCCTAATGAACCCTCTGAGGTGCAGTATTTGAGAGACCTTTGGCCAAGTGACTATATGATCTTTACCTCAGGCAAACTTCAGATTAGGAAGGCGTGCGTCACTGCATCACCCTAGCAACAAAACTGTTCTGCTCAGAAGCTGTCTTCTGCTACTGTGAATACTGTGGATATTCTGAATACTATAGCATCAATATTTCCAAAACATAACATCCTTAAAATTAGAATATTCAATATGAAAAGAAAGGTCAGCTACTTCATTATATTTCTCTGTTCTAGAATCACTTGCCTAGTGAAGAATAGAACCTAGAGCCTCTCCTTAAAATCACAGCTACCATCTGAACTTATACTAGAACCCTGGTAAAATTAAATAAAATACATCTTTCTTCATTTAATGGCAAGTGAAATTGAAGAGGAGAGGAAAGCTTATGCTACAGTAGTTTCAGTTTTATGAAAATATTTTTTTAAAAACTTTCTTATCTTAATCCATTCCCATTTCAGTTGTAATATAATTTTGACATGAGAAATTAAAAATATTTTCTTCTTTTTAGAATCAGTTATTCACTCAGGAAGTATGTCAAAACTACAATGCAAAATGAATTTGGGCATCCAAAATTGCAGAAGTACATACTATAATCAAATTGAATACAAGTTCTGATACTGGACAATGCTCAAGTTTTCAGACCTCTCCCATACCTGATAACTCTCACATCAGCAGAACTTGCTAGTTAGTTATGCAGTTCTGTATGTAGCCTTTATATTCTAGCAATATTTGCAGCTGCACCTTAAATCTAACAGTTTTATGTTTTTATGAAAGCAACATGGCTTATCTTATTTTACATATATTAAAATCATCATATTTTAATGTAACTTGGGGAATGAAGTAGCCAGGAATCACAAATTTGTAGAATCTTCTCAATGCACACTTCTTTAAACAAGTAATTCTAGTGAAAGCTCCACCCAAAATCAGATCAAGGTTTTTGTTTCGCCTTCCTGCCCTGAAAAAATTAGATGAGCTAAAATTTCTTCACACTCCCTGAGTTTGGATGTGTTGCTTCCTAAATAATAGAATCATAGAATTGTTTTGGTTGGAGAAGACCTTTGAGATCACCAAGCCAAATCCTTAGCCTTGCACTGTCAAGTCCACCACAAAATCATGTCCCTAAGTGCCACTTCTAAAAGTCTTTTAAATACCTTCAGGGATGGTAGCTCAATCACTTCCCTGGACAGCCTGTTTCAATGCTTGACAACCCTTTCAGTGAAGACATTTTTCCTAATATCCATTATAAATCTCCCCTGGCACAACCTGGGGCTATTTCCTCTTGTTCTATTGCTTTTTACCTGGGAGAGGAGACCAGTGCGTACTAAACTAAGGAGTGACATAAATGCAGCTTTAGTCAATCAGTTCATAACCTGCACAAGAAAGGTGGAAACTAATAATGGAATAAGAATTATTTATCATGCACTTTGCAGTACAGGTGATTTTTAAGAATTCATCAAAAATCTGTTACTTAAATGTCACCATTTCAGGAGTGATGGATTTGAAATTTGCCTCTGTTAGATATATTATAAGCTTCTCAATTCTTTTCAGAACAGCTTCTGCTTTCACTTTTTAACATCCCTATTATGTCCTTGAAGGAAAAGATCAATTATGTATTCTTGTATGTCAGTATATAAACAAAAGGAATATGCTAACTAAATAATTCCTTTTCTCGTCACCATTATCAGTGGCATTTTTTTTGATTCAGTGAAAGTGTAAATGAATTAATATGAAAGCTGCTACTTAATAATATTTGATCCAGAAATAGGTAGACTTTAGAAGCATTCATTTCCTTCACTTTAGTTTCAAGAAATCTGGCTACCCAACAAATTGGTCTGAACAGTTATCATACACAGTCTTTTATAAATCATAACACCAAATATAAGTCACTTTTTGCCCAGCTGTTTTTTCATGATCTATAGATTAAAGATTTAGCATTTGACTGTGTTTGATAACCATGTACAGAATGAGACGGAACCCAGTGCTGTGGTGCACCAGCTTAGTCACAGAGCTCGGGACACCAGTTTGGTGTTCTTTTTTTTCCTTAATACCTGGACAGCTTTATTCTTTGCTGAGCTACAGGGTTTTCAAAAATCTAATTTAAACCAAACAATTAACACCAAAATTTAACAATTTTTAACCAATTTTTTTTTTAAAACAGACTTTATATCACTGTATTTAATTGACTATCATATATTTTATTTCAGTCCTCTTCAACTCTCTGTGACCTCAGGTGCTACACTTGAAGACAGAAGTACAATGGAGGAGTTTAGTCAAGCAGTTCAGATTTATATTTGGTTTCCTCCTACCAGTTTCTTCTAACAATGTCTTCAAATTCAGGCCAGCATTATTTCATGTTGGTATGCCAGGATAGCCTTGGGCTGTCAAAATGTTTTATGACAGCTTGAATAAAGAACCATCAGAGGCCCACTTGAGATTCACAAGGTTACCTCCAATCTAGGCCCCTTATCACAAACACAAGAGAATAGCTCCTTCTCTCTCTCCCTGTCTGAAAACACTATTATAGGGAGTTAACTTACTGTTTTTCTCTAATTTCATCTAGTAATTTTTTGGTTTTAAGAAAAAACTATTTATTATTTTTAGAAACTCTAACATCAATGCAATTGAAAGAACATCTATTTAAATGCGTAATATGGCAAATAATAACATCTGGGCAACAGTTGAAGTTCTATGGATGCAGATTCATTAGATTTCTCAAAAAAAATTATCTAGCTTTCTCTATCTTATGGTAGTTTGTGGTATTTTTGTTCACTAATACTATCTGAAACAAAAATACACGTGATTACTTAGATATTTTTCAGTATATTTTCAATTTAAAAATATTTTCTGACTATGTAAAAGGTTACAAAACAACCACACGTTATTTAGGTTTTGTATTGACTTCTGATCCTATTGCTGTCTATGAGTATATCAATTACCAGAGGAACATTCTTGCATTTTAATATTGAGTTTTAATTCACTGATTTAATTAAAGCTTAAGAATGTAATCCTTGTGAGCCAAATTTATTTCATTTAAAAAATGCTTGATTAATAGAATCCCAAGGTTGTTCTACTTTCACCAGAAGAGCAGAAAATAATTTTCCTGAATCATCATCCACAAACTAAGGGAAAAAAACTACCTGCTGGCTGGGGTGCTAGAGTACTTCAGGTGCCCTAAGTGCTATGCCGGAGAAAGAGAGAGCAAAACCCAAATTGCTGTATATTACTCACTTAGGTGTGTGAAAGAGGGAATAATTAGGCCACAGAGCCCACTTCCCCTTCCTATGCCTTTACGAGTTTACTACAAGTATTACCCATGTTCATATTCTAGTGCAAGAAACAGACCTAAGGATATAAATTGTAACTGTGAATAATTTAGCTTGGATGTTGCCACAGTCTGCAAGTAATATTATATTCAGTAGATTAAGCAAATTGAAGTGAAGGGAAGAGCCTTTCAAATCCCATTAGACAACTGAGGTAAAATAAAGAAATGCTGTTTACACAACCTGGGAAGAGAGGATAAGGTGTCCTTACACAGAAAAGAAAGTTTCACCTCCTCTGCTGTTGTTATACTAATTCTGGTTTGGGGTTTTTGTTTTGGTTTGGGTTTTTTTGGCTCCCACTCAACCCTTGCATTTTATTCCATTGAGCTGTTTAATATTTATTACCTCTTTCACTTCAAGGTGGAGATGGAGATGCTAATGTTAGTCATTTTTAGAGATGGGGTTGTGTACTTGTGTCAGCATGCTTCCAGATGATGCTTAAAACTGAAGTTGCCTCTTGGAGCGGCTGTGATTCAGGCAGTGTGGAAGCAGGTTCACTCTTCCAAGGAGCACTCTGCATAATGAAATTCCTGGGCTGACTGCACAATAAGTGCCTTTGCTTCATCACAGTCATGCTTTCTTACATCATTACAGTTAAATTTCCAGGCACCAAAACCTACATTGACCCTGAAACCTACGAGGACCCAAATAGAGCTGTCCATCAATTCGCCAAGGAGCTAGATGCCTCTTGTATTAAAATTGAGCGTGTGATTGGTGCAGGTAAGGCTGCCGTGGCTTCCTGATTCAACTGTTCCATTTAGCCGGGATCGAAACTCATACATCATAATGACAGGCAAATAATTATACCTCAAGTACAGAAGAACTTTTTGCATTTGCCAGAGTGGTTAAGAGCAATGAAGCTGCGCTTGCTTCAAAAATGTAAAAATTCAGGGGGGCTGGCAGGGGGAGCGAGACAGATGATGACGACGACAACAAGAAATAAATAAATAAGCAAATGAAGAGTCTTGCTTGACATTGAAAGCTTGTGGGTTTCTAATTCTGCATCTGCTGTTAAAATGTAATTGGGAGAAGGGGCAGTTTTGCTGCTTATTATTTACTGTCAGAGTACAGGCATTAGGCATGACTGCAAATTCTGATTACTCTCCTTTTGCAAGAGGGTTTTTACCTCAAAATTTTTGTTCACGTGAGTAAGAACACTGGCTGCAGCACAAAATCTTAAATAGAGACTAGGAAGGTCTTGTTCCTATATAACAAAATCTTGCCTAAGGCTGTTTTTTGTTCTAACATTTTTCTTTTTGATATTCTGTGAATACAAAAAGTTATTGTTTAACTTCTCATGACTGACTGTAATTGAACCAGTATTGCATTGCTTTTCTTCCTCTTGAACTGTCTACCACCTACTTAAACCATGGTGTTCATGCTCTAAAAAGGCAGTTTCATTTGTTTGCATTAATAAGATATGTGACTATTTTATTGCACTACTCCATGTAGTGAAATTAAGTTTCTGTGGGTAAGAAAAATATCAAATGCTTTGGATTCCTGGAGGAAATGTACTTTTGCTTTCTTGTTTTATAAAAGTATTAGTAGAATACTTTTTAAATCACCCTGTAGTTTTGAATGCACTGTAAATCACATGCTGTGGTATTATTTAAAATGTGAAGAAGAAATATCTCTAAATAAGCTGGTTTACCTTTTAAAAACTCTTTACACTTAGAATTCACAATGTATCTTTAAAATAACCTCACTCATGTTGAATCATGTCTTAATCAAGGAGTAGTCCTGTTGAAATTAACAACACTGCTGAGCAAATTATTCCTTCATGAGTAAGAGCATAAGAATCCAGCCCTTTCTAACTAGTTACTTTTTTAGTGCAAGAACAGCAGCATCTGTTCTAATAAATACACAATATACAAGATTTGGATTCAAGATTAGCATAGAAAAATTAATGAGCTTTATCTTCTGCTTAAGTTAAGAAACTATCAGCATAGCAACAGCTCAGAGCACACAGATATATTCTTTTGGACTTTTCCTGTGCCTTCTGAGTGAAAGTCTGAAAACACTTCAGTTGCAAAGGGGATACAGCTTAAAATATCTTTTCACTGTTATGACAGAGTAATTCCAGAATGTTAATTTTGTTGACTGCATATTAATTCATTCTTGATTTTAATGAGTGTAACTAATAGGAAGAAACTAACGTGTGTCAGTAGTCATTCTGAAGAAAGTTAATTGGAAGTGCTATGGTGAAAGCATATTGTGTATGGGGTTTAGCTATGGCTTTAACCTGTTGATGTAGGTAGCAAACAGGAGTGAAATGAAATGCAGTCCAGAAACAACAGAACATTAAAAACCCAAAGATGCAGCTGAAAATCATGCATCAAAGAAGAATGGAAAATTTGTAGTGGTGACAGCACCAGAAAAGCCAATTATGAGTCTCAATATGCATCAGCAATGCCAGCCACATTAAATACCGAGTAGTGCTATGTCTCTCTCTCAGACAAACAGGGTGCAAGTATGCTTGTGCTCAATTTGTAATAGGGATATGGGCTTTCCTTGCCAACATTTTCATTACCATCCTGCTGTGGCCACCTGTCAGACACAGAATATGGTGTTCACTATGTTGAGTCCTGGTTCATACCACACATCCTTTGTTTCAGCCTCTTTCTTGTCGACATGCTGAGCTAGTGGCTGTGCGTCTGTGCAGTATTCTCACTCTTGTTGACATATTTTCTGTGTCCTTTCTGGGCATCATTTCAGATGAATATACTATTTTTGGGGGAATAAAAGTTCATTGGCTAGCATCCTGGCCTGAGATGAACAACATACAAGTTCAAGTTTTTGGTTTGCCTGAGAGTGAGTGATCTGCTTTTGGAAATCAAGAAAAATTATATCACAGAGTGCTGGAAAGGAGTGAAGCCTTAGTATATCCTGTGCCAAGTATCCTAATTACCTGGCTCTGAATTATCATGTACACACACACTTATATTCATGTCTTGTTTTCAGCATGGGGAAAAAAAAAAAAAAAAGTTGGAAGGTACTGCTAGAGAAAATTTCTATCCTTTTATAAGTTCTTGTGGGTAGGAGCTGTAAGTGAGGTGAGTGGTGAATTTGTTAATAGTCATCCACATTGCTAATGAAGTGCAGGAGGGAGGTTAAGGAAGCATGCTAAGGGCATGAGCAGCAAGTTGTTACATATGTAAGAGCTATGCCTCGTGGTATTCATAGCTATAAGGTGGATACTCAGACCATGACACCAGTACCCAAGGATGGCTGAGGCTAAAAACAGGCAGGAACAGTTTTACTCTCTCTGGCCAGTTAGCTTAGGTACAGCATGGTGCTAACAAAGGAATGTGGAATTGATTGTCACTAACCTGAATTCAGCTAGTGTAGAACAGAGAGAGTAATTTGATTCTCTATGCAGTCATCTCCTATGAGATTCATAAAACCAGCCATGCTTGGTGGAGATTTGCCTAAACAAGTTGGTAGAAAATAGTAAGGTCTGGCGAAAGATCTGCCCTTCTGGTTGAGAATGGTGAAGCTGAAGCCTCTTTCCTTCTCTCAGCTCTGATGTTGGGAGGGACAGGAGAACAGCAGGGTTGGAATAGTGGTAGTGTCCTAAACAGAATTCATCCATTACAAGACTTAAGCAACTACCTCTTCAGGCATTCAACATCTGTCTCTTACAGGCAAATGCCTCTCTACACTGACAAATGCCTTGCCAGTGTGTATGTGCCTTTAAGTCCTAATCCCACCAGGTGCCTCAGGACTTCAGCCTATGTCCCAAAGGGATTCTCTGATCAAAGCTTCTGTGTTTGTCTTTCCTAATTCAATCATTTCTTTTCAGCCCTCACCTTATAACATGTCTCGGATATAGGTGTGTCTGCATACTTGTGTGTACTCAATAGCTTAACATTAAGGCACTCCATAGGTATGCAGGAGATAAATTTCTGACTCGAATTGTTTCGGAGGAGGGAGTTGGATCTATATCTCCTATACTCCAGATAAATTTGCACAACATCAGATTAGTAAATATTTTTGTGATTAATCTTTCTCCTTTTAAAGAGATGTTCCCCTTTATTCAGTATAAGATGTATTACAGGCCTTTTCAGCTATACATCTCAAGGGATTGTTCTTCCTGACTGGGGAATAAGGGATCTATCTTTCTCTCTTTGCTGACACAGCTGTGAGGCAAGGGATGACCCTTTCCCAGCCTCCATAATACTGTCATTCACCTTCATGTCTCATGCTTCCATGCTCTTTCTTGTCCAATGGAATCCTTCTTTTTCACTGCTTCTTCAAGTTCCAGTTGTTACTTAGTTTAGAAGCCCTTTACAAACTTCCAGTATTTTCTTGTATTTGTTTAATGTAACAAAATTATTTTAGTCACACCTTTCATTTCATAATCTGCAAAGTAAATTATCCTGCTTGAAGGTAATAATGTAGTGCTTCATTTAACACCATAACAATGTTAAATTAAAAGCAGCTTTGAAAGAGCTGCCTTTTGAAAAAGAAAAGAAAATACAACAAAAACAAAAAAAACATCAAATCTAAAGATAGCAAAGAAACCATGTAGAACAGAAAGACATTTTCACTTAGAAATGGCATTACCATTTCTGTAATAATATTTTCTTATCAAAGCCACTTCATTTTTATTTCCTATTAAAAAAAAAAAAAAAAAAAGGAACAAATTACTAACAAGTCTTTTAAAATATTCAAATAATAGTTTTGTAGATAGGCTTAACATGGTATTCACTCCATAAGGTGCTCAGTCAGCAATTCCTTTAAAGCACGTGCCTGCCTGTGTGTTCTTAGGTAATCCATTTCAAACGTGAACGTTCATTTGTTAAATGTAAACACACACTTAGGTGCCTAGTTGCATCAAGGCATAAGAAGAGTATTGCTACTATAGTTGGAGTAATTCAGCATTGGTTTACTTCATTGTAGGAGAGTTTGGTGAAGTGTGCAGTGGACGTCTAAAACTTCCTGGGAAGAGAGATGTTGCGGTAGCGATAAAAACTCTGAAAGTTGGCTACACTGAAAAGCAAAGGAGAGATTTCCTGTGTGAAGCAAGCATCATGGGACAATTTGACCACCCCAATGTTGTTCACTTGGAGGGAGTCGTTACAAGAGGTAATCAACACTTCAGTCTATCAGTCAAAGAGCAGCATAATGCCAGAAATCACTTTAGCTTATTCATGGTCAAAGATTCAGATTATAAACAGGCCTCACACTCCTAATGCATTTTCTCATGATGTATAACTAACTAAAACAATACTTACTTTATGCTACAACCTGAGGAAAAGATTTAAGATTCATGCATAATTAAAAGATAGAGTACTTTGAAATACATTATTTTTCTAGTTTCATTTAGCCTCAAAGACCATGCAGAGAGATAAGGTTTCTTCTTGTGTCCTTTTGTATTATCTGAAGTGTCATTATTCCAGAGTCCTGTTCACACAGCAGGAATTAGGAGAATAGACTGATACTTTGATTTGTATGGTTTAATTTTGAGAATCATGACCATATTCCATGTAGACATTTAAGAACTTGTTAGAGCTCAGTGAAAATGCTGGAGGCATCAGAAATGTTTGTTGTCTCAATGATACAGTGCTTCAAAGGAATAACATATGTTTTAACAACAAAAAAAAAAAAAAAGCCAAAAAAAAAAAAAGCCGAAACACCTATACATTTATGTTACAGTTTTTCAAACAAAATCTGTCTTATTTCAGGGAAGCCAGTCATGATTGTAATAGAATACATGGAGAATGGGGCCTTAGATGCATTTCTTAGGGTGAGTACCAAAGTGAAAACATACATAAACATATTTTAAGTGATATACATACTATATATTATTTTTTAAATTGTGATTTCATACATGTGCATACATATTTGTATACATGCATGATATTCTTATAATTAAAATGGGTTTGAGACTGAAACAGAGCTTGACAAATACTAGTAGTTCTTTACATTCTTTCAGCAATACCAGATTAGAAATGAGAGGATCAGACAGGATCACATGGGAATGTTGTAGTGAATAGAATTTAAGTGATTTAATGTGCCATAGACATAGTGGGTTTGATTATTGCCATCACCTGAAGTTACAAACACTGAAACTACATCTGCCTTTTGGGAGCAGATTTTTATTGTGTTGGCACAGTTGAAATCAGCATAGACAAATCCCTAAATGAACTGTGCTCATGTTTAAGAGAAGAACAAAGGAAGCAGAATGTCAAGTTCACAACAATTTAGTAGTTTTTGAGTGTGTGTTCTGATCTGGATAGTTCTGACTCCTTTCCAGGTGTAGAAGACAGTGTGAAATGGTGTATACATTCTACAGAGAATAGGAAGATTATCTTTGATAAACCCCAAGCTATGAATAAAACGATCAGTAGCCGAGGTTCCAAAAGGAGATAGTTCTTATTTTCTTGATACAAATAATTACAATGAGATGAAAAGCACAGAGGCAAACTATAAAGAGCAGTGCATCAGATAATCTCTCTCTTAGAAGAGACTTGATGGGATTTAGCCAGGAATTTATAGTAATTAGCAAGTTGTGTTACTTCTCGTACATTAACTACTCACATTTTGTAACTGGATGTACTGTTTTATCTCTGAAGAAAATAAAACTTGTGTTTGAAGTGAGTTTCTTTGCCCTGGGATGAATTGCCACAGAAGTAGAAAATTTGTAGAAAGCTTAAGTTGTAAAACTAATTCTTATTTCTCTTCTCAGCTATACTAACAAGAATTGCTGCTCCTTTCTTCCCTCCAGAAACATGATGGGCAATTCACAGTCATTCAGCTAGTGGGAATGTTGAGAGGAATTGCTGCTGGAATGAGATATTTGGCCGATATGGGATATGTGCACAGGGACCTTGCAGCACGCAATATTCTTGTCAACAGCAACCTTGTTTGTAAAGTGTCAGACTTTGGCCTTTCCAGAGTTATAGAAGATGATCCAGAGGCTGTCTACACTACTACCGTAAGAGAAATCATTGGGTTTTAGTAGTTTTGAGATGTGGTTATGAAAATTAAACATATCTTCTAAAGACTACAGATAAGAGACCCACCTTAATGACTCAAGATCTGTAAACCAGTCAGGAAGAAAAGTGTGTCTGCAGAAAGTTGCCTCTAGTTAGGGATTCATATGTTTGTAAGAACATATGTTGTTATTTGGTAAAGTTCTTTTGATTTTTCACAGTATCTTCATTATTCCCTTCTTCATGATTTTCTGTTTGAACAAATACAGAAGTTTTAAACATAAAAGTTTTGATAATCTCATTTACTGTGAGTCAATTAAAATATTTGTAGGCTATTATTTTTTTTTCACACTAGATTTTATCTCACCAAAATGTTGACTAGCTTGAGGCTAGCCTGTGACAAAGCTCACCTCCTGCGTTTTCCCTTGCTTTTGGGTGGGACAGTTTTCTTAAATAAGCATTCATCAGGCATACTATGCTCTTTATTCTTTGGCTGAGCCAACTCTGCTTTCACACCCATGGGACCTCAGTGTACCTACTTTCTCATGCTGAGGGAAGGAGGGGCCCCTGGAATCTGCTCCAACAGGCGCAAGGATTCAGGAAACTGCTCTGGCGTTCGCAGCTGTCACTCCTGCTGCTGGGCTCTGACTGGGATCCTGGTTTGAAAATGTCAGACCAAGATTTCAGAGAAGCCATATAACAATTCAGCAGGATTTATATGCACAGGGTGAGATTCCCCTTCAGCCAGCCAGGAATTAAATGACTAGTGTAAATCAGACATCTAAGCAGCCCCTTAAAATCAGTGGAGAGAGAAGCTCTTCCAGACAAATGCAACCAGCTTAGCTTTAACAGGTGTCTAAGTGTTTTAAGAGCCAAAACTTCCTTGCAGTCCTTTAAAAATTTTGCAATTGGTCAACTCTGGTAGATGATGTAAGTGCTCCTTTCAATGTTGATGTCAATAATCATAAATACACTCTATGGAAGATGATATGGAAATTTTGTGGAAAGAAGAAAATTTTATTCTTACTTGTTTGGGGTTTTTTCCTCTTTTTTTTTTGATAGGGTGGAAAAATTCCAGTGAGATGGACGGCTCCAGAGGCCATTCAGTACCGCAAATTTACATCAGCCAGTGATGTGTGGAGTTATGGAATAGTTATGTGGGAAGTAATGTCTTATGGAGAACGACCTTACTGGGACATGTCAAATCAAGATGTAGGTTATACTTTTTCTGTCTGTAAGCGTGTGTTTGCATATTAGAAAAATAGAAATTAGATATTATAAACACGTGTTTCACTATAGATACATAAAATATTGTTCTAGAAATGACATTTATCAAAATGCCGCAGGATTCTCACAAAATGGAAAAGTTGCTGAGCTTTTGCTTTTTACCTAAATCTCTAAATCATTCATCATGTGGATGTTGTAAGTTTCTGTCCCAAGTATGAAGTGAAATTGGATCACCAAAAATAGTAATATATGCTCTTCCCTTTATTACACTTAAGGACAGAAATATTTTTTTTCCCAATAAAAAATAAATCAGAGGTTTCTGAGCTTAGAGCAATCATTTATCAGTTTGAAAAAGTTGTTAAAAATCTGAGTAGCAGTTAGCAACCTACTTTGCCTTTTCAAGGTAATTATGCTGATTTAATGGTACCCTTTTTTGCATAAAGGATGACCCAGACCAACAGGGTCAGCAGTAATAGAACAGACAGGGGGTTAATCTTGACTTCTGACAAGAGTATCTCTTAATATAGAAAGTAGAAAGGAAAAATTCCTGCAGGTGAGAAAGATGTGAGAAGGAGTCTCATTTAAAGTTCATCGGGTTGGGGGCTTGAATGTTGGGGGTTTTATTATTATTATTATTATTTTATTTTTTGATTGAATGATCGACATCAAAGTCAAAGAAAAAAAGATTAAAGTGCAAATGATGAGTCAGTTTGGCACAGTGCAAAGTTGTTAATATTTGACAGGTCTCAGTGTCAAAGATTTCATGGACTGTCAAAATATAGGCAAACAAGTCCTTGGGGCAGAGAAAGAGAAATATTTATATTCCCTTGACACCCGTAGAGTTTCATTTCTTTTGACACCTTCCTTCTGTACTAGATTCAAACATAAAAGAAGTCTGACAGGAATGTAAGATCCCTCAGAGGCAAATCTTACCTATCTTTCAGGGATAAGGAAAACTTTCAAATAGGGAAGAAATTTTGGTATCTTCAAGATTCTTGTTGGATTTCAAAAACTATTTCCTCTATTGAAACTGGCAAGTAAGGTGCATGACTGAACTTTTTTCATAAAACATATAATTACTACTTCTTGCAGTTTCATCTCTTTCTAGCATCTTACCTATAACCTTCAATAGCACACAGTTAAAAGATGCATCAATTGCTTGATAAAATAATTTAAAATATTTTTGTGTGTTGTGACCTTGGAGCATATCCTGAAAGATACCTCCCAAAACATCTAAACATCCTACTAAACCCATAGATAATTCTGTGATACAAAAATTTAGAATAATCTTATGATCATCTATTGTCCTTCACCATTACCAAGAGGATTTAACTGGAAGAAAACAATGTTAAAACTGTCTCTTCTAATGCTGCATATATACCCAGGCAGTTTATACATCTCAAGTGTATCTTTTTGCCCAAAATTAGATGAGGTTTGTATCCATAGACCAGACCAGATCTCCTAAAAAATACATCTTCATGACATTGTACCTTTAAATGATATTTCTTTATTTTTTTCTCCCTTTCTTTAAGTCACTATTTTGGATTCATGGAGGATAGAAATTTGTGTTGTGATTGCTTATTAAACAGGAGTCTTCCTTTTAGCAGTCATCTGGAACTAGGGTGCACCAGAACACTCATCCAACAATCTCCACTCAGAGACACGGTGTGCTGAGCACACAGGATCCGAACCCCCTCCTGCAGTTTCTCTGAACAGGGGGTCCCCCTCAGCTTAATCCTTGCAATAGCCCTAAAATTTACCCAATTCCCCTGCTGGTTTTTGCTACTTCTTGCTCTCATTCAATAACTGACCCTAGTGCAGATTAATCTTCAGAAATGGGCAAGATCTTAGGCTTAAATATTTTTCCTTTTCTGTACTCCTGAATTTATTACCATTATTATTAATTTATATTATTATTTTATGCCCAGAAGCAGGGTGATAACATTATATTGTCTAGTTACTTACATGTATTTACATTTTAACAACTAGGATAGGCAATGAAGGGACCTGTCTCTCCTCTAATCTACTTCACATCCTCACACAGCCTGAATATGATAAAAGCATGCTTGATTCCTAGCAGTTTTCCCTTTTTCTCTTTTTGGAGCAAAAGCAAGATTTTAAAAACAAATTGTGGGAAATGAATATAATATAAATCAATTCTATTAGTAAGAACTCCCGATATGTTCTCTTTGTAGCTTTGCTCATTTAAAAAAATAAATAAATAATAATTTCCTGCATTTGTTTCATTATCTCTGACTGCTGACTTTTGAATCCCAGACCCACCTTTCTTAGCAGAGTAGACATGGGTTGTACCCTTCGAAGTATCTAAGTTTTATATAAACTTTTTTTTTTTTTTTTTTAAGAAACTTTCCTTATCAATACTTTTGAACTGACCATCTCTAGCTGACTCATTTTGTATTTCCTAGTTTCACCCTTCTTGCTCAGAATACACATCAAAGAAGCTGATTCTGCAGTATCCCCAAGGCCTTTTTACACTAACATCATCAACTAGATTCCCACCTCTCTTCAAGATTCTCTGAAGGTCGTAATGAATGTGGAAAAGTACCGTCCATGATCCTTTCCTTTATGTTTTCACTATCCCTTACACTCTTGGATATAGTCTGATCTGGATGGTTTGCCACTTCTAAGGGTCTTAGATACATTGGCGGTTGTGTTACTGTTGTTGTCACATACTTTTTCATTTCTCATTGGTTGTCTCTGTATTCTTACCTCCTATGCAACTGCTTTGTGATAATTCATATGTAGAAAACATAAAATGTTCAATACTTTTTACCTTTTAAAAGAACAAAAATTTCTGCATTACTTTTCATAACACACCAGTTGTCCTATACATGCTTTTGCTTATTTTTTATATTTATTCCACTGCTACTTATAAGCATAAGGAACTACTCTTTTGTTTTTCCTCTTAATACTGCTCTAAAAGGTCTTTACTTTTAATATTTTATTTCCTATACAATACCATTCTTCCAGTTTCCCTATTACTCTGCAGAAACCCTCTCTCCCCACCCTATCTGACAGAGAACTTCACTGTCTCTAAAAGTTCACCGCCCTTCTACAAGATATGGATGTTACTTCAGGAATTGAATATTTCTCGGTCATTTCTGAGATGTAGGACAGTAGTGTCATTCAAAATGTTCAAATAGAAGGCTGAGGCCCAGGGAGATGAGAAAAATTCCTTCAGGTCAGGAGGACATTCTGTGACACAAACCTCAGTAAGTGCCATACCACAGGGCTATGCCTCCTCTTCTTACAAAGCTTATTTGCTTTAAAAGGTATCGATACAGTCATGGATTTCAGCCAGCTTTTTGAAGGTCATTTTGTATTCCTTGCATTTCTGTCTGCTTTACAGGCCAGTGCTTTTGCATTTTCTCACACAACCTATGGAATATTTTCTATCTGGAGTTATTATTTTTACTAAAACCTGGGTATACAGCACCCTTATTTATCAAACCAGTTCTGCTTCCTAAGGCTAAGTCCAGAACCACTTCTGATCTTGCTTTCTGTACAAATCGAGGGAGGAGACAGTCCTGTGCACTGCCCTTCAGGAATAAGCACTCTTCCTTAGCAATTCTAATAGTGCTGTGTCAGTCAATGTCAGTATACTTTAAATCCCCCACGAACAGTATTTGAGACCTTTTTCACAAGCCTTTCTTATCTGCTGTGCTTCCTGATGTGCTTTCTTATCCTGCCCTCAAGGTTTACAGCAGCTTCCTGTGATTTTACTTTACCCATTTTTATTTTTTACCTAAATCAAAATAGACTTGGCTAAGGAAGTAAATGAGTGTGTGTAATTCTTGGTTTAGACATTTATCCTCTCCTTCCATCATCTCATCATCTAGCAGCATCTCTTATTAAAACTAACTTTAGGTGATACATTAAAATACTATCCATCCTGTCTTCCTCTCTCATGTGGTGCATTTCTGCTACTTCATCATTAACATGGCTAGACGTAGAATACAACTTTATTCCCTAACAATTCATGTTTGCTAAACATTTTTCTTGGATCCTTTTATAATATCTTCAGGCTTTTTGTATTTCATATGTGCATGCCAGATCTCTATCCATTTACAAGTTATTTGCTTCTCTCATACACTCTTTCATAAAAGCCTTGGGGCAAGTAATAATGCTTTCTGAAATAACTCCATTTATCAATCTATCTGTTGCTCCCTTAGTGAATTTAATTGCTCTTCTCCACTGCTCACTTGAGTACATAATATAGCTATGTTCTGCACATGTAGAACAATATGTTGAATAATCCCAAAGATAAAGTTGGGGCAAGTATTTGAAAACATGAAGGCTAGTGTCAAAACAGCAAATTGATGGCAAATTTTGAGTTTATTGATCTTTAATTTTTTTCTTCTTTTATTTCTTAATCTGGGTGGCAACATATATTTCATATGTATCCCTTGAAAAACTACTGTCTATGTTGGCTACTAGGTTATAAAAGCAATTGAAGAAGGCTATCGTTTGCCAGCACCCATGGATTGCCCAGCAGGACTGCACCAGCTGATGCTAGACTGTTGGCAGAAGGAACGTGGTGAAAGGCCGAAGTTTGAGCAGATAGTTGGTATTCTGGACAAAATGATTAGAAACCCAAACAGCTTGAAAACCCCACTGGGAACCTGTAGCAGGTAAGAAAAGCTTTAGGGTGTTTTGGTATGATGTTGCACGTGGCTGGGTTCTGGATGTTCTGCTTGATGACTGGCTCAAGTTCACTCTTACTCCATGTACCTCTCAGTTCCTCCCTCCTCCTGTTCCCTGTTCTTCCTTTTCCACATTTGCCCTTCTTTTTTACCATGCTGTACAAAGCTGAAAAGGACTTTCTTAAAAAGTAACCAAAATAAAGAAAGTAAATATCACGGAACTAACACACTTATCAGCAAACTAATGCCTTTTTGTCACTCTTTCCACACTATTCACCACTAGTAGTCTTTGTTTTCTTTGTTTCTTGAAATTACAAAGTCTGGGGGGCAAGGATCATCATCTCCTGTAGTTTTATATGATGCATCCCTTGCCCTAGGAACTGTTACAGTAGAAACAGTAATTAATGATACTTATGCTTGTCCAATGAACTTTGACATTGCTACACTCTGGGGTTTTTTCTTTCCTTTTCAGGATTTTATTCTTTTCAGTGATTGCATCTTATTTTGTTTCATGTTGTAGCTTTTAATGGCTTCTTCACAAAATTTAGGTGAATTATGGTGGAAAACTTTTGATTCACTAGCTAGTTCACTGCACTAGGGAATCAACCAGCCTGTGTTCTGCTCCTGGTTCTTCTACTAACTGATTTGCTGTTTAACCTTAAGCAACTTACTTTGTGTCTTTGCTCTTTTCTTGTCTTTGTTTTGTCCCATCTGATTGAATAATGGGAATAGCTACTACTATATTTTCTAAGATGCTTAAAAGAATAGCATCTTTATTTTACTTAGCAACTTCAGTTGCAGCTGCTGCCATGCTAGGTAATAAGGCTGATTTTCAGTTGGTAATTAGTAGTCCATTAGGCTGATTTTGCTCACTCTGACCACTCATCTTTTGCGTGAATAAGCTTAGAAATAAATATTGTGAGCTACAGAGTAGTTGAGCTATTCACAGAATAATCTAAATTGTGCCTATTAGTTTCTACTCTTGTAATTTTTAATACCCCAAACTTATTTGACTCTCACCTTGCTAAATACTCCCTGATGTTTTACTCTCTTTGGAAACAACTTACTTTCCTTTTTCCTTCTCCATAGACCAATTAGCCCTCTTCTGGACCAGAACACTCCCGATTTTACCACTTTCTGCTCCGTAGGCGAATGGTTACAAGCTATTAAGATGGAAAGATATAAGGATAATTTCACAGCAGCAGGCTACAACTCTCTTGAATCAGTTGCCAGGATGACTATTGAGTAAGTTAGTACTGGGCATGTTTAACTTGTATTTAGGGATTTTCTAGATAAAATAATACCCCATGTTCAATATCAAAACTTCACCCCCAGGACAAACATAGTACTTGAGGTTAAGACAGATGGCTTAGCAAGTGATGATGTTGTACTAGAGCATCCCATGAAAGGGGAGATACCTGCTACCAATGTGTGGCATCACTTTTTTCCCCTGCTTTTTAGACCAACTGAAATAATGCCAAGTGGCTAGAATTTGAGGGAGAATGTGGCCCACTTCAAAGTACGTGTGTATAGGAAAACAGCCACTTTGCCTCCACTGCCTAATTGGTAACGTTTTGCAGATGTGTAGTAGCGAAATATTTTCTTTTAATTGGCTGGGGGCTCTTTGTCCTGCAAGAAATGACTTTGCATCAGGATAAAAGTCTATAGAAGCAAAACAATTTTCTGAAGGCAAGCATGGCCTGTATTGGTACTGCCATCTTAAACAGGTCTTCTATGCACCCTGCAAACAACATCCTTGTCTTGGTGTTTGCCAGACACATGTAATTCCTCTTACAGAGAGCCATGATTTTCTAAAAGTTTGTAAACAATATTCTCAAGTGTGTAACACTCTTCTCGTTTGCCTGTCATTAGGGGTCTCAGCCTAAAGCTTGAGAACTGTCATAAAAGTCCATAAGCTACTAGTAGGTCAGTAGCACTAGTATCAGTTGAATTGAAACAACTGCTCCTCTCCATTTGCATGATGGGTACGGGTCAATATGAAAAGGGTTTCTCTAGGCATCTCTTTAGGAAGCAGAATGGGGTCCCCAGAAGCCTGTATTTATAAATAACTTTTTCCTGAAAGCCAACCGAAGTATTTGACAAGAGAAGTGTCTCTGTCTTTGGATGTCGTCAAAAGCCACGATAAAACCTTGTCATAGTGCAAAACTTGCTGGCCTCATTCTCAGATGTGGAGGCAGATGCAGTGTAATTCCATGACACTTGCCATGTAATTGCACTCCGCGTTGAGAAGCTGCACAGCACTCATCTGAACTTCAAAGTACTGAGCTGAGGTTCCAGTGTAGCTTCTGTGTTAGAAACCTGTAGCGCAGACCACTACGTAGCTTTGACTCACAGTTGAATACCATACAACAGCATCTAAGTTGAAAAATTAACAATGTACGCATTTATCTTCCCCAGGGATGTGATGAGTTTAGGGATCACGTTGGTTGGTCATCAAAAGAAAATCATGAGCAGCATTCAGACTATGAGAGCACAAATGCTACATTTACACGGCACTGGCATCCAAGTGTGATAGACATTTCTCCCTTATGAGGGAGGTGACAGACTGAGAGAACAGCACTGGCCTTCAGTATATATGAAGTGCTGCTAGAAGACACTTGATATCCTGGGTCCTTCCTGCAGTGAATAGAAGAGCTACAAGAAGCACCTACAGACTTGAACTCCTAAGTGCCACCAGAATTTATGAAAAGGGAATTAGAATCCACCAGTGGTGGCAAGGAAAACAGCAGTGACAATAAACAAAGTACTACCTGAATAAACATACAAACACCTTGAGCTCTCTAACCTCCTTTTTATCTAATAGACTTTTTAAATGTACATAAAAATTTAAAAAAGAATATATTTGTCAGATAAATCATGATATTATTGTTGAATTCAACAAAATATTTTCCTTAAATCTGTGATTTCTGAATCTTTTTTTAATCATTTGTGTTTTTTCTTCATAAAGACTTTCTTTTAGTATGATGTTTATATCTTTGGACCTTTTTAGTGCTAATTCTATGACACATTACTACACTGGGTACCTCTGAAGGATTATTCGAGTTCCTAGAGATTTAAGAAGCATGACCAAGCAATGTATATCTGTCCGAACTTTGGTATCCTTTTGTGCCATTTACTTTTGTTAAATCAGCACCGTATTGACATGGCTAGCTAATTGGCAGGGAGTTAGGAAAATGCAAGTTGCCAAGAGCTCTGATATTTTTTAAAGAATTTTTTAAGGTTACACATATACTATCTTTTAAAAGAAAATAAAAGAGGAAAAAAAAAAAAAAAAAAAAAAAAAAAAAAAAAAAAAAGAAGAAAGAAAAGAAAAGCAATAACGACCCCTAAGTAGTTCTAGGCACTTTTAGCAAATTCTTTGCAAGATGATTTTAATGGACTAGAGTTAAAGTGAGATATATTCTAAGATGTAGAACTACAACTGTAAACTTGCTGAGATACTGCATTGAATGGACAAGTGATTGTAGGAGTGTCTCAGAATATGGGTGCAGTTCTCCAGTGTTTCCTAAACCAGTTAATCTGAGCACATCACATTTGTTTTCAATACTCTGCGTTAGCAAATCTGAGAGAAATAGCTGGCATATATTTTATATGAGTTTAAGCTGTACACAGTCCAGCTATCAGAATAAGGACATACATTTTATATGAGAACTGTAGAGCATGAGGCAAGGGGCAGTTCAAAATTTTCAAGTTTTTAATAAGCTTTTGCTCCTCTGAACAAACATGCATGTGTGTGCTCACACAGACAGAACAGTCACTCATCAGGAACACAGATGGAAGAATAGTTGCTCAGTGGAGTATCTTTTTACACCATTTACTTACATATGAATTTTCTTTGATTAAAATATTTAACTACCATAAGCAATAATGAAGGGAGTCTTTACAGATATTGCAGGAATGTATATGAACTAGAGAGAAATGCTTTAAAAAAACTTGAAAATTGTGAACTACCCCAGCAATGAAATGCTGTACTTCCAAAGAGAATTGGGCTGCTTCTATTGATTTTGATAGAGAAGGATCCCAGGGATCATAAATTGGTCTTGTTTGATAATGTGGGCATCCACACAAAAAAAATAAAAACAAAAGAAAAACCCTGTAAATGTTCCTTTGTAAAACTTGTAAATTTTATTTATACTGTCTTGTTTTGTACACACATTTATGTGTAGTGAGCTCTGAATACATTGAAAATGCACTATATTTTTCTATTTTACTTGCAGAGCATCACAAACAAACATGTATATTCAGTGCTACATAATGTGTTTTCCCACATTTAGGACCAAAGATAGTTATCAAAAACTTAAATGCATCATTTTCCCCCTCCTTTTTTCTCCCCCTTTTTAGATCACTGTACAGTGTTATATTTGTCATTCTATTTATTTGTTTCATTAGAAAAATCAGTTTGGTTATACTAATTTTTTTGTCCCCCCTGCCTTTGTTGAACAAAATCTGTAAAAAGCTTTTAACAAGCATAATCCCGTTACATAGACACTTCCATTTGTAATCTTTGTAATAGACTGTAAATATATTTTTGGAACTATAATGCAATGTGCATAAGGGTTATTTTTCAGTGTCCATATATGATTGTTTATACAATTCACAGCACTTTACAGTCATGCTGAGAAGTCTAACTTATTGCCTGGATTTGGGCAGAGTAAGAAAAAAAAGGTGAATATTCTTATTTCATATTAGATTGTCATTCAGTAGAAATGGAATTATTTTCATGTATGCAGCTCAAAATGGTTTTTTAACTTTTAAAATTAATTTTCTAGAAATGCTGTAGAAGACGCAGAGTAAACTGCACGCCCAGTATTGAAATTAGTGCATACAAGCACTCAACCAGGGCACTTTGAGTAGCTGTTGGAACACCCTTAATTAATAAACACCCCATTTGTGTTCTAACAAATGCTAAGTGCCTCACTACTGGGGTAGCATCCCTGGGCAACTGCACAGGGTCCTTGTCAGTTTTGCTGCTGCTTTAGGCACCCAGCTATGAATTTAGGGGTCTAAATTCAGGCACCTGCTTCCTTATAAGTCTCAGCTATTGTTTCTAAGGGCTTGGTGATTAAAGGTGCGATGCAGCAATGCTGGTATTGCTGAGAACCCACAAACCCTAAATGCAAAAGAGTTGAGGCCAAGCTTCACCTTTGTTCAATATTCTGAGGCACAGAGGCCTTGAAGCATGTGTGGTGACCTGGGCTCACACATGTGAAAGTGAAGGCCCTAATGGTATTTCTTCCTTATTTTTCCTTGTTTGATTTAAGCTATTTTGTTTGAATAGTAACTATATTTTAGCATTCATCTGTATACCTTGACTGCCTTAATGTTGCCACAGATTTTTTACACATTTGAAAGTGGTAGAGTAGACCCAGAAAGCACAATTTTCCATCAGTACTCCTAATAATTTCTGCCTGTTCAGAATGTTACTGCAGTTTAGATCACATGCATGTAAATGGATTTGTAACTGGTAGAGCAGCAACATGTTGATGTTGATTGAAGTTCCCCAGGTTCCAGGAAAACATAGTCCAGTGTAAGAAAAATAAAAGTGCCAGAGAAAGTTGATGATCATGGGAGGAACCAAATAAAAATTTGGGTGAGAGGGAGAATTAAAGGCTAAATGATGAAACAAATGAAATTATCTCAGTTCTATCTTAATTTCATTGAAATTTGAAATTATGCAGTGAGGGTGATCTTTCTTTATCCATCTCCAAGCATCTAAAAGAGAGATGCCTAAAACAAGCAGGATGAATCTCCCTCTGCGAATGCTTTTCTCCATTACCTGTAGAGGGAACCCAGATGAGTAGCTTAAATTAGGTGTCTAATATCTAGATAGTTGAAGTTAAGTGAGGTGATTCCTACCCTATGTGTCTTGGCTGCTAGTTTCCTCCACAAGATGAGTGTCAGAAAGGCAGCTCCTACACTACTAGTATACCCCAGAATGTATTTAAACTGGGCTTTATTACAGAGAGAGGTGGTTATTTTTTTTTTTTAGTCAGAGATTTGTAACAGATCATCTAAATGCTTTTTGTATATGGATATTAATTCTTGAAAAGAGTTCTGATTGTTCTGAGGAAGACCTGCCTAGTAAATTGCAGTTATTTAATATTTTAAATAATCAGAAATATTTGCTGACATACTGCTTCAGTCCAGAGGTTATGTGATCAGATATGATAGTTGCTGTTTGCAAAATCATGTTTATCTAAAGCCTTTCATGTAAAAATCTCCAGGAGGCAAAGATGCTTAAATGTATCTCGAGTTGAATGTTGCCCTTAATATCTCAATAGACGAGTTCTGTCTGTATTATTCTCCATTTTAAATGAGTTTTTTATGTTTGTCTAAGCTGGAGTTATCTGGCATCCACCAAGGGAGCCTGAAAAAAATGATTTTAAATTAAATTTGGTTTTCTCCACTAATAGTAAGATACAGTAAATAGTTTCCACTGTTCTGAATGTTATGAGAACTATTGCTTTAATGTGGGGGATGGAAGGGTTTATTTTTGTTTTGTTGTTGGTATTTTTTTACATTTATTGATTAGTAGTTGAAATAAAAAAATAATAATTTGTCCTTAACTTTCTAAGTAATTCATATAAAGCAATTTTGAGAATTATTTAAATTCGACAATTTTCGGGTTACTATCGAGATGGTGGTCATGTCATTAAAGTCATATTATGAAGCAATGCTGAGACACCTCACCCCAGGGGTGGGTTCAGCAGATACTCCATTGCCCAGTAATGGCTAAAGCAGTCCACTGGCTCTGTGTGAGGAGTGAAGGACAACTCAGCCAATAAAGGGTCATTTCCCCTTTTAAAAATGTATATGCAACAAGTTAGAGTTACCACATCCTTAAAGCATTACTTCACCCCATGCAGTTAGAAACTGATATGGTCATCATATGCATCTGGTTTTTTGGTGGTTTTTCTTTGTTGGTTTATTATTTTTTTTAAATTATTATTATTTTATTTATGTATTTTTAAGAAGTGACATTTGGGGTGGTTGTGAGAGACAACAGACAGGATGACAGGCTCAGTTTAAGAAAAGCACAATAAAAATTCTTGCCTAACAGTAATACTGGCAGCAGATGCTGCAGGGATATATGGGTAGTTTGTTCTATGGTTTGCTGAACAACTAGCAAAGGGTTTCTGCATGTTCAGAATGTACTTCCGATGAATTAACTCATATGTAGAAACAGTGAATTTTTCCCCCCACTAATTTAGAATGTACTTGGAGATAGTAGATTTGGGATTCACTAGACTACTCAAAAGTCTTAGCCTCATACTAATTTCTAGTAAAACAAGAAATTCTGGACAGCAGCCTATGTTTTTTTTCCTGTTCCCCTCAGGGTTGCCAAACCTAGCCAACAATTACTTTTAAACAGAGATCTTTATTGTTTGCATAGTGCAACCTTCTATTTACTTGGGAATAGGCAGTTCTGTAATTAAATTTTCTGCAAAAAGGATTTGAAGGGGTGAGAGAATACAAAAGTTTGGAAAAAATACAAAAACAACAACAAAAAAAGTGAAAACAAATTAATAAAGAAAAATATGGTCCAACAAATGACCTGTGAAACCCAAAGTATGACTAGGCTTACCATTTTTGTTGCACATTTATATGGGAATTTGAAAAATACAAGAGATTAAACCTTAAGCATAAAATCTGTAATATCCTGACAGAAGTGGCAGAATGCAAGCTGCCTTTGTGGGAGGTTTTTCCTTTCTGGGTTTGGCTTTGTGAGATTTTTAAATTAGGATAATTAACACACACATTTAGACTAAAGCCTGCTGGAACAGGCTAAGGGACAAAATTAGTGTCTAAAATGTCCGTGAAATTCTCAGTGCACTTTCAGGGTGGGTAAAGGTCAGGCAGCTTTAAGGTGAAAGGAAATGTGCAGTTTATATTCTGTACCGACTGTATAGGTTTTCTCCAGAGAGATTATGAAAGGTTATATAGGAAAAAGCTCAGTTTCGTATCTGGTGAAAAGTCAGAGGATGGGAGTGAATGGAAGTGTATGAGTGAGTGGAAGTGGTGTGAAGACATTCAAAATGTGTGAATCTAAGTTGTGGGGCTCTGCAAGACAGTGCTGTTAGGGGAGTTAAAGAGTGTAATGATATTTTGTTTAAGTAAAGAGACAAAGATAATAAAATATACTTCATAATCTAGTGTGGAGTGGTTCCAGTACTCTGATTTTTCCTCAGGCCAGATTGGAATTTGTCAAAGAGACTAAATTGAGACAGATGGGAAGGCAACTGGTAATACACAACTCATTCATGCAGACTTGAAAGAGACATAAAAGGAGAATTTTACATTAACAGCCTGAAAATAAAACATGAACTCTGATGATATTTGGACTCAGAAGGTTTTAGAGTAGTTTTCTTTAAGCCTGGGGTAATGATGGCAGATTTTAGCACTGATACTCTACAAATTTGGAGAAATTATTGTCTCATTAGAGTCACCAGAAAAGAACCGCAAGTCAAAAAATGGTTGATGTTTTGGTAGACTGTGAAAAAAAGATGTGATACAGCCATGCAAAACTTGTGTAGCCAGCCAAATGAATCTTGGACAAAACAAGACATAATGCCTAGTGCCAGAAGAGCTAAATCAGGAACAGAAAAGCTCTTAATCCATGGACCAAGGCTTCTGTATTTGATTTACCCAAATAACCAATCGTAGAATTTTGCTGCTAATAATAATTAATACTAATAATGAAAAAAAACTTGCGACTTAGAGGTCACCTGATGAATCATATCATGAGTAACACTGAAAAACATTCGATGCTTAAGACATAGTAGCTATTCTCCAAGACAACTGTGTGCTACTTCTGTTTGAGTTCCATGACTGAGTATTTCAAGTCATTCATAAACTGGAGACATTTAGCTCCAGTAGCTCCAACTCCATAACTAAAATCTTCCACTTTTCTGAAAAAAAAAAAGAAAAAAGAAAAAAAAAAAGTATGCTGATTCTCTGTTTAGTTCGTTAATTGTCGTCTATTTCTTGAAAATTACCAAGAAAAAATTGGGTTTAACTCTTACATTAAGAAACAAACTTCCTGCTTCAAAAATGCAGTCTCCCTGGGAAGAAAAATCATCCATTAGGTTTACTAAGTCATCCAAATGTGGCTTGAAAGGGGCTAGACTGAAGAATGATTGGTAGAATGTAGCTATGTTGATGCCTCACGTTTCAAATCAGGCAATTTCTGGACTATCATTCAACCTGTCTTACTATGCCAGCTCCCACTGAAGGGCTGCATGTCTATTTTTAAGATGTTTGCTGGAAAATGTGTTTCAGTTTCCTTTCCTCGGCAACCAACCACCCTATGTCAAGGATGCACATGTAGCTTATGAGTAAGAAGGTGCAGGAATTTCAGATTAATTCTCACCAGGGTGTTATTTTCAGCCACACTCATAAACTTAATGTGTTCTCCCACTGAGGTTACACATAGTGAATTGCATGAGAAATCTGATTTGCCTGGGATAAACTTAGCAAAATCATCCAGATAACTCCTGAAGAAGATTCAGAAATAACAGTTTTTAAGAAATGGTTATGATTTTGTTCAGAGAATCAAAGAGGTAGGTCTGTGAGAAGTCTGTGTTTGCAGTGTTCACACCTTGTAAAAAAACACTCACCAAAGTACGGAGCTTTCTGGGTAGCTGTTATCTTCTGTCACTATCATTGAAACTAGACTACACATTCATTATTCATAATTCATATTAATTCATAAGAATAAAATATTAAAAAATATTTGTGTAACAGAATTAGACTAAGAATTATTCAGATTGGTCTTTGCAGCATGGGTGCTCGCATGTGGGGTCAGTGAAGGAGTAAGATGGGTCCAGACAATTGG
Source organism: Florisuga fusca (assembly GCA_038090715.1). NCBI lineage: Eukaryota > Metazoa > Chordata > Aves > Apodiformes > Trochilidae > Florisuga > Florisuga fusca. Next base: position 61,348,693 of record JAAWXA010000001.1, read on the forward strand.
ACATTGGGATTGGGTAGAATGAGGAGACTCTCTGGGTGGGAAAAGAGAGACTGAGAGGAAGTGGTGGACCTGTCAGTGACTTTGAGCAATCTTTGTATTTCTTTTTTTAGGATCTTTGTTGTGCAGAACCCTTGCCCTCAGCCTATTTCATTTCAGGTCACTCTTCTTGCTCTTTTACCTGAGTAGTCCCTTAAGTCGTCCCTCATATCACTCAATAAATAGAAGTGTCTTCTTCCTCAGTAGCCAATGTTTGTAGCTGCATGGGCTTCTAGAGAGGAAAAAATGGTTAGATTCAAATCCAGGCCAATATGCTTACAGGAAGAATTTGGGCCAGCAAGGCACTGAAAGGGATTTCTAATGAGAATTATCCTTTGATATTACCAGGCCTTGGTACTGTGGACAAATAAGTAATTGTTATTGTGGAGAAAAGGGCTGCACCTTGCTAAATAACTTACTTACACTCCAGTTCATCTACTGCCAAGACCAGGAAGGGGGTTAGGGAAGAGGACAAAAAGGCTTTCAGGTACTTCTTTGTAGTGCTCTTTTCAAAAGAAATAATTGTCTCAATGCCTGTGTTACCTCAGCTTGTGAAAGAGTGAAAGCTTCTTTGATGCTTCCTGCTTGCTGGCAGAAGCATCCCAGATGGACTGTGTGCTGTCTGTAGCAAATTTAAGTCTTAAGCCACTTTCTCTGCCATGAAACTGATTGCCTAGCATGGGAATGTATGTTCCAGTCTTCCAGACAATGTAGTTCTTGAAGTAGTTACTTGAGTAGCACAACACCAAAGTCCCTTTGCAGGTGTCTGTGATTGTTTCCTTGTGCAGAGATGTCTCTTGACTTTTGAGAGGCATTTCCCCAGTTATGAGGAGGGAAACTATTTTTTTTCATTATGCTTTACTTCCTTTTCTCCCCAGCTGGCATTAGTCGACAATACCAGTCTAACCACACCCATGCTTCACTGGGAGGTGAGTAGAAGATGACAGTGAGGACTGAACATTTAGTATCCCAGCAACAACAAATGCAATATCTGTCTACCACCAATGAACCATGGGTCAGGGATCTCCTTTCTAAGTCATTAATATTGGTCAAACCAAACCAAAAAGTGTGGAGAAGGGTTTTAAATACAGAAGAGCTCATTCAGCAAGGTTTGCAGGCTGAAATGCCTGGTAGCACCAATGACACAAGCTAATGGAGTTTGTTTAAAGTACTACTTGAATCTTTCTACTGGCAGTACAATCTAAAAGTCAGCTGGCTGGCAGAAATCAAAACACCTGGTCGGAGGATGATTTCAAGAGAGTGGGATTAAAGAGTTACCTTCTGTGATTTTATATTCCCCATGCTGACTGAAGGGAAAGTCTCTTTTCATTCTTTGGTTGTGTTATAAACCTATTTCATACAGATTTTATGAAATTAATATAACTGGCTTAATGAAAATCATATGGAAACTAATGCTTTACTTAACCCAAGTCTTTGCTTCTGAATCATTTGCTGAAAAAGAATGAAGGTATTCCCTAGAAATTTACCTGCTTGCACTATAGAAAAGTATCTTAGTAAATAGGGAAAAAAGAAATCCTTATAAAGTAAGCCACTGAAGCAGCTAGTACCATTTTGCACTTGTATTTTGAAGTAAGATTGTGTAAAGCTGAATTTATCTTCTTTTTTTAGCATCAGATGCCGTCAAGTTATTCCAATTTAAAAGTGTAGAGGAGTGGATATTATATATTTCATAATGTTTTTACAGGTGGTTGAATTTTTAGGTCTAAATTTAAAGCGCTTCACTTGAGATACCAGAAACCATGTATCATAGCATAGGTATGCACTTACACGTCTATCATAGGGCCATCACACCATATTTGTGCAAAAAAGAATATTAGATTTGGCAGTACTTAGACCATAAGTTCTGTTGTGTTTTTGCAATTGTTTTTTGTTTTACAACCTTTTGGTGATGGAAGCCCTTGTTAGCTAAGGGCAGTGAGCATTAGTAAGCAGATGAATATAAAAAATGGAAGAAGCCATTTGCTGAAATTATGGACATGTTTCACAGAAGTGATGTCCAGCTGTTACTGAGCTCACTCTTTTTCCTTCTGTAGCATAAATGCCACAGCAACCCAAGAGACTGTCTCCCTCATGCTCCCTGACAGCAGAATCATGGCTTACCCTTGGTTCAGGATACACAGCCATTGAAAGTATAACACCTATCTGGCATCATTTTTCCTTTGTTTCCTGGAAGGCTCTCCTCATTTTTTTTTTTTTATTATTTGATGAGTGGCCTACTGCTTTTCTGAGAACACATGGAAATTTTACATATCTCTTGAGTGAGAAAGGCATAAAAAGAGTAAGACACTCTACACCTTTGGTCTATGGGAAGGTGATATGAGAAGGCCAACATGATACTTTCACTCTCTGTGTGGGAAGAGGAGAGATTCTGTAGGTATTCATATAATGCCAAACACTTTGAGATGCAGCTGCCTGCCTGGGAAGAAGGTTGATTAGGCTAAACTTAATCCAGAATTACCTCTGCGATTCTCACCTGCACTGTGTAGTCTCTTATCTTTCTGAAGCACTTTTCCCTTCCAGCAGTCCCCTCCCTCTTACTCTGAAACTGGTGTTTAGACCACTTCTCTGTAAACAAGGAGGCTGTTGTTCTGTGTAAAATAAAGTTTTAAAAGGGAAGAGCTGGAGTGGCCTGTCGTGTCACAAAAGAGCTAACATCTTGGTCTGCAGGCACCTCACTGTCCCTTATCTTTCTGTCATTGCTCCACTTTTAGGTAAAATGTATACAATGTCTTTGATCCTTATTTTATGTTTTCTTCCCATTGGAAAGATTAACTAAGCCATCTACTTTCAGTGAAGGTTTGGGGCTGTGAATCCCTGGAAATAGTTTACTCAGGACACATCCAGACACTTGGATGTGCCCAGAACTCTCTTTAAGTGTTCTGAGTACCAGTTCTCATCACATTTTGGTTCTGTGAAAATTAAGGTGTGGATGAACTTGTGCACATGTTGTTTGGTCCCAGTTATGGCCTTGGCATGCATCAGAGACTGGACAAATAAGTACTAAATCTGACTATATAATTATCCAAAACAATAACTGAAGCCCTTCAGCAGGGGTTGTCAGCTGCCTTACCCACTTTGATTAGCCTTCATTTTCTGAAAACCATTTTAAATTTCTCTCTCTCCCCAGGAAGATAGAGTATCTAACTCATGCCTGGAATGACAATGGCCATCAGGGTGGCTAGAGATGAAACATTATGATAGTGAAATACTAGATGCATCCTACAGATGCAAAGAAAGTCCATTCAATTTACCATGCGTCACAGAAAGATCCTCACCTCCCATTTCTTGAAGTTCCATACTTGTTAGCTTGCACCTGATCTCTGCCCTAACAAACCCAGTACTTGGACACAAGAACAAGGTGCAGCCCACAGAAAAGCTATGTCACAGTCCACAGTATACATACATTATTTCATAAATCATTGGATCTGGAGACTTTCATCCTGGTGATGTCCAAAAAAAATTACAGTAGTAGCATAGCTGATAGAAGTGTAATCTGAAATTTTAAATACCTATGTATCTAAGCACTATTAGTGATTACCATTTGCATGTAGCTTTGAATAAATTCAATGTCAATCATTTTTACTAATTCAAAGATTTAATTTCCTTCAAACTAGTAAAATGCAACTATCAGAATAAAAAAAAAGTCTTCTTTTTGGAAAGGATTTCTCCTCAGAGTTCTTTTTTTTTATTCATTCTTTTCTCACTCATTCCTTCCATTAAAAGGGTTTCAAAAGGCAGGTGCAGAAAAAACTAACAGAAGTGAGATTTAGCTTAGTTTAAACCTTCCATTCACATAAAATTAGTCCCTAGGACACTACACTAGAGACAGAAAAAAAACATTCTGTCCTTCCATCAGACTGTTTCCTCTAGCTTTTTTTGTCTTTTTTTCTTTTTCTTTTTGCTAAGCCTCAGACATTATGGCTATTAATATTGTCAGATCCTCTTCTCATTTTATCGTAAAACATCTGCTCCCATTTTGTCCAGTTTGGTGACAGAGATGAATGGCATGCAACAAGGTATTAATGATGCTCTTGTTTTGAATGATCTCTTCCCTTTGATTCACACTGTTGATCTAATCCATGTGCCTAAATGACAGATACTTTGGAATCAGCTGTAAGAATATTGGTTGGTATGGCAGAGGGACATTCCTCTGCTGGTTTATTTTTGTTTAGTAGTAGTGTTGCATTGGCTTGTCTCAATGTCTGTAATAAATTGCTTTTCTCTCAGGAACTTTTCAAGTAATTTAGTTAAGAGATTGTTAACCTTATGTAAAATAATTTCTATTTAAGCCTGGCCTACATCATCCAGTTCTTCTGAAGCTATATTGTTTTAGAGATTTCAAATGGCTAGCACCTAGCCTGTCACTAAATGTACAGTAAAATCCCCTTTTTTTTAAGCTCTGGCCTCCTTTTTTTTTTTTTTTCAACACAAGCAACATAAATATTGTCTTGGGGTGCCTAATATCATGTAATGACAAGTCAGTTAAGATGTTTTATAAGATTCTTGATAATACTGAGAGCTGATATTCTCAGTTAGGCTAAAGAAGAGTCTACTTTTATTGTTTGCATACTAGAAGCTAACTACCATGTGTATGCTTTTTTTTTTAATTAAGCAGGGATAAATTGAACACACCCATCCCACCCTTTTCCTGCTTCCCTCTTTTAAAGAGTCTACATCTCCCAGTCTTTAATTTTATCCCCCCACACCCATCTAAAAACTGCACCTCATCCATTTTTTTCCTTTATTTCAAATACTGAAATTGTCAAGTTTAACCCTGTGACTCATTGAGATCCAACATGAGACACAACTACATTTCCTTCATGTTAGAAGTGTTTGCTTGGGAATCTTTGAGTTTATTGATGTTTACCTAGCTAGTCAATGAGAATTTCTGTCTAGTAGTGGTGTATACATGGCAATGACGATGATAGTGTAATTTGCCTCTATTACTTCCTAATATCAGGATTCTGCTGCACTGCCAATTTCATATCTGTTGTTATTATTTGTTTGACAGAATCAAAAACATGCCAGGTGCTTTGCAAAACAGAGAACAAGAAAAATCCCTTTCCAGAAGAGATGACAGCCTGAATAGAAATGACATAATGGCAGGAAACAAAGGAAGCAGAAAGGGGAAGCAAAACAAGAGTTATAACCATAAGATCATGAGATTGGTTTGGAGGCACAGTGAACGCTATGAGGCATTTTTTTAAAGCGCATAAGGACTGTAGTTGGGATTAGAGAATGGAAATGTAGAAAAGAAGCATGGAAAGGAATGGAGAAGAAGGGAGGAACAGACTGGCAACAGGAGGACGAGTAAACAGAGGTGTATGGGAGAGGCCAGAACACACACCTGACAAACTGAGGATTATGACTAATGCCAACAATGAAAGACCACATCTGAAGAGCATGATGATTTCAGGATGATGGCGAAGCAGGACATGGCGATGCTGCTAGGCAGAGAAGAGCCAGCAAAGCTGCCCTGGAAGCCTGCTCTGGAAACTCCTCATACTAATATAACCCTGCTTCCCCATCTTCTTCCTAGCTCCCCTCTTATACACAAAATATGTATATAGAAGAGCAAAGGAGAAGGAGAAGCAGCTAAATCAAACATTTCCAAAGGCCATGCTGGGGAAGAAGTTTAAGCTGGGATGATGCAGATTTATTCCTGCTGCTGCTGCTGGTAGCAAGCAAGTGACAGAAAACATCCTGTTAGTCTTTCTCATACCAATAAATCAGTGGGAGTCTTTGCCACTACTTACAAATAAGTCTTGCTGAGAAATACTCAGCGAAATTAAGATACTCCAGCCAATACAGGACATTTTAAAATGTCCTTTTATTCTAGATCAGAAAGAAGCAGAAATTATAACATTAATGGTGAAATGGAAACAGGGGAAAATATTTGAGCACTTCCTTTTATATTTAAAAATAGCAATTTCAGTATTTCAGAAAAATAAAAGGGGGATTTTGCCCATTTTAAAAACAATACACTTTCTAACTTCATGAAAATTTCTGATAAAATGGGGAATTATTTAATTATGTTGGATTGACTATTTTTATTTTTGTTTTTCCTAGAAAATTGATGTATTTTTTGAAAGGAAACTGGAAAATTACCATTTTCAGTCTGTTAGACATTTTTAACTATCCTGATTTCCAAGTTAAGAATTCTTTAAGAATAAGAAAGCTGCAAAGTGGCCAGTCTAATCTCTTCCTCACTTCCTTCTCCTCTGCTTCGAAGATCAGACATGTCTAATGATTTGGCTGCAAAGAGCAAAACCAGTTTCTATGTCTCCCTGAGAAAAGGCATTTTGCCAACTTTTTAAAGAATTCTTAACTAGATCTGCTTACAAGAAATCACTTTCTTTTTTTTTTTTTTTTTTTTAAATCCTCATCACAGGTCTTTCATTTTGCCTGGGAAAGTTTATCAGAAAGCACACTGGAAAGGCTCAGATCTTTCTGTCTCCAGTGAAACTGTTTTAGACATAGTTATAGTGTGGCAGATGGACTGCTATGTCAGTTGAGACACTACTACAGCTAATGTGGTGTTCTATTACTTTGGTGTATATATATATACACTTTTTGCTTGGTACATCTCACCGCAAAATATTGATATTTAGGGTACTATAGTTTCCATTGTGTTTTTCTTATCAGTTTTAGAGGATAGCACTGAATAAATTTTTCTTCTCCTTCAGGGTAAAATGGCTTTGCATGAGTCATTCATCTTGAATGTACACCAGAGTGATACCAAGCTGGTTGTTGTGACATTTTATCAATATGATGCCCATTTTCTGTCTCTTCTAGAAGTGGAATGATTAAAGTATTGTCTAGGGGAGACAACAGCCTCGTTTAAGAATATCTTGGTGACTCTGAATAGGATTTTAAAAATTCATCTATGTGAGGAGGAGACAATTGAAAGTCATAGCTGAAATATTACAAAAATCCCCTAAAAGATTTGGTTTGTCCATCATTTGCTTGAAGATTTTGGTAAATGGTTTCTTGGATTCTCAAATAGCAGCAATGTCCAAGTACCTTTTTTTTAATTGTCTTCAGTTTGAACTTTGCTTAAGTTAATTAAACTCTTGTCACCTCAGGGTGACATTTTAGCAATGAAGTTTACAGGATCTATTCTGTCAATGTAGAAACTTCAGCAGCAAAAGAACATACCAGGTATAGAAAGTTAACACAATATTCAGCAGCGCCCATCTGAGTAATTTCTCTCCACTATTACTGAAGTAATACTGGATTGAAGTCATATAGCCATGATGTCAATTTACAAAATCTGCCCTGCCTAAATTCCTCCTACAGTCAAATGTAGATCAAAGTTTTATAACAGTTTATGTATCATTAAAAAAGAAAGAGTAAAGCAGTGTCACACCATAACACAGAAATTTTTACATAAATTTACATATTTGAAAGAACTCCATTAATTCAGTTCCACACAACTTTCTGCAATAATAGACTCACTACATAGCAATATCAAAACATAGTTGATATTCCTACTAATTATTTTTAGCCAAGCTCCAGATATTCATAAGTTTGCCCCTACTTCTGTCATGATAGCAGACATGGAAGATGTGTGTACCTATCTATTGACTGTGTGGCACCTTCCCATCCTCTGCTACCGAAAAAGGACGTAATTTCAATTGGAAAGGTGTCATAAACTCTGAAAACTACAATTTGACCTACCTTCTGAATTCAAACACTGAACTGGATGCATGATTTGGGAAGGGAGCCATATGGTGTTAAAGAAAGACTAGAGAAAAAGAAAAAAAAAAGAAAAAAAAAAAAAAAAAAAAAGGAAAAAAGATAAAAAAGAAAAATATGACTATGTATCCTGAGAGTAAAGGAAAGCAGTTATTTTGCTGTATTTTTAACCTTGCTTATACTTTTCCTACCAATCCTTTCCTATTGTTATCTGTCAGCTTTTCCAACAAGACCTTTGGTTGTGCATAATGTAAGAATAGTTGCACTGACTCAAACCACAAGTCCTCGTAGCCCTGGGTACCTGGCAGGTGTCCTTCCGTGTAGGGGTACAGACCTGTTGTCATAAGGCCTCCACTGTCCCCCACAGATTAGAGACACCTGCAGCTGTTGACTTCCAGACGTCTTCAGGGCTCTGTATCTAATATGTACAGTTCAAATGCTTCCTAAATCAGGGGGTACACTATGTTAATAGCCTGAATTTGTTCTAGATCCTGTGAATTTACTTCCTCCTTCTGTCTGTTTCTCTCTCTGTCTTGTCCTTCTTTCTTCTGAAATAGAATGACCAGGGCTGCATGAGTTATTCAACATAAGAGTGTATGATGTATTTATGCAGTGATATAGCGAACAGTGTATTTATACAGTGGTATATATGTTTTCTATTTTGTTTATAGTTTCTTTCTTAATCATCCAAATACCCTGTTTCACATTTTGACTTGATACTGAGTGTTTGACTTGATGTTTTCAGAGCTGTCAAATATCGATTATTTTTTCTCCCAAGAAACAGTTTATAATCTCTGCCTGCTTATGTCTAGTTAGACTTATTTTTGCATCATGCATTTCTTTCTGCTTCATCAAATTTCATCAACACTTTATTGCCAATGGCATTCAAAATTGTGAAATAATTTTGCAGTTCCTTACAGCCAGCTTTTGATTTAACTTTAAAAAATAATTTTGTATCAAACTTTCTCATCTGACAGTTCTTAGATATCACATTTCCCTTTACTACTAATAAAAGTACTTTGCTTAAACCCTTTGTTTTAATTCATGCCTCAGTCCAGGAGTTTTTTGCACACACTTAAGTGCCCACTTGCTGTAATTCGCTTCTGCATTTTTCAGGGTGGGGGAGGGAGGCCTTCAAGCTATTGTCATTTCTGGTTTTTTAATTAGAACCTTTAAAAGTAGAATTTAGACTTATCACACACTGACAGAGTGGTTATACAACCTTCAGAAGGAAAAATTGCTAAAGGTTAGATCCATGAAGTGCACTTAGGAATAGTCTTTAGCCTCCTAGATGCTCTGACTCTTCGCAGAAGCAATAAACCCCTATTAGTCATATCCTTCTACACTGGAAGAGGACAGCTGGGTGTTTAGCAACAGCCTCCACCAACACTGGCGTATCAAGCAGGGAGCAGTCAAGTGAACTGGAGAAACAGCCAGATGGGGGATATAAAACAAGCAAATCATGTACTGATACTGGTATATTTTTCAACATTTCCTTACTCATGGGACTACAGAAGGTTGAGATGCGAGACTTTCAACATCTCTCCTACAGTAGCTGTTCCTCTTGTGTATCCCACTCTTCCCTGCAGTGAATTCCAGCATCAAGCTACAACACCAAGTTGAAAATTCCTCTCTTTCTCTCTGTCTCAGTAAATGCTGAGCTTTCAGGTCTAGGCAACAACTGATTGGACTTAAGGGAAGTACACAGTCAGTCTGAACACCCAGAGTTGCATTTAGCCACTTTTGTTTCATAGGAGCTCCAAGCTGCGCTCTGTTATAATAGCAGTTGAAGCAGTGAGAATAATTTGAACCCGGACTTAAGAAGTCTGATAAACTTTCATGTTTAAAAAGGAATCACTCCTGTTTGTCCCATGTTTTATTTCACTGTACTGGTATTTTGGTAACACTCAAAAACCTGTTCTCTAGACAAGAATTATGCCATGACCCACGTAACCTTATGTGAATACTGAGAGTATGTAATTGTAGGCAGGTGAGTAGTCCCCATGAGTTATTAGTATTCATAACATGCCAGAACTCTTAGAGAGTGGGGGGAAATAAGCAGACAATGTACATGGGTGATGATTGACATTTGGTGATTCTTAAGCTGAGTCACATATTGGATATTTGAGAAGAAGAATTAAATGCTTTTTTATTTATTTGTTTTTTTTAGAAACGTCTCCACTTGCCTCTACTAAAAAAAAATACAGCAATATGTAGTACTAGGTTTATTTTTCTGTAGTTATGAACGTATTTATTTTAAAAACTGTAGCTAGACTCAGCTGGCCAGTGACAAAACAGAACTAGCTGTCAGAGGAGATTTGTAATGTTCCTCGAGAAAGTTTAATGAATTTCCATCTGTTCCATTACGGTGCAGATGCCTGAAAATCTTTCACTGAATCAGTTGAATTTTGGGGACTAATAAGCCAAAAATTAAGAGACGACACTAATTATCAAATCAAACTGCCACATAACATTTTAAAAATTAATAAGCCCTGAATGATTGCTTTCTTTATCTCTACCATGTATATATAAATATCTATATTGATATAGGCTCGTTCCAACATTTATAATTAATTTCTTACATCTGCAGTTTATTAGACAAATATGTTGGCACAGTCTCTCTACTGCTTCAGCATCTTTTTGTATTGCTGATGTTAACTTTAATGGGTTCTGGTTCTTAACTGACATATATTAATTGACTAACTGTTCCAGGCAACAGTAAAATAAGAGAGCGAGCTGAAACCTGGGATTAGAGAAAAATTCATAACAACCCCCAGGTCAATCATTATTTTCTTATATGTACAGGGCAGATACACATCTTTTTATATGCAATGACTAAATGGCAAAGCAAGTGTATTTTTATGCACTGATGCCAAATATCAGTAAAGCTATTCCTAGGAGATTTAACATACTCCATGACATGAAGGAACTGTTAGAAAGACTATGGCTTTAAACTTGGTCGAAAGATTCTGAGAACTAATTTCAAGTGTATGAAATTTTTTGCCAATTCTACCATTGCACGCTTACACCAGAGCCTTTAGTAATGCTCACTCCTTGCTCACAGCACATTTCACCAGCCCTTCCTAGCTCTTTTCTTTCTGTGTAGACTGGGATCAAAGATGGAATGTCCATTTCCTTTTTCAGTTATTTCTAGCTTTTCTTTACCTTCACTTTGACTTGTTCTTGCATCACTTTATTGGCTGTTGGCTTCAGGTTTATTTAAGATTTTTCTGACTTTTTACATTTTGAATGTAAACTATGCTTACATCATTGAAAGATGGGCTTGATTCAATCTTTCATTCTAATCCAACCCCCCAGAATTTAGGAAGTGAGAAATTATTGTTTCTTTAGAGAAAAAAAAAAAATCATCTTCCCTAGTTCTGTAAAATCGGAACCTTTCAAACCTTTCCTGTAACATTACTTTGCACTGAATTTTCTAAAAGAAGTTTGAAATATAACTTGAATCCCTTTGTTAGAATCTAACCTCTTTGAAGTATTGATTTCCAATATCTGAAATGTGGGAATTCTCAGATGATTAAAAACTGCAGAAACAAACATGTATCTAAAAGTATTTAAAAAAAAATCTCAATCAATAAATATGTAAGTATTTAAAACAAAAGAAACAGCTTAAGTCAGTGCCTTTTCTTTGACATCCAGGACCTTGATTTATTTCACATTCAACCTCTGTCTTTCTTATAAATGCACACACATTGGTCTGCACTTTCCTGAGTAGTCAAGAAAGTCCACTTTAGTGTTACAAATGAAATTTTAAGCAATGGACAAAAATTCTTATTGAAGCTGAAGTACCAAGGGAAACAAATTAAGATGGTCAGTTTGGAGGCAGGTTTTCCAAGGAGTTGGTTGTATGCTTCACTGAATATTTCAGCTGAGTGAGACTTAAAAGATAAATTGTTGTCAGTCATAATTAATACCAACTGACAAGAATATTTCAAACTATGATGTAGTAGAATATTTCAAAATGTTATGTAGTCAACTATTGAAATAGCTATCCCTAAAACAATAACAGCATTTCAAAATTGCAGCTCAATAACTAGAGCTAGAAGTAATTTCTTTAAGCAATTTAAAATTACAGTTTTCTTACTGTAAAGTATTTTTATTGTCCATATTTTGAAAATTAATTTGTTAATATATGCGGATCACAGTCGTTCTGAAAACTTCAAACTGTAACTTACAGAAACAATAGGCAAGGCTCACAGCAGTAGAAAAGAGTAGATTTTTGATTCATTTGTAGATGAATAAAGCAAAAGTCTAAAACTTGTACAAAATATTAAAATTATCTATCCCTGAAAAACAAAGGACCATAGAATCATCTGGGTTGGAAGGGACCTCTGAGATCATCAAGTCCAACCCTTAAGCCACTTCCGCCATGGTTACCAGACCATGACACTGAGTGCCACATCCAGTCTCTTCTTAAAAACCTCCAGGGATGGACAATCCACCACCTCCTGGGCCAGCCCATTCCAATGCCTGATCACCCTCTCTGTAAAGATTTTTTTCCTCATATCTAACCTAAGTCTCCCCTGGAAGGGCGTAAGTCCATGCCCTCTTGTCTTACTGGTAGCTGCCTGGGAGAAGAGACCAACCCCCCCTGGCTACACCCTCCTTTCAGGGAGTTGTAGAGAGTGATGAGGTCTCCCCTGAGCCTCCTCTTCTCCAGGCTGAACAGCCCCAGCTCCCTCAGCCCTTCCTCACAGGACTTGTGCTGGAGTCCCTTCACAGCCTCCTTGCTCTCCTCTGGACCTGCTCCAGCAC
>JAAWXA010000001.1:61361238-61493367 GCA_038090715.1 Florisuga fusca
AATATCTGAAATGTGGGAATTCTCAGATGATTAAAAACTGCAGAAACAAACATGTATCTAAAAGTATTTAAAAAAAAATCTCAATCAATAAATATGTAAGTATTTAAAACAAAAGAAACAGCTTAAGTCAGTGCCTTTTCTTTGACATCCAGGACCTTGATTTATTTCACACTCAACCTCTGTCTTTCTTATAAATGCACACACATTGGTCTGCACTTTCCTGAGTAGTCAAGAAAGTCCACTTTAGTGTTACAAATGAAATTTTAAGCAATGGACAAAAATTCTTATTGAAGCTGAAGTACCAAGGGAAACAAATTAAGATGGTCAGTTTGGAGGCAGGTTTTCCAAGGAGTTGGTTGTATGCTTCACTGAATATTTCATCTGAGTGAGCTTAAAATATAAATGTTGTCAGATATTTCAAAATGATGTATTAGAATATTTCAAAATGTTATGTAGTCAGCTATTGAAATAGCTATCCCCAAAACAATAACAGCATTTCAAAATTGCAGCTCAATAACTAGAGCTAGCAGTAATTTCTTTAAGCAATTTAAAATTACAGTTTTCTTACTGTGAAGTATTTTTATTGTCCATATTTTGAAAATTAATTTGTTAATATATGCGGATCACAGTCGTTCTGAAAACTTCAAACTGTAACTTACAGAAACAATAGGCAAGGCTCACAGCAATAGAAAAGAGTAGATTTTTGATTCATTTGTAGATGAATAAAGCAAAAGTCTAAAGCTTGTACAAAATATTAAAATTATCTATCCCTGAAAAACAAAGGACCATAGAATCATCTGGGTTGGAAGGGACCTCTGAGATCATCAAGTCCAACCCTTCATCCACTTCCACCATGGTTACCAGACCATGGCACTGAGTGCCACATCAGTCTCTTCTTAAAAACCTCCAGGGATGGACAATCCACCACCTCCCTGGGCAGCCCATTCCAATGCTTGATCACCCTCTCTGTAAAAAATTTTTTCCTAATATCTAACCTAAGCCTCCCCTGGAAGGGCTTAAGTCCATGCCCTCTTGTCTTACTGGTAGCTGCCTGGGAGAAGAGACTGACCCCCCCCTGGCTACACCCTCCTTTCAGGGAGTTGTAGAGAGTGATGAGGTCTCCCCTGAGCCTCCTCTTCTCCAGACTAAACACCCCCAGCTCCCTCAGCCCTTCCTCACAGGACTTGTCCCTTCACAGCCTCTTTGCTCTTCTCTGGACTTGCTCCAGCACCTCAATCTCCTTCCTGAACTGAGGGGCCCAGAACTGGACACAGTACTCAAGGTGTTGCCTCACCAGCATTGAGTACAGGGAAAGAATCACAAAAAAAAAAAAATCCAGGAATTGTCATATAACTCCATTCAGTATAGTATTTTTTCTGCACAGTGATAAATTGTATATCCACTTTGATGGTTGAAGAGAAAAAGAAAAAGAAAAAGAAAGATTTAGACACTACTGTTATTATCACATCCTAATTATCACTGAAGCATGTGTATAAATCTTTGGGTAGGTCTAGATCAAGTTCTTAGGCAAAAGCTAAAAAGATCTTGCTCTAAGTTTACCAGAAATTTTCTCTACCTACCTACAAGTGCACACAGATATTAAAGTATACATGGAAAATCAGACATAGACAGGCCAGTCCAGAGGTCTTATCTTTGTTTCCTCTACTCAGGAACTACAGGTATGTTCAGATTTAAGCAACTTTTTAAGGAAAACTTTGCCTTTGCAAAGATATCTGAATTGAAATTACACAAAAGCCTTCGTATGGACAGAGTTGTAATTTTCTAAATCTAACAAAAGCAAGCACTTAGCGATGTAATCCACATTCTTGCTTTCCTATCTGTATCTCTATCTACTGCTTCTATTTTGAGAACATCTTTACTTTCCAGCCCCTTCTTTGCTCCCTTATTTTTTGGAAAAGATTAACATAATTGCTGACTAACTGCATTCCCCCAAGGAACACAGGAAAAAACCCTCAAAATTATATAGTAATGGACACATTAAAGTAATGCAATAACCCCTCTGTTACTCTTGAAAATAAGGGGCATTGCTTCCCACATTTTCTTCCCTTCAGTCTGCCCTCATATTCATTTTTATACTGAAGTATTCCCAAGGGAGAAAACAGTGCAGAAGTTCTGAAACTTTTTTTTTTCAATTGATTGCTAGTGGGAATGGATTTAGTAAGGACAATGTAACCAGGATTAAAAATATCAGGTACTATTAGGTGACATTAAATGTAATGAAATCTCAAGGTCGACTTAATTTCTTACCTCTCTTTATCGCTCTGCCACATAGTACTGTATCTCAGGAGCTGCCACCAACTGCTACCACCAGAATGTTTGGTTAATTAGTAATCAGTCATGTCACTTGATGTGATCTCAGCCAGTCTGACTCTTGAACCTGAGTACAACAACAAAAAAGGAAATTGGAAACTCTTAGCAACTATGTGTTTAGTCCACTTATTTTCAGCAGCATTATGTGCCTGCAGTCCAAGCTTTCATTATGCTACACTAACAGGAATGTTTAGATTTCATGGTTTTGGTAGTTATTCATTTAGGATTATTCTGTAACACTAAGAAGCACAACATTTAACTACCATCCAAATAACTCCATCAAATTCTAGAAGATAAGGTTTCTTAGCAATTCAACAGCATTAAGATAGGGGAAAAGCTTTTTAATAAAATTCCAAATAATACATTCTTTCTCCTCAGTAACCATTTCAGTATAGAAAGTACCCATCACAGACAAATGAAGAGAGTATTTCATTGCTGAGGCCTGGTCCAACAAGCCTCTTAAGCATACCATCACATAAATACAAAAATATGTCATCAAAGTAACTATGATCACCCATATGATTAAAATTGCACAGAAGGGTATGAGCTTTTCTGGATTAGGGTCTAAAGAATGAGACATTTAAAATCAGCCTGTCATGTAATAAAAATACTAATTTTTAAGGAGATTACATACGAATAAAAATTATTACCTTGCCTTTTGACTTCTAGACTCGAGACAGCTTCAAATGTGAAAATGCTGCACATTAAATGATCACTGTGTTCCTAAACTAAGTAGCTGTTGAAATGGCAATTGTAGAGTGCTAACCTCTGCTACCAATAAACAAAAGTAAATCACAGAAGAAAACTTGTTTATGTGCAGTAATCTCCAGAGGATTAGCATTTCAAGGGATCAGATTTCCTAAAACTCCTCTTTCCTGATAACAGCCTCTGCGGTGAGATGACACACCAATAGGCATAAATTATCTAGAGCTGCAGATAAGCAGAGGCCATTTGGGGGTTCTGAGTGCAATATAAATAGATGCAAAACAGTAGGGGAACTGGTGCTCATCACAAACCTCAAAAGGATTAGCAGTTCAGGCTCTGATTTTCTTGCTGTTGTTAGCCACAATTTATCATCAGACAGTGACTGAGAGTGTGCCTTATCTGTGATAATTTAATGGCTTAATGGCAGTTCCTTTATCTGGGGGTCATAATTAAGCTTGTTTGATCAGGTTCCTAACAAGCACCTTGCTTGTATTTTTAGCTGTGCTTATTTTTTTTCTCTGGGTGTAGGAGCATTTTTGCTAATTAGTATTAACAATATTATTGTTAACAATTACTGGTAATGATAACAATCTCATAAAAGGTTAGCATTTATCTGGAGGAAAAATGCAAGCCAAAAAAAAGATGCAAGTCTCTTTTAATTTAAATACATTTATAGGAAATGTTAATTGCAGTGTCTCAGCACCTCTCATTTGTCAGATTGAAATCTAACTCAAATGCAAAACTAAAAATGGAAAACCACTGCACAGAATCACTTTCAATGGACTCATTTTATCTGCCTGAAATTTAATACCATTCTGAAAGTAAAGCTGGCTGCTATTTTACAGTGCATTTGCTGTCCTTCTCTATCATCCTGCTAATGAACTGTTTCTTCCACTATCATGATAATTTTCTCAACAAAAAATGAACTTAGAAAGACATTATTATTGCTGTTTAAGAACACAGATGACATAAAAATTAATTTGTTGACACTTTGTCTGTTGACAGTACTACAAAAAGAAACAAATACTATTTTTAAAAATGTACCGAATATCAGAAATTTGAAAGGAACATTTTCCAAGATTTTTATTTATTATTTGCTTTAGTAAAAATGTAGTGGATAATTTTGATTGGTGAGGAAACAAGCAGACAACTACAGGAAACATTGAATTCGTTCTTTATTTTTAAGGGAGATGAAGTAAAACAGAAAAGTTAAAAAAACTTCAGATTTTCTTAATCATTGTAATTTTTTAAATGAAATACTTAGGAGGCCACAAGAAGAGGAGCGTAAGTTACTTACTGTCATTTAGGGAAACTTAATCACTGCCTATAAAAGTAATCTGAAAAATCTGATCACACACATGTATAGACACAGGTGGTATGGGTGTAATAATTTTAAATATGCATATAAATCTATGTAAATGTGACTTTACGTTAATCATGCCTTATATAGCTTATGTTTATATATACATTTAGTCAGAAATAATTATGTGTAGTCACATTTATTGAACTTTGTTTTTAGAAAAGGTCTTATTTTTTTCTTGAAGAAAAAAATCAATAGCAGGACAGAGAATCTATGTGTCTAGCTTAAATTAATTACTTAGATGCTTAAGAAAGACATGGGTTATTAAGGGTGGTTCATTCCATTTAGTTACTTTGTTCCACTGAGTTACTTGTTTTAAAATAGTATGTGTTGCTTTTCTTTCCCATGGCAATAGATAAACCTCAAGTGATGTGGTTAAACTTGCACATGGCTCAAGGTTAGATGAGATGTATTCCACCCATGTGAATGAAAGAAATAGTGAATAGCATACTAGAATCATTTTGCTTGGAAAAGATGATCAAGTTCAACTTGATACTGCCAAATCTATCACTAAACTATGTTCCTAAGCACCACAATATCTACATGCCTTTTAAATACCTCCAGGAATGGTGACTCAACCCCTTCCCTTTGCGGCCTGTTCTAGAATTTTTCTTTTTTCATGTAATTTCATTTTGTGCCATTTCAGAATGAGAATTCCCAAAACTTTAACATGAAGTTATGTCCCTGTTCTTTGCAAATGAAAGGACTGTCACAGAAGTGTTGTATATGCATGTGCATATGAATATAATTCCTGCCTCATATAAATAAGGCTCACCTGACATCCTTGAACATACCAACTTTACTGTCTTGATATTATCAAATACAGTAATGATTGATTAAACAGACAAAGACTCTCAGGCACCACCAGTGAAAAAAAACTAACAAAAAAACCCAAACAAAAAACTTCAAACCACAATAAAACAAAAAAACATGAAAAGAACTCACGTATGTTCCTTCTCCTATCATAGTAAAGTAATGTTACTGGCTATTGCTGCATTTTGCAGGTGGATCAAAAACGGCTTATGTTCAGTTGTTTCAGTCTGGCAATTCGATTTTAAGCTTGCTATCTGACCAAGAGGATTTTACTGGGAGTATTGGAGACGGCAGGCTCAAATGAACTTTGTTCCACACAAAGCCTTGATCCAGATCTTGATGAAATCAATGGAAATCTTTCCATTGACTGTGGCGGGATCAGGGTGAAGGTGACAGCCATATTGCAGCAGCAGCTGGCAGTAGCCAGGGAAGTTTGCCTGAAATTTTACTGAGATATGAAACAAGCAAAATGTGTGAAAGAGAGAAATGACAAGGTGTAAGGGAGATTGCAATATAACACACTGAAATCCTTACCCAGTATCTGTAGCTAAGGTCATTAACACTTGAGTGCTGAGCTGACTCTGGGAGGCCTTGATGAGATAAGCCCACACAATCACCAAGACGTCGTTTTAACACATCTAACTTCTCAGATAGCCTTCCAAAACTAACACAGGAAGATTTTTTGATTAATATTATTTTCATTGTTGTCGATACGTGACAGCCTTAGTAGACTATTTTTCCACCACTAGAATAAACTGTTAAGGATACATAACATAGCAATCTTTGCTCAGCTCACAGTGAGAATGGAGACAGCATCATGCAGTCACCACTGTGCTATGTTGTTACTTGTTCACTAGCTAGTGCCAGATACAATACAGCCAAATAACTCTCTGCGAACAAAAACATCACGAGGCTTGTGAACTGCTGAAGCTTAAAACTCAAGTTCACCAAAGGTTTGGCGTTGTCAGTATAGAAAACAATAAATATCCTAAATTTATCTCATTTTGATTCTGGCCATCACTATATGCTCTTGCTAAAAAGAAAACACAGCTATATAAAAACAGTTGCTCACATATCTGAAAACTGAAATAAATTTTCAGTTGAAATAAATGCATCGTATTGTTTTCTGTCCCTGGGCTTGTGGACAGGATTACTGCTGGAATACATTTGCCATTTTGATTCTGTGTAATTTTTTCATGGAAACTGTCATTTTCTTTCAACATTTTCAGTCACGTTGTTCTTCTTGTATTTTTAACTTTAATAACATGTTTATATTCATTGTAGGTATATATCAATATAAATATATTGATATTTGCATACCTAGATATGGATATATAAAACCATAAATTATCACTTTTAATTTGATGTACAAACAATTTTCAATAATCTATTTTCACACACAAACAGGCATGTTATTACTGGAAAACAGTCTGAGATACAATTTGCATACTTCCATCACAAAGACAAATTTTGTTCCCACTACCATGTAAATGTTGTTTTCGCTAGATTGGATGCAATTATGAACCTATGACAAACTCCTTGATATTTAAAACATTTTTTATTTCGTTATGAAAATTTTGTATAATACGGTCTTCTCCTCCAAACTCTTGAATTCTATTTTCAGCTCTTCCACTGATTTAGTATTCTATTATAAAGAAAACCTTTAATCTCTCTGAACTTCAGTTTACTCATTTGAAGTAGATGAGGAGACAAGTAGGATTTAATTGATGTTTTTAAAGCACTTTGGGACCTTGTCATGAAAAATAAGACAGAAGTAAGAAATATTCTTAAAGGTACACTCATTCTTTATTCCATTTTTTTTGCCAAAAATCTATGTATTATTAATAAATTTAGGATTATCCATTCAACTCATACTCAGTACTAATTGTTCAAAATGAGGCAGCATGATGCATTTTCATATTCAAATAACTATTTCACAAAAATCTAAAATACTCTACACATGGTATGGAAAAGTGAGTTTTTTTCCTGAAATATGCCCTTCAATTTCATGATGCTCTTATTAAATTCCCAAAATTTGCAATACTCTGTGCATTGGGAGACTGTGGTATACATATAGAATCCCAGTGGTATATGGCTCAAAATGTTTAGCAGAGTTCAGTTGTGAACCAGGCAATGCAATAGGAATGAACATGATGGTAATATAAACCAGCATCCTATGATCAGTACACACATTAATATATATTCACATATAAAACTGAATGCATATGTAACAATATATATATATGCATGCAATAAAGTTGTTTTTCTTTAAAAAAGTAATAATCAGCTTTCAACGTCGTGAGCTATTTGGAAGTTAACTAGTAATACATATTCAAACCTTGCTTTCAATTTGGTGGTCTCTGGAAAAGAAGGGCAGATAGTGACATATCTGCAGTTTTGATCTTACAGTTCCAGAGGGACAGGAACTTTTGGGTCTGTTCTGGGTCTATTTTATATTCTGGAATAGAATTTATCCCCTGATGTCCTAGTTACATATTGGGGGATACCAATATCTAATGCTAGAATTTAAGAATGAGAAAATGTGTAGAATTTTCTTCTACAATAACTCTTTGGACCCAATGAGAGTCCTAACAAGGCAAGGGAGAGAGGGACAGAGGACACATTAATTTATTTTATTGTCAGATGTTTTTCTTCAACATCAAGAAATAACTGGCAACACAGAAGAGATAATATCCAGTTATTATCCACAACTGTATTGTTATTTCCTTACAGATTTTATGGTGCTGATTGGGAAAGCAATCTCTCTCTCAGGGACTGAAGGAGATGACAAGTTGGAGAGAATTATTAATTACAAGTTACTATTCATGGGTTTTCTGTTTAAATGGGCAGGAATATGAGTTTGGGATGTGAAATCAAGCTCCTGCTTCCCAGGCAGCTGTGTAGAGCAGTATCACTGGAAATACATAATTTGGAGCACTTCTAACTTCAAGCTCTTTCATGTAATTTTAATGGTTCATTTGACAAAATGATGCAGGGGGACAAACAAAATTACTAGCTCCTCCCAGATTAGAATCAGAAAGAGAAAGCATTCCTTTTTTTCGTTAAGTTGTGCAGGGACACTCTTCTGAAATAAATGAAGTTGCAGATATTAAGTAAAAAATAAGTCACTATTGTTACCTGGGTGGTTGTAAGCTACTCTACGTAGCACATAAACCTGTGCTGGCTTTTCAGTTCCTCAGCAGACTAAGCAGCAGTTACTCACATGCTTACAAATCTCAACCTACCACTGGCAAAACCAGAATATCTCTGTATTTCTGTGACTAGTGAAATATTTTTTGTGTCTTAACCACTGAAGTTGCAACAGGTGGGAGAAGGTTTTCAAATTGCAAATCTTGACATTTTGCTTAGAAAACATCTTTCTAGGGACATGTGAAGTATTATGACGTATTTTGAAAAAAGCCAGATCCTCAGGGAGAAGTGATGAAACATTGCTCTCGTCAAGATTCTCTCCCAATCACAAGAAAACAGATACACTGCTCTGAAGCACTGTGATTTTAAGTTAAAAACAGGACACCACAAAGGGTCAAAAAAAACAATGCTCAGAGGCCAAATGCTTCCTTTTTTTGAAAGTAGTTAAGGCATTATCAGACCATTGTACAAGGTATCAGTAGAGCTGGCCTAAAAATAAGATTCCTCGTGTTAAGTCAAGATGACAGGTTAGCCTTTACTGAGAAACCTGCCTGTGTAGCACTGAGGAAAAAAACTCCCTTATAATTCAGCTTTACTTATTAATCCTTTTCTTATTCACAGAATCATACTGTTTGGAACAGACCTTTAAGATCATCCAATCCATTCATGAACCTAACTTTACTGAGTCCATTGCTAAACTGTGTTCCTAATCACCACATCTACACATCTTGTAAAAACCTCCAGGCATGGTGACTCCATAAACTGGGCAGTCTGTTTCAGTGCCTGACAACCTTTTCAGTGAAGAAGTTTTTCCTAATACCCAACCTAAGCCTCCCCTGGTGAAACTTGAGGCCATTGCATCACTTACTAGGGAGAAGAGACTGTCCTCCACCTCACAACAGCCTCCTTTCAGGTCATTGTTGAGAGTGATAAGGTCTCTCTCAGCCTTTTCTACAGACTAAACAACCTCTGTCCCCACAGATGCTCCTCATAAGACTCGTTCTCCAGACCCTTCACCAACTTTCTTGCCCTTCTCTGGGCATTCTCCAGCACCTCAGTGTCCTTCTTGTAGTGAGGAGCCCAAAACTGAACACAGTATTTGAGGTCCAACCTCACCAGTACTGAGTACAGGGCAGGGACCACTTCCCTAGTCTAGCTGGCCATACTTTTTCTGACACAGGTCAGGATATCATTGACCTTCTTGGCCATCTGGGCACACTTCTGGCTCATGTTCATCTGGCTATAGACCTGTATCCCTAAGTCCTTTTCCTCTGGGCAGCTTACCAGTCACTCTTACCCGGACTTGTAGCACTGCATGGGTTTTTTGTGACCCAAGTGGAAGACTCAATACTTGGCCTTGTTAAATCTCATATGATTGGCCTCTGCCCATTGGACCAGCCTGCCCATATCCCTCTGTAGACCCACTCCACCCTCAGGTAGATCAACACTCCTACCCAGTTTAGTGTCATCTGCAAATCAATCAATCCTCTCATCCAGATAAGTAATAAAGATATCAGAGAACTGGCCCCAGCACTGAGCCCTAGGTAACACCACCTGTGAACAGCCTCCAGCTGGATTTTAACTTCGTTCACCACAACTATCTGGTCCCATCCAGTCAGATTTTTTTGTTGTTTTTGGTTTTTAATGACTGCCAATCAGTCTCCAAAACAGGTCAATCTGCCTGCCAGAAGTCCAAGGTGACAGTTCCACTAACCTTTCTACTCACCCCTCCAAGGATGGAGATTGGTGTTATGACAGTGGATTTACCATTACCTAATTTGACAAGTATTTCTAGCTTACTACTATTATTTAATTTGTAACAACAGCTTCAGAATGTTCAGCTAGACCTGTTCTTCACCTCCTTTGGATTGTTGTTGTCCCTTACAAACCAGTAAGTCACTGTTAGTGGCATAACATCTCCATTTGGGTGTAAATTTTGCCTTTTCCATTGTTTAAATAACTCACAAGAACATCAGAATTCATAAGCATATGCAGTTTCTCCTGCATGCATTGACTGAAGAGCATAATTACCTCTTTCTTCAGTGCAAAGTGAGATGCTGACAACTTTTTCCACTCCTGTGCAAAAAAGGAATTTTCCATAACAAATAGTAGTATAGGTATGAGTTGGCTGTGAAGTTCTCTGCAGTTGTTTCTCAGGCAGTGTGATTCAGTGGCAATTTATTTGCCCAGAGACCGTAGTAAAATATGTAAGAGATGAAGCTTTCTAATCAGTGTTTAAAGTTAATATTGTTGCATAAGCTGCTGTACACTTTTACATTGTTCCTTCCTTTTCTACTCTTGCCGCATCAGTATTTGATGGAACAAAGAAAACAGAGCACACATGGTCTGTGTTCTGAAGAGTTTCCAAAGCAATGAGAGGAGAACATGCTTGTAGTCTACTGAGTCAATCAGTCAGTCATTAAATTTGACTGGAATCATACTTGCTCTTAGTTTCAGATGTCGTTATAAAGAAAGCTCATAACACATCAGAAACATTAGTCAGTACTGTTTTCAGTTTAGAAACCCAGTACTATTATTGTTGCACAATTAGAAGAAAGAAAGTCAATTAATCCAGAAATTACAAGAAATCCAGAAATTGTCAAGGCAATGTTTCTATCAAACAGGGGAGAAAATTACAAAAATTCATTAAATACTCTGCAATTTTCTTTCAATTGCCTGTTCAGGTAGAGGAAATAATGATTTATGCTGACCTTTTTGCAGTTGTACTTCCTTGCTAAGAAATATTTTGGAGAAAAAACCCACTAAAAAAAAGGAAAGGGGAAGGGGAAAGGAAGAAAATAGTGATACTTTGTACATTTAAAATTTCATGGCAGAATCAAATACATTCAAAATTCACTTGTAGAATGGCCTATTTTTTATAATTATAGCATTAGAGTAATTTTGGTGCCATTGATCTTTTCAGATACATGTGTAGGTCTATTGATCGCAAATCTGCCCCACTGTTATACCAACAGATGCGCAGTTATTTATTTTGGAAACAATCCACATCCCCTTTTTGTAAAGATCAGAGAAGCCAGTTAAGGCTGACATGGCATCTTGTGTAGAGGAACTGTTCTGTCCTTCCTATAAATGGGCAAAAATGATGCCAGAACCTGTGCAAAAATGCCAAGAAAAAAATTATCATTCCATGTATCATCATCTTTTCAATATTCTCTGGTATTTTAAGTCAGCATCTTTCTCAGATTACATGTTCAGTAGCAAGAGCAGCTCTGCACATGTATGACACCTGCTAATTGTTCATTGTTCTCCTTCTCTTCTCAAACTTGTATTTTACTAACATTTGTTAAGTGCTCCCGTGGGCTGACAAGGAAAAAAAACACAACAAAACCAAACAAACAAAAGCTAAAACCCCCCAAAAATACTCACTAAAAGGGATCTAATAGCTCAACAGTATGAGCTAGGGTTATTAAACTACATCCTAAGTGGTGCCTGGGCTACTGGAAATATAAATAAATTATGAGGGAAACACAGGAAATATGTGCTCAGAAGAGATTAGTATTCAGATTGTTGGGGTTCAGCTAGTGCCAGGAGCTATATGATGTACAAAACATGCTATTTGTATATCCATTTAGTGAGATAAAATCTTAGCTCTATTAGCAGAATTGCCTTGGTGAAAAATACAGAAATGACATACTCTATAAATAAAACAAACCAAAGATAATATCCACTTCCTTGTCTGCTTTTGAGATTTTGAAACATTCAAATTTTTTTTGTTTGGTTTTTTTTTTGTTTTGTTTTGTTTTTTGTTTTACCATACTTCTCCTGTTAGGACTGTTTTGATATATGGCTCATGTACTTGGAGCTGATTCTTTCAGACACTTAAATGGCAATCCAAGCCACTGGCAACAAAATACTTAGATTTGCACTGAGTGATCAACAAAATCACTTATAAAAGGAACATAGGGATAGTTTCTATCATCATAGTAGGCAAATGTTGATAATATTCACATATTTTTTTTCTTTCCTTTTTTTCTCTGATAACTAGGACAAGCCTTATGAATATGGAGGTAAGTGATTTCTTGGACTTCCAAAGATCCGTGGATGCTATTCCCACGAACGTCCTCTTTCTCTATAGGATATCTGAAGGAGCTTACTCCTCCTTCCTGAAAGGGTAAGGATTTAAAATCATCTAGCATTTGCTACAGGCTCAAAGAAACATTACACAAATTGTTCTCATGACAGAACTGATGCAGTAACATATTTTAGAATGACAGTAGTGTTATACATTGTGTTTTTCAATGACTGAACTTATGAAATTCCTGGGGGAGATCAGTGACATTTGTGTACTAATCTTCTTAAGACATCTGGGTATATGGTTAAAGGGATAAGTAGATGAAGTGTAGTACTTACAAGGTTGGAGTCCTGAAATGGGGAGGTAAAAGGTACAGCAGGATGGCAAAAATAAACACAGTATTTGAGATCAGGATTGCAAAATAGTTTCTCAGAAAGAAGAACAGAAGAATTGCAAACACTGCAGGGTAAATTAGGGCTTGACTTAATCTTATTAGTAGTCTTAATTTCCCTAAAGCTAATAATGCTGAACTTCATCACAATAGCCTAAAAAAAAAACTGAGAGAGGAATAGGGGACTATGGCTATAGCAGAGTACCAGATTAGTTGCAGGTGCCCACTCTGAAATGTTTTTTTCAGCAACTCAGTCCTGAAGAGGGTGGGTGATTTTGCCCATGGGATCCATGTAGCTAATTAATGTGTTTTACCTAGATCAAAAGATGATAAATTCTCACAGCAGTTTGTTTTGTTTTGCTAGGAAGTAAAAGGAAAAGAGGAAGAAGTAAAGGGGGGAGGATGCAAGGCAAGATTGATTTTGGAGTCTGTAATGGCAGGTTTATTGATTCTGACTCATGAAGTATGAAGTTATAGATTTCTGTGATGTTACAAAGCCAGCTAAAGCAGCTACATAATGTCACACACTACACAAGTATTGGTCAATTAGATTCTTGTTTTATATCTTTTGGCTGTTTATGAAACATCGTAGATGTGATATAGCTGCTGGATCAACCATCCAGCTTTTCTTATTTAGTAGCAACCAATATGGTGTACTCTACAAAAACAGGAGCAAAAGAGCTATGTGACTCTGCTAAAGATAAGATTTTAACATCAAAATTAAGAAGACAGATGGCAATGGCATTCACAATGTTTTTTAGCAATTTTATTTAAATGGAAAGCATTTGGTATTAAAAAAATAATTGCTTTACTATAAATAAGAAAATAAATGTTTCCTTTTTTTCCTGTGCATGCTAGTCATTTGCCTGGGAAGATTAAATCTCAGGAACTGGGCATTTGCCAGTGATATGATCCACACCATAACCATATAATTAATAAATAACTTCCAACAAAATCTGAACAGCCCATTTGCAGGAAGAAAATTTGTCATATTTAGTCTAGAAATATTTCAGTTAAGCATTATATGACAGATATCCTGGAAAATAATCTTTTAGATTGGCTTATCTGCTGACTCTAGAGTCAGTGTAGAGAACAAGAGTGATATTTAGTTAGAGTACCAAAGTAAGTTGTTTGCTGTTTGCTTAATTTTGGTTTTGAATGTTTGGTGTGTTTGGGTTTTTTTCACTTATATTAGAGCTGGCCTGATAAGCAAATATGAGGCAAGATGATCCAAAATTCTCACTCCTAATTTGACTTGACATGCAAAAGTGTCTATATACTTATGTCTGACACCTTTAGAAGGTAGTATGAATTTGGTTATTTCCTAGATTTGGAACCCTGATTGCTGCAGGAAAAATTGTTTTCAAAGACAAACACGATAACAAGCAGTCCTGAAAATATGTTTTTTTCTACTGTGTTTGTCTAAAGCAAAGACATTGTGACTAGAAGAATATATGGTTCCACAAAACACATTGAGATGAGTCTTTACAAGGCCTCTAAGAAATCTATATGTGTGACTGAGTATTGCTGCACAAGTATGTGCCATGTCCAGCTTATGAGCCTGGATCAAGCTAGTGTGACCACAGAAGCAACAAAGTACAGCAGTACTTTTTACAATGGGATGAAAACTATTTCTCATAGTAAATAATATTTCCATCTATTTCTATTTTAGAAAATGTGTGCTGCAATACTATTGTCCTAACCCTGTGCATACATATGTACACACAAAAAACCCCCCAAAACACTCTGGATACAAAATCTTAAGTTAACAGTTTAAATGGAGAAAAAAGACAAAACTGAGAGGAGGATATTACTGATGTTCCTCTTTCTCGATTGAACTTGGAGATGTGAGGTTACAATTACCTAATTGGTGTTTCACAGCAAATCTGAATAATTAAAATGAACTGAACAACTATCTGTTGGATCTGAGATTTTAATTCATCTCCGAATTACAAAAATAATCATGTAAACTTTCCTGTGTGTCTCCATGAGGACCTGCTTAGATCATAGCAAGGCCTTGTTTATCCAGCTTTCATTCCTACAACAGCTAGGGTATAGAGCAAAGATGTGACATTACCAGAATGTGCACCATGAGCTTAGATGCATATGTGAGTGCCCCAGTTCAGACATGGTCCAAAAATCATCATTTCTGGTGCTGCATCTGTCCTTCGGAATCTAGCAGGAAAAAAAAATAATAAATTCAGGAAAATAAAACTCTGTTGGTAGCAATTAGTATGATGACATTGAAACTGGTACTCAACATACAGGTCGTAGGAGTGTTGGTTTTTGTTTACAAATACATTCCAGAAGTATTTCATTTAGCTGTGTTGACTCTAAAGCTCTGAATAGGAAAATATACAAGAAAATTTTTCCCTATTCTAACAGTTTTATGTGAAGATTCATACTTCTATGAATTGATCTGAGTGCAATTCACCTTTTTTTGAGTAAAATTAATAAGTATTTTCCAGCACTATAAAATTAAGAAATACTTTGTAATTTGTTTGATTTTGTAAAGCAGTAGTGTACATACTGACTACTTTGGAACAGATTTTCTACTTGTCTTAATCCAAATACGGCAGAGTAGGAACAACATACGAGAAGAGCAAGAATTCTCAAAAATATATTTTCCAAGTGAGATCTGTCCAAACACCTCTCTAGTTTTTCTTCAGTTTTTCCCAGGAAAACACAGATTAGAATGCATGAACTCCTGTTTCTGCATCTTTTATTTGTTTCATTAGGCTTCACTGCTCCTGAGCTAGAAGTATCTGCTTCTGCAAATGCTTCTTTTAAATGGATCCAAAAAAACAGTGAGTAATTCCTAAGTAAATTTTATATATTCGATTCTTCACTTAATGGATTTGGAGTTCTTCCTGCTTTTCCCTGCCACTTGATGGACAAATGCACATGCTCTTCAGTGAAATTTAATAAGGAATTATTTTAATGCAGAAACAAAGCCAGAACAATACATACATGATGTTCCATAAATTGAAATTTGCTCATACAAGTTCTTGAGCTGTTAGCTACCGCACAGACTAATGTAGAGAAAGAGATGCCCAATGGGAAAAAAGGAAAAGTAAAATCAGGCAATCTTTGGAGGAAAAGCATTTTATTAACATTTTATATCCCTCTGGACATGCGTTATGTAAGTGAAGTTAAAATAGGTGTATCCAATTAAGATTTAATTTTCTTGAAACCGAAATGTGATTTTTTTTGCTGTCTCTCCAAGCCATCTAACTAATAACTGGACCTCCCTGTTTCTTCCATTTATTTATGATAATTAAAGTCACTGTAATTATGAAAGCCAATTTGGAAATGAAATTAAAATTCTAGTCACATGTAGGGAATTTGACCCTAAAATTTACTTTTTCCAATATCTCTGTGATAGCAATCCTTAGATTTCAATTGATTCTGAAGACAAGAAGAAAATCCAGAGAAGCTGAAGAACCCTCAGGATCAAATTCTCTTTTTTTTCAGCTGTTTTTTATACAGCATTCCTGTGCCAGGTTTTAAACCTGTATGTATGTATGATGGGAACATAGCAAAGCTGAGGAAATTACTACACCTTACTTATTAATTTACTGCTGCAGCCGTTCTAGAGTATATAAATTGTATTGTTACCTATATTAGTCTTTCCTGCTAGATCTGATAGATCCTGTATGAGAACAGGTTGCTTTATGTGAAATGGAAGAACAATCATACCAGTGATTCACTTCCCCTTTTCTCTAGCCCAAATAACTACTCACAGTGGGAGCATAGGCATTCAGTGCTGAGCCTTACCAGGTGTAAGGTATTAAATCCTAGGATATGAAAGGAAATGGGAGGAATTGAGTTTGTGAGCTACAATGGCTCCTGTGATTGTGGAGGAAATGGGCACAATTTTTGCTCAGAGTTGTGCCTGAAGTAGTTTTCAGGGATCTCATCAGTAAATGTTGCTTACCACATAACATAGCTACAATATTTGAAGTGAAAAAAAGGTAACATTGGAAGTTCTTTTTTTGTTTGTTTGTTTGTTTTGGGGGGGTTGTTTGTTTTTTTGTTTGTTTGTTTTTTGGCATGTGAATCAGTTAAATAAATACCATGGATCAGACCCATTAGACCCACAGCTTGTGTAAATCAGCTCTACTCCATCGATTTCAGTTCAACTGAGAATACAACCCAGTAATTTTTAAGTCAAACAACATAATATGATTTGCATGAAATGTTGCATGCAAGAATGAACTGGGAAACCTGATGTGGGATCCTTATATCCAGCTTTTTAATTAATTTTCCATAATTCTACAAGGCGGGGATTATTAAATTCAGAGGACAATGTTTGATCCCTTTTGGTTAATTTAAATCTAATTTAAATATTCCTGTGGGAGGGTTCTGGGTCGGAATATCTTACACCAAAACTGTGTTTACACCAGCTGCAGTAAAACCACTCAAGATATGTAAAACAAAATAAACAAATACTGATTAAAAAAACAAAATACTTTTCAACATAAAGCTCTGCACATATATTTACTAATTTTCTCCATATAACTCTTGTGAGACAAATAAATACTTATCTTCAAATTACATATGGGAAAACTCAGAGAGGAAAAGTGAATTGCCAACTGCTACAGCAAAGTCATTTTCAGGTTTGGAACTTGGGAGTCTTTGGCTATTAGATGTTGTGCCTCTCTTCTGATTAACTAGAAAGGTTGTTTTTTCAGTTAGAGAAAGAGAAGAAAAAAATTACTCTATTCTTTCACTTTGTCAGCATTTCTACATTGCTCTTCCTATACTTCATTCCTTAGTTGTATCTTTGCTTCTAGTAGATTCCTTTTCTTCACCTGTGTGTTCTCTCACTCTTCTACTGCACACAAAAGATGATTGCTTATGATCTACTTCAAAAAATTAGATTATTTCCTTCCTAGTTACGCATACACAACCACAGACATGGCCTGATATATTTGTGAAGTCTAATATCATTATTAGAGTTATGTTTAAAAGTGTCTTAAGTCTTCTTCAGATATTCAGTGTCTTGATATAACATATGTTTCTAAAAGTATTTTTTGAAAAGATTTTATATGCTGGAGAAGGAACATGGGTATCTCAGAATGAATTTCTTTCTTCTATGATACATGCAGACATATTCCTAACTATGAATTTTTTGTCAGACTTCCAGACTTTCTCTTCTCTTACACTGCACATTCACTTTCACTTTTTCATCTTTGATGCAGTACTTCTTTTGCTTACAATTTTTTATAACCCTGTTCTTTTTTATAATTGTTGGAAGATGGCCAGGAGAATGTCATAATACATGACATGGGTGAATTATACTGGACTTACCTATTCTGGTGGCTGCATCTTCCATATCGTTTTCAATATATAATCCTACAATTAGCCAAAGATTGCCATCATGCTTGGGCATGTCTCAAGAAGAATCATTACAAGTCAGACTTCTATAAAATATTGTCTGAATAGTTGAAGCACACAGGTACTCTGAAAGCAGCCCTGACAGGCAAGTGAAAGCTCAGAAGACCTGACAGAATAGCAGTGAAAAAAAAGAGGAAAATGGAACTTCTGGAAATATTTTAATGTGTAATAATACTGTAAGAGTATGATAGCATTTTTGCAACCTATTTGACTCTTCCTAGAAGTCGCTAAAGCTGATAATTTTTCACAAAGAATAATTAAAAAAAACCCAAACAACACACAGTAAACAGTACACTGAGCAGATAAGCTAGCATGGCTGGTGCCCAACCCATTGTGAGATTCTTTGACTTCTTGCATGTCCCAGTGTTCAGCCAAGAAAAGATTCACACAGGGCAGCCAAGAACTATATTACCCACCAGAATTGGAGATTACACAGAAACCTTAGGTGGTCAGCTAAACAGAAAATGCTACACAGGACAGCTCTGCCAGCAGCCAGCAGGAAAAAGATGAGTAGGAGAGCTCTATTAATAACACTTTCTCTTTTATCATGATTCAACAACAAAGACAAAACAATCTGTATCTGTGTGAGCATCTGTATACTGGATATCTAATACCAGCTTTTACTCAAAGAAGAAACACTTTGGATGAAATTCAGTTTAAGACTAAGACAACTAAATCTAAGTGTCTGTCTTAAGGTCTCTATATCAACCGTAGACCACAAGATTGTACTATGCTCAGTGGAAATCTTGTCTGTATGCTTAGTGGAGCTGAATGATTCTGCTAAGTTTGGATTAGATTCCTAGATATTTTAAAGTAAAACAAACAAACAACCAACCATCTGGTGGCAGTTTAGGAGCACTGGAATGCCTAGCACCCATCCAGGAAGATGATAATGCATAGCTCTCATGTCACATCTGCCAGCACATGAAAATATATTCGGCATGTAGTATACTATTTCTGTCTTACAGATGAGATATTTATGTGTGCTGGCAGATCCAACACAGGATGGTTCTGGATGCTTGTCTGCAGGAAAGAACTCCTCTTTCAGAGGAGTGTCATCACATTTTCCCATTTTTCAGCTGTCATTATGTACGTTGGTATTCCCAACAACAGTGGCAGGAGTGTAGGGCAGGGAAGGCAATGGCAATATATCTATTCTAAGGAAAAGCTCCATTATTTTGCCCTTCTTTGTTTCTACCACAGTGCCTTCCCTGGCTATGCATTCCACTTTTCAGGTATCTCATTCTTCCCAGTCCATGGAATATGTGCCAGAAAAACTTTCCTCTGTAGGTCTACATACCATACATACCAGTCTCTTTGCTAGGATAGATAGCTGACACAATGAATCCTTCACACTTTTTTTTTAATTATTTTTATTTTAAATTATTTTATTTTATTTTAATTAAGCCACAGCTTCATCAGGCTCTTTATAACTGGGGGTAATTTACTAACACTCAACAGCTAATCTTCCTGACAACCTTGGGCGAATTTAGTGAAGTCTCTGACCTATGTAAAGATATATTTCTTATTTTAAATATAAACAAAACCTGGATACTGCAAGTAGTATTTTTTTTCCCTGTCACTGGTTTACTAGAAGCTGACTATGTCTGAAAAATAACTTAAATTTTACAAGAGACATTGAAAAATTACCTAAATTCCAAGTCTGTTGTTAATGTGTTTCTTTTAGTATTTCTCCCCATAGTCCAAATATAGCTAACAGAAAATATATTAAAAAGAAATAAAAAAGCTCCAGTCAGAAAGCATACAGTTACATTGTCAAAAATGTGAGATCTATATCAATCTTTTTCCTTTTGAAATCATATAACTCTAGTCTTAATATTGGAAATTATTTAATCTCTTTTCTTATTCAAATATGAAAAAATTATAATTAAATTGAAAATTAATCCATAAATACTGAGTGAAGAATAAAAAAATATGGTAGAATTACCTGTTTAGACTTAACTCAATTTTACCTGTTCACTGACTAAAGGATATCAAAAGCACATAAGTGAAAGAAAAGCATATTAAAAGAGAAAACAATTTTTTCTACCTAAAATAAGCAGCTAGAGACTTGGAACTTGGCTTAGTTTTAGCAAATTGTTTATTGGTCTTGACACTAGTGATAGTCCCAGAGCATCCACTGTAATCAGAAATCTGTTTGCAAAAGAATTTCATTCAATTTATTCTTTTCTTTTTGTTCTCATAAAAAATTAAAACTTTATCACTGGTCCTAAGCCTCACTCTTATAAAAACATGACTGGGAAAATAAATAGATAAATACATAAACAATAATTAAAAAAAAAAAGACTAATTAAATGTCATTGAAGAACCTCACATCCACCAGTTATTTTCATGTCTGATGGGATTTAATATTCCATCACAAACTCACCACAGATCTATTTGGAAAAAACATGTAAAAAGAAATTTCATAACACCAAGATGAGCAGGTGGCATTGTGGGAGTGAGTATTCCCAGCTTCTGCCCCTGTTCTCTGCCCTTATCAGATTTTTTACTGCTTGTATGGTCAAGGATGTGTAAACTCAACATTAAAATGAACTGCAAGAGCTCATATTCCATCAGAAGATGTTATCTGAAAATACCTGTCCAACAATGAGGAAGGGAAAATAAAATTAACAGCAGGGTTAAGGTGGATTAAGGCCAATGGTACAAATACTGGAAAAAAGGATATCACATATGCAGGCACCAAGCAGCTTTCAACTTCTCAGGTGAGTTGTGAAGGCACACTTACAAATGTGAGTGAAACCCTTGCTATCAAAGTCCAAAGTGTGCAGGGAAATAAGAAGCCACCCCTCACTTTGCTGCTTCCAGGCTGGAAAGCAGAAGCTGTAAATCGAGAACTTTTCTTGTCCCCAGCCTCTAATAAAAAAGCTAGAAAAGCCTAGGACAGAATGGTGGCATGTGGGCTGATGAGGGAGGCATAACTAGGATGCTGCAGACCAGTGCCAACACGAGGTCTACTGGCTGATTTGCTTAAGACCTTGTCTTCATCATCATCTCACTTGGTTTACAGCAAAGACCAAGATCTGAGACCGATGCTTGAGAGGAGAGTACCAGCCCAGTGGCTTAGGGTGCTTTCTGTTCATCTATTTGATAAATCTGTTCTCTCTTTCCCTTTGTGTTTTCACAAAAAAACCTTCAACAAAGAACAGGAGTTCACAAAATATCTTCCTCAGTAGCTAAGGTGAGGCAGGAAGAGAGGCAGTTCAGTATGAAAGCTGACTCAAATTCCAATATATATATACACACACATAGCATATATATATGTGTGTAACTTATGGATATAATTTTCAAAGGCAAGGATGCTGCTTTCTGCTGTTTTTCAGATCCATTTCTGCATTCTATGTCCAGGAGAAGTCTGTCAGATGAAAGGAAGAATAATTCACAGCCTTTTAGCTGGTCTTACAGGGGATTTCTTTCTTTCATTTGAATGTCTAGTGATTGGTGAGCAAGCCTCTTCAGCTCAGCAGAGAATCCTCGAGTGGCTTCTGGTGTTATTTTGATGGTATTAAGACAATGGTGCATTACAGCATGACATGTCAGGCTTTTTCTCTGAGCTATTCCTTTTCTTCTGAAGGAATGCTTATGTTTTCTAAATTGGAATAAGTCTCTTAACTCAGAACAGAATCCGTCAAAAGGAATCTCTTTTTTTCAGCTTTGAAGCTAAGTGCATTAAATGGAATTGCAGTAATTTTCAGTGATTTGCAGATTTAGGATCATGCATTTTTCTTTCAGAGAAAGCAAAACACTTTTCATCAAGGACATTTTCACAGTAGTATATTAAGCACTAAATTGGACTATTTGTTTCAAGTAAATCAACTCTTTTCAAATTTGACTTCATAATAATGTTCAACGACAAAACTGGAGATGGTCAGCAATATCTTTTTGTAAATAAATATGTAAGACAATACATCATTTATCTAAGATAGAAACATTCTAGAACTTGAAACAAAAAGAGTAATTGTGCTTAATTAGTTAAAAGAAAGGGTTTAAAATTCAAACCAGAGAATCACTTATATCAACATTCCTAATAAGACAGTAATATAAGTGTCAAGGAAAGATATATTTTTTTCCTTACAGCTGGGCAACATTTTCACAAGGTAAGACATGGAAAAGGCTATGAAGTGGGAATGGTGTGTCTAGGTCCAAATTTATGATCTTGAAAATTCACTTTCAACTAATACTTAAGCGTTGGAATATCTAAGCATATTGACACATTAATGCTTGACATAAACTCCTCAGGTACCTCTGCATTCCCAGCATAGGTTCTACTTTTTATGTGCTAGAGCAGCTTTACATCTTAAACTCAATCACATTCTAGAAATTTATCTTTTTTTCTCTGCCTAAGTCTACTGCTCAGTTCTATTAGGAAACCTGGACTTTACAGAACTCATTTTCTTTTAAATCCCAGGACTGGCAGGAGAAAACTGAGGTAATCCTTCTGCAATAACTTTCTTCTGCACAGTAGCTGAGGCATTATTCTGAAATGGCTGAAAACATTAGAGTCCACTTTAGAGGGGTAAGGATAGTATAAAAATTTAAGTTACTAGTTTCTATTTATTTAAGAAATTATTATTTCCTTACATTAAATACTTATTCTTTAAATATTTAAATGGTCTTTGGAAATGGATTGCAGCCCAGATGTCCCTAAGCTGAAGCAAGTGTCTCAAGAAATTGACTGCCAACTTCAGTCTTTGTCTTGCTCTTTGAATCACTAATTCTAGCTGTCATTCCCCCAGAGCAGCTCAGGCTCAACAGGGGGGATGCAGATGAAGCTGATTTTTCCTAGCCTGTTTTGGTGCCCAAGTCCATGTTCTGGTTTCAGGAGCTGTAACTCTGACAACTCTTGCAGTGCTGAAGCTCTAGTATCCACTTCCATATCTTCCTGGGTAAGCATACAAATTATCAAAATTAATTGCAGTACAATATTTCATCTGGCTTGAGCTTTTAATTAAAACTCCAGACTGTCTGAGTGTATTGTCTTGCTAAGATCACATCTTACATATTGGGAATTCCAAATGAGTAGCTGTTTCCCAGCCCATCTGTGAATCATAAAGGGGGTTAGGTGGGAACCAGGTGCTACTTTCAAACATATGCCAGAGCTTAGGTTTAGACACATTACAAAGTTTATTTTCCAAAACAAAGGTCCAGATTTTTATGTCAACACCTCAGGTGTAATGCATCAGTCATAAACATAAATACTTTAAATTCTACCTGAATAGGAATTGAAGGAATTAGCAGGTTAGAAGGAATTGAGCAGTCGGACTGTAAACCTGATGAATAACATTTTTTTAGCTTTGAATTTCACCACACAAGGGAAATACTTTTCCTTTTGAAACAATTTTGCATTACCCATCAACAAAATAATAAACAAAGACATACTTCCATTTCTAAATCAATTAACTCTTTCTCTAATCAGCTGCACACTTCATGAAAGAGGTGAGAATGGTACTGAGTGATTAGACTGCTTATGGTTGGATGTTGTTTAATCTAGAAACATCATCAATTTATTCTTCATCCAGCCTAGTGCTTATGAGACTACATTCAGGTGTATTACTTTGCTTTTTGTGTAAAACACTGGCTTTATGGAGCGTTTAATGTGTTCCTTCTAAAAAGGATTAACCTTCTTCATTGGAGGTGACACAATTCATACTTATTGGCAATACTTTAATTGTAGAATCATTATATTTACATGAGTGGGATGCATAAAAGGAGAATAACCTATTTAGAATAACCTAAACAAACAGCCAGATAATGTTTTATTTCAATAGGAAGCTGCACCTCAGTCTCATGACAGAGCAAATGGTTGGACAAATGAAGATTCTGTCTTTGTTTCAGGGTGACTATACAATAAATACTTCTCTGGAAATGTTAAGTGTTAACAGACATATATATTTATCAGAGTATTGTTTCATTTTTCTGGAAGACAAAGCCTCCTCAAAATTTTTATAAGTATTGTTGGCATGTCTGCTTTCTTTCCTGCTGCTTTCCTTCTAATTTCTTTTTTTTTTTGCACTCATGTGTATACAACTAGATGTAGAAAAGAATTTAAGAAAGATGTTAGTAGTGAGATATTAATAAAAAATTATGAGACTCCAGTGCAACTGTGTAAGATCAGAGCATGATCTTTCTCTCTTCTTCTCTATACACATACCACACACATACATGTATATACAAGGATAAAAGCATTATAAAAAACAGATAAAAGCTAGATAAAAGCACATATAAACAGTGTCCTGGTGACAATTCCTGGAAGCACTGGTTTTATCTATATAGATACATATAATATAACATGTAGATGTAAAGCTGTGAGCCTGCTTTCAGGTTTCAAGCGCACTAAATTTATGTCCACACTCTGTTTCTTGCTGTGGAAAGGCTAGATTTTTTCTATTTATCACAATAGTTTTGTGCCTAGTTAAAATGCACAGAGATATACCTAACTTATTTTGTCAACACTGTCTCCACCATGAAGTGGCAAACAGTTTCCCAAGCTTATTACACTGCATTACCTTCTGTAAGCCTTTAAAGAAGACAGAAAAAACTTTTTAACTAAGGTCACAGAAGGTATATTTCCTCTTGTTTGTTGTTATACTCATTATTTTTGTATTATATTCTTGGCTATGATCATTAAAATCTAGATACAGGAGAATATGCTGTATTTCAGCAGCCACTTGGAAAGTTCGCGAGGACAGGAAGGTCCAGTTCTCTCTGGCTGGTGTATGTGCCAAAGAAATAAGGATGAATAATGAGCTGCAACTACATGTCAGAGGTTTGGAGATGTATCCATAAGAGAGGTTTCAGGAAAGGGATAGTTTTTTGCATTGTTAAGACCAATCAAAATCAGTGGGAACAAATGGCAAAACAATTTGTTTATTAAAATTTGGCTTCTAAAAGTGAGTGCTGTGCAAGCACATAATTGAGTGGGAGATACTTCTGGTCTGCTACGACTCTTGGCAACTTTCTACCTGCATATGGTATGATTAGCAAATAAGGACTGTCAGCCAGTATTCCTAGAGAGTTCAAAGTGTGCTTGAGGTTTTTGTGTTTGAACACAGACCATATACAGGTCTTTGGGATGGGTTAATTTGTCCCCAGGCAACCTGCTGAAATGGATAGAGACAAGCAGAAACTCATTACATGGGTGCACTAATAATAGTAATAGGAAATACCTTGCAGACCACATTCCCTTCCTCTCCTCTCCCTCCCCCAGTCTTCATTCACTCAGTTTCAAAATCTAGCAGCAAGATATTATTCAACCTCCTCTCACTGTTTTTATTCAGACCATTATCCTGGGCCCCATCTTGTTCTTAAAAGATAATTATGTTAACCCAAACAGAAGCAATAAAAGTGCATTCACTGTTAAAAGCAAATGTTATTCTACTAACATCATTCATGCATCTATACATTTTGATGTTTTGTTAGGAAATGCACAATGCTCCCTATTCAACACAGTAGGTTAGTCATAACATTCTCCAGTAAGGCTGAAAGCACTGACGTCACATTTCAAAGTGCTTTTCAGAAATGGAATATACATAATTACTTAATCAGGACTGTAAAGCAGGTACCTATTTCATAGAAGTGTCTCCTTACTCTAAGTTGTTAATTCTGGAGAATGAAGCATAATCAACTAAATTTTCAAATGAGTGCATTTACATTTACCTCAAATCTTTTGTTTGTTTGTTTTGTGTTTTTCTCTCCTTTTTTTTTTTTTTTCTTTTTTTTCTTCTTGTGGTTAAGATACTTTTAAATACAAATTAAGTTTTTTCTAGTATGCAAAAATAGAAGATATGCTCGTGACCCTGGAACATCAGGAACCAGTTCAAGACCTAATGACTTCAGTAACTTTTTGAACAAATTTGCCAATGAAACAATGGGAAAAGGCTGATGAATAAAGCTCATCCATAGTGTCATGAGGAAATTCTGTTTTCACAATGAGAGATATTTTTTGTGCCAAGATGTTTCATATTTTTCCACAAATATATTTGCAATCAGAAGCAGAAAAAAGGATGTTGATATGCACTGCCAAGTATTGTCTATCTATCAAGCACCATTGAAATGCAGGAATTCTAACAATGCTTTTACAGACAAAAGTGTAGAAATGGTTTACTTCAACACAGAAATGTTAATCTGAAGCTGTTTTCAAGATATCAACCTATGGTTCTCATGTAGAATCAGGCCCACAGGGGAAATAAAGAAGGCTTGAAAAATAGATTACAAGTATTGCTACTATTCTCCAAGAAAAGATAAACAAAGAAATATTTTACAACTGTCCTCATGCCCATCTTGGAACAACCAGAACACACATATATCCACCATATGGCTGTGTTTTTATATCATTAAGTGATGCTTTACTTCTAGGAATAGCAAGCTGGAATGTCAGAAGCTAGAATTTCCAAAGAAGCAATATCAGCAGCAGAGATAGTGCTTCTCACTAACAGTACACTTTCAGAGGAGTAGGTAAATTAACAAAGACCTGGGCAGGACATGTTAGCACATGTAACAACATTTGAACCACAAAAAGATTAATTGTGTGACTCCTTCTGATATGAAGACCTAGTAAGTCCTAATTTGATGAGTAATTTCATCTGAATGAGTAATTTCACTTGAATGAAAATAAATTTTTGAAAGGCTTACCTCATAGCTAATAAAAAATAAAATACGTTGCACAAAAGCAGTACAGTAAACTGACATGATAATTTAATTTTTTTCAGTGAGAGCAGTTCTTGCATTAATGTTTTGTATTTTTCATTTTGAAAATACATATGTATTTAAAAAGTTTTGAAGTTTTAATGTGTGTGTTAGGGTTGTTAGCACATTACATTTCTTCCTAATTTGATACAATAGTGGCTCATTTAGTTAAAATACTAAACAGGTTATAAAAAATACCATGCTGGAATGCGTAACACTTTCAAGAAGAGTTTTTTGCCTTCCTGCTTTAAATAAATCTTAAAAAAATTGAATCATTCTTCTCACTGGTAAATTATCATATCTATAGATACAGTGAGCATGAAGTCAATGCATTATAAGCAATGAACCTGAAAATTAAATACTCCTGTCTAAGAGGTTAAATAATAAATAATAAATTATGTCAGTGTTCTACGAAAAAATGCCATTTCAACTAGTGCATAGTTCCACACATAACAAAACAAAATAAACCAAAACAAAAATGAGGAAGAGAAAAAATAACAAAATCCTCTTACCATACACAGAACATAATAAGAAAAAGCAGAACTAGATTCTGCTGCCTTCACATCAGCAGCCACTGATGCACTAATCGGAGATGCCACTAATTTTGACTATATCTGACTGAGATGAAGAATCCTCCATGTGACTCAGAATCATGAAATTTTAGAAACTGGGCTTTTCCGTCTGCAAATATCCTTAAATAAACAGCTAGTGAATGCTATTTACCTAGTCAGATTTTTTTATTATCTGCTTGGTATTTTATTGTTCCACAGATTTTATGTATGAGGTTTATTTGTTATGAGGACCAGAGAGATTCTTGTGCACATTCGGTTGGCCATATGCACAGAAGCACATGTGTTTGCATAAGGGCTGAACCAGCTTAGATTTTGCTGAGATTTTGAATCAGGATATGTGAGAATCTTGCTTTTTCATTTTTTATAAAGTTATTAAGACAAATGTTCCTTATTCAGCAACATTAACATTGAATGTCATGTTATACTCATGATAGTATTGGACATCAAGTATTCTGGTAAACAGCTGGCATAACCCTGGATTGCGCATCTGGTAGGTGTGGATGGAATTCATTAGGATAAGTCTTCCATAAAAAATGTGCCAAAGCTTTGATATAACAAGTGCTTATTCCTGATGGCAGCCATTTACTGTTTGCCAGTTCAAATGTTCTTCCAGGGCTGGAATTCATCCACTTTGGCACTTGAAATATTGAGAATGAGCTGACTACATTTTGGAGGTGAAAGTTGAAGTATGGGAGCTGTATCCTCAGCTGGTATGAGTTGCAGCATCTCCAGGGAAGTGAGCAAAAACACCCTACTTTCTAGCTGAAATTTTTGGCCTGCATACTTTCACTTATATACAGCTTAGTACTACTCGAGGGCAATTAATCATGGGGAATATAGTCCTAGAAAAGTGACCTTGAATAAAGATATCCTGTAAAGAAAATCCTAAATTAGCAAGAGAGAGAGGACTTGAGTGTTATTATGGAATAACAGAAGGTAGATCTGAAAAGAACCTTGAGGAGTCACCTACACTATCTTTCTACTCCAAATGTATTTACCCCATTCCCAATAGACACTTTACTAATCTGCTCATTAATCATTTATCATTAATCCCAGCCCAGCATCATCAACAAAAAGTAGCATACATATCTCCCCTGTGTTCCTTACCCCAGATATAGGGAAATATTTGATATTTTTTTCTCTAGATAGGATGTGAAAGCAAATGATTATCACCCTTGCTGTTTGCAGATGCGACCAAAATGTTCAGCGGAAGTGTTCAAAAGCTGAAGAGGTCAGAATATTTAAATTTGATGCTGAAGATAATGAAAAAGGATCAAAGAATAAAGATTCTGATGTTTTTATTTCTGAATCAGTGGACAGATTTATCTAAAAACCTATCAAAATAGAGCATCGTTCCCTTCAGTCATTTTATTCCTATTATTTGTACTTTGTTTTAAACATGTTCCCTTTTAGGTAAAAATCTATTATTTTATGCTGCCACAAAAATAAACACTGGTTTCCAAGTATGTTTAAAACTCTCTTGCATTTGCCTAGGCATTAACAAAAGGCTTATAGAACTCTCTACTTGGCTTTCAGTATGGGCATATTAAAGAGACTGAACTAAAATGCATAACAATTACAGAAAAGGAATTTAATA
This sequence comes from Florisuga fusca, assembly GCA_038090715.1. Lineage (NCBI taxonomy): Eukaryota > Metazoa > Chordata > Aves > Apodiformes > Trochilidae > Florisuga > Florisuga fusca. The sequence goes on from JAAWXA010000001.1 coordinate 61,390,297, forward strand.
TTTCTGGGCAATATTTTTAGAGGCACATAGGTTGTTTATTAACATAAATCAAGAAATTTAGGCCTGTAGGTGATTTGGACGCTTCCAAAAGATAAATTTCACTGAAAAATTTTGAGAGAATAATTTTGCCCCTTGAATTAAATACTTAAATTAGATTTTAACTGAATTATAATCAGTGATCAAGCCCCTATTCAACTAATTGAACTACCTAAATAGATTGCATATTATGTATTTCTCCACAGAGTAATTTTTTTTATGCCTTTATGCCCGATCAAGCCACAGCTGATCAGAACATCTTTACCTGTGTAAGTGAACTGTAAAGCATTAGGATGTTACCCTTCATTGCGTCTTAAAAAGAGATTCAAGTAGCTAATTTTTGTTGTTGTTACTGTATTTTTGTTGTTGTTGATAAGGATTCTGTATACATTTTATTCTTATATAATCTTATCTTATATCACAATATTTATTAAGATGACCTGGGACCAGAACTGACATAAAAGGCATACATTCATTGGGCAAGATGAGAGCAGCAAAAAGCATGTTCATGAGCAAATAAAAATGTTTACCCATTGACAACAATTACTTCTTATTAAAATTGGCAAGAATTAATCTAATGCTACAATAATTGTATTGTGTTAATAGTGGAGAACAGAATGAATGCCTGGCCTAGAAAATAGGTGAAACTCAGGACTGTGTGGGACAGTAAGCATCTAATAAGAGTTATCTATAACCCAGAGTTGAGAGGAATGGGGCAATGTTTATCTCTCCACTTTTATCATCAGTTATAAACTGCCTTTAAAAGCTTTTGGATTTCCTGTCATGATGGCAAGTTTCCATGTTACTATCTCTCCTGTTTACTGTAGAGGAGAACAATAGAGTGTAGAGAAAAGGGTAAGGTGTTTTTGAATTAGCAGTGATAACTTCCAAGTCTCCTTCCACTTGAAACTCAGAAGAAAAGGAGAGATTTTTCTGGTGCTTACAGTAATAGTGGTGTCAATCTCAGAGAGGTAGTGTGGAATTACACGTTTATATTTGTGTTTGCCACCATAAAAGGAACTCCCTAGTTCCTTTTAATTCAATAAATGTTCTCATTTACAGCTAGTCATTGTTTCCTCAAGATAGGGTATTGTGATTTAGTACCATGAAGTTCAAAAACAAGAAAGATAGCACAGAACTGCTGCTTAAGATTATTAAAAGCATTTGGCATCAGCCTGAAGATACTGCCTGTGATAGTAGTAGCACAATTTCAATTGATTTATAAAAAACCCACAGTTAGGCCAGCGCAGTAATGTACTCCAGAAAATCCCATCTATCTTGCTTTGTCTTAATCGTTTTGAATCCTCTGCACAGCGACTATGCTTACAAACACAGCAGAGATTTAGCAAACCTAATGATGTGACAAGTCAGCTGTAGCTCAAACTGTGATCTGATACTGAATGTCCGTCTACACTAGAAGACTTGATGCAATAATGAGAGCAAGCATCCAGCATTTCACAAAATAAAAAAATGCAACTTCTCTGTAATACAACTTTTTCTATTGTTATGTATAATAATTATTTGTAGATTGTAGATTAAAAGATATACCTGAACAAACAGATGCAGGATTTCTGAATCATAGTTTGCAGATAGCAAAAACTAAAATTCAGTTTTATTTTATTACATCTACTGAAAACCAATGTATATACATATTAAAAAAGATGTCTATCTAGTTCAAGAAGATGCTTGTAATAAAATAAGAAAATAGACTTTTAGAAGCTTTTTTTTTTTCTTAAACATAACTGAGAGAATGGAAGGTAAATAAAAATTAGGGCAGAGGGGACATTGGATCATCTAACATTACTCATATATTATAGATTAAATTTCACCTTTTACCCCCGTACTGAAGCCAACAGTCCTTATTTGACTAAAACATGCCTTGTACTCAGTAAAAGCATAACTTCCAAAAGGTATCCACTCTTAATTTGAAGATGTTGAGAGGCAGAGAATATATTTCTCTGTTGGGTTGTTCAATTCATTAATCATGGTAATAGTTTTTAAAAAATGTTTTATTCCTAATTTAAAATTTTTCTGGTTTCTTGAAGTCTTGAATCTTGTTATGGCTTTTCTTAATAGATTTTGGAGTCTTTAGCCCCTGTATGTTCCACCTATACTGGTATCTATCATATAAAGTGATATTTAAAAAAAAAAAAAAAATCAAAGCACAAAACCCCTTACACACCTGTGAGTAAGATATTTTCTCTAAATTGCAAATAATTTCTCTGGTTTTAGCTACCTCATGTCTAATTCTTGACCACCTTTCAAAGATGTGAATACAAGTTGTTTACTGATACAAGCCTTTTCAATGCTATATGTAGCTATAAACCCTTACAGAGCTGAATTTTCTATTTCCTTTATTTTTTAAATCAATTAATAAAAAAATAACTAAAAATATTAGTAAATTCACCAGTTTAATGTTTAGGCATGATATGACATAAAACTCAACCCCCTAAAAAACATTTCTAAGCCAATAGATGTCAAACAGCCACAAAAAAAATAGTCACAAAAGTTTACCTTACTAGTTGCCAGAAATCTATTTAGAAGAGCAAGTTAATTCCTGCAGATTTTGTGAGGCAGGGCAAGTCCTTTAAGGATAAGCTGGGCTCATGACTACATGGCTGCCACAGCTGCATTGCTCAGATACAGCTGCCCTGAGTTTCCTTTAGGCCACTGGAAGAATACAGAAAGAAATCATGCAGGTTAAGTTTCCTACTTTTCTCTAATATGTAGCTTCCTTGTCAGGCAGGTGAGGCCAAAGATTGAAAATAGTGAACCTTGTTTTGACTAGTACTGCATATGTATTTTAATTTGAATAATGTAAGAAAACCCATCATTATTTAGGTGCTTTTCAGTGTGGGCAACGTGATGCTGCAGGTGTTACTTCAAAACATTGGCATTTGCTTCTAGGTGAGAGGAAACATTTTCTTTTCAAGCTCTGATAGAGATGCTGACACCCACTTGAAAGGACAATTTCGGCAAATTAGAAGTAGGTTCTATTTTTAAAGATTATTCATTTCTTCTCTGCCCCGGTATTGCTGCAATTCAGGTAGAGAGCTGCACCTCTGTTTCAAATAACTGGAGTCTGTAACAGCCTTGACCAGATGTTATCAGGTGACAAAACCAGAAGCTATTTGTCTTGTTATAAAATTCTGTGATGACTGGATCCATTTAACTAAACGGATTAAATAAAAGCAACCCCTCAACCTCCTCTTCCCCTCTCAAGTCCTGCTACAAGTCACATTTCTATGGTAGGGCACTAATGACATCATTTGCAGCCATGAGCCTGCTGTAATAACACATAACATCAGTGTGGCAAAGTGTAGTATCTCTCTTATTAACATCAGCTCTATTTCTTGTTTCATCACAGGAAAAAAATCTCCCTTGTCAAAGAACTGCTGTAGGACTTGCAAATAACTGACTTCAAACTGAGAGGAGCTTAGCACAGCTATTAGTGGAAGGCTTCCTTTTGACTCACTTGGTAAACCTGCTTTCTATACACCCCCAGGGTTCTGGTTCAAGGACTGGCTGAGTGCACACACAGCAAGTTCAGTTACCAGATTTAATCTGTCAGAGGCAAACAGCTGTCATATCCATCTGTGGGACATGCTGAAAGGGTGGAGAGATCAAAACCTGAGATTCCCTCTGAGTTTCCAGGATTAACAGTCCCTAAAGTACCAGAGATCTAAATGAACAAATTTAAGTGAGCACGGAGTGAATCCAGGTAATTTGGCAGGTCTGAGACAGGCGTGTGGCAGGAAATATTGCACAGCAAGAATAACATTTATGCTTTTCTTTCAAAAGTGATCATGAAAAATGTTCACTTTCCCATTGTGCTTTCTCTACACCTTTAGCAATTGGCCGGGCAGTTGTCTTGGTGTCCCTGCTGTTGTGCTGTGCTGTCCATAGGAATGCTCCTTGGCAGCATTCCTTTCACCGTTTGACATTTTTGCCATAAAGAACACTCAGTCTCTCCCTTCTGTTGCTAAGTTGCTTCGTGCAGTGAGGTTAAGACTGAGATTTATCCTCTACCTCATTTCCCTTGTATTTGACTGCTGAGCTTTCAGTCTCTCTTGTCAGCATCTCAACTTGACTGCACAACTGAGTTGTTACCTTGCAGTTTTTACTACAGACAAGAAGGTATACATTGGCATTCACTTAGAATTTCCATTAGAATTTCCATTCAGATGAACAAATGTTTGTTTAGTTTTCATTACTTCAGATACAGCTGATCTAGTACAGAATGTTTGAAAAGGTGTCATAGAGCATATTTTTAAAATTTATTTAAAGTTGTTAGAGACCTCAGGTCTGCAAAGAAGTAATAATATGCCTATGGAGAGAGTTCCCAATAACTGAACAGGCATTCCTAGTTAAATTTATGCTTCAAGAAAAGTATCAACACAGTGTGTTTGTATAGCTGAGTTTAAGTTTCTCTGCAACTCCTGAAGACATTTCAAATACTGTCTATTGTAGAAGAGGAAAAAATACACGTAGCCTGTCTTGTTTGAGAAAACTGCCCCATACACTCAGGAAAAAGAGATGAAAATAATTTATTTAATATTTTAATAAAAATTATTTTGAAGAGGAAATAGAGGTTCTATTTTGAAAAATAACCCTTCTCTAGTAAGCACATACAAGTCTTGCAAGCCATCACAATATGAAGACAACACTAATCACATTTTCCAAATGTATGAAACATGCTTCCATTTAACTGTAGGACAACAAGTGAAAAAAAAATAAAAATCAAGACTCTAAGCAAGGTCAAGTACTTCAACTGAGAAATTTCTAATAATCAAAGCCATAGTGTTTTAATCTTCAAGTGTTCTCTGTCAGTTATTAACAATCTTAATCAGTCTTTCTTTAAAAATTTTTTTAGAATTTTGAACAATGACAAAAAACTAGGGACGTGATGAGCATTTCCCCAGAGTTTTGACTTTTGTTCAGAAATTCTTTCAAAACTAGCAATACAATTAGAGCTCCAAAGGAAACAGAACTCTTCCATGGATAGTAATTGGAATATCACAAAAGTAAGAATGGTATAAGCATAATCAAGTTAGCATTAAAAAGAGTAGAGCAGACATCTATAGTTTAACCACAACAGTAAAGAAGCTTACAGCCATAATTTATTGGCAGTTTTGAACCCCAAACTCAGCTTTGTGTTGATGTGGCTTCTAATGCTTTAACCAGTTTTAAACAATACAGTGAACATGGACTTGATCCTACTGTGGCTAACATTTCAGACTTAGTCTGGAATTGCTCTCTTCGGTCCACCATTCATACTTGAGAAAGAAATGCTTCATGCCTCAGTTTTGCCATTTGTAGACTAGGAACAATAAGAACAACAATAACTCTTGTAAAATTGCTTTAAAGACTATGGACATATTATCATGGACTGGATATGCTCAGAACAACTGAGGGGAAAATAAGGTTTTGTAGCATGAAGAGCAAGCACAATTGGGTCTGGCCTATGTTCTGTGCATAAATTTCAACCAGTCACTGGTTATCATCCTGTCTACTTTGTCTTCTTGCTTTAACTAGGCCTTGTTGAGAATAACATAAAGTGCTCTGCAAGCATTCAAAGCATTTTAGCCAGTGTAATTTCTCCAGTGTATAACATGCTGCCAATGCATAAAGCAGTCCCAGCTAAGCCAAGAGATATTAACTGTGATTATGAAAAACCTGTATGACTAAAATAAGTTCTGAATCAGTCCTGTAAAACCACATTAACAAAACATTAGGTCATAGGTACCCCGTACTTTGTGGACATATATATTACAGATTTGAAAAGAAGTCGCAAAACACAAATAGAGCACTTGTCAAGCAAGAATCTTACTCATTTTCATTGGCTTGATATCCAACATTTCCTTCTCTTCTCTCATCTACCCTTAACTAACATAAACAAAAGAAGAGACTAATATTTATGTTCCTCAGTTGATCAAACAGACCAAACAAAACCCCCCAAACCACCCTTGTGCAGGCATTTTATAGAGCACAGCAGATGTCCAAAACAGCTGACAAGACAGGAAAATATTAGCACTAACACCGTAACAACAACTTGAGTAGAATTTTGCTGGTCACAGGCTGCTCAGCAAGGGAGTTCAGGGAGTTAGCAGCAAAACTGCTGCATATATTTAAACTTTGTGCTGTGGGTCATGTAAACATTCTTTTCATGGAAACTGTGCTGGGAATGTAGAAACTCTCTGACCCTGCTGTGTCTTTTCTATAAGGTTTATCATAATGCTGTGACATAAATACATATTGTATCTGTCAACAAGATGGCATCTTGCTATTTAAGAAAAGCAAGCTCATGTTTATCAGTAGAATTTGGAGAAAAGCAATAATACATCCCTGTGCTATTGGAAATTTTTCCACTGATCTTGACATTTTGTAAAACAAATTGTCATTTGAAATTGAATGTAAACTATGAAACTATAAAGGTTCTTTTCTGGTAGTAATAAGAGCAGGTATGGAATTGAATAGGCATTCGTGCTCTTGAGGACTTTAAATCTCAGTTAAGCTTCTCAGATGGGGTACTTGTTCTTCTGCAGATAATCAGGAAAAGAAATAGTAACTAATTGTATATAGATTTTCTTTGCCTTTTTCTTATTTTTCAGAGGCAGGGAAGTTGGAGATTATACTACAGCATTCTAGATGTTTCACTGAAGTCCTAAATCAGTATGTCATTGTCAGACACTTCATCTGTCACTTGCACTCTTGCCCATAGACAACAGTAACAGCAGCAGCCTTCTGGGAGATTTCATGGTGACTTTTTTTTTTTTTTTTGCCAGGCTGCAGCAGGTGTGAAGTCACCACAACTCTATTAGCTCCACTGTGGCAATGAAAGCACATTATTATAATAGAATTGGATGTCTACTCATTACTAGGGAAGCAACTTGCTCCAGGACTTGCCCTTATTCAATGTAAGGCCACACTTTCCTGCCAGCTCTTTTTCAGAAGAGGCCTCAAAAATGAAGACATCAAACACTCAGCTGGAATCCAACTGCATTCCACCCTGCCATCTTCACAGACTGGACGTGAAAAGCCTGTCTTCTCTCATTTCAGTCTTGACAATAGCAGGACAATGGGTGGCTATTGGTAAAGTCTTTTTTTTTGCACTTAAGAGTCATAAGCATTATCCCAGGAATCTGCATTCACAGGAAGATAATGCACAGTCACTCTCTCCTTGTTTAGACTACAGATCATCCCTATCTCCGACCACCTCTTATTTTCTTTCTTGCTTTTTAATCCTTGGATTTACCTACTGAGCTATCCAACAACTGAACAAACTAAATAGGAAAATAATTGTAGTGACTCTAAGTGCATCCAAGCCTTAGACAAAGATGCCTTGCCTTTGCCCCCTCTGCTCCTAAACTATATTGGTGGGAAGGAACTTCCAAACAGACATGTTTAAGACCACTGAATGAGCTTCTGGAGCCTGGAAGGGGTCAAAGTATTCTGTGGAGAACCATCTATCCTTCAGGGGTAAATGGAGTCAACTACAAATCTTCTCAGCACTCGGTTTCTTAATGGGCTTTTTGCACACTAATCTGCATTTACACATGAGTTTATTACTATTTAAAAAAACTTCTTTTGTTTTTTAAGAAAATAAACTCCCAGTGAGGTTTTTTTGTTAGGGGGTTATGTTTTTTTTCTTTGCTCACTTGTTTTGGTGGGGGTTTTTGTTTGGTAGGTTTGTTTGGGATTTTTTGTTTGATTTTGTTTTACAATAAGGGTAAAGAATATGGTAGGAGCAGCAAACTTGTGTTTCTGAGGCTCTCTCTAAAAGGGTGACAGAGAAGGTGTGGTTATGTCTAAGGACATATTGCTTGAAGAAAAGCTTTCTTCTTTAGCAAAGATAGAAACTACCTGGAGTGCATTTCAAAGACAATTCTTTTTTAAGTGTCTTCTATTATTTAAATTAAACAAATATCTCAGCTAGTAATGTTTTGCTTTACTACTACTCCTGATTCTTCCAACCTGTCCCCTTAAAGCAATAAACAAGTACTGAAAGCCTTGAAGTTTCATTTCATACAACAGTTTTGATCATATTCCAAGGAATAAACTCTGCAGAGGTTTATGTCCTTCCATGACTCCGTTCCATATGTTTCTATGTCTTATACTATTGTTTGACAGGCAGTTTGTATGTCACAAGAGTTTAAGTTATGTCTTCTTGTTCACACCTGAAAAGATCCCAGGACTTACCAACTTCCCAAAGGCATCCACAGGATTCAGTAGTGGTTGAAACAAACAACTTTCTGAAAGATTGCAGTGTCCTCTGCAATCCTGAATCCACCAACTCAATAGTGTCATCCAGGGAGCAGTTCTTGTACTTCCATACAAGAAGTATGTGTGTACAAATACATTTACCAGATACACTTGGTTCAGATCACTGTTCATTGCAGGTAAATCATTAGAGCTGTTGAATCCTACTTAGGAAGACAGTACAATGTCTGTGAAACTTCTACAAGTGGACTGTTAGAAATCACCTTTTTTTAACCATCTGTCTATCAAAAACAAAACTATGTGGGAACATTTTTTCCTATTTATCACTATTCCTATTATCATTATGCATGTTTATACTAAGATGGAGAGGGTTGAAGAAGTGGTTTTTCTTTCCCATGGGAAGTTGTTCTAGTAAACTCCTATTGAAGAATAATTACAGTAATTAACATGATCGACTCTGTTAAAGCTATGTCTTTCTAGGAGAGCAGAGCTTTCTCTTTGGAGATTTTTGTCTGGACATGAGGATTAGAGTTGTCAGAAGTGATGTACATCTTGAAGAACAGCTATCCCAGATACAGACCATTTAGTGTCTTAAAGGTATGAATTGAGGGCAAGATCCAAAACAAGATTAGGTCTCTAAGTCTGTAAAACCAACACTTATCCTGTTCAGGGAGCATATTTTCGCCTCACAAATTGCTTAGGCACTAGGATTCTGCTACAAGTCAGGCCCCGAAGCATTTGCATCTTATCTGATGTGAGTATTTAGGTGCTCCCCAGCTGCTTAAGCCACCTGAGATCTACAAGCTATTGAACCTTGTGCCCAGCATGCTCCCTGGTATGCTTGGTATACTAATGCATTCCAGTAATACAAAACATAACAGCCTTGGTCAAATTCACTGAAAAGAGAAGTTCAGAGGAGGAAGCCTGATTTCATTGTAGGAGCTCTGTGTATTTATCTAGCAGCTGGCATGCTCCGCCAGGAAGAACTTCGTTCCCTTGGCACATGGGATTACAAATAGTTAGCTTTCACTTTCTAAACAGAGCAAAAATGACATTAAAAATAGTTAGCAATATCCAATTGTGTAGACATTCCAAGCCCAGCTGGCATTCACAGATGTTTCATTTAAAGTATAACCGAGTCCAGATGTGCTCTCCATCAGGGTCTCATAGAGGCTGGGGTCTCTCCAGGGGCTATCCCACCACCACAGCAAGGACCAGGGCAGGTAGGGACACCAGAGCAGCCAGTGCCAGAGTCACTGGGCACCTCCTTAGATATGGGGATGACCCAAGGCACTGGGTTGGGACATGGGTCTGCAGATAGGCCTGGCTCAGGGGTCACACAGCTGGACAGGACAGGGCTGTGGGGAGCTGGAGATAAGCCCTGCTGTGGCATTACTGGGGCTGTGAATTCACCCCTGGGAGGGTAAATTAGTCTCAGGTTCCTTTGGTGAAAGAATATTTGGGACAAAACTGGAGGTCTCTGACCTCTGAAGTGAAAGTCCTGATTATGAGGATGTAGAGCTCTGTCATTCTCCCTACTCCCGTGACCCTTGATTTCTTGGCTTCCCACCTTTGAAGGACAGTGCGTGGGGTATGGTGAGCTAGGTAGCAATGAAAATCCATCCTTCTGCAGCTGGCTACAGGTCCTTGGGCCAAGTAGTGTGTAGTATTTCAAATCCCTGCTTTCTCAGCAGGTTTTCTCTATGTTGACCTATCAGGCAGTAATAGTCACTCAGACACTCCTTTCTTTTCTCATACTGTTTTTCTGTAAAAAGTGTTGATCAACTCTTCCCAGTGGCATGATTTAAGTATCTGAGCTGAAAAGATAACTGGATTCTCAGAAGGGATCTTCAGTGTCCTGCAGGTGTCCTACTGAAAGCTACAGGTACAGGCAAGTCCATCAAAAACAGAAGTATAGATGAAGCTTTATTGTCTCACATAGTCATTTTGCTGCTTTAAGTTTCATTCTTAGGTATCCAGCAGCAATCTTAGAATATATTGTCAGCGTAAGATCCTAACCCAGCTCTAAGAATTTGAGACATTTAGCTGTTGGGTCTCTTAGCACTGTCCAAGTGTCTTTTTAATCCATTAATATTCAAACCTGACCACATGGGATATGTTTTACTGTTTGGGTACCCATGATTCCACTTTTTATTCTAATCATATGCTTACTGTTGACAGATGATAATAAAAGAAAATGCATGATGATACTTATTTAGAATGGACAAATGACATTTATGTTCAAAATTACTCTGGAATAAGTAAAATCTTCTCAAATTTAAAAAAAGTGGAGAGAAAGGAAAATAATTTCTGTTATATCACTGTGGAACATCGATAGATTGTGAATGTATCATTAGGACCAAAGAAAAAGTAGAGAGGGAAAACATAACTGAATTTATAGCACACAAAACTGGTGAAAACACATGAGAAACCACATGGTGAAAACACATGAGAAAAACATTATTTCCTAATGACTTTCTGTTGCCTCTCTTTCTTCATATGTACAAAATACGAGTATTTTATGAGACAATTGAAACAGAAAGTAAATTTCTAGTTCATTGCAATTTATATTAAACTTTTGTGAACAATTGAAATAACCAATGAAATATTTTGTTCAATTTATGAAAATTAGCATAAGAAATATCTGACAAGCAAAGTTATGAAGTATCTGTGACTATGAATAAATTCAGAAAAGAAGTGTGTTTCTTACTAAATGCTATCATGATTCTACTCTGTCTCTTAGCAGAGTCACAAGGAAATTAATCTAAGACTTTCAGCCATAAAGATATGTTAGAGACATCATAAGTAAAGACATTGTTCCTTTCCACTTCAGTTCTGTGATCTGGAATGACGTGGGATTTATTTCATCTGGATGACATATATATTTACAGTACCTTTTTGTTTGGTTGGTTTGTTCTGTTTGTTTGCTTTCTTTTATTCAAATTATTTATTTATTTATGCATTTAATTTTTTAGTTTTTGGTTTCTTTGTTCTGGGTTCAGGACACAAGAGGCATTTGCAAAAGTCATATTAATATTTGTTCTTATACAAACACATAAATATTGAAACTCCAGAAAAAATAATTCTGAAGCAATGAAGAAGTACAAGTCTTTTTAATTTTTCAAATATTTTTCATTTCAGTGAAACTGTATGAACATAACAAAATTTTGACATTGAAATCTTCTTAATATTAAACTATCTTTTAACCTGAGTAATGACTTATATGTGGATCAGAAAGCCATCAAGCATAACAATCTAGCAAAGGTATGAGGCAAGAAACTGAAAGCATCATCAAAGAACCTCCTTAGTTAACCTGCATGTCTACAGAAGTACTATGGACATTTTCAAGAGGCTCCAATTGATACAATTCTATCGTGGGCAAAGAACCATTCACAGCATTCAGGTAAGTTTCCTCCACCTTTTGCAGTTTCCAGCTTGCCCTCCAGATCCACAGCTGACAGAACATGCATAATTATAAATTTAAATAACTGTGGAAGGATGGCTAATGTGCTGTCATTTGCATGTGTAAAGGAAGCATGTTTTTGTATTTATTTGTTTTTTACAGAAAAAATTCTTGATACCTTTGTGCCTCTAATAAATGTTCACATGCCCCCATCATGTTAACCTGTGAATACTTTAGTAAATTCACACATCTGTAAAGAATACATTTGTTTTAAGTCATTATTTCATTGTAGTTATGGCTAGTAAAAACCACAGTTATACTTGTATCTACAGGTAAAATGAAACATACTGTAAAAAAGTTGATAATTTTTGAATAAAGAATACAGTATTGCCAGAAAAGTTACATTAATAACAGAATATTAGTAACCATCCACTTGAAAAGTTTACTTTTAATTTGTTTGCTCATAATAGACTTTTTTTTTTTTTTATAATAATGAAAAAACCTTTCTTAATTTAAGAAAAGGAATTAATTTCTACATTAACAGTCAGAGTCCCAAAGTACATCTGAGAAACATATACTTGTTTAAGCAGAATTAAAATTGTGTTAAAACTTAAAATTTGCCTTTCATTACTATCCCTCTTGGAAATGCAAATGCAATATTTTCATCACCAGAAGATCTGTTTTAAATTCTTATTATTGTGTATTGTTAATATTTGTGCAGGAATTTTTTTTTAAAAAAAGGTAAAAATAATGCCCTTTGAGTAATTCTTTGAATGCCTCACTGGAAAGAATATAGTGCAGAACATCTTTTGCAAATAATATCTGTAGTGCACTCCAGCTCTATTTTTTCACTGTTTAATTAATTGCAAAAGTATGTGCCACAGTTTGCAGAGCTCTGCCATTTTCATATTTCTTGAAGTTCAGCCATCCTGTGATAGCCAAGCTGTCACGAGGCCAGGGTTGGCTGCAACTCAGTGTTGCTGACAATTACTTGTGTAATACAAAAAATAAATTAATATGCAGAGTAATTTACTTCATATAAATATAAATTTAAATATAAAATAGTTTAAATTTATATTTTCACCTTTAGACATCTTCCTTTTAAGTAACAAAGAGAATGAAATATATTCCTGTCTCTTTACGAGTGTTTGCTCTCTGAATATTTGTGGAAGCCCAGACCTTAAATACTAGAAAAAACTTTTTACAATCTTTATTTTTCAGTGAGAAAACATCGATCAAATACTTCCCAAGGCTATTCAATTTTTTTCCAAAATAATTATGCTGTTATGGTAGAATAATCTGTTCAAAATTCTGTTCTAGCAGCGAGCAAAATGGCCTCAGATGTTTAGCAATAAAGCCTTTCAGACTATGCTTCTTCATGAAACGTATCTCCTATCCAAGACACATTTATCTCCCTATAGGACTCATTTTCTTTACTTTGATTTAGGTAGAAAATAAACAAAAAACATAGAAGGATGAGTCTTCCTGCCTTGATGTCCCTTCCTCTCCTTACACCTCCTGGTAACATGGAAATAATCTCTGCAAAATCTCAGAAACCTGTTACAGACAGAAAGGCCTTTCTACTCTTTCATCAGCAAGCGTCATCAGACAACTCTTATACTTTTTCCCCAGTGTTACCTGAGGATCATCATGGTGTCACTGTCTGAGTTTGCATTCCTTGTTGTTTTAAACCAGATATTCTGAATTAGTTAATATCACCCAAATGGTATTTATGTTAACTTCACATCCATGCATACACACATAGATAATAGCTAGGCAGCCAGTTTGCCGACATGCATCACTGCTTATCATGCTGATTATAGTATTCTCAATGCTACCTAGTTCTTTCTCCATCTGTTTGTTGCATCCATCTGTTGTCTGTAGTCTGATGAGATACCAAGTTCTTTGCAGTGGGGAGAATTTCCTTGTTATTTGTTTGCATGAAGTTAGGAAGAATAGTTTGACTATATTCAAGGTGTTATTGTGGTTTAAATGATGGTAATGAGAGTGATCTAAATAGCTTTTTTTCCCCTTTCAGAACAGTTTGTAGGAAAGATGAATAGACAGTCATTTTAACTTACTGATGTCGGAATATGACTAGTGGTGAAGAGTTGTTGGAAAACATATTTTTGAAAAATTACTCATTTAAAATTATTTTCCCCTTTTTATTTTATCACTTCATGTACTTTTTGAAGAAGAAGAAAAATTTAACATGCAAATAAAACCTTTGAATTTCTTTGCCTTCAGAGTCTGTGCAGCAGATGTCTACTAAGAAGATGCAAACGTACTTTGGTTTTTTTCTTTTTTTCTGTTGTGATAGTTATGGTAATGGAAAATTAAAAACATTTATTTTGTTGTTTAAACTCAATTTGCCCAATTAAGATGACATTTTATTATTATTATCTTATCCCTTTAGGGTGGTCTATAACGAAAAAGTGGGTTTTCACTTCAGGACACCTTGGAGTAAACCGACTGGCTTTCTTGGAAATTTTAGCTCATTAATTTGCTTTCAACTCTTATATTTTCAACTGAAAATGAGGAAATTGCTGCAAGGAAGCAAAACTCAGAATAACTGGGCTATTACTTCTTGTCTCCATCACTTCCCAAATTCTCTGTCCTTATACTGCCTCAAGTGTAAAATGTTGTGAGTGAGAATCAAGCCAGACAGAATCATATATTTTCCTGAAAACACCTTTGAAGCTTGGAGAGGACAGGTAACTCCAAATTTCCATGTAACTGCTTGCGTTGGCCAAGGCATAATTCCTACATACTCTGCTGTCAGCCTCCAAGTAAAATGTAGGTTTTTTCACCTTTAAAATTTCTTTTCCCACTCCAAGTGCTATAGGAAGATTAAACATAAAACAACACTATGCAAATGCCACCAGGACTGCATCTTAATAGTGCACAAGGGCATGCAACAAATTTAAACCTTGTAGGTTATCAAGTGACAAGGACTTTCAAACTTTTAAACAGCATTATGAATTAAGCTGTTACAGACTTCACAAACTTTTCATTTTATTTTAGGATTAATTGTTCATTCAGAAAAGGCCATTTTTCTCATGCTAAAGTAGCTGCCTACTGCTGATACTGATGAATTTTATAAGGAATTTCAAAATCCAGTATAATTAGTTGATAAGAAGCTATTAACTGCCATTCACATCATATTCATTAGCCCTTGAAATAAAAAAGGAATTTTTACTTTTTATCTATTATGATTTATTTAAGAGATCATGAGTTCAGCTTAAAAAAGATTAAAATTAAAAATAGTAAAAAACATCCCTTTAAGTCAAAATTACAGACATTACACCTGATCTTTTGTTCTTAGAAACAGAAAATTGCCTTGCAGAGGTGGATAGATGGATGGATGAATGGATGGTGGATGGATGGGCACATATGGATTTTGCAGGTTTCTTTGCTGTTAAATAAATCCAAACCCATCTGTAATGTATTGATCTCTGAAAATTCCCACATATGAAAGTTGTTCTTATGATAAAAATGACTGAAAATTTGATTAGATACACCTGACTTTTGTTTTTTCTGACTTTTTGTTTTTTTATGGAGCATTTTAATCCTTGTACTTGCATTGAATTTTGCCTTTGACCCATCAGGAAGGATAAAAAAATAATTAAATATGAGTCAATTGGATTAAAATATGCACACTATGTGTGAATGGGTACACTGTTCTGGCATCAGTCTTCTTATGTCTGTAGCTACTGTCTCTTTCATGTAAGAATGCAAAATTAAAAAGTTATATAAATACATTCTGTGCATAGGCAAATACAAAGATAAAATCAATATTTGCTTCTTCTAGTAATGTTGATGACTCCTGGAAGAAAATCACACTTCTTTTCTGAAAGGAAATGTACTGTTTTTGTCTTTGTGTGTGTGTTCAAATGCACATTCACCTCACACTGAAGTTTGCTGCTAACCCTAAGATCATTTATGTCCTATGGCTCATAAGTACATTATTTTATTCCATAAAATAGGCTTAATAAAATAGGCCTTGAAATTTGACTGTTTATTCATTCAGTCAAAATCACATTAGAGAACCAAAGTTTATATTCATTTTCAAATAAAAAATAACACTTGACCAGACTAAGTAAAGGCTACAGAAATTTGTATGTCAAATGTGAGAATCATAGAACCTACTCTTTAATCTGTGTTGAGTAATACTACTAAGTTGGCTAGGTTTTAGGCACTAAAAATGGATTCATATAGTGTGACACTTAACAGGTTATTCAGGCAGGAGAACTGAAATGTGAAACAAAATTTGTTTTCTTAAACTTAGATGACAGCCACTTCTTGCAGAAACATGTTAGAACTCCTAACAATAATATCCCTTAGCTGTAGATATAATTTTTTCTATTTTTATTGTTATTGTCAAGGGATGAGTGGGAATAAAAAGAGAAAACTCTTCTGTGATTTATCGCAACAACCAAGGTAGCTGATAAACAAGAATTTAATTTACAGCGAAAGAGAACATTTTAAACTTGATTAATAATAATGATTCTTTTAATAGTTATTAATATAGTGTTTAATCATACATTTTGTTCAATGTTGTATAATATCCATGTTGAGAACTGCATTTAAAAAAGTTGTATAAATTAATAGAGTTGTAAAATCTCAAGCACTTTTGTGTCTGTGTGTGTTTTCTATCACTAAGAGCAAAAACCCTACTGGGAAAAAAATGTATGACCAATAATATTGAAAACCTTGATTTTCACATTTTGATGTACATTTTCACATGACCTCTTTATGATAGAGCTAGAATCTAAGGAGTCTTACAAACAAGGCAAACTAAAGATAGATGTGAAGGAGCAAAGCAGAAGTACAAACAAGGCTGCAAATGAGAGGAAGACATTTGAATTTGAATGGCCAGTTAATGATTCAATTAGATTTTCACTTTGTTAAACTATGATAATCCCTCTCTACTAGCTCTGTATATTGAAGCCTGTTGAAAGAAAGAATGCAAATGATCTTAAGGAAAGTCTAGGAAAAAACGTAAAGCCTTTTGCAAACCACTGCTTCTTCCTAACAAAATGCTTCTTCCTAACAGTAATGTGGATGCAAGGCAGATATTTTACTGAATCTAAGATTTTGAACAGGCTTGGTCCGAATAAAAGCTATCATAACAATTCTTAAGTTATGCAGGCTGATTGAAGTGCAAGGCTGGCTTCAGGATTGGTGAAAACCTAGTAAATCATATATATCACAACTTACCTCTTCATCCTTCCCTATTCTCCTGACTTCATATTTATCTTCCCACATTACACTTTAGCATCTCTTTTCCTTTTCCACTGTTTCTCCTCTTGCCATCTTGGAAGCTTCCTTAATACCAGTCAAATACCTTCTCCATATCTCCCTAGAGCAGAGGCATGGTAACAGAGCTTTCAAAAATGCATGTACATAAACTCAAATCTGTACGTATTGACACACCTTCATATAGGTTTATAACCATGAGAAGACTTTGCAAAGATGGCATTCTGATTTGCAGTTTCTAAATGGTAGCTGTGCAGATAGGTGACTGAAACTGTTTATTATGACTGGTGTGAGCATGTCAAAGGTACTGATTAAAATATAAAATGACTGGCATCTGGCACCAAGGCAGCATAGTACTCCCCGCCCTTTTAAGTGCTGTGCTGAAATTAAACGATGGTTACATGGATTCAAATTACTGTTAAGTAATGGCTTACTTTAAAATCCTGAGAAATTATCTGATTACTTTACAGGCCAAAAAATAATGCTATTTATTTAACTACTTTTCTTGGCAATGCTATCATTCCCAGCCACAGCGGGAACGATTATTAATGATATCATTGCAGTCATGGTATTCAGTATGGCCTCAGTCACAGCCACATAATTTGAATGACTCATCTGAACAGAGTTAGACACTTGTGATCTATTGCTTCTATGAGAAAGTAATCATGAGCAGACAATTGATTACCGTTTTTGGATCCTGTAATTTATCTTAACCATTTTCAGGAAGAAACAAGGTGATGTGTACACGTAACCTTTTTCAGCAAGGGTAGATGTTTGTGTTGTTACAGTATAAGACTTTTGTAGGTTCCATAGGTTCCTCAGACTTAACTCAAATAAGAATTGAGTTTGATGAAAGTTAGACTAAAAGGAGAAAATCTCCCTCAGCATTTATATCAGCTGAAGTGAATGCAGTTTAAACAGACTTATGTTTATTACTTGCAATGCTATTATTATGTAAAGCAGAGAAGGAAAAGAAAAGCAGAGAGCAAATTTTCTCATGTATGGAGTGGCTTGAGCAGGCAGAGGTATAGGAGGTTCACTCCCTCTCAGCTCTGCTGGCCTTTCTACTGCTTGACCTTGCCCAGGCACACCGGCACAAGATTCCATATCACCTTCACCTGACACAGCCAGATTGGCTGCCTCATGGACCTATCCTCCTTCCCTCTTTTCAGTTTTTTCTAAGGCTGTATTAAAAAAAAAATCTGACTCTGCTCTAGATGGAAGAGTCCCATAAGCCACATAAAATGCCTGCCAATGTTACCAGGTCACAATGAAAATATTTTTCACTGATTAATTGCAGTTTCCCTTGTATATATTGATGGAAAGGAGACTATAACTTTGTACTACTACTTTTAAAAGTCCTTTATAAATAAATTAGGGTGAACCTGACATGAACAAAGCATTCCACAGCTCCCTTTTTAACACTTAAAATACGAATGAAAAGATATGCGTGGGTGTTCTGCATCAGCATGGATTTCACATTTTAAAGATTCCAAATGTTGGTAATGCTATAATTTTGTCCTAAAATGTTTTTTTTGCTTGTTTGATTGATTTTTTTTCCCTAAAGCATGATACTTAGTGGTTTTAATACGTGTCAAATGCTCTCAGTTTAATATCAAATGTGTTATGAAGTTTGCTTTATTATGAAAGCTGATGGGTACATTCTACTACCCTCCTTAGCTGAACCGTTTTTCTTTAAATTAATAAGCATAACTTGTCACTTCCTTCAGCTTCAGAAGAAAATGGTATGCTTTTTTTTCCTAAGAAACCACTGATGGGGACACTTCTATTTAATTCAGCAATGCAATAAGTGCAACTCATTGCATTATTGCAACAAGATTCACATTTTAAATTAAGTTTCATTATGCTTTTTTTTTAGTTTTGTCATTATAATGTGTTTTGTTGTTGTGTTTTTTTTTAAGTGTAGCAACTTTTTGGATTTTTATTCTGAATTAGAGGGAACATAGCTGACAAGTGATAATTGCAATGTCTTAAGACAGCTTTGAGGACATAAATACATTCTTCAAAAATCCCAGTGAGAGGCAAGACCTCAAGCCCTTTCCTTCTTGTGTGGATTTGTGTATATATGCAAATATCAGTACTGTTGATTAAAGATACATGTGACCTCCTACACATGTATGTATTCATATGAAAGCTTTGTCTCCATATACTTGCTTAAAAAGAAATCAAAACACCAAACTAATAATACATTGAAGAAGTTACATAGAAATAAATAAAAGTATTTGAAAAATTAAAAAAACAAAACAAAACATGGGATTGCTAGTAGCAAGGAGAAAGTACAGCTATAGACATAGTCCCAGGCAAGAACAAGAAAAGGCCTGTGACTTTTGAAAGCCACTAGAAATCTGCTACACAAATTGCCTATTTCAAACCATAATTTCTCAACAAAGTTCCTTAATAATTATCTTAGTGCCTTGGTTGGTCAAATATTAATGTGTAGTAGCATTTTTCATGCACATAGACCTGCTATCTTCAAAAGATTAAAAAAAAAAATCATCTCATTAGTAGCAACATTTCAGTTAAAAACTTCTGTTCTGTGTTGATAATAAATTCAGTCAATTGCCTACCACACTTGTGAGCTATTACTCAATAAAACAGGAACCACAACAGCAACTGAAAGAAATACAGGAAAACAACAACTAGCCATTTCAGAAGACCATCTGTGGCAATTTTTCAGAGTAATTTAAAAATATCCATATGAAATCTCAAGAAACCAAGAATTCTTTTCCATGCTGTTCTTTCTTAATTCTTCATTTGTCTGATATTATTCACAGCAGTGGTTTACATGCAAATTACATATTTTAAATGTTAGAAAATAAAACAAGGCTTCTGATCTTTTTTTTTTTTTTTTCCAGCATCTTTTTTACAGTACAGCATAGACAATTTACATTCAAATTGCTCTAAGTGCATGCAGTTAGATTTGATTTAGGTCAGTCACCCTACTATGGGTCAACAATTATTTTCACTTCAAGTCAAAGTGGAAAGTTTGAGGTGCTAATGCTTTCAGAATGTATAGAATATAACGCTTATGCTCACGGAACACTGCCTTCCCTTCCCCCTTCCCTTCCCTTTTCCCCTTTCCCTTCCTTCTCTCCTTCCCTATAATGTTTCAGTTAGATCCTCAGAATCCTTGTCACTAGTAAACCAGATTAAAGTCTTGTTTCCAAACGAAGTTAAAAACTAAGAAGCTTGTAAATGTAAAGGTAACCACCAAAAGTATGTTCATTTCAGAAGCAGAAATGATGAACCTTAAGCGTGCAAAAAAGTGGGACAGATAGAGTTTGATACAGTTGCAGACTTGTATTATTGCATATAAGTATAAAGGAGTCCCGGGGTCCCAGTAAAAGAAATAAGTCTTTAAATTAATGTCTTGGGCTATTTATGTAGAATTGCTGTATTTTTATCTTTTTCTCTTCCACAGGGATAGTGAATTAAATTCATGAGATTCCCTAGTACTGGTAATTCAATTTATTCATTGCCATTAGTAGAGGCCAGGGAATGACTAGACTGAGGAGTACTAACTGAATGGGAAAATTGTCTTTGTTTAACCCAGAGAAAAGCTGAAAAGTACAATCCAAGGACAGTAGGGCAAAGCCAAGAGAGCTGATTGTTTTTAGACACCAAAAGAGGCTGCTTGATCTGCAAGGGTTTTCAGAAGGTCAGATGTTTTCTCTTGCCTCTCTTTCAGCTGTACTTCAAAACACTCAACAACTAGGTACATGTGGACAACGTAGTAACTATACCAGATGCAGTGTTCACAGGTATTTTGTTGAATACTACTGATTGAACACACTGAACACTCATTCTAGAACCTCATAGTTAAACTTATTTCCTTTCAGCCAAGATGAGGCAAATCTAAGAAAAGTACCTTAAATACTATGAGATCATTGTTAGTGGAGAGGAAAGTCCAACAAAATTTAAAAATTATTGAAATGTAGCAGAAGAAGTACCTGCTACATACCTCCATGGAACATGTAATTGTCAACCTGAGGCAAATGTTTATAGTGTATTGAAAGAAAAAATAGACAAAAAATGACATGAATCTTTCTAAAGTACTAAATACTTAGTTTCTCAATTTCTCATGGGTCTGAATTTTTTATATCTATTAGTATGTAGAGCCTTGACACTCCCACTTATATAAGAAAAATTTTCTTAAAGAGAGAAGGAATGTTAAATATTGGATTTTCTCACTACCACTGAACCATGGGGTGAATTTCTTAATCAAAACTCTTAATACATTTTCCTGAAATGTTATACTTTAAACAGAAATGAAATATTTGCAGCATCTTCTAGTTGCCATGGTCAGAGGAATAACTGAATGATGGATACATTCCACCAGACATGAAAGAAGTACAGTGTAATATTCAGAAAACTAAAGATTACAAGAGAAACAAAACTAATAAAACCCATCCTCATTTCCTGAAATTGTTGCTCCATGAAAGAAAAATGTTGATAGATTAGGGAAAAGAAGCAATAATCACCAAAGTTTTTTACACAGAAAGTGATAAATTCTTAAATTAGAAATGCTGTGAAAAAAAGGAGAAATATTTAAGAAATATTTAATTCCATAATAAATTTAGGGGTTCATGTAATGGGTCCATAATTGTGATGCTTTTATTAATAAACAAGATAGTGCCTAAATCTTTTTCTGTAGCCCTGAAATCTGGTGGCACAGCCTGACCATGTTCACACTATTGAGCAGTTGTCCCCACTCCACGCTAAATTCTGGAAGGTGCCTGCAAATAGTTTGAGGCATCTTGTCCCAGGGAAAAAAAGTACACACTAGGGATCACATTAAAAAGTAACAGAGTAAATTACCAGATATTAGTATGATTCCAAAGACAGTAATTGATTTGTTGTACAATTTCATTTACTAACAAAGTTTAACAAGGATGAAAGCAGTGAGGGAGCAGTCAACTCAAGATCAGGCCTTACGAAGTCTCCTTGAGGTTTCTACTATGTGGTTCTGGTATCTTCTTTTTCTCCTCTACTATATATGATATCCATTCAGCATCTCTGTCAGTATAAATCCTCTACTGAACAGGAGATTACAAGGGATTAATGCACTGCCTATTCAGCAGGCTGTAGCCTCAGTTTCTTTTGTTATGCTCTTATTTCTCCTCAGCCTGCTATTGAAAATAACAACTAGTAATAAAAAATGTCCTCTGGATCATATAGGATGTCTAATACAGATTTTATCATATGTTATATTGCTGTATTATAAAAAGAGCAATCTTCCCTCTATGTTCAAAGAGGTTATTTCTAGAGAATGTCTTTTGCATGTCAGTAGGAAAAAGAGATACTTGAATATTCACTTCTGGAAATGTTGCTGTGAACACTTGTTTTTTCAAATTTATTTTTTTTTTTTTTCCCCCCAAACATTGTGTCACATGCTAAGCAAATAATTTAATATCTTTTGCCTCAGGTCCCCATAAAATGGGAATAATAAAGGTTTTGCTTATCTGACTTGTGGTTGTCCTATTTTTCAGTTTATTAAAGGTCCACGCTGCCTTTACTCTTTGTAAATACCTTACTTGCTTTGATATATATGAAGGATGCAATTCAGAGCACCTGTTATAAATATACTGGTATAACTGAGAAGAAAAAAAAAAAATGAAAAATTTACAATAATAAGTAAGGAAAGTATAGAAGGTATTATGACTTGCTAAAATTAGTAGAGTTAATATTTCCTGTTTAATGTAATTCCTGGAACATATAGATAATGTTTTAAAAGGAAACTGAATTTTGCTGTCCTTTTTTTTTTTTTTTTTTTTTTTTTCAGATGGGAAACATGTGATAGAACAACTGAAATAACTCCACATACACTTTCAAGGAGTAACATTTCAGTCTTATTCCTGCATGTGTACCACTACTGGTGGGACCAATACCATAATAAACTACTGCAAGTAAGGAAAAGTTTCATCTAAAGAATAAATAATTTCCATCACCAACATTAGTCTTTGTGAAGAAATTGTCATCAGCAGCTTAAAAATTATATGGTCTGTCTTGGTTTTAATACACTGATAAATTTTGATGGCAAATACTGATTTTAAATAAACATATTTCCATGTGTTGTCAGTGTAAACATATGTAATAATTTAAGCTTTTAAAAAGCAAATAACATGCCACCCCAAATATGTCAAATACAAACTAAATTTTAAATTACTATAAAATATGTTTGTAGTAGTAAACGCCTTTGAAACTGGCCATTTCTTTTTATTTAGGTGCCTAATTTTCTGTTTTCAAGAGTGAAAATCCAGTCTCCCATTTAAACCTCCCAGCATTCCAAATCTATAGCTGATTTGCAAGGAAAGATTTTTAGATTAATATGTGCATGTCTGCTCATAAACTCTTCTCCAGTCATCTGAGTATATTCCCCTTCATCTTCACCTCTCAAAGCAGGGGGAAAAAAAAAAAAAAAGAGTAAAAAGCAGTGAAGGAGCTTGGGTCCTACCTTTTCTTTGTCTTAAAACTTTACACGTTAGAGCCCCAAATCTCTTGGATACATATTTCATCAGCCATACACAAAAGCTATTTTTATCTGCTCAAACTTTTTCCCAAGAGGCACGTCTACCTCACAGGGTGGAGCGTTGCGCAAGGACCTCCGTTCTGCCTCCGAGCAAGCTGGTGCAGCCACCCAGCAGAGAACAGCTCAGAGCTCGCCAGCGGGTGCTATGTCATCGGTACATTACCCAGTGCAGACATGCCCTGTGTTTGCTGTGTTATTCTCCTTTGGTTTATGCCTCCCTGTGCAAACACCTCCACCCACCTACACTGGTTTTCAGGACAAAAGATATCAAACTGACAGTAAGCCTGAATCCAAACCTGAAGTTCACCTCGCCTTGTCGTTTGGAAACTCTTGGTTCAGCTCCAGTATTGGTGACTGACTCAGCTTGCTCTCTCTGTGACTGAACCAGAAGTTTGGACTGGACACATGCGGATGCCATAAATATTCAGATCTGAATCTAGAACTTAATAATTTTAATGGCTGCTGATACCACTTTATAATTAGAAAGTTTGTGAGGAGTATTGAATTGGCTAAATTCAGATTAAGTGACTGACTCAGATATTAAATATTTTGCACTCTGAGATAAAGCTGATCCTCAGTCATCAGCTTTTTCATCAGAGAGATTAGGGGGAGCAGCTGAGTCTGAGGTTGTCCACTTGCTCACACACAGAAATCCAGGACCTTTTGAAATGCCTTCAGTTACTCTTCCAGAAAGTCTCTAGTCTTCCACAAGTTTTGTGTAATTTACCTCAGATACTTTCCTTTTTGTGCAGATGTCTCAAATACTCTTAGAAATCTCAAATGACACTAGATGTCTGTGTACCATCACAGACAACTGAATCATGGCCTAAATGTCTACAATAAGAGTTTGTCACACCTGTAGACATCTAAAAGGATAAAATTTCAGTCAAGATCAAGCCACCTAAATTTATGTGTCCACATACAGGTATATCAAATTAGAGTAGGCAACTACATATACAGAACTGAGCCAAGCTTTCACTGCTTTTTTCTGGTATTTCAAGGGGAAGGCTGCTCTATGCTCTAAACTCTCAGGGTCCTGAATGAAATAATTGATGCTCAAAACTTTTAGCTTAAACTTGCAACAAACATAAGCATAAAAATTTGTCTAAAAAGTTAATCATATTTTTCTTCCTTTTATGAAATAGTGCTTTGAGTCCCACTCACTCTTTTGTTGAGATGAAATATGACATGAGAATTCAGGCAAGATTTCTTCTTTCAGAGACAGTGTGTGAATATGTGTGTAGGTGTTTAAAAAGGAGGGGGCAGTCAGAAAAGAACTGAAACACACCTTTGTTAAGACAAAAGGCCAATGAAATATGAAGTTCCACTCCATTCTAAACTTAAAAACAAAGATTACTTAGCCCTGTGCTGGTAAATAAAATGGATAACTAAGGGTTAAGATTCTGCAATTTCTTAGGAACTAAGAATTATCTCCTCTCCTCTCCTCTCCCTCTCCTCTCCCTGTTCCACAGGTGTGTATGTTTGTCTCTNAAACAAAACAAAACATGGGATTGCTAGTAGCAAGGAGAAAGTACAGCTATAGACATAGTCCCAGGCAAGAACAAGAAAAGGCCTGTGACTTTTGAAAGCCACTAGAAATCTGCTACACAAATTGCCTATTTCAAACCATAATTTCTCAACAAAGTTCCTTAATAATTATCTTAGTGCCTTGGTTGGTCAAATATTAATGTGTAGTAGCATTTTTCATGCACATAGACCTGCTATCTTCAAAAGATTAAAAAAAAAAATCATCTCATTAGTAGCAACATTTCAGTTAAAAACTTCTGTTCTGTGTTGATAATAAATTCAGTCAATTGCCTACCACACTTGTGAGCTATTACTCAATAAAACAGGAACCACAACAGCAACTGAAAGAAATACAGGAAAACAACAACTAGCCATTTCAGAAGACCATCTGTGGCAATTTTTCAGAGTAATTTAAAAATATCCATATGAAATCTCAAGAAACCAAGAATTCTTTTCCATGCTGTTCTTTCTTAATTCTTCATTTGTCTGATATTATTCACAGCAGTGGTTTACATGCAAATTACATATTTTAAATGTTAGAAAATAAAACAAGGCTTCTGATCCTTTTTTTTTTTTTTTTCCAGCATCTTTTTTACAGTACAGCATAGACAATTTACATTCAAATTGCTCTAAGTGCATGCAGTTAGATTTGATTTAGGTCAGTCACCCTACTATGGGTCAACAATTATTTTCACTTCAAGTCAAAGTGGAAAGTTTGAGGTGCTAATGCTTTCAGAATGTATAGAATATAACGCTTATGCTCACGGAACACTGCCTTCCCTTCCCCCTTCCCTTCCCTTTTCCCCTTTCCCTTCCTTCTCTCCTTCCCTATAATGTTTCAGTTAGATCCTCAGAATCCTTGTCACTAGTAAACCAGATTAAAGTCTTGTTTCCAAACGAAGTTAAAAACTAAGAAGCTTGTAAATGTAAAGGTAACCACCAAAAGTATGTTCATTTCAGAAGCAGAAATGATGAACCTTAAGCGTGCAAAAAAGTGGGACAGATAGAGTTTGATACAGTTGCAGACTTGTATTATTGCATATAAGTATAAAGGAGTCCCGGGGTCCCAGTAAAAGAAATAAGTCTTTAAATTAATGTCTTGGGCTATTTATGTAGAATTGCTGTATTTTTATCTTTTTCTCTTCCACAGGGATAGTGAATTAAATTCATGAGATTCCCTAGTACTGGTAATTCAATTTATTCATTGCCATTAGTAGAGGCCAGGGAATGACTAGACTGAGGAGTACTAACTGAATGGGAAAATTGTCTTTGTTTAACCCAGAGAAAAGCTGAAAAGTACAATCCAAGGACAGTAGGGCAAAGCCAAGAGAGCTGATTGTTTTTAGACACCAAAAGAGGCTGCTTGATCTGCAAGGGTTTTCAGAAGGTCAGATGTTTTCTCTTGCCTCTCTTTCAGCTGTACTTCAAAACACTCAACAACTAGGTACATGTGGACAACGTAGTAACTATACCAGATGCAGTGTTCACAGGTATTTTGTTGAATACTACTGATTGAACACACTGAACACTCATTCTAGAACCTCATAGTTAAACTTATTTCCTTTCAGCCAAGATGAGGCAAATCTAAGAAAAGTACCTTAAATACTATGAGATCATTGTTAGTGGAGAGGAAAGTCCAACAAAATTTAAAAATTATTGAAATGTAGCAGAAGAAGTACCTGCTACATACCTCCATGGAACATGTAATTGTCAACCTGAGGCAAATGTTTATAGCGTATTGAAAGAAAAAATAGACAAAAAATGACATGAATCTTTCTAAAGTACTAAATACTTAGTTTCTCAATTTCTCATGGGTCTGAATTTTTTATATCTATTAGTATGTAGAGCCTTGACACTCCCACTTATATAAGAAAAATTTTCTTAAAGAGAGAAGGAATGTTAAATATTGGATTTTCTCACTACCACTGAACCATGGGGTGAATTTCTTAATCAAAACTCTTAATACATTTTCCTGAAATGGTATACTTTAAACAGAAATGGAATATTTGCAGCATCTTCTAGTTGCCATGGTCAGAGGAATAACTGAATGATGGATACATTCCAACAGACATGAAAGAAGTACAGTGTAATATTCAGAACGCTAAAGATTACAAGAGCAGCAAAAATAATAAAAAATAATAAAAAAAATTAAAATAAATAAATAAATAAATAAATAATAATAAAAAAATAAATAAAAAAAAAAAAATAAAACCCATCCTCATTTCCTGAAATTGTTGCTCCATGCAAGAAAAATGTTGATACATTAGGGAAAAGAGGCAATAATCACCAAAGTTTTTTACACAGAAAGTGATAAATTCTTAAATTAGAAATGCTGTGAAAAAAAGGAGAAATCTTAAAGAAGTTTAATTCCATAAGAAATTTAGGGGTTCATGTAATGGGTCCACAATTGTGATGCTTTTATTAATAAACAAGATAGTGACTAAATCTTTTTCTGTAGCCCTGAAATCTGGTGGCACGGCCTGACCATGTTCACACCATTGAGCAGTTGTCCCCACTCCACGCTAAATTCTGGAAGGTGCCTGCAAATAGTTTGAGGCATCTGCTTGTCCCAGGGAAAAAACGTACACACTAGGGATCACATTAAAAAGTAACAGAGTAAATTACCAGATATTAGTATGATTCCAAAGACAGTAATTGATTTGTTGTACAATTTCATTTACTAACAAAGTTTAACAAGGATGAAAGCAGTGAGGGAGCAGTCAACTCAAGATCAGGCCTTACGAAGTCTCCTTGAGGTTTCTACTATGTGGTTCTGGTATCTTCTTTTTCTCCTCTACTATATATGATATCCATTCAGCATCTCTGTCAGTATAAATCCTCTACTGAACAGGAGATTACAAGGGATTAATGCACTGCCTATTCAGCAGGCTGTAGCCTCAGTTTCTTTTGTTATGCTCTTATTTCTCCTCAGCCTGCTATTGAAAATAGCAACTAGTAATAAAAAATGTCCTCTGGATCATATAGGATGTCTAATACAGATTTTATCATATGTTATATTGCTGTATTATAAAAAGAGCAATCTTCCCTCTATGTTCAAAGAGGTTATTTCTAGAGAATGTCTTTTGCATNAATTTTATTGATGGTGTAGTGAGGGCACTGAAGAAGATATTTTTATCTTTACAGATCAGGAACCTGGTATTTACATATATCACATAGGTTTTAAAGGCTGAGAAGACTACTGTGGTGGCCAAACTGTAACCTGGATTATGGCAGTTGTTTTGTTTTGTTTTTTTTTAAAAAAAAAAGAAATACAGCTGTTATTTGCTCTAGGTCATGGCTGATCCATTGTTTTGCTGGGAGGTTTTTCCTTTATTTAATGTCTTACTTAAATTTCTTAATTTCACTTTTAAGCTTTGTTTAAATATTATTTTTAACAATCCTGTGGTTTTATGTCTTTATTAGTTCTTTTGAAGGGTCTATAACCATTAGGCATGATTATTCTCTTACTAAAGGGGAGAAAGCATATATTTATAAATGATGTTGGTTTCATCAGTCTGGCATATAATCTTATTTTTCTGTTTAGTCTGAATTAAACCTTAATATGGCCATATTATCTCTTCTTTTCTATAGAGCTCTATACCCAATTTAGAAGACTCAGAATGAAATCTAATTCCTGAAAAATGTCTGTATCTCTGTCCATAAATGGTATTTTATTTAAAATTTAAAAATTTGAGAGTTTATAAGAGAGAAGGAAATGGAACTGATTAAAAAGTTAGCACTCCCATTTCTGAGTTAGACATTAGCACTTTCTTTTTCTTTCTTTTTTTTTTTTTTTTTTTCCTAGGAGTGATATATAGTGGTACATCACAATCCAACAAGTATGAATTGTAGGCATTAATTTACTTAGGACATTCAATTCACTAGAACCATTAGTGCTGACTTGGAAAGCTTATTCAGGAAGGGCTCTGTGATATGAAGCCCCACATGTGCTTCTACAAGTTGGTGCTATAATGAAAATTACAAATTAAAATAATTCAGAACTTTCCATTTCTTACCAGTTCTCCAAATCCACTCTCCTCAGTGTTCCCCAACAGCAGTCTGATGGTAGATTTAGAAGCCTCATGTCAGGCATGTCAGCATCTCTCTGTATCAAAAAGACTTTCATTCTATTCTCCCACAGCCTTTACAATTTGCTTTTTTTTTTTTTTTTTTTTTTTTTTTTTTTTTTTTNCTCCTCCCCTCTCCCTCTCCCTCTCCCTCTCCCTGTTCCACAGGTGTGTATGTTGTGTGGAGGGGGACAATCGAGTCATAGGGTTTCTGAGCTTTCTTTTAACCTAAACACACCCTCTCACTTACTAAAAGTTGGCTCATTTTGAAGGACTGATGATAATCCTTCTCATAATTGTTGGGTTACTGCTAATTATCCTGTAGGAAACACTGAAACAATATTATGAACTGTTTGAACTGTGACCATCATCATCTACCTTTGCTCTCTACCCAGACTGCTACTGAGAGACAGTGTTTGCTGTGAAAAGCTGCTTTTGATCACAGGTAAGTCATGGAAAACACAAGAGAATTGATTTTCATTTTTACTCTCTCCAGTCTTTGGAAGTCAAAGGATAAATGCCCCTGGTTTCAACTTACATGAAGAATTTTTTTCACACAGCTCTCAAACTTCTCTTGTGAACAAGGGTGTTGTTCATTCAATGCTGTGTGAAAGGCTTGGTCCTGAAATGCTCTGAGTCCTCCTGCAAGGAAGAGACTGTAACTGGGACAGTCAGTACCCAGCTGGATAGTTTTCAGAGACATTCTCAAATAATAAACTGAGCCTACTGAGTTCAGTAGGGACTTGGACAGTGGTTTAAGCTGGGCTAAGAATTTTATCTAGTGAGTCTCTGTAGTCCTAGATATGTCAGTATTTAATTCATAAGTCAGTTTACTCACATGCCACACTGCAAGCTATCTAGTAGACTTTTATGTTTCATATCTTTCAAATGCTTCAGAACCCAACAAATCTTCTATACTAATCAATGGTATGTCACAAGCAGTTAACTTTCACCCATATACCATCATTGGGGCTGTATGACTTGAGCTAAACCAAGCACTGCTGTCCACAGGTGCCTAACATAGCAAATGTCAGAGACTGGCACTAGAAGGGCATCAACCAACAAAGTGGTTGATGGAAAATAGTTTAGGGCTGTACAGATTGATTTTTCTGCTACACTCGAAATAACCCACAAAAAACAAAACAAAACAAACAAACAAAAACATCAACAAAAAAACAACCATCAAAAAAGCCCACACCAAAAATGCAATATTTGTGGCATGCACATGTAAATTTATCCCTATTCTCAAATTTTCTGATCCAGGAAGACAAATTACTCTTGAAGAACACTGAATGACAGTAATTGTTTTTATGCAGAATTTTATTGATGGTGTAGTGAGGGCACTGAAGAAGATATTTTTATCTTTACAGATCAGGAACCTGGTATTTACATATATCACATAGGTTTTAAAGGCTGAGAAGACTACTGTGGTGGCCAAACTGTAACCTGGATTATGGCAGTTGTTTTGTTTTGTTTTTTTAAAAAAAAAAGAAATACAGCTGTTATTTGCTCTAGGTCATGGCTGATCCATTGTTTTGCTGGGAGGTTGTTCCTTTATTTAATGTCTTACTTAAATTTCTTAATTTCACTTTTAAGCTTTGTTTAAATATTATTTTTAACAATCCTGTGGTTTTATGTCTTTATTAGTTCTTTTGAAGGGTCTATAACCATTAGGCATGATTATTCTCTTACTAAAGGGGAGAAAGCATATATTTATAAATGATGTTGGTTTCATCAGTCTGGCATATAATCTTATTTTTCTGTTTAGTCTGAATTAAACCTTAATATGGCCATATTATCTCTTCTTTTCTATAGAGCTCTATACCCAATTTAGAAGACTCAGAATGAAATCTAATTCCTGAAAAATGTCTGTATCTCTGTCCATAAATGGTATTTTATTTAAAATTTAAAAATTTGAGAGTTTATAAGAGAGAAGGAAATGGAACTGATTAAAAAGTTAGCACTCCCATTTCTGAGTTAGACATTAGCACTTTCTTTTTCTTTCTTTTTTTTTTTTTTTTTTTTTTTTTAAATAAAGATGGAGAAAATTAGTCATATTTTATTATGAACTCTGGGCTACATATGACTAGGAAAATCAGGACATAAACATACAACTTTGAGGTTAGAAAGGAACCTAAATCTCAGAGATGACATTCATCTAAGTAGAACTATTGTGATGCTGAACATATGTACAGTGTTGACATGCATGGTGCATACTTACTTAAGTCTCTTGTGGTAAATTTCATTTATCATGTACCTTTGATCACCTCATATGTTTTAGCACCCTGCCCCTTCTTTGTCTTATTATTTTTGTGATGGATGATTGCAGCTGCTCGGTGAAGTGGAATGTTAAAAATCTCAACAAAGAAATGGGGAGTTGCCTGAAATAGAAGGATTCAACGTTAGATTTTATGTAAAATAGTAGCTTGTTGACTAGCTAAAATAAGATATGTTTGATTACAACTCGAAAGCTACTTCTACAGTGGAATAAGGTATTTCTTACTGTGTGTGTATTCTACAAGATTTCTGCTTTAGACATTCAACGTTCTTCTTAAAACAAAGAAATATTTTAAAATTGTTTAGAATTATCCCTCTTTTTTCAGAAGATGGAAAATGGTACACATTGTACTGAAGTAGATGGCTTTTTTCCAGCTATGGGAAATAAAAAGAAAAGACTGACATAAAAAAAATGCCTCTGGAAATATCAGGAACATTTTATTGATACCTGCTTGAGATAAGCTGTATTTTGAATATGTTCCTGACCAGTTGGAAAGAGCTCACCAGAATCCTATACAAGGACAATTCAAAATGTGAAAAAACACCTTACAATGAGACAAACTGCCTACTTACCACAGACAGGTCCACAAGGTAATTCAACAAGTTCAACACACGTCTGTGGAGTGAGGAGTTTTCCTTTTGCACTTATTCTTTACAATTTCCAGGCTTATTCTAAAGGAAAGTAAAATCCTGTGGCGGGAAAATAACAAAAGGGTTTGACTTTGGTGTTTTCTATTTATTTTTGTTTTTGCTGTTAATGTGTTTGAGTTTTTAAATGCATAACAATATACATTTCCTTAGCATGAAATAACAGTGTCCAGGGATGTATGGAATTCTTCATTCCCACATTAAACAAAGAGTTGATAATTCTTGTTTGACACGTGAAATCAATGTCCTGACCTAAGTAGAAGGTCATACTAAGTGACTATACATTTTTCCTGTTATGAAAATGCTTACATGAGTTGTCCAAGTTCATAAGTAATTCGGTTATCCCAAATGTATGATAATAACATGTTACTACATAATGTCATTTCATGTGATGATTTTTCTTGGTCTACATATGAATATATATATACATGCACACAGTATACATTCCACCTATTGCAAATGTAAAAATTTCAAAGCTGGGTTCTGAAAAATATCTGTCATGGATCCTGTATCATGTCCAAATGGCTATCAAGAATGCAGCTTGAGCTCCTTTGAAGTCAATTGGAAGGTCTTCCATTAACTGGAACAGATTCAACATATAATTTTAATGTAACTTTAAATTTGACATCTACTTATCCAAGTCATCTGGTAGAATGTGTAAATGTTCTTCTGTCTCAGGTGATTAATAATAAAAATTAATGTTCCAAATTTATCTGAATCTTTTGCAGTCTGTCTTTAAATCTATATATTTAAATTTGGGATTCTAGAAAATAAAATAAACTATAAATTACTGTTAATAATAAACTATAAATTCTGTTTTTTCAAATGAAAAATAGCATCTGAAAATATTAATGTGGTTTATGCTGTACAGTTAAAATAGCAATATTCACATAAAGAACTTGCAATTTTACACCACAATCTCTGTCTTAGCCACATTTGATGATTACTCAGTCTCTAATTAAGAAGGGGAACAGGCACCTTGGTGGTCCACTTAACATTAAGCACGGTCATTTTTTGCCATGGCATTAGCCTAAACTAAGAGAAATTGTGCTGAAGGTTACTAAAAATATGTATAAAGAAAGCAACTTTATGGAAGGGTCTTGGTTTGTAGCATTAGATATTTTTGTTGTTAGATATAAAGAATTAGGAAGACAGTTTTAAAACAGATAAAAAATATCTCTAGAGATTCACATCTGATTGTAATTATGGACCATGCACAAAAGCTGTAATTTTGGGGAAAAGAAAAAATCAACATAATTTGGATATTTAAGAAATAATGATGTTTTTTCATATTTTTATGTAATATTGAAAGAATAAGTATAGTGTTTTGTCTTGGGGTTTTTTGTGCGTGTTTTTTTGTTTTTGTTTTGTTTTTTACTCTGTGTGAGTTCATGCATAATATAGGGCAAGGAAAACAGACAAAATAAATGAGTCAGAGATTTTTAGGGCACAGTTTAGTACTGTGCTGCTGTAGACACTGCACTGTTCTTTAACAAAGTGCTGTGCACAAGAGCTGTGTATAGAGATTTACCACAGCCAGCTTCCCACTGATGGTAAGTAGTGCAACAACACATATTCAAAGGTGTTTGATTTTGTTAACAATCTATTGGTCATGAGGTGTGAGAAGACACATAATAAGAATCAGGGGAGACCATTCCAGAATAATTTATGAATTAGAACTCAAAAAAAATTGCAGACAAAGAAGATGATGCAGACTAGCAACAGTTTGTAGTAACTTACGTAGACTGGAGAAGAGAGATGTGTCCTATTACTCTGAAGGTTCTGCCTTACATGGTTTGATCACCAACTCTGTGACATTAGGCTAAAAATTCAGAAGAATATTATCACAATAGCAACTGAAATGATGGACATAGTTTCTTAAATTCATGGGGAAAACCTCTATCTTTCCGAGACTATTATTTGAGTCAGAAGAAAGGCAGTTTTATCCACAGTAAAATTGTTTCAATGGTCCTGTTACATTTCTGCTACATATTATGAAGTCACACACAAAAATACAATCGCTTCTCAGAGACATACAACCCATGGCCTTCTTGCAGAAAAATCTGGCTGTTAGGGACAACAGACTGGAACAGGTAAGTGTGTAACTAACTGTGCGTACACTTCATATGATATAGGCATGTACAGTTAAAGTGATGAATGTGTCTTTGTGCCATTGGCTATTTAATTCATGCAGTATTTAATATATCAATTTCTAAATAAATACCAGCGCAAAATGGGTGTTTACGAACAATCGAAAAGCCCCAAATAAAATCAAAATAAAACCCAGTGTAGTTGGTTCACTTCTAAGTATGATTACTTTTTACATAAAAACCTAAAAATTTTAAAATAAAATTAATTGTATTTTAAAATAACAATTGAAACTTTCTTTGTGGCAACACTTCTGCAGAACAGAACACAAGTCTATCTTCAACAAAGAACTTGTGAAAGCATATTTCTGGAAGCAGTCGAGGTCATAATTATTTGCTTATTCTACTTCTCAGAGAATGTTTTGGTGGAGATCAACATCTCAACAAATTGAGCTGTATGTGGAAGAAGTCACAGCTGCTGGGATAAATGAGCAGTGGATTCCATGGGGAGTTGCCATCCATTTCTACCTCCTCTTACCTTCTTCTCAACAATTACAGTCATTATGTCATTATTATGTACTAGGAAAACTTTTTCATAAATGCCATTTTTAGATTTGCACAAATCTCTTTCCCATTTTTGAAAAAATACTACTTTTTATCCTCTAGTCCTAAATGAGGTCAAACATCCAAATCATTAAGAAAAGAGATGATC
Source organism: Florisuga fusca (assembly GCA_038090715.1). NCBI lineage: Eukaryota > Metazoa > Chordata > Aves > Apodiformes > Trochilidae > Florisuga > Florisuga fusca. The sequence goes on from JAAWXA010000001.1 coordinate 61,425,083, forward strand.
AATAACTTCCACACAACGTAATGCCATTTGGTCTTTCAATAAGTTGAAAACATTCTTCTTTTTCTACAATGAAACCTTTAATTTTAAAATAAAATGTTTAATGATTTTACATCTTGGAAAAAAGATATTCAAACAGAATTGAAATATTATTTTTACTTTGCAACCAATAAGATAGTTTTGTAATTTAAAGACACAAACCAATAGATTCATCAGAATTTATCTTGTAAACAATTTTACTTTCAGCAGATAGATATTTCTTTGCCAAGAAACACTAGGTCTTGTGTAAAGGTTTTGATTATTTTGACTAAAATTTATATTTTAGTGACAGACAATCTCGAAAAGTACTGTCATTAATCTGTGTGAGTAGCAAGTTCTAGAACTGAATATTTTCTAAAGAGTTCAGACTGTTAAGTTCAGTTATGTGTGTTGGGTAGCAGATCTCAGATAGAAAAAAGATAGTATGAGGCATTAAAAGAGTTCATTAATTCTAATTCATTAGTAAAATCAAATGTCAATTACAAGTATTCCAGCACCATACAAAAAACCTAAGCAGCCGTCTTCCTCAATTTAATGATGGAATGGAATAAAATCAGAAGCAGACTAAGTGCTTAAGAAATTTGGTAAATATTACTTTTGGTTTAAAGACAAAACAGTCAAAGACCCAGAAAAGGCCTGTCAGTAACCAATAGTAGCTAAATTTTCTCTTCCTAGTTTAAAAGTTTTTAAGATCTAGACCAAGTTTTGTTATCACAGATGACAGAGAAAAGGGCAATGCTGGATGTGGGTATGTTAAGAAAAGTCCTAAATATAAGAATATTGAGGATATGCTAGGTGTTACAATTTGACCTAAATATTTTAGGGCATTTTTCATATGTTCAGCATGAATACGACCCTCAAGAACTTAAGTATGCTTTTCTTGTAGTAGCTGCATCACAGTTCATGTCTAACAGGATCCCAATTTCCTGCCAATGTTAAGTCTAAAGTTCAATTTGAAACTGATATTACTCGTTTTAGATGCCTTTAGCAGTGAGCTACCTGGTAGAATATCATCACACTCCAACAGTGAAGCCTAGAGAACACTTGGCTGTATCTAACAGCCTTCCATAAATGTCTTAAATGCCCTTATAGCATTTTAATATCAAGAGAAATCTATGCATGGGCATCTGTCTCCATAACATATATGAAGTCATCCAAATTTAGGTGTCTAAAGTTGAAGCTGATTTCAACACTGAATATGAGACTGGTTCTCCATCTAGCTCAAATGGGTAGAGAAGAGCTTCTGGGCAACAATTTACCATTTTGATCACTGCCACACTCTTCACAGAGGTACCAAAAAGGCCAAGACTGTGATAGAATGATTTATTCCACCTAGCAAGATTTATGATACATCAACATCCTTTCAATGGTCTGTGTTCACTGTCACTTACATAGTTTAAATTATTGTAGTTAGCTAAAATGGTGGTAACTTATGTCTAGTCTTGGCATAAGCAATGATTTGGCAGCAGCTGGAGACTGCACAGGGATTGCATAATTGAAGACTATCTCCAGGCACATAATGGTAAAGAAGAGGGGTGACAAAATCACAGATGATTAGAAGAACAAAAATCCTGATTCCTTTCAGTTAAATAATCTCAGCTCGTGAGTGGTATGTACTGCCAAGATGAGGGAAAAGGAGAGAGACAGCAGCAACATTTGCTATTTCCCTGACTAGTAGGCAAACTTTGACAAAAGTCACTGTAGAAAGTATTGAATTACTATTCAAATAAACAGAGATGCTTAATCATATATTCTCTGAAATAAGTCCTTTTACTTTCCCTTCCCCTTTCAAGTAAAAATGTCCTCAAGGGAACAGTATTTCTCTGCCTTGATCATGGAAATCTGGAATAAGAGAAGTGTTTCACCTTGAATTTTGTTACTGATGAAAATGCTTAGTAGTTGTTCCCAGCAGAACTTACGTAAGGAAGAATAGATAGAAGCAAACCAAGAGAAGAGACAATGATCAGAGGACTGATAGAGTTCTCAGCTTCATCATCTCTTCAGCATCTCTGCCTGCAGATGACTGTCTAATTCAAGGTAAGGAAAAACTGAAACCAAAAGAAAACAACAAGAAAAGGAAACCCAGAAAGCCTGAACAAAAATAAAAGGGAGTGTTACCTATCCTCTTTGGTATGCTCCATTGATTGCTTATTGCTGCAGATCAGATAGAGTGCATAGGGTTGTGATTTTAGTGGAGAAAGTGAGCACATAGGTTAATAATGCTGAATTGTAGAAAACAGATTTACTAATACTAGATTATAACTCAGGATTTCCTAGCTTCCATTTGCAAACCACAAGAGGACTTAGGTATTCCTCATTGTTCCAGTAGATTTGATCCAGATCCTTTAGCATTGAAACATTAATATTAAGTTTGCAGATTGGTGTTTAATTTGATTTCATAGATCAGCAACCAAGGGAGCAGATAATTGGATAGTTACAGTCTGCACTTCACTGTAGAGGGCTTTTTACAAATCTGACAGTCCACTTATTTTTTGGATTTAGTGGTTGAATAATTCACTATAGAGAATAATTTTCAGACCTTGTTGTAATAACTTATCGGAGTCTTTTAAGCAGAGGAAGCTGGTAACGAAAAAGCTACCATCTAATTCCATTTCTAATGCAATTGTAGGTGGTGATGATCTTATAAAATCCTTCAGTGGATAGCCCTCACCAGGCTATCTCTGTCCTTTATCTTACCTAATGTAATGACTATTATAACTGTCCTGAATATTTCTGTTCTCTGTCCATCCATCTGATTTCCTGGGAGTTGGGTTGATGAAGGAATTTCATCGGATTACTGTCTTTGGGATTCACTCCCTCTTGTGGTAATAAGTCACAACCATTGATGTGGTTCACAAACAATAGTTTTTTCTAATTGTTTTGTTGTTGTTTTGGCTGTGTGAAACAATGGTTATGACAGTATTTGGTCTGACAGTTGTAAGAAAAAATGATATACTATTTTCACTTTCATTGCCTGTTAGCATATGTTCACACATAACACACATATTGTTAGTGTATGTACAGCGATTGTCACATCACATACATTTAAAAACACTGACTCATACTAAAGTGAAGCAAAAAAACCCCAACTTTCCTGAAATATTTCCTGATTCCTTTTTTTTAAGCTTACTTTTAAAGGCTTTGTTACTGCTACTAAGCTGTATTCGCATTCCAGTGACAGTCTGCTGCAGATTTTCCATAGGAACGTATAAGACTTTGTGATAACTGAATGTGTTTTGCAAAGGTAGTGCATGCACTGCTAAATAATGAGGTACTTAGTATTCTGCAGAATGTCAAGCTTTTCAGTTTTTGACACCTAGGTTACTTCACCGCAGTGGATAAAGTTTTATTTTTAAGTAACTTAGAATTAAAAAAAAAAAAAAAAAAAAAAAATCTGGAATGTCCACCACAATGTGTAGGAGAGTCATCATATGATAACGCAGAACTATACATATAAAATACAGTACACAAACAAAAAAGAACTGCAGCAATTTTGAAACATATCCTTAAATTTTCCATATTCTCACCACACAAAAAGTGACAAAAAAACCCCCCAAACCCAAAACTTATGTCTTTTTTTTTTCAAGAGTTTTCCATCTCCTGTGAAGGAAAATTCTGAATTTAAATATTTTGGAGGACTTTCCTGACAGCATAAAATGTGTAGCGTATGCCAAGTTTTAGGGAGCCTGTAAAATATTATTCATTGCTTTTTTTCTTCTCTGAGTTTAAACCTTGCAGAGAGACTAACAGTTGAAAACACTAAACTCCTAAGGATTAAACATACTCATAATTACTTCTGGCAGTGGTGTTTAAGAAAAAAAAATTCTGGTTCTCTTGTGTTGAAAATTAACCTCCTGCCTGTGTATTCTTTTCCAAATTTTTTGAAAAAAAAAAAGTGGCTGAGAGCAATCTACATAGCATCCTCAAAAATATTATGTTCAATGTTTTTTTGGAACCGCTCAGTTTAAAAAAACAGCAACACATCAACAACTCTAAATCCAGCAGGCTCTCCTCTCTCCCAAAAAAACAAAGAAAAATAAAAAAGTGTATGGATTTGTTGTCTAGAGACAAATCTGCACACAAACTGGTGCCAGTTAAACAAATACATACATACAAATATGTATACATATATTGCAAATAAACTGCAAACTAGATCCATAAGACTCATTGAATGTTAAGGCAGATCTCTAAAAACACTGGTGAGATTAATTTGTGAATTTACATGGCCAGTACTACCAGGGATGTAATTATCCCAGTGTAGTTGGCAGTGGTGATGTCTCACCTTGAGTACTGTGTGCAGTTCCGGGCCTCTCACTTCAAGAAGGATATTGAGTTGCTGGAGCAAGTCCAGAGGAGAGAATAATTCTGCTAAAATGGACAGGGAAAAACTCTTACAAGGAGAGACTAAGGGATCTGGGTTTGTTTACCCTGGAGAAGACCCAGGGGGGACCTTATCACTCTCATCAACTACCTGAAGGGAGGTTGTAGTCAGGTGGGGTCAGGCTCTTGTCCCTGGCAACAGTGACAGGACAAGAGGCACATCCTGAAGCAGCACCGGGAGAGGTTTAAGTTGGATATCAGGAAGAGCTTCCGCATGGAGAGGATGACCAGACATTGGAATGGAATGCCCAGGGATGTGGTAGAGTCACCCTCCCTGGAGGTGTTTAAGGAGAGGCTGGATGTGGCAGTCAGTGCCATGGTCTAGCCAGTGTGGTGGTGTTACATCATAGGCTGGACTTGATGATCTCAGAAGTGTTTTCCAGCCTCAATAATTCTGTGATTCAGTGTGATTCTGTAGTGTTGAGTTAATAGATAATGATAAAATTATTGAATTCACCTATTAAATGGCTTCCTGATGTTTATTGCTTATTATTATTACTGTAGGGAATCCACAGACCCATGGACACATACAAAGACAGGTTAGTACTCTTTCAGGCCATTTTAAAGAAAACAACTTCACCAACAGTGTAGATGCTGGGTTTTTTGATTTTTTATTTTTTTTTTTTATTTTTTTTTTTTTTTTTTTATGTAAGGCTCACTATGTAAGGATATTAATGAACCTGGAGAAAGAAGTATTTTCTTATTGTGGTTTTAATACAATTAAATGTACTTTTTAAAAATCTTGCAATACACTTGTCTGCATTGCAGATACCCATTATATTTTAAAAGTCTGGAAAAGAGATTACTAATTTGTATGAGATTTCATATATGTGAGAACTGAGAATGACCTCAGACATGCTAGGTCTTGTTTGTACTCAATATTCTTATGAAAACTTGTTGAATTCATTACTGTGAAGTACTTCCTTTTTCAAGTGGTAGATTTATATTTAGTAATTGATTAAGTCTGAGATTGCTTTTATGTAAATTCGTCCATCAAAAATGAAATGTCTTGTCTTAAATTTCTGTGTAGACAACGAAGAGACATGTTCTTCCAGAAGGTGTTTCTTTATATCCCAGAACAGGTATCAAAGGCAGTGGTGATTAATTGCCTTTTGGGATTTTCTAATTTGCTTTCAGAGGGTCTTAACTTCAGGGACTACAGAAGGTCCCTAGATGATTAGCTTAAGTTTGACACCTAGCTCTAATCATGAACATTAGATGAAGGGAATCATAGCCTTGTATTATTACAAATGTTACAGTATGAAGGACCACTGATCCATCTACTTGACTCAATAACTGGCTTCTGACAGGAGCTTACAGAGATACTTGACAGGAAGACACAAAAATTAAGCAGTGGATGGCTAAGGAAAAGGTTTTATGTATGGAATTTATCAATTTGATTAATTGGACCTTGGTTTATGTCTTCAAGTAACTAGATGAATACAAATTCCTATCTTTAGATGTTAAACGTATTAATTTTCCCTGAAAATAGAGAACATAAACCCTGAGAACAGAATTTCAGCACTTTGTTTAAATGTAGTTAAGGAACCGTGCTGCCTCTTTATAACATGGAAAAATTCTACTGCTCTGACCTCTACCATAGCATAGCTCCTGGTGATGAATGAACTCTGTCAGGGCAGGTAGTTCCAGAATTGCATTCTGCCCTAGGAATAGAAGGAGACCACACTGCTCCTTAGGCAAATATTATTCCCTCAGAATACTTTGCTGCAAGATATAATTTGCACATTCTGACCAGTCATGCAGTGAAAAGTTAAAGGGAAACTCATACAGGAGATCAAGCATAATGGGTTCTATTTTGTGCTACACTGTTCAGTATTAAGCACAGGAAAATAATATACATATGATATGAAGAAAAATCCCATGTGCATTTGCATACTTCTCACACATGAAGGCTTTTGTATAGTAACTTACAATTACAAAAGGAGGACTGGAGTATTCATGAAGTGTAAACAAATGTCATTTAAATCATCCTCTAAACCTGGGTACTGTGGTTGCACTTAAACTATGATATCATTACATTAGTTTCATAACAGTTATAATGTATATAACCTTGGGTGATGTTAAATAATTATGAAGGGCTGTAACATACATACTGATGCATTATTGTCCTTTGAAATACAGAAAATTTCTGTCTATTAAATACTTGGTTTGTTTACCCTTATTGTTACACCTATAATTAATTTAAGGTGACATTTATAATTAATACTGTTGGCCTTCGTGCCTTGAAATAATGCATGACACCCTTCAGATAAACAGTCTATATTTTATTTACAGAAATATGCTAGTTGTAAACTGTTTTACAGAATAAAAGAAAGGCTTTCAAGAAGACCTTTGCATTACATTTCAGAGATCTATGTAAAAAGTGGAAGTTCATACAACTCTTCAAACTTAGTATTTTCAGAGGTTCACAAGATGAGTATCTAATAATTTTTTGTTCTTTTTTGGTACATTCTTTCCATTAAGGTTTAAAAGCACCAGGCTCATTTATTTTGGAAGGATCTGGCACAGAAGCTTCAAATTCGTGTCTTTTAGATATTAGAGAGCGCACAAAGCTTAGATTTCATTGTCTTTCTCTAAATACAAGGAAATGAGATGTGAAGCTGACTTCCATTGGAGTGCCTGTATGTGGAATTCAATCCTTATTCCAGACACCAATTTTGATTTTCTTTCTCTTCTTCTTCAGCAAGTTGTAGTGATCCCTAAAATGTACTTCTAACATCTGTTTTTGAATCAACACTATCACAACAATGATCCAAAGAACCTATTTCTAAACTTTACATTGCATTGCAGGAAATATTTATGACATTTTAATGTGATGAGTGGAAAATGACAGGCTTATTTTCAGAGAGACAGAGTGCAAACACTGCCACCCATTCTGCCTTTCTGTGTAGGTCTATGCAGAGTGTGACATGAACTGCTGTTACTACTCAGTCTCGGGCACTGGAATATCTCATTGCTAACACTACTAAGTGGAAAAAATGCAGCAATGAATTTCAAGTAACACGTCTTGAAGAAATCCAAATACTGTAATGTGTCTTCTACCCTGCTCCTGCTAAATTGTTGTGGCTCTGAGTTGGCTCCATTGCCATACAAGGTTTAGAGCTGGGGCTCAATGTTAGCCTTCAATATAGTTTAGCTGAAATAGTTTAGTCCTGGGGACTTTAATGCCATTTTACATCCCGTTAGCCAGAGGATAAGAAATGAGTTGATCAAATACCTAAGGCATATCACTTAATACAAAAAGTAAATATCTTCTAAAACTAATTAATAAGGGAATTTTGCACTATTCACATCTGAATGAGTTTTATGATTAAAAAAATGTAATTGGTGGCTTTTTTGAAATCAAACTATTTTACTAGTTAATGTTATATTGGTCTATATGGATGTGAAATTAATTAGACTAAAAATACTGTACATATATTGATAAAATTAACAGGTCCATATCTTGGAAAAAAAAAGGTCCTGCCTTGCAAAAAGATAAATTTTGCCACTAAAATTTACACTTAGTTTGAAATTGGGCCAAGGTCCTAGAGAAGTGGCATTTTCTTAATTGGTTTGCTCACAGTAAGTATTTAAGAAGATAATTAATTATTTTCTATGCTTTTAATTGAAACATTACAACATACTTGGTAACTATTTAATTAGAAAACACATTAATTATATATTAAGGTCTTCATTGTTTATGTACTCAAGTCTCCTCTTTGAAGGGAATTCAGTGGTAAACACGCCAAGGCTCAACAGAGCATTCTGGCATGAAGATGCAGCAACATCAGTGTTGTGACTTCCTCTGATTTGCATGGACTAAGCACGGATCAGTGAACAACTTTATGGGAATTCAGACTGCCATATTCAGATGACTCATAAGAAAAGGCATCTCTCACAATATTCAGAATGTGTTACGTATATTTGCCCAGATGCAGACAATGTGTAATCATACAGAAAGATTTTGTATTGGTAATTACCATGGAACATCCTTAATGCATAATAAAGCCAAGGCGTCAACTGGAAAAGAAACAAATTTCCTGCCATTATTTTCTTCTAGAGTAGTCTATTCAAGTTTTCTGAATATTTGTTGAAAAAAAAAATGTATAGTAGTAGCTTTTTTCCAGACATTTAAAATATTTTTAAAAATATTTTACTCGTCTGTGAGTGTATACAAGAATTCAATATATAGCTGTAGAAGAAACAACCAAAATTAATGAATTAATAAAGGCTGAAATAAGTTCAGGTGGCCTGAAAGAAAGAAAAGAAAAAGAAAGAAAGAAAAAGAAAAAAGAAAAAAAAAAAAAGAAAAGAAAAGAAAAAGAAAAAAGGAAAAAAAAAAAAAGAAAAAAGAGGAAAATACAAAACAAACAAGCAAACAGACAATGTCCAAGCCCACAGATGCAGGATTTATGAACGGTATAATTTAGAAATATTCTAGAAGAAAAAAAGAAAATTAGTTCAAAATTTTTGTCAATTTTAAAGTTATCATAGTAACAAATTATTTTTTTTTATCCCAGGCATTCAGAGTGTGTCAGACTGAGATTAACTTCACATCACATGAGTCAGTGTGAGACTATATAAGGGTAAAAGTTCTATTTTCTCAGTGCTATTGTTGAATATTTTTCTTTTTTTACAATGTGTGTACAGACCTGCATATTTTCATTCCTGTATTTTCTGATCTTTCAAAAATAACAAGATATCAGCCCTAGACTAAACATGTTAGGATTCCATTTCCCTCTGAGATCTCTCTAGTTCTGCTAATATTTTTTTCTGTGTGTTTGGGTCCCAGCAGTTTTATCGTCTCTGCCAGGAACCAGAGGAGTAGGTGGAACTGGAAGACTTGTTAGCTAGACAAGATCTGACTGAATTCCAACATGGAGCCAATTCCCTGTTTCTTCCTCTTGCTGGGGAGGGATATTAACTGATTTTGCTAGAGTATGTGCACAAACCCTGAAAGACTTTCTATAAACACATGAGAAAAGAACCTCCCAAATTCATCTTCATGACACAAAAATACAAAACTAGGAAAAAAAGTACCAAAGAAACAAACAGAAAATAAAAGTAATTTTAAGTTTTATCTTACATAGAAATTCCCAAATCCAGGCTTCACCTGAAAGGCAAGAAGTATTTTGTTACCGACTTCCTTAAGAGCAGAATTACACCTCTCCGTCCTGATTTAAAGGAAATTTTTGAGTTCAATTTGAATTATATCTTCCACTCAAATGGAAGTTCAGTTAAGTGTGGTATGTTTTCCCTCAGGTGCTGTTAACTAATTTGTTCCAGAAATCAACACATTTCCAAATAATTTAATAAATTTTATGTAAAGAAAATTGTACTATGTAACTGATATACCAGGAACATAGATTCAGAAAACATAGTATCAAAAAGGACATTGATACTTAGCTAGTTTGACTTCCTGCAGCTATCTCCACTGAAAGAACTAGGGTTCCTGGAGCAGGCATGATCCCTTTCTTATTGCAATGTCAGTGCCAACAACCACACCTGAAAACCCTGTTGGTAAGGGGGGCAGTCAGGTAGGAAAAGGCAGGTAAGAGTATTTTAGGAATAACATTAAGATCTTTGGCCATTACTGCTTTGCTGAAATGATATACCAGGGCAGAAATTCAGCAAAGTTGCTGCCAGGATTTAGTTGACTGAAAAAGAATATTAACCTTTGTACCAAAATAATAGCTAGTAGAGCAGAGATGCTTCTATTAGCTTCAAGGTGTGTCTATTCTGGATTGTACTGTGATAATTGTGGATTTACATCATGCCAGCCACTGTTATAATATCCATATGCATCTTTTTACTCCATAGCAAAGATGCAGTGAAACACTCATCAGCCAAAGGGCATAAATTATTGTGCCTCACATTTGCTGTGAGAAAATGAACCAGAAAAGTGGTCACTTTGTGTTAATAGCTAGACTGATAAAAATTCACTACTTATATGAATATCCTTATGCCAGTTCCTGTGGGACTATGAATGAGCTTACTCATATTTACATAACTATAGGGATTTATATTTTGATTTATTATGGATATGTTTCAACATATTCTCCATCAACTGCATTGGAAGAAAACTGAAATGAAATTCAATCACCTCTGTGTATGAAGCAGTTAAAGTGATGGATATTAACCTCTATCAGGGACATATTATTGTAATATTATTGCAGCAGGGAGTACTTCGCCATTGTATTATGCAGTAGATTTAACCTGTCATTAGATACAACACCCTTCAAAAAATTTAGAAATCTGTGAAAACTGATTTATTTAAAATATAAGCAATACAAGATATGGACAGACATTGAAATACATTACTGTGAATTCCAATTACATAAATTTGTCAGGTGCTTTGTTCTCCCTTAGGATATTTCTGCAGTCACAGGTGTCTAGGATTACAGGGAACAGGTATTTTTCTACCTGCTGTTCTATAGCTGTGTTTGTGATATAAGTTACTTTGAGTCTTGTTCAGATGATTTAATAAAAGCATGTAGAAAATAAAGTTCTGAATCTGAAATCATCCCAAAAGACTCGGGAAGACTGGATCCTTCATGACTAACGCTAGTTTTATTCAAATTCCCAAACTCAAATATAAATATATAAAACTGTTTATTTACATTAATCTAAATATTTCTCTATTTTGCTATAAATGTATATGAATTATGAAATGAAAAATCATGTTGTGGAGCACTAATGTTAAAAATGCTATTTTTGTTTTAGTGAAATTTTTAAAAAAACTGTTCAAGAGACATACATTTTTACCTCAAGATAAAGCACCCAACTCTACCTTTCTAAAATCAGTATGAACTCAGAATAATAATTGTCCTTACATGCCACAGTGTACTGTAGTTTTCATGCGCCACATAAAAATGGCATCATTTTTGTAAGTAAAGAAGAACACTAAGGACTAATCTAGTACCTAATTTTTTTTCTCTCTTTGCAATCATCACTGCTAAATAAAAATACATTGTTTCATTCATATTTTCTGCCTGTGTAGTCTTTGGAGAGATAGACAAAGATACAGTCAAAGAACTAGCAATATGATAACAGCTGTCATATTTGTATTATGGTAGGTGTCACCAAAAGACAAAAGAAAACAAATATTCTTTAATCAGGTTTGTCTGATTCTGGTATAAGTCTGTGAGCTGGACATCAGGTTTGCTGAACTGCTTTTAGCCATCAACAAGAAATACATTCTGGTGTAAAAAAGACTGTGATATTCTCTCAGGTTATGTGATTGCAAACCTTGGATGGGTGTCTCTTGTCATGAGGTCACCTTCACTGTCCCACTGAGCTGCACTGGGGTGTGCTTCAATCTCCCACTCCACCACTTTTTCTACTACAGGGCAGTAGAATAGGAAGGGTCTAGAAAGGAATTTGTGTGAAACTTTCAGAAAGCAGTCTCCCAGACTGCTCTGAATCAGCTGGTCCTGCATTTGTAGTCTTTACATTAAAAACAAGGAATAGTGAGTTTTGTTAAGAAAAAAATCTGGCAGACTATAAAAGATAATACTATTAATTTTCAGTAATTTCGGACAGAACAATTACAGAGAACTACATATGTACAAACAGGATAAAATATTAATCCAAATTTACAAAATAAATGTCTATTTCACATACAGAATCACACACAAAAAGAAAACAGAAGAATATTTACAATTTAAAGAGACCAGTTGATAAAAACCCTTAAGGTCTCAAATGCCAAATAAACTCTTTAGGACTGTAAATATATGCCTTTGCCAAATTTAGGCAAAGTTAGTTGTTCTTAGAAAAAAAAACCATGATGAGAAAATTCATCCACAAACAGAAACTTTCCAGAGAGAAACATTAGTAGTCAGCAGATATTGTTGGAACATAAATGTGCATATGATAGACAAAATCTAAAGAACCTAAAGTTTTTAAACCTGAAGCCTGACACATTAAATTATTTTTATATTACATTTTTAACAGTTATTCTGAGGTCCTTTTCAGTCTTACAGGTCACTCAATGTATTTTCAGTGACCATCATCTATCATAAGATCTCTAAGGTTGACTTTCAGTGCAGGTAACAAATTGTCAAGGACATCAGAATCTAGATTGCCATTATTTTTTCTTACAAATTTGTAGTAAGCAGAGTGTAGAGATAGTAAGATAGTTCTGGAAAAGATATATCTGTCTCTTGACTGTTGTAATACAGCAGTACCCAAAAGGATGTCTTTGCACTTTCAAGAATTTTGTACTTGACCACCAGAGTGTCACATTTTCATCTGGAATCATAAATAATGATGCCTACAGAGACTGAAGGCATGACAATAAGTTGAGCAGTTGACTTTCAACAGTCGCAATACAAACATCATAAGAATCTGCTTCAACTGATGGAAAGGAACAACAGAAAACAAAAGAAAAGGAACTAGCATTAGAGTCTGCCAGAAATATCAGCTCTGTATATCTTATATCTACACAAGCCTCCAGAGTCCAGTAACCAAACTGCAGCTGAACAAGTACAGTTTGTACAGATGTATAGGGAAAAGCCTAGTGGTGACTAGCAGTGACCCTGGGACAGATAAAATCCTGCCTGTATTCTGCACTCCAAAGAGAATTTTAAGGAATTATAGATTACAAGAGCTAGAGAGATACAATGAAGCTGTCAAAAGGCACTATTTAAAGGGGAAAAAAGAAAAGAAAAGGAAAAAAAAAGATACAAAGATAAACGTTTGTACATCTACGTGGACACTTTGAATCACCTGCTGTTCTGCTCTCAGATCTTCTGCTCTCAGTCCATACTCCACACATGCTAGACTGCTCCTAGCAGAGACAAAATGGTCTCTCCCCAAGCAGAGTTTGGCAGTGGTTTGGTAATTAGATCAGCTTATTGACCAGTTCAGTAAGTGGTAGGTACATGATTGTACATTTTCTGTTTCTTTTCCCCACCTCAGTGATATTCCAGGAAACCTTGCACTTCACACGTATTTATGCCTTTCAGGTCTGCCTGTACCTGTATTTTTTTTCATCCTATCACAGTACAAATAAACAGGTTTCTTAGCATAATTTGTTATCGATATCTTTTCTTCATAATGTACCCAGGATGATTTTTAAAAATACCTGCAAATTGTTACATGCTGCAGATCCAAAGCAGTTGGATAGAGTAAGAGAATCTTCAGGAACCAATGCCATGAGCTTCCAGCTTTTTCAGCTTATAAAAAGAGGATTAGTTGTGTTTCGAAGATTCTCTCTCACTGTATTCAGAAATGTGTGTAAGTTTGTTTTGTTTGTCTGTTTTGGTTTTTGTTTGGTTTCTTAAGTTCTGTTTTGGGGTTGGTTTTTTTCCTGTTTTTTTTTTGTTTGTTTGTTTGTTTTCCCTTCCAAAGGGGTACAGAGCAGCCCCAGGAGTTGCCATATGAACTGAAAATAAAAGTCCTAAAAGTAACCTTCCAATTACTTTTAGTTTTATGTCTTTCTGACCCTTGTTTTTCACACTGCCTTGACAGATCAGAAGCAGGAAAAAATACCTGGAAAACAGGTTGACAAACCACAAATTATATCAAAACTTCCCTTTAGCAAACCTGGGAATCTAAGGAAATTTGGTCTCCTGAAAACACAGGAAAGGCTTCACTACAATAAGCAAAAAAAAAAAACTATGGGAAGAACACAGGAGAGGCTGAAGATATGATCATATCAGTTCTAAAGCTATTCTCTAAATGTGAGGATTTTTGTTTGCGTAAAATTCTTCATGTAGAAAGTTTGTTCTGCTGAACAGTTGTGTTTCAAGTTCCATGTTTGAATGTACATAAAACATTTTATTGTGAATATTACTCTGCTGCTGGTTCACTAATTGAATCTTTGATGGCCAAGAAACTTGTAACCTTCTGACATCTCTAAAAAATCATCAGTATCTTTCACCACATCTTGAAGGGATTGAGACATTGATTGCTAAATCAAAATGATCTTAAGCTAAGCAGTTTTGAACAAAGATTTGAAAAATAATGATTACCCTTAAAATACTTATTATTTTGTTGGAATGTAATGTGGTCAGGAGGGGAAAATATATCCATGTTACACAAACTAAAATCTGCTATTCATTAATTATACCAAATCCCTTAGATTGCTCAGATCAAATATTGTTAAAAGTAACTTTTCAAGTCGGTTTGAATCCTTGTGCTTTTTACCTTTACTATGAGTTTCATTCAAAATAAAAGGGAAACTTTTTTTTTTTTCTGTAGAATTTAATTCTTTTATACACATAAAATGATCTCGAGGAAGCCCTTACATCTGACATATATAGCAAGACACATGTGCTTTTCCCATTACTGGAAAGTGAGAGAATAATACCTGCAACAGAAAAATGGCCAGCAGGAGGGCATTATCTTATATAATGGAATTTTCCTCATTTTTCTTTGCCAGATAACTTTAGATTTGGTTTCCGCTATCAATCAAATTGTGTTTCTAAGGTGTTTCTATAAAACAAGTGTCAGACAAGAAATTCAATGGATTTTAACAGTTTTATTGTAAAGATTTGGTCTTATAAAGGTCTTTCTATATACCTGCTGAAGGGTAACTGATAGGTAAAACATTTCACCAGCAATCAGGAGCCCTGGAAATTCAACACTTATCATTGTTACAGCCATCTGTGTGAAACTTGGGAAGCCATGGAGGTTTGGACAGATGCTGAAATGTATTCTTTGCTTTCGTTTTGTAAACCAAGCTTCTCAGATGTGTGAAGGTGAGCATGTACTTATATGTTTCAGTGTGTCATGGCTTTATCTGACTGTCTGTTCAGATCCTCAGATGCAAAAGAGAAATCACAATACTTATCATACCTGTGAGAACAGGCCCATTTTTGCCTCTTCAGTTACTTAATTGACAGACCACTTAGATAGCAGGAGATGACACAAAGTGGACAGAAAGTGACACAATAGTGGCTCCTTTCGTTGGGTCTTGTTAGATTTTCAATAAGGATTAAGGTCATGGTGATAGAGTCCTAGAAACCTTGCAGTTTCTAATGTGACTAAAAGATTTAGGATGACAAATCCTTTTACTATTTCATGGGTCCAAATTCTTCTTGCCCGGGGCAACTGAATGCTGGAAATCCCCTGAATGCATACATAAAGAAGACTGTCTTATTTTTATCAGTCCTGAAACAAAGAACACATCCTTCTCAATGAAAACTATGAAGAACTTCATCTATATTTAGCAATATGGGGAGCAACACAATGCTCAGTTTTGTTCTTTTTGTTTTTCTTGTCTGCCTGTTGGCAATCCATTACCTTTTAGTTCAGTGCTTGGTTTGAATTCACATTCAGAGGAAGTAAGTGCAGAGGCAATCAGGCAAAGACAATCAGGAGCTGCCAATCACAAGGAGGAAGGCATGAGCTCCTATTAAGCCCATCTGTGCCTAATTAGGTTTGGCCCCCAAAATCACTGCGCATGAGCAGAACCGGGGTGGGCTCCCAAATAAAAGGTGGGCTCCCAAACCCATGGGGAGCTCACTCTAGAGCAGCCTGAGGAAGAGGATAGTTGACTCCGAAGCACAAGTACCAAGATAGACTAATTGATCCTAAGGGCAACTTTTGGTGTGCTGTCCTTGCATCTTGGCAAGAACAGCTACTGGACCCCAAAACACCATGGTCCAGGAAAGGATTGTCTGCAACAAGTAAGTATTGTTATCATCTTGAATGCTACTTTTTACTGGGTCTAATACACTGTGGACCCGAAATCAGGATTTTTGTTTGTTTGTTTCTTTTCTTATTTCAAGTGTTTACCAGCAGAAAGAAGGGATCAAGTGTGTTGCAATTAATACACATCCCAGGCACCTATGTATTAAGCACCTGGAAACTGGCTACTCTTGGGCGCACGCCTTGCATATTTGGGGCAAGGAGATTTGGAAGTTAAGTTAGGAAATAAATAGTTTGTGAAAGTCAGGTATGTTATGGTGTTGATACAGCTCATACCATTGTTCTAGTAAGTTTTTTTTCCTATATATGCTATACAGAATCTCTAATACAAAAATCCAAGGCCTAACTGCAGCCATCTGGACCAAGAAGTCTATTAAATATGAGTATATGATGGACCTGGGAGAAAATTACTTTGTGGAGGTTTTCAATTGTATATTTCTCTCATAGAAAACACTGCACATTGGTGTTTCTCTCTGAGATCTGACAGATACATCTATTTATTGTGAATGATGCTTTTAAAATTGCAAGCTAGATTGCTCAGTATTATAGGGAATAGCATTGTATAGAGCAGTCAAGCATAAAGAAAACAAATATAATGAAAATAAAAATGCTAGCCAATCAATAAAAATGATCTTTTGCACATCTCCCCTAAAGGGGACAAATAGTCTTTAGAACACTGGAAAACTTTGCAGGGCCAGCTAAACAGAGTAATCTTGATAATGCTATTCCTTTGTTTTTCATAGACTTAAAACTAGAAGGTCTGTTCCTCTGTAAGTGTACTGTGTTCTTATCCAAAACTTTTTCAATTTAGTGCTAGAATCCATTCAGCTATGACTTCAAACTGGCTCACTACTGCCAGTATTAACAGTTGACTAGGCTGCTATATTTCATCTAAACACACTTTACCACATTTGATAAACTCCAAAAACTTACTGCATCAGTGCTGCTAAGGACTGATTCTATGAACCACTGGGCACCACTTCAAAAGGTACTCAGCATCCACAACAGACCATGGGCTGAATGACATTCAGCATCTCTCAGAATCAGGTTCTTTATCATTAAAGCTTTAGCATCTCAGCAGAAAGAAGACATATTGTCATATAGCCATGGTACTGCTCCATAAAGGAAATTGTGTATTTAACATTTGAAATTACAAAAACAGTAATGACCCTTATGTGATCTATTTGCACTGAAGTTGTATGTTGTAAGCTGTGCTTAGGTTATCATAACCCACTGTAGCTACTGACATATCTCCTTGGGGGAGCAGTGGGGGACAATTACTTTTTGATTGCTTGTACTTCCATTTAGAAAGAATGCAATACAATTATCTTCTAAGGAAGCTTGGCATTATTTTTGACCAGAAAGGGAAAAGAAAAGCTAAAGGCCAACATGTCAAAGTATCATTTACCCACAACTCAAAATGCAAGAAAGAGAAGAACAGCTGCTTTGTAAATAAGCTATGGTTAGGGTGCAGAAAGAACTGAAAAATAGAAAGAATCAGATCTGTAAGCAGTACTTATATTTCTGTATCGTTCATCATCCTATCTGTTAATTTTATTTTGGCTTGATCACAAGGTTGTGAGATTGGCAGCAGGACTATTATAAATTTTAAATGGTAAATGTTCTTTATTGTAGCAGAAACTTAAATTTCACAAGGAAGTTTGGGCATGCAAATAATTTTCTATCAAGCTCCACATGAAACTGCCCATATACACTCAATCTTCACAATCTGGAGTCCACTTCAAATGCCGTAGAGTTTTTCCAGAGTATGAACAAAAGCTTCTTCCCATCCCAGCAATGTTTTGCATGAGGAATTCTCAGAATCATTTCTCAGAAAGTTTACTTTACTGTGGACACCAAACACTCTCTCACAGATTGTGGGCCATTCACAGAAAATTAATATTTTTGCACTGAAGAAATCTGAATAGCCAGATTAAACCTGGATTCATACATGTTATTGTTGGCAAAATCTGTCTGCAGCTGTCTGGATCCACAGCTAACATCTCCTCCTTATCTATATAGCCTGCCAAACCTGTTATGGCTTAGTGTCACCAGCCAAAATGATTCTATGATTTTCAGTACCTAATCTATTTTGAGGAAGGAAAAAAAAAAAACCCACACAACCCAAAAATATATCCAAAGCAGGTTATCAGCTACTATTGTTACTCTATCAAGTTTTTAGTTTGGGGTTTTTTTGGTGTGGTTTTTTTTTTACTTCTTTACCAAAGATTACAACTTTATTTTACACAAATTTCTGGATCACAGGAAGAAGTTTCTCCTACATGACAACTGATACCTTATAAAAATGTACAAGCATGACATACCTCAACCAAAATATTCAACCAACCAACATATTTAGATGTAGATGTCTGGAAGCTCATATTGGTTCCAGGAGGAACAGCACTACAGAGCCTCTTCTTAGTGCATTAACCACATTTCTATCCCACATACAAAAATTCTTTCAAAAGTTCAATGTGACAGTACTCCATATGTTATACTGTCTTCCCCTCTTCCTTTTACAGCAAGTTCAGTGTTACACTTTTAATCTTCAAAGCTCTGTTACTATGGCCTTAGGCTAATTCAGTGACTGCCGGCCATAGATTGATATGACTTTTCCAGGCAGTGGTTAGGAAATATGGAATTTTAAAGTGCAAGGATGAGTCTGGGCAGAGTAGAAACTGAATTCAGAATTTTCTCTATGTACCTGGAACTCATTTAAAGAAGAAATGAAAATGACCTCTATAGTCAGAACTAAATGCCAAGGCTCAAATCTTTCACTCTTCTTTTAAACATTTATATCTTATTTCAGCAGAAATTACCTAGAACATTCCAGCAGCAACATTAGTGTAGCAAATGTTTGGGGAGGTTTTTTTATGTTTATTTAATTTCTGAATGTAGACTTACTGATTCTTTTAAGTTTGTGTCATTTTACAAATACATAGGAACAGAAGAGCTTCACACAGGAATGCCATTTCTTGAATTCAGCTCTCTTATAGTTAATGACAAACTTGAGAGGGATTACTAGAACTGATTATCTCTACAGATCTAGTCTTGATACAACAATTTAAAAAAACCCAAAACCCCTGAGAGTAATATTATTATTAAAGAAAGCTGGGTAGATCATACATGTAATGCCAATTATCATTGTAAGGGCAATATTATTAAACTGTGGTTCATATAAGGCTATTAGAAATAATCGTATTAAATACATTTTTAAATCTTGGAGATACTTGCTTAATAGTTTATGTCAAGGCAGAGGAAATAATGGCTGTTTCAGGATGATTTGGGTAGCAAATTAAAATTGACACATCATATTCCATGTATTTCCAGAAAGCAGGCAGTATTAACACAGTTTTAATCATCCCTAAAAGAGTTTATAATAGAGTATTTGTTATAAAATGAATGTGATATATTTACAGGAGTTTATGTTACACTGGAAGTAAGCTGAACTAGATATGGTGCAGTCATTGCAGGGATGTTTCTCATAAAAATGTAGCAGAAGGTGAATAACAATTTATGTATGATACATTATCTACAAAATGATGCCTGTTTTTCTGTAAGAGTCACTGGAAGAAGTGAAGAGTGGACTCAATCACTGGAAAGCATTATTTTTAGATTCCCCTGCAGTACAGGTTGTGCAGATGTTTTGGACTACTGTGCTGCTTGTTCCACCAAGATTAGATGTAAAGTAGACATTCACTTCAGCCATGGCCTTCAAATAAGGCCTTACTGAGCAGATAAAATTTGGCTGCTTAACTATCAAGTCCACAAGTAACAGCTGACAACAGTAATACCTCCAGGGCTTAGAACAGTGTCAGACAGGCTTCAGCAGGCAGTCAGCAAAGGCAGTGAGGACAGGGGGTCATTCTGTCGGTGGTGTATTACATCAAGTGGGTCCTTGTGCAGTTCAGTGTTGGTGGGTTTGAGGTAGCCGAATTTAGATCATGGAAGAGGTCATAAATGCCTCTGCCAACAGTACACCTCCAAGGGCATAATGTTGATCATTTACAGTCAAAGGACTAGCTTTATTTATAGTGTTTATGTAGCATAAAAAAGAACAGCTAACATAAAAATTATTTCCTCAGAAAACACTGAAGAAGGAAAAGGATTTCAAGATAATGAATGAATACTGTGGTGTTAATATATGCTCTTTTTAACCACTAATTAGCGATGTGATTAAAGAAATGAGCGTTAATTAAAGTGAAAATGTTTCTCCTGTAAATTGTTTCATGCATCTGATAGTGTGAGATGTGCCTCTCAGAGACTGTTTCACCCATAAAACCTGAATGTTTATAGCCTGGGTATAATATTTGTAATCATCTGTCTAATATGTTTGGGCATTACTAAACATAACTCCTTGAAAGATTTTCTTTCACTTGAATAAATGTCTGTTGGTTTTGTAAAGTGGCTGTTTCTAAATTCTGACTTGTTCTGACGAATGCCAGCACAGTTATCCCTGAAACCAGCACTACAGCTATGCCTTCAATGAACAAGACAAGCCTTCTGTTTCCATCACTGTAAATTTGTCTAATCAGAGCACCACGGAGTCAGATCAAACAGGCTGTTATTAATGTCATTCTTTCTGGTCAGTTAGCTGGTGGTGAATGAGTCTAGGAAAGGTGAGAATCAGATGAGATTTTTCTTATTCTTTATTTGACATAAAGATATGTAACAACAAAGTAGAGGAAATCTGTTAACAGAATTCCTCTGTTAACTAATAACATGTATAAAACTAATATATGAGTCCCTGGGTAAAGTCAGTATGTGCATCTTTGAGGTATATTTTGTTTTTTCACTGCTCCATAAACTTTCTGGTACAGAATGTTAAGAAAACAGAATTACAGTCTTGGGTCAAGTTAAGCATAATTTTTAAGTTAAACAAATGGCTCACGTCTCCACCCCCTCTCCACCATCTATAATTTCTGTTTTCAGATCGTTCTACTCCCTGTTCACACCCGTGGAAACATGTGAAATCCTATTTGGGGAAGAGAAATCTTACTTTTCTGTGACCCACATCACCCAAAGAAATAAGAAAAGCAAACAAAAAGACTTTAAAAAAACAAAAGAAGAGTCTGGAGCATCTGATGTAAACACTTTACAAATACAAAATATGTCTCTCGAATCAGTTTGTTTTTTTTTTTTCTTCTCTCTGTTCTCTTAAATTATACCAAACATACTCTCAATTAACAGATCTTTACCTCACTATACCTGACAGACACCTAAAGATAAGAATGCTTATCAGGTCGCCTCCTGGTGCATGGTCCAGACAAAAGGAAATGAAATTAGCAGGACAGCAAAGACTGAAAGATAAGAATAAATCTTGGGATGGAAAAAGCCTGTCTCATCTTTGGCAAGTGTGTGCCAGTCATTTATGCAAAAGACAGAACCCTTTTTTGCTATATAAAATCCAAGAGAAAAGGAGAAGCGCGGCTCTTCTTCCTGAGGACATCAACCCAGCAGGAACGATGGGTCCTTCGCTCCCCCCACTCTAGGCAGAGGCCAAGACCGGCAGGATGGTGATACAACTGAACTGCTCCCTTGTTTGCTTTTGTTTTCTTAACAACTCTCTTTCTCCAAGTGACTAATTTGTGTAAATTCTCCCCTCTTAAAAGTGGCTTTATTGTCTCCTTTCCCTAAAATAAATCTTTGTAATTTGCTTAAATCATAAAGCATGTTGTTTTTGTAAGTTCATGCGACGTCTATGAGTAGTGGATGATTTTTCCTCAAAATCAAAATATAAAATAATAGCACGGATCGTAACAGCATCCCAGCACAGTCATTTAGTACAGCATTTTGTTGTGCAGTATTTTTAGAGGGACTTCAGCAGCAATGTCTGAGTTCAAAATTTAGGAATCATTAACATCCTGGTGTCTTAAGTTCCCATCTAAAAATCTGACAAAATTAAGTAACATGGTGTGCTGTTCAATAAAACAATCTCTCCTGTCTCTAAGCATTGAACGAACTGGCTTAAGAAAGAAAAATCGCATCAAATTAAAGACAACTGAAAAAGAGGAAAATGCATGGGATGATATTCAGTAGCTAAATCTCTTTTCTCCAAATGTATTTGTAACAACTAAAATGCCTTGTTGCTGGTTTATTGCTAATATTATTCATGTTTCTTGGTTGCTTTCTGCCTCCTACACCCATGTTGTCTTGGTGTTTTGGATTTTTAACCTTAGATTTTAGCAAGACTTCACTGTGCTGCAGCTGCCTTGTTAATGTGTTTAATGGCCACATTCTTTCCTAGGTACAAATACTCTGCTAAAACTTATTTTCATTTATTGGTGTTCTACTATAAATATCTTCCATAAAATGTGGTCATACATATCAAGGAGTTCTTAGAAATAAATCTGCATGGGACATTCCAAGTTATTTTGATCAAAATAAGTGCTTAGTATACTAAGTTTTAACATATTACATTTAAAAAATTAATATTAAAAACAAAGGAGAAAAAAACCAACCAAAACCACTTGCATATCAAATTACACCAAATACATATTAATTTATCATAAGTCATAATGAACAAGGTAGTCATCATGAAGCGGTACATAACATATTTTCTAGTTCTTTTTAAGATGATATTCAACGAATATTCACTTTTCAGTGGAGGAATGATGTAAGTATTGATAGAAAGTAGTACATGCATACTATCTCATCTCACCCTGAGATAAATTAGAAAAAACCATGCATCACAACAACAAAAGTGATTTAACCCCACAGTACACCTTTTTTGGGCCATGTCTGGAGTGCTGCATCCAGTTTGGTACATCCCAAAGCAAAAGCCATCATCAGCAAGTCCAGTGGAGGGCCACTGAGATAACTGAAGGGTTAGAGCACAGGATTTGTGGAGAGGCTGAGGGAATGTGTTTTGTTTTGTATAGAAAAGAAAACACTCAAGGATCACAACAATGTTGTGACCAAAACAAAATTGCTGCACTGTGCATAAAGACTTGCAACTGTCATATCTTTTTCAACCCCACAAGAATCAGATTGATGTCAAATACTCTCAATATGTTTAAAATTTATACTTATTCATGGTTCCCATGGCTGGCTAACACAGAAAGTCATATCTGAATTTAAACTGAGCACATTAAGTGAAAAAATTTATTTAAAATTTACTGGACTAAACTAGATATAATCTCTTGCCTCTGTTATTTTGTATGTGACCCTTATATATAGTCTTTCTGTTTTGAAACACCAGTTTGATAAATTTTAAAAGAGCAAGATATATGCTGTCCTGCCTACTATGAACATGACAATTAACCTGATTCATGGGACATGAGTGTCATGAAATAGATCATTTGACAAGTATCCCAATTACTTACACTAACAGCATGTCTGAAGACAGCAGTTGAAAGAAATCTAAATGCTATATATCATGTTTGCTGTAGTTTTCTTCACACAGTTTGCCATTCTTGAGGAGATATGGGTTTGGTTTGGTTTGTTTTTGTTTTTGTTTTTTTTTTTAACCTCAGATCTAATAAATTTTGAGCTGAATTTACAATTATATATTTATACACAGCTGTGCCTGGAGTGGAAAGGATAACTTCGGATTTCAGATATGATACTGAGACAGGTATCTCAGAAATGAGATATGAGTCAAGGTGTTTTGTTTTGTTTTGTTTTTTTTTTTTTCATAAATACAGTATAATCTTGTTTACAAAACTGATCCCTACAGTTTTCATTTTTGTTGTAGGTCATTAAAGTCAATACTGTACTGAGTTTTCAACTGTCATAATGACCAGAGACTGCGTGTTATTTATAATACAGTCTCTTCCCATTCTTTTTTGATCCTAATGCTTTCTAGACTACAGAATTTTGTTGTGCCAAAAATAAGAGCTAATAAGAAACATAGCAGAGACTCTAAACATTTCTTTGTTATTTCAAAAGAGATGTCATAATCAACAACGTTGTTACTTGAAACATTGTACTCCCCAGCTTCTCTAATCCTATAAAGTTTTAAAACATTGTCTCAATTGGGGGCTGACTTCTATGTAAGTAGTTGACTTTCTGATCTTTTATCTGTTCAATGACACATGGGAACAATTTTGTAGTTTCGGTCTACTTCATTTGCCAATATCTTTATCGTTAAAGCAAACAAAACAGTTAATAGCTTAAATTAGTCCTGCAGGAATGGGTCTGTATTGGTCCTCAGAATTCACTACAGTCAATTATGATTGTTTATTATTTATATTATGGTGTACATCAAAATATGATAGAAAGGGAATTTGCTAACTTTTAAAGAAGAGTTAATATTTTAAAAATCCTAACGCATTTCTGAGCCCGGGATAAATCATACTCCTAAAGCTTGAGTGAAAGCATTGCAACAGGACAGGCTCTATGATGATTGCTAGAAAGGCTAGATACATTAAATAATTTATTCTGAAAAAAAAATTTAACATTTCTGCCTTTATTATTGTAATCAGCCACAATTACATCTGAATTATACAATTATTGGAATTTAATGAATAGCAGGATTTCTTTTCAGAGCTAGGATAATCTCCTGATAGATTGGACGTAGCTAAAATAATAAATATAGAATAAATTATGTATAAGAAAGGAACTGAAATTTTTTTTCTGAGTAACTGTGTAGGTGGGAAAAAAGGAAGGGGAAAAAAATTGAATATTTGAAACAGGCAGAAATCAAGTCTGGAGAGCAATAGGTTAGAATGGAACTTAAAGGTTATTATCAAAAATACTGAGCTAAAACCAAGGCAGGAAAAAGTAGATTTAATATCAGCAAAATGTCTTGAAGATAAACTCCAGGAAGATGAACAGTGTCTTCCCAGCTGAAGTGAAGAAACTGAAGCTTTACTCTTCTGATGATTTTAATGTTTATGGAAACAAATATTTCAAGATTTATAAAAGAGACAGGATCTTACATTAAAAACAAAAAAACAACTGAAAAATAATTAAAAATAATTATAAAAGTGCCAAAGTTTCAGAAGCAAATATATCCTTGTATACACATCTAACTAATTCTAATTCAAGGTATACTGAAGTTAGTCTACTAGATGTCTACTATTAATACAATTCAGAGTACTGGAGGCTAAAATAAGACACTATAACAAATCTAATATTTTTCTTTTGTATTTCTTATTTCTACAGTTCCGTGAAATATCTTCTGTCTGAAAATGTATAATAGATATCACAGATAGTGCACTTCAGTCCCTTATTTTTAATGCATTTGTTCTTACAATTGAGATTTTCCCTGTAAAACAAATTACTTTTAACTGTTATTAAAAATCCCAAATTTATTATTAATTATTAATTAATTAATTATTAATTATTATCTCTTTATAGGTAGAGAACAGTCACAGAAAAACTGGTATGTTGTCCACAGTAGAAACAAAACCTGTATAAGTCGAAACTGCAAGCAGATATCTTAAAACCTAGCTTAGTGTTCCATTAACTACTAGTGATCATCAACCATCTCCTGTTATAAAAAATCGGTTTTGTTCAATTGAATTGGTAACGTTAAATCTCTTCTGTTTTCATGCATCTTGTCACATTCATTGATCTTTTCTGAAAGATGAAGTTACTTAGAAAAACTCTTTAATTTCTGTTGTCCATATACTTTGAATATCTGACTCTCTTTTTTTGAAACAAATAAATATTGGTTTCAAAGCATCATAAATGTTACGATGTTTGGTCAAGTATAGCCATGACCACTGTGACTATGCTTCAGTTATTACAAAGAGTAGCAACACTTCCCAAAATATTGAGATTTGAATGTGATGAATAGATGACTCTGGTAAACCATTTCCTTATTTCTGAAGTGAATGCAAAAAATCAAAATGCTGAATCCATATATAGTTCATGTTTACCTATGTGGGAGCCATGCTGAATACTTCTGAAAAGAGTGTTCACATTGCCCATTCTTACATGCATACACAATACATTTATGGAAAAGAGCCATCAGTAGGTTAATTTGAGTTACCTTCATTCTGAGGAAATTAAGATTACAATTTCAGACAGATAAGCTAACAAAGAAGCTTTTAATGTGGATAAAGTAAAACTTATAACTAGAAAAATAATCTCTAGATACTGAGGGTAAGTAGTGAGGAGCTAGGCCCCAGCCAACAAAACACTGAATTCTTTCTCCTTGTGGCCTACATCTTTATCCATTAGTGTTAATCTATCCATTAGTGCTAATCTTTACATCAGCTTTGATAAATACTACATTTGGTGGAGCAATAGAAGAAGCAGACATGCACCTGAAGGTAATTTACTGACATATATTATATCTCGGGATAACATTTCTGGATATGCAACCTCCCTTTTTTCACCTTTTTCACAGGCTTCCCAAAAAGGTAGAGCATATTTTAAACATTTTATAACACTTCCATTTCCTGTCTGTTTTACAGATGGCTCAGGTTCTGACTTAGAAGTAATTTTTAGTGCCCCTGGCTAAAAAGGAACACCAAAAAGTTCCTAAAACTGAATTAAAAACATGATATTAGGAGTTTCCATAGGTAAACTATATCTGATATATTAAAAGCATGTACTGTATTCAAGAATGCACAAAATGTCATGCCTGACTAACTCTCTATATGTATGCAGTCATATGATCAGTTTTGGACCTGCTCTTGAGTATAACATGCACAATGTAACCTTCCACTGGAAGGCATCCCACAGAGCTTGTGAAAATGGGGCTTTTTCATTTTGCGATGATTTGAAATTCCTACCTGAATAGATTAGAATCCTACCTGAATTCCTACCTGAATAGATCTTTCTGTGAACTCATGCTCATAACGTAGATGTTCTTGCCCTTGTTTTTTTGAAGTTGCTAGTGGGTGGCATAAGGATATAGGACATTATGATGATCCTTAATCATGTAACTTCCCTGTTACTCTCATGTTGACTTAATGATGACAGTCTATCTTATGATTCAAACTCCTGTTGCTAGCTTAGGAGTTAGGAATTCTTTATCTATTTGGAGTAGACATTGCTAATCAGGAGGATTACAGTAAAATGAATGAAAGCTTGATAAAGAAGTACTCTTTCATGTTATGGACATAATCATTTCAGTTTGGGAAGTGAACCCAAATCAATAAAGCAAAAAATATTTTTACCAAAAAAATTCATCTACTCTTTTGCCAGGTACATGTCTGTGCACTTTATTACAAAATTTTATTACAAAATTCACACTGATATTCATATTCCAGTAAAAAAGGATCACAGCAAAAGTAAGTGTGAAATAGAATTTATCAGGAATCATACACTGTAGCACATTAGAAAACATCTGATCTCTTCATTTAATAACAACAAAAAAAGGATTTAATTTTTTTTGCTGTCACCTTGTCTGATTTCTTTTTTTTCTCAAGTGTCTTACATGCATGGCCTTCTTGAACAAGTCATGAAAAATTCTGCTAGATCTATTTTATTAAGAGAGAATAAAAAGGACTTTACCAAAACAAGATTAAAAAGTTAAAACAACAAAGCAGAACATTTTATTTAAAAATAGCTACTTATATTTCTGGACTCATGAAAAATCAAATACTTTGAAAGAAAGAGAATATAAAGAATATAGGCTCAAATTGTTAAAACATCTTTTAGCAGTCATGGTGATACCATAACACTAAAAATCCTCCTGAACCTAGATGGTTAATCTCACTTAAGATCACCTTGGAATGGACCAGGGTTTCACTCCCACAGAGACTGAGTAGTTGAGATATCAGTAATCTTGCTGTAAAGAATTCAGTTCTGAGCTCTGAAACAGAGCTTGTACACAACATAAAATCTTGCTGGCTAACTTCCAGCACTTAAAGAGCCTCAAAGCTTTTGATAGAAGCAGCTAAGAACTAACTTGTAGACAGCTAATGATTCGGTTTCCAGACAAAAAAATCCATTTGGGAAATGGCAAACCAAATGTCTTTAAAAGGCTTCCAACAGCGTAGGTCACTATACCATATCTAATGGAAAGGTCATCTCGTCGGAAAGGTTAGAAAACAGTGAGAGCTTTCTACTTTTTTTACTTGAGATCATTCCATTGAAATGGACCACAAAATGAATGAAAGGAGACAGTTCAGCTACACAGCTGCATATCCTGCCTGCCTTATCAACAGAGTGCGGAGGTTTAGCAGAGAAAGACACATGAACCGGGACAAGGGAGGTGTAAACACCAGTGCAAAATGTATATTTTACTGCTGTTGGAAAAACAGCATATGAGGCTGGCTGCCTCATAGTACCAACACACGGTCAGCAACATGTTTTGTTTAATTTAGATATGCAGGAACTATTACTATTAAAAAATACAGGTCTTACTAGGGATGTTTTCTATATTACTACTTTAACTGGCACGCAGTCCAAAGTTAATTCCTCATATCTCCCTACTTTTTTCCTGGTTCTTCAAAAGTCAGAAAAGCTTTAGCTTGTATAAGTCTATAGGATTAAAAAAACCAGCCACCCATAGATACAAATTCATACTCCAAAGAAATTTGCACCTTTTAGCAGCCATACAAATAAAATATGACTCTCCCTGTATATTTCAGGTCCAGAAGTTTTTTTTATCACATGGCCTCTTATCAGATAAAATAAAAATGGACAAAATCCATGGAACTATGATATGCACTCACATCTGTTGCTGAACCTTTATGTATCCCTGTTTTGTTTTGCCAGTGTTATTGTGTTATATACCACAGATAATTTTTATAACTGGGGTCTTGCTTCCAGATAGTAAGGGTCATTTCCACACAAAATCAGGTGCTTGAGCTATGTTGGCATTACTTACCTTTTGGTGTTTTTTTGAAAGCGCTCTGGATGTTTTGTCATGAATGGCTCTCACTTTTTTCCTAAATCATAAATCATGAACTGCTTATGCTCAGTATTTCATGGTTTTGGACTGTTGTCTCTAAAGCTCGTATATTTTATCTATGACAATACTAATCCTGTGCAGTTACAGAGAAGTAAGAAGGAAGATCATCTTTTGATAACGGTATTAAATTATTTTTTGCCTCATTCATTATGATAAGAAATGTCTAATTTTTGCTTGTGAAAAGGAAGAAGACACAAGGGCTCCACATATTGCAATTTGCAAGGCTACAAGGCTAATAATATTTTCTTCAACACCTCAAATTCTAATAAGAAATAGGGATTTTCTACCACTTGTCATGCATTTATACTACAGTGTAGATTTTGATGAAAAAGAGCTATAATTTCAAAGACATTTTTTGAGTGAAATAAAAATAAGGAAAAGAAAGAAATCTTTTTAATATCTTATGACGAGCCAAGGCTATGTCCTAGAAAAATGATACAGCTTACACCCTGAAGAATCTTCAAGGATTGTACAGGATGACAGTTAAAACTAATCTGAATTGTTTCAAAATCAAAGGCATTTTTCGATTCACTTGCATAATTTGCATTTGCTATGTTCTAAATTCTTCAGAGTATGTGACCAGAAGAATTACTGATTGAGAAAGCTTTTGAATATTTACTAATTAAATATATTTCTGCC
Organism: Florisuga fusca; assembly: GCA_038090715.1. Lineage (NCBI taxonomy): Eukaryota > Metazoa > Chordata > Aves > Apodiformes > Trochilidae > Florisuga > Florisuga fusca. The sequence continues at coordinate 61,454,613 of JAAWXA010000001.1, forward strand.
TTTAAGGTTTTATTCCTTTAAATTGTGGTTGCTGCAGATTGAAAAAAGAAAAAAATACACTAAAGGCTTTTCACTAAATAATATTGTTAGTGGGAAGAATGTTAGAGGAGAAAATAGTGTAAATTTGCATAATTTAAATGCTGATTTTTGGTGGTCATCTGTATTTTATAGCAATAATTATTAAAACTTTATACTATTTAATCCTTTAATAATACCAGGTTCTGTTATTCAAAATTCACTTTTTCCAGTGAGAATTTTTTCACTTGAAATTATTTTAATCAAGAAAATTACTTTTGAATTCATAATGGAGAATTATCATGTAATGGTATTAAGTAAATAAATTACATGTCATTATTTGTACTTCATATAATCATACATATGTAATTTCTTTATGAAAGTAACGGATATACTTTGAATTTTAAATAGCAGTCTGCCTGCAACAGTAATAGCTTGTGTTACGCTGGTTAGTTATGTCATTTGTACATGTGAAATGCAGATTACTATAAGAAATATTATAGCTTAATACAAAATGAAAAATCTCCACATATGCACAGGCATATAAATGCTAATTTCTATGAACATTCAACCCTATCATATATCAAACATAAATATCTACAGAAACTAAATGTAAAAGAGCTCTGGAACTGAAATATAAATCTAATCCTTTTAGAGTTGTGCCTATTGTTCAATCAATACCTGTGTCCACTCTCTCAAGCCAGTGTATTTTTCCCCATGAGGTGCACAAATTATGGATATACATTTTAGTCCTTTCATAGTCAAACACATCTCATGGATAGAAGTAAATAACTGTCTACATTCTCTAGATATGAAGACTTCACTTTCCACCCTTTTGGATTAAGATAAATATTTGAGACAAAATATAAGATCCATCTCTTTCAGTTTCCTTTTTCTTCAGATAATTTCCCAAAGAGATGTCAGTGATAATTCTTTAGCATCTTCCTGGAGAAATCTGGTTCATTAAAGTTATCATTCAAACCTGTCTTTGCCTGATGTTTTCTTGAAATTATAGGATTACTCACAAGCTATCCTTTCCCCCCGGGTCTATTCAATCCTGTATCATATGGGTTTGAGATGCAACTGGGGAAAGAGAGAGGGAAGGAGGGACTACATGTTTTTCATGCCAGGCTTTTAAGCTCTGACTTATATTTTCCATATTTCTTTGGAAATTTTTGAATACTCTTGGCAGTGAGAGCAAAGGGACTGGGGAATAGGAATATCAGCATAACATTGTATTTATTCCTTATTTCTTCCACAGTAATTGTGAGCATAAGCTGATGGTTTCACAGTATCATTGTTCCAGCAGGTTTCTGCATCTCGTCTCTTGGTCATTATTGATTTCTTTCTTCTTTGTCTGCACTATAGAGTTAGCCTTAGCTCCTCATATTCCTTAAGAATCAACACGTAAATTTCTGAAAAATTATTTAAATATTTAGGTTTTGATATAAGCTATGGAAATGGCTTAATCTTATGAAATTTTTTTTTGTCAGTAGATTTCAATATTGATTCAATCATTTATTCACTCAGTCAGTCATTGCTGCTATTACTGCCTCATGATGCTAGAAAACTACATAACAAATGTTCATTTTACAATCTTCTCTTATGCAAGGAAGTTTTTACCTGTGTACTTTGAATGAGATAATGCTCATTAAAAAAGAAATAAAAATCTTTAAACATTTAATTGTATTTTATTGTTTCTCTAACATGCTTCTTAATCGAAGAGTGCTAAATTATATTTTTACTTTTCTGGGGAGGGCAAAATATGCTAAAGCATTTGGGGGAGCTATTAGGTGCCATCTTTACCAAGAGATCCAGATGTGTTAAGTACAGTATATAGTATAAAATAAAACCAAAAAACAAATAAAGAAAGTTATAAAAAAATATGTGCACACTCACAGTGCCCAAGTCTTTGACTAGTATCTCCTTTGTTCTCTTCTGGATGGACTGGGATTCAGACTCTTGATGAAGCATCCAAGTAAGGCAGTGCAGACTGAGTAGAACAACAGGAAAGCAGAAAGCAACTCCAGTGAATGAACAGTATAGTGACTGTAAACTAATTCAGCAACAGGAGAAAATAAAACAACCCATCTACTTGACTGGAACAGCCATCTTGACTTCAGCTTTCCCACAATGCTGTTGCACTATGCCTTAACATTGATCAGGAAGTCAGTGCCATGTGGGGCTTGACACCTGGTTGGTGAGCACTCCATTTGTTATTGTTTGCAACTGTTATGTTTTATAAACCATGCTGGTTTCAATCCATGTTAACTTTCTGTTTGATTTAACTTGATCTGCTCTAGTCAACATTGCAATGGCTGGGGAACTTGTACTTGATCAGTTGCTATGGCTCAGCAACCTTCCAAACCAATCACAAACAGGTGCAGGCACACAACTCAAGATAATTACACCCTTAAACAGTGACAAATATTTATGTCATGCTAAGTACTGTCAAAGGCCTTGACAGTTCTCCAAAGGTGAAAGGTTTCATCTCCATTACCTTCCCCTACACTCTAGATAATTCCTGTTATTTCTCCTATATAAAAGAAGCTCTCTACAGCGAAATGTTATGTACAGCAGTGCCAACATAATTTCAAAGAACAATGACATTTGAATGCCATTGGACTGGCTTTTAAAGGGCTCGAGGTATTATTTGTGGAATATTCTCTTTTAGACATTATATAAGGCAGGTCACAATCCTGGGAATTCATAAATCAAAAGCCATTAAACTAGCTAGGATTTTGAGACAATGCTTATGTGATATTCAGAACAAAGAGTAATGAGGATAGGCTTAGAAAGGTTATGGAGTCTCCTGCATAGCGTCCAACATTCTATATACAACAAGTTAATCTAAGTGGGGCCCTGAATCTTAAGTGATACATGCCCAATAACCTCTCCTTTCAAGGATGCTCTGGCAAGCTTGGCTAAATCTCAGTCAACAGGAGAAGTTAGAATTTTGTTTTATATTAATGCAACCACGTCCAACTATTGATCCTTTGTGGCTCAGTCTCAGAGGCACAAACGGCTTAGTCTCCTATGGAGGAAAGAAACCTTACCTGACCTTGTAAAAGTATTAGAATAAACTATGTTACAAAACTGATCAGCAGCTTAGTAATACTCTAATGAAACTTACATTAGATATTCAAGATCTCTATTAGAGCTGTTTGAAAAATTATTTTTCTTTGGAAAGTTTCCCTCAATAAAAAAACCAACAAAAACAACAAAACAAACAGACAAACAAACAAACAAACAGACCACCAAAATAATTTGGAAATGTAGTCATGAAGCCTGTGGTAGCTATAGAAGCAAATCTGTGAGTCTTGGCTTCACATATACTTTGTTTACTGATGACACAATATTTCCTATGAGACCCCACAGTTTCTCCCCCAAACATGGAGAGCTTGTGATTAGGGTCTGATACGTGTTTCTTGTTGTGACACAGACAAAAAAACCAATGAAGATAAAAGACATAAATGGCAGTTCTTATGAGTTACTAGGGAAATACCTAAGTCAGAATATTTTTATTTGAATGTTTACATCCACCTCAGAATTTTCCTTAATCACATGTACAGAGTAAGTATTTGACATAAATCTTTAATGTTTAGAAAATTAGTTTGCATATATCTAGCAAATGGAACATTTATTAAGGTAATTTTTAGTTTATTTTAAAAATGTTTTTATTAGATATATGACACTGAATTAGTGATTGTTCTAAGGAGCTTAAGGCTGTCATTAATTTATGGGCTCGACTTAACCACAGAGTGAATTATTGTAAAAAAGGATTATTTTCAGCAGCTGAACGAGATATGGTGCTTCCTACAGTTTTTATTATTCCCTTGGCAATACCAAGGAATTGTTTTTTCTGATGTGTTAGTGCCTGCTATTTTGTCAGGTTAGACATAGAACATTAATTTACTTTGCAATGTAATTTTAAGTATAGTCTACATTATGAAAGAAAATCTTTTAAAAAAAAGATTTTTAAAAAATCATTGTAATTAGCAAATGCATATACCCAAAAGAGGGAAAGTTCACACTTCTTGCCGTGTTTTTGTTCTGCTATTGGGTTATGAAAAGTCAGAGATATCACTGCAGATCTGTCATACTTGCAGTGTGTGACTTCTAGGTCAAACTCAGAAGTGGAGCTCAAGGAGAGAGCACAAAAGAAAGTTAGGATCCATTCTGTACCTAAAAAATTAAATTATTTTTACTTTTAGATATTCTGCAATACTTTACAGTGCTATTATTGGAAATGAATGAGAAAGTTATGCTACTTTTTAAGTCTTTTCCTTAAGAATATCTAAATGAACCATGCCCAGGACTGAAGTAAACTTTAACAATTGCAGGATAATTCCAATCAATTTGTATTCCCGGACCATGACAAGGTTGCAAATGATACTAGAACCCTAAACTGCAGTCATGTTTAGTTAATATTTCCAAGATCCTGGACTACATTAAACTGCAGCTTAGAACCACACATAAGGCAGGGAGGTGTCTGTCAGTACAAAGTCTGTGAAATTGATCTGATGTTTAATTTGAAACTAGAGCAAGACACCCAAGTCTGGATCGGGATAGATAACACCTGTACTAGCCCTCAGCTACCAGGAAAAAAAAAACAACAAAAACCAGAATTTCCCAGTGGAGTTTTTTCCTAGCGACCAGCTTCTCCCTACTGCATTAAAATAAAATTAAAAAAAATAAAAAAAATAAAAAAAATAAAAATTTGTTTCCTCTGGGCATCTTAAACATATAGCCTTCTAAGTAACATATCTACCAAGGTTTCAACATCCAGGCTTATGTAAATTCAGAATTTTAAAAATAATTTTTATTACAAGATGAATTACATAATTCATTATAAAGTGGCAGTATGATTGATGCTATTGGGCCTGGAACAAGCATGAATGTGGTGATGCCCAGGTACTTGATCTCCTGAGTCAAGGGTTCCCTCATTGGCCTGGGAGAGCACACACCCCACTTCACACTAGTTTTACTGATTTTGGACAAAGACCTGACATTGATGATCTGGCAATAGGTTTGATTTCTTCTTCTACTCCTGCGCAGTGAACAGCATGTGACAGCCTGACTGGTACCACCAGGCAGAATCAGGCACAGCTCTGCCCACCCTGTTATCCCCTTTCCTTTTTTTTTGGCCTTTCTTTTTGCCATCCTCGTTCCCTTCTTTCTCTGCCCAGTCTCTAACCAAATAAAAAAACCTTCTCCAGTTAATTTTTCTCCCCTGTTACCAGCTATGATATATTTGAACCCAAATGTTTTGTTTCTGGTAATCTTACCCAGGTAGTCTGCCACATGTGCCAGTGATGATATGATTACTCTGGTGCTGTTGGTCCTTCAAGACTGTACTTCACCAAAAGGTGCCCAGAGTTTCCCTCCAGTTTTCTATGAAGTTTGAGTTCATCTTATTGAAATCACATGTTAATTACTTGTGTGATCTGGCCATGCTTCATGGCAAGATTAGTAACTTTTGTAAGCTTCTCACCCAATTTCTTATGTCCAGCAGTTTTCCGTGTCCTGCTGACCCTTTGCCTGAAGCCCTAGCATGTCAAACTTGCACTGAAACCAAGTTTATGTACTAAAATGTATCTGCTTTCTTTATGTCAGATTAGTGTTTAGAAAATGGTTAGTTAAACTTATGTGACTTCCATGTGTCCAGATGCTCTGAGAAAAAAATACACAAATACTGTCTAAAGAGATTTTTCTCTGCTGCACCATACTTCTGGTATTTGTATACAGGTGGGTTTTAGAACAGTGCATAAATCTATCTTCTCAAATTTATCCTCTATATGAATAATTATTGTTAAGATAGAATAATAATTTATAAGCCAAATGAACAATGGCATACATTCCTATTTTTATTTTACACAATATCTTGAAAAAAAAAAATGAAGGCTGAAACTAAACCACTTCTAGAATGTTGAGGTTTTTTATTGATCCTGGGAATACTTTGAAAAGCCATGTAAAAAAAATTAAATTAAAATCTCTGCTGGCATCAGTAAGTATAAATACCATGATAGTTCAGGCATTAAATGATAAAAATGATCGAAAATATTCCTACTTTTATTGGTAGCTAAATATTTTCTGTTGTGGGGAGGTGCAATATTTAAACAACTTTAAAAATCTGTTTGGACTAGCAAAATGTATCCGAATGAAGAATGCTGAGTGTACACTACAATATGATAACTCTTTTGAAATGACATTCATTAGTTCTGTATGCACACCTTCATGTCTTCTTTCTAGTACAGACATCTCCTGAGAATACTTTTCAATTGCTTTCCCAGAAGATAAAAGATGCTGCATTAAGATGTGGAGACAAGGGAGCAGAGAGTCCACCTCCAACCTTCATTAGCTAGGTTGTGACTTTTATTTTATTAATATAAATTGCTTCATTATATGGGATCATCTAATTATTTCTGAATTCAAAAAATCATATTCAAATAGCCCCAAGGGAGATCTGAAATTCAGACTTTGCTGAAGATGGACATTTGAGACAGTTGTCAGGGAGCCTCTTATTGTTGACAGCCTGAAAATTTGATAGCTCTGAAATTAAAAATCACTGGATTGACAAAAAGAAATAAAAGAACCTCCAAACAAGATATATGTGTAAAAAAATTGTGTTAGATAACCATAGTGCTTAGAATTGCACTGATCTAACCATGAGGGGTTTGTAGCAGAGTTGTAAATATTTTACTGGATTTTTAATAGTAATAAAAAAATAATCCTTAATGGATATGATATAGGGTTAGCACACTACTACTTGAAAGCTCTTATGTATGGAAACTCCAGCAGCTTTGGGCGGAGTTATCTAGGATCCTGTCATCTTCCACTCATTTAAAAAAAATAATCAAAACCAAAACCACAAACAAACAAAAAGCAACAAAAACAACAAAAACCCAAACAAAAAACTATAACAAAAGCATAAAGACTGTATTTTTCTTCAGAAACTGAAACATTCGAAGAGCCTATGAGTAACACAGAGTAAATCACTGATCTTCTTTCTGTGGAACCAAGTACTTTATAGCATTATTTTTACTTCTTTGAATGATTTCCAGAAAATGGAGTAATCCCCAGCATAGGGAAGAAAAACCCTCAATACCCCTATATTCATAACAGGTTTAAGCTGAAGCCCTCCACCAGGACCACTGAGTTACAAGATACCTGAGACCTGTGCCTTTTTGTTTGAAATTCTTCATAGTCTTATTTTTCCAGAACAAGACGTATACAACAAAAGCTGGCACTCAGTTATTCCTTTTCTTTCCCTTTAAAAGCAAATAATTGACACGAGCATTTACCCCTGTTTGCTTGTGGACTCTCTCCTAGTGACTATATAAATATATAAATGCAAAAGAGGATAGCCCTAACCAAAGGTTCTGCAGAAAATCTGACTCAGAGCAGTGGGTGTCCTGGCCTCTTAATTAAGAGGGAGATTAAAACCTGTGTCCTGAAAGGGATTATGTGATTTAAACTTTGACAGGCTGTTCAAACCTATAGAATTATTAGGCATAAAGAGGACATCTCTTCAGTTCATCCAGCAGTTTCAGCTGATACTGTTGGACAAATTTCATCTCTATTTTCAAGTTACTTCAGAAAAATACAAAAAGTGAAATTTTTGATGACTTTATTATCTCATTGCTTTCCTTATCACCTCTTTCCCTCCAACTGTTGTCACTAGTGCTCTCTTGCTGATATTTTATTGCAAAAAATTAGTATGTGTACATTCATCTACTTCTTTATAAATTATTAAATAGGCAATTTTTCCATCTGGAAAGCACAGGGGGAAAATGAGAAAGACAAAGTAATCTGAATGCAAAGAAAAATATTACTGCAGGTAAAAAGAACTTTTAAAAATAACTAACCAAAACCTTAGTTCACATTTGTTCTTGTAACTCTGTTTCTAATTTTAGAATTATTTTAGAAGCTTAAAAAGATCTTGTAGGGTTGCAGATGAAAAATATGTGGAAGCTGAGTGGGACAGAGCTACCATGTATAAATTAAGAATTACGCAGTTGAGTGTTGGTCTAATTTTAAATTCTAATTGTTTGGTGCTTTTTCAGTTTCCTGGAATTGCTTGAATCCATTTCTCCATCTTTAGTATAGCCTTTTAAAATGATGTTTTCTTAGAAAGAATTCCTTTCCTGACACATTTTTTATACAGCTAAATTGGTACAAAATTCTTTTGGTCAGTAGGATCTACATTTGTAATTTGTCAAGGGAAAGAACTCTCTCTCATATGCAGAATTTCAAAGAAAGGGTTGGTTTTCTTTTTAAAATGAAGACAAACAGCTTCAGGGAATCTGCAGATCCAAGGGTGAGATATCAGTGTAGCTGAAGCTACAGAAATTTTACAGCTCACATCAATGACATTAAAGTTTGATTTCTCATTTTCATTTTGGTTCTTTGCAAGCATCTGTGTGTGCTTAATTATGTGTGAAAAATATTCAGACTGTATGAGAGAGTCAGATTTTTGCATGGGCACATGGATAATTAGTATAAGATTCTTTATCACTATCACCTGACATTAATGACAAGTAACTTCAGTGCAATACATCTTGCCTAATTTTATTGATTTCAGAATATGTTCCACATGATTAAGGGCTGCAGTCTGGGCTCAGATATCTTGTAGTCTGTTCATCTTCTTTGTACACAGAGTGCAGATTTTAAATATCGCACCTCTGGGTTTGCCTGATTTTACATCATTTTTTGCAATTAAAATTTAAGGACTTTGAGAAACACTTCAATAAATCCAAGAAGAAAAGAAAAAATATTAAAATATTCTATTTTTTCTATTTTTTTTCCTGTGGTATTCTATGCCATTATATGAAGCATCCCAAGCCAATTATTAAGATTTTTAACTGCATAACTCTATGGATTGGGTTTTTTCCTGGATCCACATGGTCTTTTAAGTCTCCAGCACCAGTTTTTCTCTGTCCTTCTCTGGGAACCTACCATTCAACCATCCCACCACCAAACTTCTCAGGTAATGGTTACCTAAAATTTTCTTTGAAACAAACCAGGCTGAGCTAGTCAAAATACTTTAATTGGTAGCTTGAGTAACCTTGCCTGGTTTTGCCAGACCATTGAGCTCTCCTTCCATGACTGAGCCCAAGAGAGCAAGAGCCTCCAGCAAATAAACTAAGTAGGAGCTGGTAGGTGTGGTAGAACATCCTACACCACAGCTGCTGTTCCTAAGTGAATGCTTGTCTATAAACTACATTTTTCATCTTGAAAGAGCTCCTAGTTGGTAAATATAGTTGTTGAGTTTTTCATTCATCCTAGAAAGCTGAGTGAGATTCATAGGTCAGTTCAATGAAGTGCTAATATACCAGGCTTTGTCATATTTTACAACTGCAGTTTTCAAGGCCTTATATTTTACATCTCTAATTCAAATTGACTATAGAGTAATTAATCATGTGTACACCTCCTACATCAGGATGTAATTAGCTTGAATGTCTGGTAAATTAAAGCTTTTTTATATTTGTTGATTTGCTGTAATGTGGCATCCATTTGTACTAAATATTTCCATATTTGGGTTTTTTTTTCAGTTTTTTTTAGTAGGCTTTGCCTAAACATGATAATATTTTTCTCCACTAAAATTCTTTTTTACTTCTATGATGGTTTTCAGAAGTAAGTCCTCTGGATAGTGAATGAGTTATTAGTAATAGTAACACTGCTGCACTCTACTCTGTTCAGTCCAGAATTTGTAATCAGAATCCTTGCTTTTCATGAGTACCAGAAGGACCGTCATTCATCAGTCATTACAGGTAAAGGTATTAGCTCTGATTTTGAAAACTGTTTGGCTTTTCCAGAACAATTTTTTAAAAATTTTATTTTGTTCATCATTTCACCGCTCTTTTTCTCCCTTTCAGTTTCACAGGACTCAAATAATTCCAGTATGTTTTTTTTTGATGTTGTTGTTGCTTTTGTTTTCACTGTATGATGGGCATTTGTTGCAGTTTAATTTTAATGGTAGATGGAATAAGTGGTAGGATGTTCATATATTTCTGTATGATATTCTTTTCAAAGTTGGATGTTAAGGAACTATTTCAACCATAAAAGAAAATTAATGAAAACTGACATTAATAGTTAAGTTTCAAAAGGTAATTAATACATCTGGATTATGATGTCTAAAGGATAATAGAGGACTTTTTTTGTTTATGAACCTGTGAAACTATGGTTATATTTTTACCTCCCCAATAAACAAAGACCCCATGTCCCATAATTTCATTACTCATATTTTGAAAAATACATGTATGTTGAAAAATACATATATTTTTAATTTCCTTAAATATACTGAAATGGATTGACCTTCTTTGGTCATTTATAAATGTTACAGGAAACAGGAACACAGAATTTGGAGGCTGTATTAAAGCTAATTTAAAATATTTACCTGATTAGTTGAGCTAAAACATAATCCAGAACTAAGCTTTTCCAATGTGGGGATTTTCTAGATGGCATCTAGAAAATGGTATTTCTAGATCTCTGACCATGTCTGCAAATGCCTGTTTTTGAAGAAAGAAATTAATGTTAATATGAATCTACTTCTTACATGAAAAATTTCCTAATGCTGAAAGAAATGCTGAAAAAAAAGGAAAACAAAAAAATCTGCTGTTGCTTTTCCTTTAGCAGTTTGAAATCTCTGTTCCTGGGGCCTATTTTTTTCTCTTGAAGACCAGGTTCAAACTCTACAGGTTTTGGGAAATCACAGTAATGGTAGATTTTTCATTCTTTAGTATGGAAGAAAAGAAGAGAATGGAAAATAGAAAAAAACATCTTGTGTCAGGTCATACAAGCATCAATTCTTCGCATACAGTGCAGAAATATACAGACTATATCCAGAAGGCACCTCAAAACCTTTGAAGGTTTGGGCCCATGTGAATTTTAAACATCCCTGTGATTTTATTGATTTAATGGAAGCTGAAGATTTCTTATATGCATCAAGTAGTGATTTAGACAAAGAAGTGGAGCAGAAGATGATCTCTGCATAGAGAAACATGCAATATTTGCCCACCACATCACCTTCACAAAAAGGAGTGGAAGAATTGGGAGTAACCTGTTGAATATGTCAGTGTCAAATGTGTAAAATTATTATCAAAATTAAAACAATATAATTAATATCTAATAATATGAAAAAATCCTAGGTAAGAGATTGTTCAGTGTTAAATCAGTGGTACTTCTTAAAACAGACTCTTTTCTACTAGAATACATTGAAGTATAACGCAAATGTCTGCAGAATTTTCAGTCATCAAAACTGCTATCCAGGTATCCTATGTTGCTGATGACTATATGGAGTAAAGATGTCTTATGTTTAAATGCAATAACTGGAGTTCCAAAAAAAAAAATTCAGACAAAAATATCTGGAACTTGGTACATTTTAGTTTACCTCAGATATCAGCAGAGTATGTTGTCCTTGTCAGGTATCAGTACTGCTTTGATCAGACAGCTTACAGCACGCCAAGTATCTCTGAACCTGGAGTGATTACCACTACAACACACTGCCTTCTGCTCTCTGAAATGTGAGTTTTTAAAGTGAATATATTTGTCTCACCTGAGTTATTGTTTAATTTTCTCAGTAAGCTAGGCAGCAGTATTGTTGCCTGAAAGTTACACTTTCAGAATTTCTTGCCAGCCATATCAGGTTGAAATTTATTTACTTTTTTAAAACAAACAGACAAGAAGTCTTTACTCCTCGACAACTATTTTTTTTTTCTTACACAGAAGTCCTAGATAGTTTCTCTTAAGTTCCACGCAGTAAGAGCCAGCAATGGAATACTGTGGTATCCCATATCACATCATACCCCACACATTCTCCAAATTAAGCACACTAGGTTACAAATCTCTACTTGAAAGCAAGTAAAAATAAAAAGCTGTTTGTGACAACTCAGTTTTATAGCTTAGAATACCAGCAGACAATTGAAACTATGTTCTTGCCATTGAAAACTGTCTGCTTCGGCTTCCCAAAATTTAGAAGGTTTCTAGTACTGCCAAAATATCATGTCTTCAAAAACTAATTGAAAAGTGTAAGGTACATACTCACTCCTCTTAGTCCTCTTACTCTGAGGAATAAAATTGTTAAATATAACCGAACTAGGACTGAAAAGATGTTTATGATGAAATAGAAATAAAGTTTTGACAGTTAATTTCATGTTGATCTCACTGACCAAAGCAAAAACTTAGTTGAGTAGGAAGTTATCTAGACCAGAGTAGCTTATAAACTGTGATATGAGTCTGATTAAATAAATCAAAATATCTAAGACACTGAACATTGTCAATGTGAAAGTCTCAATTAAACCTTTAGCATCCTCAATATTTCTGGTTTCCCATATGGGTGATTGCACTCATAATGCAGGGCAAGATTCATAAATTATTAACTAATTAATTAGTTTCTACTGTACGTGAAAACCTTTGACATGAAACATTTCCCTAGCTATTAAAGGTGACTAAAAGTACAGATAAAGGACAAAGGGGAAGAGTGCTCAAAGTGATGATCACACTCTCACTTACCTTTGTCATAATTATAGCTCATACCAAGTTCAATTTTCATGAGTAGCATAAAATGAAACATCCATATAGCACAGTGTGGAAAGTTCTCTGTGGGCTTAAATTTACTGCTTCCTTTGATATGCACTTTTAAAAGAAGTCAAGCATCAAGTTTACTCATATATAGTCCCTGTACACCTATTACAGGCAGAGGGCAGGGATAGCCTTCAGCTCTATGTGCTAGGTTACATATGTGCAAGGTTTCTGATTTCAATAGAATTTCATATGTGAATATGAAATAAAATTGCACTCAGAATGTGCTCTTTACATCCTCGTCTATGGAGGTGGAAGAAAAGTAAGCATACAGAGGCAGTTTTGCAGGTTACACACAAAAAAACCATTAATTAGAAATGTGATAGAAATGTTCAGTATGGAGAGTGCTCACTTGTTGCAAATGTGTGCAAAGTGTTAGAACAGACTATCCTTGCTCTAAGAAAAAGAACTTCTATACCTGTGCTCAACCAACTAGGCAGGATTTCTATCTTCATTATAATCTCTTTGAAGAAGTTATTGTGTATATTGCATGTTGATTCCTCCCTAACATAAGTAATAGCCAGAAGTGATAACTGCATCATACTATTCTGTGTTTGATATAATTTATTAATGTTAGTACAGTAGAAGCAGTATCTGAAATCACAGTCTCACATGGAGATTGTTAATACAGAAGCAATATGTACAAATTGGAGCTTTGTAGGTAAAAACAAAGATAAGGTTCAAGCCTTTGAAAAACTTGCCCTCTGTCAATGCATTTTCTTGTTCTACTAAAATGAAAATAACTCCTAATCGGCAGTGAGTACAATTGGAAATTTTCATTTAAAACTTCTGGCTGTCAGTAAATGGAGCTTATCACAAATGAGATATTTCATTTTTAAAAAGCATGTCTTTTTTCAACATAATCTTTCCTTAAGATAAAGATGACAGAAATACAAAGAAATGTGTCTGATATATTTATTAATATAAGACCCAGCTTAGAAAGTGGAGTAAATTAAATTCTAAAGATGTTTAAAAAAAGTAAATCATTCAAGTATAGTATTCACAAAATGGAAAAAAATGGTGACATTCTGAATTTTTTAATGAAAGAGATTTTCAATTTGTTCAGACAGATCTACTGTTTTTTCTGAAAAGTCAAAAATAAATTGGCATTAAATGCAACCAATCTATATAAACTTTGCTTCCTGATTACTAAAAGAACCACAGACCACATTGGAAAAACTATAGAAAAACAGGAAACCTATCACTTTCCATTTGTTTCAAGAGCCTCCAGGGGTTTATTGCCCTTTCTGAAAACACTATAATCAAGAACAACTTGATAACTCAACTTCTGTCTGGATACCATTGCCTTAAAAATTGTTTTGCAGACCTGATACACCCTGTAGCGCTCAAATTTATAGAACTTTTTTCCTAAACAGTTCTAAACATTTACGTATTACATTGCAAAATACTTGTCAAAACAATTGTTGTATTAACTGAATGGGAAACAAGAAGCAGGATATCATAAGGTTAACAGAGAAAGAATAAGCATGTAGATATTTTTTTCTTGCTTTATGTAAGGTATAAGAAACTTACAAAGACCATGTTTTTATTTTCTTAATACTGGAGATGCTCATGAATCATATTTTACTGGCTTTTCACATGCAACCAAGATAGATGTGTTTTCAGCAAATTTGTGCTCTCTCCAGCTGAATAAACCAATACTTTATCTCTACAGATGGCTGAGTGTTTATACCATGCTCAAACTCAAGTCCTTAAGTTTAAGGCTCTCTTAACCCCTTAAATCCATATAAACAAGGAAATGTTGAAGACGTAACTTGTAGTAGACAGATATCTAATTCCACTAAATCTTGCTGTGGATTACATATCTGGGTGTCATGTGAAGTCTTAAAAAGTATTCCCTTATGCTCCTGAATTAAAAGAGCCTGAATTTTAGATGGAGTGAGAAATTGCAGATCTTTTTCAATAAACTATTTTCAATAGACTATACGTACATCATATTTCATGTTTTTCCTTTTTGACTCTATCATTTATGCTGACCTTCATTTCCAGCATCACCACGAAGAGTGAATTCAGTTTCCAATATGTTTAAAAGTGGCTTTAAATAACAGTTTAGATAGAACTAAAGGTAAAACATGCAGAAAGAATATAGTCAACAGGTATTCTCAGTTCTGCAAGCAGACGTACTGTAATACCTAAATACAAGCAAATAAACAATATTTAATAAATAAATTAAATATAAATACATTTGGTACTATAATAGTTTTTAGGTGACCATACAAAATGTCAGTCAGAATGTGATTTTTGAAACTTGCTCTTTCTATAGCCCTTCCAAAATACCAGGAAGAGCAGACTCCAGTTGAGCTAGTCCTCCTCTTCAACAGAACCCCTAAAATTGTTTTAGGAAAGAAATCTTCAATTGTTAAGGACTGTAGGACCTTGCTAGCTCCTAAACCAAAGAGGATAGGCTCCTGCCTACAAGATACCATAATATTTATTGTTAAAGTGACTAGTGCTTATTAAATTTACATAGTCATATTTAATAATAGGTTGGCAGTATTGAAATTCTCTTGATTCAAAGAAAGCATTAATCATTGCAACCTCTGTTCACTTCTTTACAGAATCCAAGCTATTCCTGGGCCAGTTTTCAATTAGATGCATGCTTTTCAAATTAACTGAACCAATGAAAAATTTGATCCCATTTTTAGTGGTTACATAGGAAGAAGGAAGATTTTTAATGCAGCTTTAGATTAAAGGCTAGAGGTTTCCTATAGTGCTCCATGCCAAATAAAAAACAGTCAATATGTGGACATACACTTTGTAGATGTAAGAACAAAATACAATTATGTTACAGCTCTATGCTAAATTGTATGTGAAATTGTTTTTTAAATTAAAATAAATATACAAACAGTATATAAGTTTATAGCCTACACTGGTGATACCAGAAAACAAATGAGATAATAGATCTTATCTACTGAAGAGGAAATATTTAGTTCCACTCCCACTTGAAACATTATTCTCTTCTATTCTTTTGAAGGGAAACAGAGAGCAAGTAACAATTTATTTTATGTTTGGAATTATTCTTTTTTTTGCCCTGAGTTGACATATTGCTTAATATTGACATCCCCCCCCAAAAAAGGCATATCTTCAAATACAATTAAAACTAGTTCATGAAAAATAAAATATGAAGAATAATTTCATTTCATCTAGCGCTATGGAAAAAACAGATATAGAATTCTTATTCCTGTGAAAAAATACCATTGATTTGGAGCAATTTTAATTTTTTTTTTCCCCCTCAGGGAATAGAACTCTACAATTTCATTTTGGAAAAAATAGCTGAAGAGAAATCCTTTCTCTAAGCTTATAGATCTAACAGAGCTAGATGCTATGATCACTGTCTCTGTTAGTTGGCCTGAAAGACACATCTGAGTCTTTCCTTGAAGGCTTTAATTCTCAAGGCACTTTCATATCCTAAGTGAAAGATATTCCAACTGAACTATTGTGAACAATTTAGTGCTGAAGACTGACAGCCTTCTTCTGATTTGTGCAAATGATAAAGCAATTACAAAAGCACAATATAGGGAATGAAATCCAACACAGGTAACTGACACCATCCTAATTCTATCTAGAACAGCAAGGATCACCTGCAATGTTGTAATAGTAGTTTGTATTCCATGTGCTCTGGCACTGTGGTTGTTATCCACTCTGGTAGATATCCACATAGGTGAAAGGTGAGGAGATGAATTTGTGCACAAATTTTGGATTATTGAGTATTATTCTAAATGAGGCAATTTCATATAGACACCTCAGTAGTCATAAAACAGAAACTTAGTTGGCTTTCTATACTGTTCTTTAATTCTAGTAGCTATTGTTTGTTTTAGAAAACAGTGGTTGAAATTCAGTGTTTTGTGTCATGCAGGAGGTTAGGCCAAGGAAAAGTAATGGTTCTTCTGGCCTAGAAATCTATGAATCCATACAAATTGGATTAGATGAAAACTGATGACCTAGACCTAAAAAATTCTGTGTCCCATTAATAATCTTCTCAAATAACTGGCCCAGTAAATATTTTTTTTCCTCTGCTTTATTTTTCTCTGGTGATATTAATACTTGAAAAGAAACTTTTGAAAGTTCAAAGATTCAGTGCAGTCAATATAAACAGTTAAATGTTCAGATGGCTATCTAATATTTTCATGAATCTCCAAGCCCTTGGAGATATATTTTGTTTCTATCACCTCAGTTTTTCTAATATATATTTCATGAAGTAATTTAATACATTGAGCTTTTGTTTCTGTCACATGATTTTCAGTCCTGAAAAGTATCAAAATCTGTCAAAAAGTGAAGCACTTTGTAGAGAAAAAAGAACTGGCAGAGTAAGAACTATATATTCTTAACTTAAGCATCAATTCTGCAAATTTTTAAGCACTTGCTTAGAGTAAGAAGATGCTGGAGTTCCATTGATGACAGCAAGACATAATGTCCTGGTTTGGGCCAGGAGAAAGGTGATTTTCTGCTTTGTACTTTTGCTTTCATCTAAGTCTCTTGTAAGTAGCTGCACTTGCTGAAATTAACAGCAAGTTTCTCAGACAGTGTCTGCCTCTAGGACTGATGATACTCGATGTTTATAGTTACTGCCAGAGACTGGTGTGCAGAGCCAAGGACACTGCTCAGCTCTGAGGAATATTTTACCCTGCAGAAGGAGTAAAGAAGTCTCACCAGAACCCCTCCTTTGGGGAGGACCATACAAGATAGATGCTGGAATTGACCAGAGTATTTCATCCCATACTCATCATCTCACTGTAACCCTCATCCTCTCCCCTGCCCTTTCTTCGCCTGTTTCTTGTTTTGCTTTGGCATCCTGGGAGGATTCCGTCTGTTCCTCTGCCTGTGGTTCTGATCCGTGCCAGCCTGAATCTGTGTGTTCCTGCCTCCAGCTCCCAACTGCTGCTGACTCCAGGAGTCCAGCCTGGACTTTCCCAGGGCTGCCCTGCAGCCTCAGTGTTGACATGAGAGTTATTGGGGGAGAAGAGGGAGGAACATGGTATCAATTTTTCCTGTATATTTGTGTATTTGTATATATTTAGTAGTTTTTTCCTATTTATCATTACTGTTTCATTATAGTTGTGTAGTTTAGTTTCCAACCCATAAGTCTCTCTCCCTTATCTCTCTCCTTTCCTTATCAGGGAAGAGAGGGGGATTAATAGAGAACATCTGTTATTCGCTTTAATTGTTGGGCCAGTGTTATACCGTGACATATAGTTATGCTACAAGTTCAACAGCAATGTATTTGTTGATGGGAAATTTCTAATAGGATAAAATATGAGGTGATAAGAAATGTGAGCATGAAAATAAGAGAGGAAAAAATCAGGCTGTCACAATTCAAACAATTCAGTCTTCTTGACACAAGGGAGCACAAAGACAATTCTCTGCTGTCTGAACAGTGGTGTCCCAGAACAACCAGAGTGAGTTTAAGGTAAAGAACTGTGTTTTCACATGAATCAAAGAAGCATCCCAGAACTTCTGAATCATGAATATTCATAGCAAACAAGTTAAGACAGCCTTCCTAGATGTCGTCACTGAGCCTTAGGAAAATCTCAGAAAAGAAAAACGAGTATGTTCCTTACATCCACAGGCTATACCTGCTTCATAATGAAGCTTAGAAGGGAGGAAGCAGAGACAGAGAAGTAGTTGCCTTTTTAAAATGAATAGGTGACAATTCAACAAAAGCTATCTGTAAAATACATATACAAAATCTTCTTCTATGAAGAAACACTGAGAGAACTCATGCTGCTTAGCACTGAAAAAAGGAGGCTCTTTTTGGTGGTGCCCAGTAATAGGAGAAAGAATAATGGGTTTAAGATAGAGCATAAGAAATTCAAAGCCAAGATGATGGGAAACTTTTTTTACTGTGAGGGTAATGGATTACTGGAACAGGCTGCCCAGAGAGGTTGTGGAGTCTCCTTCTTTGGAGACTTTCAGAACCCACCTGGATGAGTTCCTGCATGGCCTGCCTTAGGTTATCCTGCTTTGGCACAGGGGTTCAATTAGGTGATATCTAGATGTCCCTTACAACCACTAACCTTCTATGACTGTATGAAATACTGTTTTGTTGATGTACTGTAGAGCATTCAGTTTAATCTACATCTCTAATTTTTAAAATTCAATGTAATATTAGTAATTGATGTGCTTAAAATCACTACCCCTTCATGAGACAAAATTTCCATTCTGTCTTATCCCCGTAATTCTAGAATGGAAAAATAATTAGTATATGCCAAAATTTGTAAAAGGAAGCTGTGATAACTCAAAAATGTAGAATTCAAATTTTATTTAAGCTCTAGGGAGTTGCCATAAAACTTACAATGTTTCCACAAAAAGAAAAGTAAGATGAGAAGGCTCATAGAAAAGTTGCACAAAATTCACATGACACACAAAATGGGCTGAAATCCACAGAACTGACAAGCTTCCAAATCTAATGGCAAATTAGGAAAGAATCACGAGGAACCACATTCCATTGAAATGCTTCAGAAACTCTTTTGTGACTTGACACTTCTTGACAGTTTTATCAGTTATCAGTAAGAACATGATGGAGGTATCAGAGGAATAAGCAGTACAAAGGATTACTAATACAATATAGTCTGGGACATTTGGCAGAGTGAGAATAAATACACAGTATACATGCATTAGCACACTAGTAACAGCCGTGTGCTGTCTTAAATTGTTTGGTCCATAACTGAAAGATTGCAGCAGACAGGAAAGCACTCAAAAAAGAGTAATTAGCACACTGGTCTAATGCAAACATGCATTTTCTTGAGAGGCTCAAATTCAACCATTTGAGCTGGATAAATTGTGATTAGAAAGGTAATTTAGATTAACTGAGATCATGCATATGTTTATTTGCTAAGTCAAACAACTGCAGAAACAGTGTATATAAATTTGTAGTGAGTTCTCTGTTACTAGCAAAGTTTACATGAAAAAAATAAAAGGTTTCTACCTTTACCTAACTATTTAACATAGTTCTCTGCTTGGAAATTTCTTGTGATTCTTAATATTTTAAAGATGTAGAAGAGACATCCAAAGACTGTGTGATACACTTTTTAATAACACTAATTAATATGATATAAAGCTAGACTGATTACATTTTTTAAACTGAATCAAGTTACAAAGTAAATAAATATAGATTTTGGAAGTTTTTGCAACAGGTAAAGGAAATCTGTGCACACATATAAGTTCTACAAAGAATAAAGAAAGATTATGACATTTTCATGATTTTTTTCTACAAATATCTCGAAAGTGCTCTCTAACACAAGACTTTTGTTTCTTCTGATGTCTTTTGTCCAGTAAATATGATATCACACATAGATCATAATCTAGATTTTTGCATTTGAGATCCATAATCCTGCTAATTAGATGTTCTTCATAGTTATAATGGAAAGAGAAAAAGACAATGAAATGCAATTTACAGGCAATCAGTCAGTCAATGAAACTTTACTTCATTCAACAGAATCACCAGACTTTGGTTCAATTATACTCAACAGTTTAACAGTGTTCAAAGGATTTTAAAAAAAAAAATTATTTTCCCTTTTTGTCCCCTCCCCTCCTTTCCTCTTGAGAAGGCATGTATTGTTAATATTATTTTAGTTGAGGTCTCAAGTAAAGGAAAAATTCTTGCATTATAAGAAGGCAACTACATTTTTGGTATATTGATTTCTGTGCAGGAAAGAGGGTATATGGAATTAAATGATTCAAAAATACCTTCCAATCCTAGTATAATCTAAGTGTCTTTATAGTTTGGATGAGTTTTACTGAGCGAAGACATCCATAGCCAATCAGACCTCCCAGTCCCCAGTAGCTGCAGATAGAAAGTTCAGAGTGCTGCTCTTTGTGTGGATAAGTATATCAATATCACTGCTAACAAAAGAGCTGCTATTCCTGAGTGATTTGTGGCACAAACATCTTAAAAAGAAGTTGTGACTACCCAAAGGACAATGGTGCTATACTCATACATTGCAATAGACAGTCCCCTTTGATTGGTGAGCATGATAAGATGTGTTGGCTATTGATGATAATGTGCTTCTTAGGATTTCAGCTCTGATATCTATGAGTTAGAAAAGTCACTGGTAGAGCAGAATTCCTGATGGTGTATTTACAGTATTGTCCTTAAGAAAGTCAGTGGGCCTTTACATTTCCCCAGGTATTAATGCAGAATATTGGGAATATTCTGTTCCTTTCTGCTAAAAGACCTAAGTGGAGTAGGTCCAGAATGAACTGTCTGAATTCAGGAAGAGGGCCAATACTCTGTATCATTGCTGTTTTAACTAGACAGTGATTATCTATGATCTTTTCTACAACTTTTTTTTTTTTTTTTTTTTTTTTTTTTTTTTTTTTTTTTTTTTTTTTATACTCAGCCTAAATACTACATGTGTGAGTTGAGCAATGTTTTCTTTTCTTTGACATTGATTTTTAAATATATGTAATGGAAACCACTCATTATTACCCACCTTTTATAAGGTACTGCTCAGAAACTGCAGACACAGCATTCCATAAAAGACATTATGCAGCTATTACAATGCCCCACTGATCTATGAGTTGCATGCATTTGGAAAACAGTTTTAATATATCTACATTTTCATGTTTGCAGAAATTTAAAATCAAATCCTTCTCTTCTGAAAAAGCTAGAGTTAACTGCAATATTGAATTTTAACCTTTGAGAACTTTTCAGAGATTATTGAGTTATGTGCTGGAAGTGATATTTTGACACCATTAGTAGATAGTTGTGACATGTTAAATACCACCAAGTACAAAACTATTCTGTAGTGCATCTCTGTTTTGTTTCTACATAAGGTAAAGTAAAAGCAGAAACTTTGTGTGTACTGCACACTGTCCATCACAGCAAAAGCTGGAAAAATATTACTAACAAGGGATAAGTAAGATGCAGTAAGAGTCGGTATTTTCCAGCGCACCACAAAAAAATATGCTGGTATATATAAAAGGGGTGCTAACAGGTATGCCATTTACAGGAAGAGAGTTCATTTGAGACAAAGGATTAATTTTACTCTGCTTGTGCTCAGTAAATAAGGCATGATCTCAAAGCTAGTCCGAACTTTTTTACTAAGTGGAGAAACTTGGATACCGCAGAGGATGATTCATCCCACTCATCTTTGACACCTAGAACAATGGGCAGGAACTGAGATGATGCCTTAAACCAGTTGTCTAACTAAAGTTAGGTCAGACAAATCCCAACACGATATTATGATTAAATTGATGTTGTGTTTATGTTTCAGCACAGCAATAAAGTCTCATACATGCTGGCACAGACAGAGATGAGGTAAAAGTCAGCCTTGTTTTCAAGTCAATCATTGGTATACACCTGGCATTCTAATACATGCTCTGCATGCAGCACAAGCATCTGAATTCCTGCATGCAGAAATTAGGTTTCATTAGACAGTCTTCTGCTGTAGAAAATATGTAGAAATACATGATTATAAGTAGAGGGTGAATTATTGCTAATACACATCACTTTAATAATGGCCTTTAAGAAATTCTTAAGGAAGGTAAAAAAAACTGTTGAAAAGAAATGTATATTGGAAAGAATAACAATTTAACATTTTTCAGAAAATATTTAAATGCCAGCTATGTATGCCACTAGAATTAAAATATTTCCTATTCAGTCTTTGATCAAATGTGCTGCTAAACTAGAACTGTAAGTGGCAAAGATGATTAGTGTACTAATATTGTGACATTGTTGAATGCTTACAGTTCCACAGGGACCTTTTATGCTGCCTTCTCACAGATACACATCCTGAAAACACTGTTCAGGTCTTAAAAGTACACTTCCTATACTCTTGCCCCAGTTTTAAGACCCGTTTGAATTCATTAAGACACATTTGCAAGTACAAGTCATATATATTCTGCATTATCTTATGTTTTATACCTTTCGAAAAACCTAACAGATCCTAATATAAAATATTAGTAATTTTTTACTTGCTGGCATAGCTTTAGACTGCATAACCATCAATGTTGACATGAGGAAGACGGTATGAACATGGAGCAGAATGTTCTAAGATTGCATTAAATTGATCATGAAACCACAACTTCAAGCTGCATTTCCAATCAACTTGATGAGGTAATCATTTGTTCACCTCCACTGCAAGAGGAAAGCCTCACTCATTATCACTCCTAGCTGTATCTTTTCGCTGTGAACATTGTGCCAGCCCCAGATATTTTTTGCATCAGCCATAAACTAATGCAACTAATGCAAACTACAGGTAGTTTCCTATATTGAGGAAGTGATCTGAAAGATCCAGTGAATGCAGGGCTCACATGAATGTGACGGTAGTAGTAGAAGCAGCAGCCAGAGTAGGCAGAGGAATATGAAGAAAAAGGTAATGCATGCTTTTTTTGGCAGGAGTAGGTGACTTGGTGAGTTAAGCTACTCAAGAAACCACAGTTTCTGCTATATTTATGTGAATGAGTTAGGTTTATTTATGTTTTCCTGTTAAATTAGTTATAGGATATGATCTCTCTTTTTTTTTCCTGATTCAACCATTCCACCCCCAAGATGCTGACCATCAAATTCCTGCTTTGAGGAATGTAGAGACACACCCACTGGTATTTAGAATTGCAAATGCATACACAGTGGGAGAACTGAAGCTGTAAGTCATCTTGAACAAAGTATAAGCAAGAAATTAGTGCAAATGGAACTACAGAAACCACTTGTGCAAGGTATGACTCCTAATGCTTTTATCCAGGATCCAGGTTTATAGCAGTTTCTATTCTTCATGTGTTTGTTTGACTCTTGTTGTCTTCTTTTTATTCCTTATTTTCTTCCAGGTCCACCACAGAGAAAGCCTCCATTATTGGGCTATAACAGGCACAGCTTTAATATCAGATAATAACCAAGATAACTGCAGAGAAATAGATATCTCTTCGATATCTACCTGTCGTGAGAAGGCTCGAGTAAATGCCAATACAATCAATATGGTTGAAGCAAAACTCATTTATTCACTTCCATAACGGTGCTCATATACATTTAAGCGTGTTACTAAATATAGAACATTCAGTGATTGGTCATTAGACGGTGATCACACTCCTGACAGTTGAGCTAATTGGTTAAAGGCTATTGTCCACGCCTATGTTGAGCCATCCAGACTTAACCATTTTCTCTTGCTTGCTTTCTGTTATCTTGTTTTGCTACGTAGCCAGCTCCCTTGTTATTCTCTGTGCCAAGGTCAGCTCATTAATACATTCCCAAACATGGCTTGTTCAGTATGTATCTGTTTTTGTGGAAAAGCCCCACATCTACCTGTAAGAGGACACCAACCTTTTGAGTGCACCGAGTAAATGTGATACAAATTAAAACTTATACAATGCATAAGCACTACATAGGTAACATAAATATGCAGCCCTGAGAAATATTATGTAATCCACAGTATACACAAAATCCACAAAAACCAAGTTGAAACAGGATTTTAAAATACTTTCACTTCACACTAATTTTAAATACTGTGTTACCTTGAATAAAAAAAAATGTCCAGAATAACAGCAGGGAATTCTAGTACACATTCAGTTGTCCTGTATGATAAAATTTATGTCTGCTAATTACTGGGAAATATTCTAAAGAAATATTTTTTTGTGTGTGTTTTTTGATCGCTCCACCATCTGGCTTTGATTTCACTCTCCTTTCAATTTAGCATCCTCGTGAAACCTCTTGAAAGCTATGTAATGTAAAATGGCAGAAGCTGTTGATTTAAAAACTCTCTAGCAAAATCAAAATGCATTGTCCTTATAGAATAACCAATTAAAGAGGCCTTCTGTATAAAATTTTAACAAAATTTTGTCTCTTTTCAGGAGCTAGGAAATGTTCCTGCATTAATGTCAGTGTCATTATCTCTATAATATTGAATTAGGTACAATAGACTTTTGTGGTTTTAAGTATTTACATCTTCACTCTTCTTTGTGAAGAGTAACAATAAAGTTCATTAAAGGTTGCTTGATTTTATTGAGGCTTTCTGGATGGTTGATATCACACCATCATAGCAGTCACTTTACATTTGACTGGTTAGGGACTATGAAAAAAACCAGTGATGAACATAGCCTTTGGAACTGCAGCAGATTGCTACTAGTCGTCAAAGATAAGTGTATATATAGGTATAGGTATATATAGCTATGTATATAAATCTTAATTTTGAAGTACTGGCTTTTATACATCAAACTTTGGAGGAAATAGACCTTGTATCTTCTAGCTTATCCTCACTCATCTTTCCTCTATACTCATCAGTATCCAGTGAGCAACTCTTTGCAGTCATTTCTTTTGCTGTGCTGAACATTGCTTTAACAATTTCATGTGTATGGATAGATACTCAGAAGTCAACCATAATCAATGGAGCACAGACAATCATCCAGTTTTTCACTCTAGAGCCTTACTTTATGTGTTCCTTCTAGTTAAGCACTAATGAGTGCAAATTCACTCTGTGGAGGCAACAACATGCATCTTGATAGACAAGTTTAAATCAATATGGCTCGGGGCAGTCATAGAAGAAGTTGCAGCCTGAAGTTCGAGAAATCAGATTGTAAACACTTTAAGTGATGAACATTCCACAGTGTATCTTGAAGATAAACAAAACTATCTTAGAACTATTGGAAAAAGAAAAAAAAAATGAAAAAGAGTAATATACTAGATGTGTCAACACTTTCCTGCATATCTTTCTTCAGATTTTACATTTTAAAAAGGCACTTTGGGGTGTTCTCTGAAGAAAAATATGACATCACGCTTCTTTTGTTGCTTCGTTCTGTTCTGAAAATATTCTATTGCTTTATTTTTCCTGAAACTTTTTATCTCTTTAAAGAATAACAGATCAACAAAACAAGAGCAAGTTACCACTTGTCCTCTCAGAAAATAAGTAAATAAAAATCCAGATGATATTAAATTAAACAGACATTCCTAAGAAATTATGAAATCCCCAATAAGATATCAGATTGATATAGTGCAATACCACATTCCTTCTAAGTTACTGAAAACCATATTAGATTATGAGTTGGGCTAAAAATGCATGACAAACAAACTCTTAATGTATCATGAAAGTAATGTGCAAAAATTAAACAGAAGATTACTTCTTCAGTGAGGTCATCAAATTTTATTACTAATTTTTTTTTGCTTTAATAACGTGTGATAAGATTTGGCAATTCAATTGCAAATATTGAAACATGCCCTTTTTTCTTTCAGAAACATACAAGGACATGACTGGCAGAACTCTTGCTAGGATGATAAAAGTATCCTAACTAGTGACGGTTTTTTGTTGCTGGTTGGTTGGTTTTTTTTTTTATGTATTGTTTGGGTTTGGTTGTTTGTTTTCCAAAGAGCATACTGCTTTTGAGGTATTTTTATATTCAGGAAGCATTTTCTTTTTTCAGTGAAAAGCTGTCCTATCCCCAGACCATTATTGTACACCTACAGCTCTTGCTGTCTTCAGGTTTCCTAAAATAGCATAAATTCTTGTGAAACTACTCTGGTAGAAATTTGAAAGAAATTCCAACAATCTGTCAATGAAACTGTATCAGTGTGATACCTCCCATTTCATTTCTAGCAAGTTTAAAACGTTTTTTCCCCTCTGATGGATAATGGATTTCCTTCAGTTATTCACAATTCCATCCCCTCTGGGCTGAGCAGCACCAATGCAGCACAGAGCTATGAAGAGTTCAACTGTTACAGAATATTGCATTGTGCCACCTAGGAAACAGTGGCTACCCATTACATCTGTCACCTCTTCAATGTATTGTTCTATTCATGGAACATTATATTAAATTCAAGGTCTCCAACAATCTCCAAGGCTGTTCAATTTTGTCTAAGAAAGCAAACAAAACATTTGTGTGTGGTTGGCATCTCTAATCTTCTGAAATAATATGGTTTATTACCATTTTTTAAAAAAGACATGTTATGCTGTTAAAAGTGGGAGACAAATATTTTTCTGGTGCTTGTATAAATAACAGAAGAAATGGACCAAAGCTAAATGAAAAGAAAAAAAAAAATCTCTTTAGGATAATTTTGAAATTATTTTTTTCTGTAATATAGAGGGGGCCCAAAATAATTTGATTT
The DNA here is from genome assembly GCA_038090715.1 of Florisuga fusca. NCBI lineage: Eukaryota > Metazoa > Chordata > Aves > Apodiformes > Trochilidae > Florisuga > Florisuga fusca. Next base: position 61,481,257 of record JAAWXA010000001.1, read on the forward strand.
ACATCTCTAAGTCCTGCGTTTCAGTTGCCCATAATGACAGGAAGCATAAAATCACAAATAGAACACTATAGAGTTTGTTCTCATTCCAGCTTAAGATGATCTATATTCCATACAAACTGAATTAATAATGGCACAAGAGTTTAATGTGTATTTGCCTCAGGTGTGGAAAGCGGAGGAGGTGGCTGATAGATGTTAACACTTTTTGAAGGTTGTCTGAGTGATGAGAATGATGATATGAGAGCTGAATGGATAGAATGTGAAGAGTAAGCATATTGCTTTGCATTTTTCTGTACAGAATATAAAGATGGAAGACAATATGGGTGAAAAATATCACATTATGATAGAATTTGTGACTGTAAACTAAAGTTCTCTTATATTGCTCTGTGTATTTTTTCTTTCCAGGCAGCATTTCATGCACAATAGAAATGAATTTCTATAAGACAAGTAAATGTTCTATTTGCAATTTACAGTTACATTTTAATGGCATTCTATATTTCACTAGTTTTCAGACAGTGTCATATGGCATGGATTAAAATACCAACAAGCAGATTCACATCAGGTTGAAATCATCAAGCTTAAATAGCAGCTATCAACAGTTTACTGTCAAGAAACTACGATGATGCTTGATGTGGGTGGCCCTGCAGAGATCTGTCTTACGTCTTGTGTAATTTAATGGTTTCATTAACAACTTAGATGACTTAACAGCCTTGACATCCAACAGTAAGAGATGCAAAACCTTTGGAGAAAAAGTTGTGAATTTGAATTGGTCCTGATAAATCAATGAAATGGTCAGAAGTCTTTAAGATGAAATTCAGCATGTTAAAATAGAAAAACTCCACAGATAAAGAAAAATAAATCAAAACATACAATGATAATAGCAACCACGATAGGAAAAATATGGATCTGAGATAAAGAGGGCTCAAAGTGTGTCCAAAAAAGCAGCAATTGATGTTTAAAAGACAAATGGTACCTTCTAATATGCTAGGAAGTATGTTGCAAGCAGAAATAGGTATAATTATTCCTCTCCAAATAACGTAGCTACAGAATTATTTCCAGTTTCAGATGTTGTTAGAAAGCTGGAGAAAAACAAATCAGGTAGAGGAGATTGAAACTTCAACAGACTATACGGTACCAGTGAAAAAAGAGTGGAAAACCTGCAGAACTGCGTTTGTTTCATTTTACCTATAGAAAATTGTGTGTCTGGAAAGAAAGAAGAAATAGGTTACAGAGACTTTGGAATTGTAAGTCTTTTTTCTGGTTGCAAAATACTTTTAAGATCGTCAAGCCCAATCATTAACTTACTACTGCAAAATCCACCAGTAAACTATGTCTAAACTATGTCCCAAATCACCACATCTAAGTATTTTTCAAATAAATAATTCTATGGACAATAATTCAGGACTCAACCACTTCCCTGGTGAGCCTGTTGCAGTGACTGACAGGGAAATTCTTCCTGATATCCTACCTAAACTTCTCCTGGAACAATTTATGGCCATTTCCTCTTGTTAGGAGAAGAGACCAACATACACCTTTGTAGCAACCTCCTCTCAGGTAGTTGTAGAGACCAATGAGGTCTCCCTTCAGTCTCCTTTTCTCCAGGCTAAACAACCTTTGTTGCTTCTGCTGCTTCACATAAAGCTTGCTCTCTAGACTCTTTAAGAACTTAATTGCCTTTCTTTGGACACACTTCAGCGTCTTGTAGTGGGGGACCAAAAACTGAACACAGTATCTGAGGTGCAGCCTCCCCAGTGCCCACTACCGGGGGACGTTCACTTACCTAGTCCTGCTGGCCACCCCAGGAAACACCGCAAGTGGCCTGGTTTGAGAGGAGCAGGATAGAAAAACCCTGCCTAGAACACCACCAGCAACTACCAGCCTACATCTGATGAAGCAGATGTAAAGAGGAGCAGCTGAGCCTATGGGAGTAGAGGATGGGTCAGGTGGCCTAAATGAACCAATCAGAGTATCTCTTCCCATGGTTCTCAGTATATAATAGCTCCCAAGAGAGCCCTCTGGTGGTTTTTTTTTTTGGTTGGGATGCTAACTGGGTTGCTAGCTGGGTTAAGGTCCTCCTCCTCCGAGATGACAAAGAGCATCAGTCATTGCCCAGCTGCTGTCCAGCCTATGGCAGCTAGTGACCAGTGACCAGCCACAGACTGGATTTAGTTCCATTCACCACAGATGTTTGGCACATCATCATCCAGACAGTTTTTTACCCAGCAAAGAGTACAACAATTCAAGCCATGAGAAGCCAGTTTCAGATCTTGAATCTTTACAAGCTAATTTTCACTATGAATTCCTCTTTTTCTCTGCCAAGTATATTTATAAAACAACATCTTGTTCTGGGTCTCAGCAGTACTCACACACCACTTCACAAGTTGTCAAAAGATTAGTCAAGCACTAAGAAAACCCAAGCTCACATAATTAAGTTAAGCTCAGAACAAATGTTGTCAGTCTGTGTTTAGGCTTAAGTTTGCAACCTCTTTCAGATAGCAAGAGCCTGAAAACTCACTCTTTTCTTAATTATACTAGGTGGTCTAAAAATAAATTATATCTACTATTCCTTGTAAAACTTGCTTTGGCAAAGAAAACAAAGGTATCACAGAGCTTGAAATTATCCAAAGTGACAATAAGCTGAAAATTATCAGTAATGCCTTTTTGATATCCAAAAGTAACAAAAGTGATATCTGGTTAAAGATATTAGAAGGTTGCCCTCACATACATTTTTCCATCACTCATTCTTCTAGCCAAAGGTTTTTTTGAATAGTACTAGTTGATAAAGATAATAATTTACAATGTGGGGTTTTTTTTATGTCCATAGATGTCTCTGTCTAAATACAGACTCTAGGCCAGGGCAGAAAAACATCCTATACAGTCATAGAATCAAAGAATTCTATGGTTTGGGTTGGGAGGGAGATCATCTAGTTCTAACCCCCTTGAATGGTCAGGGACACTTCCCACTAGTCCAGGCTTCTCAAATCCCCATCCAACCTGGCCTTGAAGACTTCCAGGGAGGGGGCAGCCACTACTTCTCTGGGTAACCTCTTTCAGAATCTCACTACCTTTATAGTGAAGAATTTCTTCTTAATACCTAATCTAAATATACTCTTAAAACTGTTGCCCCTCTTCCTATCACTACATGTAAAAGTCCCTCCCAAGCTTTTCCTGAGGGCTACTTCAAGGACTGTAAGGCTGCTAGATGGTTTCCTCAGGGCCTTGTGTTCTCCAGGTTTACCACCTCCAACTCTCTCAGCCTGTCTTTGTAGGAGATGTTCTCCATCCCTCTGATCATCTTCATGATGGTCCTCTGCTATTGCTTCAATATTTCCATGTCCAACTCTTTAACTAAGCTTGGCACTTGGACTAGATAAAGTATTTCACTGAAAAGCTCCTGAGAATGTTGAGAAATTTTACCTTATTAATATGGGCTATATAAGGCTCTCACTGTATGGAATTCTTTGACTCTCCAGGGATAAAGAAGGATCAAGGAAGACCCAGTCTGTAAATCAGAGGTATTAATAAATTATTATTTTATGTTGTTATATTAAGACCAGCATTACTTCCATATTTTAATGATGTATCACAGAATTTGTAGTGATAATATTCAGTCATATGTTATAAATCCTGGAACCCTGGAAAATGAAGACTGTAAGTAAATGAAGACTGAGTAAGGGGCACAGTCATCCAATTCATTAAGTACAGCTTGGGATGCTGGAGTTTTATGGGTTTTGTGTATTTTTATTTTTGCTGCTTCTGTCAGTGATCTTCAAACTCGATCATTATCCAGATCAAAAGCTACAAATTAGCCTAATCAAAATACAGTTCCTCGTGTGAACGTTTGAGCCCACAATTTGTCAGAATCTGCACTTAGCAATCATATCTGCGGTCACAAGCTGTTCTTCTGTGTTGGAGTAGGTGAACCATGCTGGGCACGAGGAATATATTTTTCTTTATGCTTTCTTGAGGGGACTTTCAGCAGAAATTACTGACCATTCTTTGTGCACTCTGGAGCAACAGGATGTTAATAAATACTGTGTCTGGCTCATAAGGAGAAGAAATCCCTGTGGCATCTGCCCTGTGCCATAATCAACAAAATATGCCTCAGAGGGGGAAAGAGGTGACAATCTGAGATAATGAAGAAAGTATCAATAGAACAACTTGACTGGAAGGTGACCACACAACAAAACTTTCCTCAGGTCTGTGTGCCATTGAAATAATGTAGGCATACATTTTTAAACAATGTTTCTCATATACAGTAATACAGTATGTGGTTTTGGGGGGTTTTGGTTTGGGTGGTTTTTTTTATTTGTTTCTGGGCTTTTGTTTTGTTTTGTTTTTTAAATTATGAAGTCCTCAGCAATATCTTTGAAAGATATTGCTCCATCTTATGTGGTCAGCCTAACACATTCTGAAAAAATTTTGCCCATGAAAAACTGCAACTATCATTAGGTTAGTCCCAATGAATGAAGATTTAGCTTTGGTTGAATTTACAGTGCATTAAATTAGGAGCAACTTGTCTAAAAGCAGTGAAGACTCTGACCCTTTTCAAACCTAATTAAGAAGGTCCTGCAGTAAGTGTCATCAAATTCTTGCAATATTTGATAGGTATACAGCATGTGGACCTCAAGTTACCATTTTTATTCCATGCTTTATACGGACAAGCCATGAAATTGAAGTTTCATTTGCATTGTGCCTCCTGCATAATGACATAATTCAAAAGAATTTTTGCATTTCCTTTTCTATGAGTGATTGTTTTTTGTCTTTCACTTCTTGGTTAAAGTGGTCAGTACTTTCCGTATATTGTACCGACACACCTGAAATTATTGCTGACATTTGACATAAATTAAATAATATCAATTTTCATGTATCCTTGCATACTAATGGTACTGTGGTGTAAATGGTATCCTTAAGCTTAAAAGTTCTGAACAAAACAACCCCTGCATTACTCATCAGACTATTTCAATGCCAAAAAAATGTAGATACTGGTTTGAACATATTCCAAGAAACAATGTTTAGCAGAAACCTTCCTTGAAATGTAAGAGATAGTATGAAACAATATATCTACAATATTTCATAACAAGTGAAAACATCTAGATCCCAGTGGAAAGATAATTTTATGATTGATTTGTAAATTGATTTGATGGTTGTCTATTTTTTTTTTATTTAATTCTTTGATTGAGAAGAGGTCTTGAAAATGAAATCATGCTCTGAATATCTCTTCCAAATTGAGTAACTAAAAAAAAGTATTTAAGCCAAGAGATCCCAATTCTACATAAAATATTTACATTGATTTCATTAAATAAGGTGGGTTTTCAGACTTCATTCCCTTCTCTCATCTATTTTCTCTGAGTGATATAAAGAAAAACCTAATAAATATTATATTCTCTTTTTAAATCCTTCTTGCCTGCTTTGATTTAAAGTATTCCATGACTTCATCGGCTGCAACTGTTATATGCAGTACATGACTGCCTGAATACAGTAATTACGAGGGGTAGGCTACTTTCAAATTAAAAGGAACAAGACTCTTTGTGCAACATATTCCCCAAACGGAGAAAATTATTTTATTTACATTGGTACAAATTATGTGGGCATCTAGCATGGCTATATCTGTCAGATTTCCTAGATCATAAAATCCTCTCATCCTCCTTATTTTTCTAAGACTTGTTTCTCAGCTTCATAAATTCTTGCAAGTTTCCCAACACATTTTGTAAATGTTTATTACTTTTAATTATTTTTTTTTCTGCATTTCTTTAGAGACTCACTCTGGATCCAGGGCTTATGAAGTATCTATAAAAAAAGCACTATTGAAAATATAGACATGGTCTTAAAGGTCTTAAAATCAAAGGCTTCAATCTTGTTAAGACTTAGGAATACTTTTAGCTTTCTGTGTCATGAATAAAGCCAGGTCTATTCTATAATGTTCTGAGAACACATCTATGTCAGCTGAGAGTGAGGAAAATCTCACTCGTAGCTAACACTCATTCCAGAAAACCTTATTGTAGTCTCAACTCTCCTGACAGAGTTCAATATATGTCCTGGGAGGACATGCAGATAGAAAATCTCTTCTGTCAGTTGCTGCTGAATTTCCACCAGAACATGTTGGCAATAAGTTTTTATTTAATTCACATTTGCTTTCAATTAAGAAAACTGTAAACAATATAATAATGTTGAAATTTCATTGCAAAAAATATTTTTTCTCTAATTTAAGGTTTGATTGTATTTCTAGTTTTTTTGTTTGCTATAAAAATACTCCATATCCATTCAATGAAAATTATTTCGTTTAAAAATAGCATGACAGCTATGAAAAGAGTGTAAATCTAACAATGACTATTAATTTTCACAATTTTCAATGGAATTTTCACATGCTGATCAACATCAGTATGACAGTAACCATTAACTACGTGCTGCACTTTCACATATTTCTATGTAATATGGATGTGATCTTTTTTGACAGAAATCGATCACGGCCCAGGTTTTAGTTTGCAGACAGTCCATTTAAAGTATTATAAATTCTTATCACTCCCCCCAAAATAAGCAGAGATTTCAGAATAAAAAACTTTCCCCTCAGAAGTGTTTTAGAAATAATCTTCAGACAAAACAAATACTTGATAATTGAATTTACTGAAATTAAGACCAAACCCAAATTACTTTATTAACTATTGTAATGCTAATGCATTGCTGATGTTCCCAGGCAAGAGTTATTCTAGTGTGAATATCTCTTGACAACCCTCACATGTCCTAACCCCTCCAATAAGTAATTTTTGTAAATCAGTGTCTTTATTTTCCTGCTTAGTGACTTATCTGTGAGCATTTTATTTTACTCCATTTTGTTCTGTGCAGCTTCCCATTTTTATATAGTCATAGACATTGGGGATTTCCCAGTGTATTCTGGTATGTCTCAGTGAAACAGAGTACACCCGGGTAGTATTTTATGTGCTTCTAATATACATTCATACACACAAATGTAGATTTGTACACATACATGTATCCACATTTACTGTGAAATAAATGGCATGACATTGTATATATATGGCAGTCTTCCTTTTGGTAAGGGAAGACCAAAACTCCTGTAGAATTTTGCCTCAGTTTTGGAATAACTATGGAATAAATTATATCTCATACATATGCATTTCTGTTGCTTTAGAACTTGTGATTTAGTCTGATACTTGCAATTTCATGTGTGTGGCAAACTGTCAGATAAATTGCAGACAGAAGGGTTGAACTAGCAAAACACTCAAACACGATTTACAAGGGAATCCTCAAACATCTAAATTCTTTCAAGGACTTTAGAAGAAGCTTTCAAGCCTCTATTCAGTTTAGGTAATAATCTGTAGAGTAAAATGGTCTTTGGTTAAGTTTTCCTAGAACAGGTATTTTGTTTTTTTCAGAAATGCACTAAATTCAGACATATGCATAAGATAATGAATTAACAAATTCAAAAGCATGAACAAAAATTGCTTTTAAAAAGAGACCCATTTTAAATATGAGTTTCCCTGCATATCATTGGGAAAATCAATGGATTTTTGTTCATAAGATTTCTTTAGTTTCCTTTCTATATATTTGCACTGTAAAGATCTATTTAATGAATATTTATGATTTCACTCTTTTGCTATATATTCTTAAATCATAAACAAACAAAAAAGACCTCTCAGTCTTTCCCTAGTACAGGCTAGCCACACTCTTAAGCATTGGAGCCTCTTACAAATCCTCAAAAAGAATAAATTGAACAGCTTTTCTGAGATGGTATTTCGACCCTTGTCTTGATCTTGCTGTTACCATTACATATACTGAAGAACTCTGCAACACTGGTCTGTATAAGTGTGCTATAAAAGTCTTCCCTGCTGTGCTGGTTTTGGTTTTTTTTCTTTTGGTTTAGTAGATTTTTTTGAGTAATTTTTCATGATGGCTTCTGTTTTAAGCAGCTTTACTACAGTGATAGTGTGCCCTAGTGGTGCCCAGGACATTTTCTTTGTCAATAACTGAAAGATATAATAGTAACCTGCTAAGTATCTGCTTGCTCAGTGATTTGAGCTGTATAGTAGCTGTTCTGAAATTGTCCTGCCTTGTTGCAGTCCAAAAGCACTGCTTGCAATTTCTGTTGTTACTGTTGCCCTTATTACTATAGGGTGAACTTCATCCTGATGCAAAGGACGGCACAAGGTCAATTTGTTTATGAAAACCTAGACACTGTTAAAGGAGATTTATGTTGTACACAACTCTTGTGACTTCTACTTACATAGAATCGAATGTAGCTCATATTAGAGATGGGGTTTCTTTTAGCATGTTAAACCATTACTTTGCTTTGTTTTTTTGTTTGTTTGTGAGTTGGTTTGGGGGCTTTATTATTATTATTGTTATTATTGTTATTATTGTTATTATTGTTATTATTGTTATTATTGTTATTATTGTTATTGTTATTGCTGTTTGTTGAGGGTATTTTTTTTAGGAAGAACACTGTAACAAACAATTTAGCATTCCATAAAATCCTATACAAAAAATAGTAAGAGGTCTAAAAGGCTGCTCTCTACACCTTACTGAGGAGGGGCAGTAGAGAGGGAGGTACTGAGATCTTCTCTCTAGTATCCAATGACAGGACAAGTGGGAATGGTTCAAAGCTGTGCCACAGGGGGGGTTTGACTGGACATTAGGAAACATTTCTTTACTGAGGTAGTGGTCAAACACTGGGACAGGCCAGGCCAGGTTGATTAGCATCAGAGCCATTGCAAAGAGGCTTGTCCAGGGAGGGGGCCTTCCAGCACACAGGTCTGATCTCTTTCCAGCCACCTCAGCCAGGTACATCAGCATCAGTACAATCAAGGTGGCTTCCTCCACCCTGGCCAGGGTAATGGTGCCTGGAGGGACATCCCAGCACTGCAGGCTGGCCCTCAAAAAAGGGGAGCAGTCTCCACCCAGCCGTTAGTTCTTAGTTCTCATCTCTTTCTGGGTTTCACCCCCTGCTCAGCTTTGGCCAGACCAGGTCCTCCATCCTAGCCAGGGCTATTCACTTTAAAATTGTTCTTTGGGGACAATTTCAAATCAGTGAGGTCAGACTCTCACAATAGGCCAAAATAAATCAGTCTGCTAAAAAAATAAATATATAAGTAAATTATAGTTATTTGTGAATGTAGTTAAAAGCAGAGGAAAATAAATCAGCCCAAGGCTCTTTAATAGAACTGATGTGTCCAATCAGGATTTATGCCAACATATTTACCTTTTAATTTTTTTCCCCTGATGAGAAGCCCAGAAGCAACAGATAGCCTCACACTCACACACATATATATCAGATTTTGCACACACATGTGTGTGACAGATGGAAAGATTTGAGGGTATTTTGTACAGAATTTAATTTTTTTGAACAAGGTGAAGAGTAATGTATGCTTTTAACACCTTAATGGCACTATAGATTTATGACATATAGAACAACAGCTAAATGTTATGACTCCTGCTGCAAAACAAAAATTTCTTGTTAGGTTTCATTGAAGAGCTCAGGCCATTTTCAGTGACCCACTCAGAAAGCCACATAAAGGGCTACAATAAATTGACATGACTGTACACTAGGGTGATAGGTCCATAGGTATACATATATGCAGTACCTCTGGTGAAGTTTTCCTCGACTGTGTAGTGAAAGAATCTGAATTTAATGCACAAATACTAGATGGAAGCATCCCTACTCATGTCCTTGCCAGTAATAGATTATTTGACACACCAGAAGGAATCCAACTGTTATGTGTTACATAAACTCAGTCTGTTAATTCTCTGATTCCTCCTTAATGTTTGTAGTAACCACAACTGATGTGAAAAGAACTTTTTTATTCCTTCCTTAAAAAATTAGCAAGCTTTTCTTTTTGCTTTACCCCTGTTCAGTGAAAAACGTATCCCTTTAGGACCAAGTTATAATGTTCTCCATATGGGGTTGCAGCTTTAGGTAATTTGAGATAGATGTTAGTGCAGTATACTGGCAATTGTTATTAATAAAATTTCACAATACAAATACATTGCATTGATACTATGTAATCCACCTGCTTAATCAGTTTCTGAAAACCACTTAGCAAAAAATTAGTCTCTTCCCTTTGCTGCACCATTAGAGTAGCCATAAATGGAGGAGGATGAAGTGGAAGGTCAAACTTAGTTTCAATGTAAATGATTAAGAAGAGGTATTTTTTCAGTGACAGCCTTCATCTATATTTTGACTTGGTAAAAGAAAGGTCTGTAAGATCATTCAGACATTTATCTTGTTTGTTTCAGTAACCTTGGGTTGAAACAAAGTTTGAATTAGGTTATTGTAGAATTTTATCACAGTTGCTTCATTGATAAATTTAATATTTATACCCTATGAACATGACCCTATGAATATTTTGTCCTGGTTTAGTCTATTTAAGTAAGTAGTGTTCAAGACTTGATTGCAATTTTTATTTATTTATTTATTTATTTATTTTTAAAGTTAAATGAATCACATTGGAGTTTTGGTAAAAAACAAGTCTTTTGAACATACTAAAACATATTTTCTAGAAATAGCTTGCCTATATAAGAAACCCTAAGCAAGTTTTTAGCTGCTCTCCTGTTCATTTCAGTAGCAAGTACATTTTTATTTTTCAATATAAGATAGTGATTTTTTTCAGGACAAAGAGACTTCTACGATTTATAAATAGATATAAAAAAAAAATCTTGTCACCCTTATGTGTGCTTGTAATACTTCAAATTAACAAAACTTCCTTCCAACAATCACCTCACCCATCTGGTAGGAAATACCTATTCAGAGGTCAATAAATACCTTTATAATGAAACCAATGTCCTTTTCAATGGAAAGAAGATTGATTCAAATACTGAGGTTCCTTAAGCTGGTTCATTGACTGAAGATTACATTGTATAGATTGAGTATCTCACCTGACCTTAGTTAAGCAGCAGAGTGCAGAGAGGAATATGGTTTTCAGCATCAAGCCTAGTCCAGAAAACCTAAAAGCAATTTTGCATTCTCAATCTATGCATCATCTGAGTTACATGCTGGGGTGACACTTAAAGTGACCTCAGCTCCTTCTCCTCTTCTATCTACATCCTAATTTCCATAGAAAATAAATCAAGATGAATATTCCTACCAGAAGCTAGTGCATGCTCTGGAGCTATCTATTCTGGGGAACCTGGAGACCAGGTCAATATGGGTGTCCCAGTATGTCATAGATAAATGTCTGAGTGTATTCCATCATAGAAGATAGTGAGATAGTGTCTCTCCATATTTGGAAAGAACCATTTTACATTCAGGTATACTAGTGTAGAGTAATGAAGTCCCCTGTGGTAAATGTCAATCAATACCTATTCCAAGGTTAAAGTACAACCGGCAGTTCTGTGATAGGAACTCAAAGCACAGAATCAATTCACTTCCATTTTGTTTAATGTTTTTTTTTGTGTGTGTGTGTCTTCCAAAGGATGTTATTGAGTCACAGTGAAACTCATTGTGAAGTTACTGTATGGCATAAAACTCTATTCTATTCAGTAGTCTCCATGTATGTGTCTGTGTATGCACCTACATACCCATGTAGAAATACCAAGAGCATGAGCTAGTCAAATAGATTTGTAAGTTTATTTCATCATGGCTGCAAACAGCTACTGAAAGGATGCTTCTCATAATTCATCTGTAGAGTAATTGTATGTGGAGATAGCTGATGAGAAAATCAGAGGAAGTTGTTCAAGGCAGTTGCTACTTTAATGGACAAGCAGCATGGATCTATCATACTAGTAAGGTTAATATCATATGTGTATATACATACGTCTACGTCTATAGAAATACATAGATGACAACTTGAGTACCAGAAAACTGAACAAAAAACCTGCTGCCATTATTTAGAGTCTTTGCCAAAAAGTTAAAAATAGAAATGTCAGATTAACTTCCAGTTAAAAATGAAAGGAAAAGTACCACAAAAAACCCAAACCAACTAATTAACTACAAACAACCCAGATAGTAGAAATAACTTGAACCTGAAGCTTCTGAGTTTAGAGTGCTGAAAGCAGTGTTCTAACATTTTTGATCCCAGTGATAGTTCCAAACAATTCCAAAAAAGAAGTTGGTTATAAAAATCATACAGGTAAGTAAATATTTGTGTGATTAAAATATCGTGA